>JAQISU010000111.1:15852500-16555000 GCA_029339505.1 Unio delphinus
ATATTCTGTCACGACTAAGCACACCTCACCAAAAGATGGTGTTTCTGAATCTGTGGTATATGCACTCGTGTGTAACAGACACAATCGCATGAAAACCTAGTAACTAATTCTCATTTATCTACACATTAATTAATCCTATATACCTTGATTTCTTTCAAAGGAATCCGGAATGACTCTGCAGATAAACAAGAATGAATTACTATGTCGTCTTGCGAGTGATTCTGCTGTATAATATCAATGAGGATTTTGTATAGCGAATAATCTTTAGAAGCTCTAAGCGCTTTAACACATCTATAGGTATAAACACAACAACAAGAAAAAACACCATGAAATTAGAAAAGATTTTTTTTTATATCTCGCAATTCTCTATGCCTGTATTCTAGGTTTTCAAGAAATGGAAAATTATTCTTTGGAAATATTAACATAGATATAATGCAATAGTATAAACATCATTAAAACAAACACTTACCTCTAGCGTCCCGACGGCTCTTCTTTAACCGTTTTCTGAACCAAATTGCTGTGCAAACAGCTGCAAAAGTTACAAGTATCGCGAACGATATGCCGATCCATGCTCCCTCTGAAAGTGAAGCCTTTACTTCAACTCTTTGGGGTGCTGAAGAAAACAAAATGACAACCAGTATAGATTTAGAAGTAGCGAGTGAGATTTTACAATTGCTTGTTTTTTTTTATTTGTTTTGTTATTATTGATAACGATGAATGTAAAATAATGTATTAAACAAAATTCTTGAAAACTTATATTAGAATCTTAGGTTGATACAACCAGGAAATATTGTCATTGAAACGTATCAAAAATTCTAATATGGCACTGTATCAATTCAACGTAGATTTAACGCTTGGCAAACTGTAGATTCCTTTTTCATTGATCGATATTATCAGGGCAACTTAATAAGAATTGTCCAAACTGGACATATCGAGTTTGAGGAGGAAAGACAATATCATTTCGCACCAGGCCAAACATTTGTGAAACAGTACTTTTAATATTACATACAAGATGTTATCAATGACACATATTTGCCAACAACATCTCATCTTTGCATTTCTTTTCGTCTTCTTATTTTGCCCCTCAGGTAGTTTAGTGGTTAGAGTGTCAGCCTCATATGCGGGAGGTCGATCGAGGGTTCGATCCCCGGCCCGGTCATACCAACAACTAGCTACAATGGTACTAACAGCTGCCTCACTTGGCGCTCAGCATTAAGATATAAGTGTTAGGATTGCTTGACCTGGTGTCAGGATAACGTGACTGGGTGGGACATCATGCTACATGTCTGCGGTATGATGCCACAGTGCTAGAACATCACTACAAACTGTCATACTACAGACATCGTAGCGATATGACTGAAACATTGTTAAACGTAAGTCAAAATTTCAAAAGCTTGGTTTAAATCTACTCAGGTGCTGCATATATGTCAGACAGCATTCACTACAGCTTTACTAATAATGTGTACAAATAGCTCCATGATTTGTACAAGTATCTAATATCACTTTATGTTTTAAGAGTTCTGCTAATGTATATTGTAAACGACAGAAGCACGTTCATAGGTGACACACTAATATTAGGATTGTTATACCGATGTTCACTTAAGGTGTATGTAAGTATCTAACTATTGCAAATTGTATTGTCTTAGCTTATATTGTCAATATAACGCAGTTTGTGAAGAAGATATATATTATTTCTTAAATGTCTTCTTGTGTAGTAAAATACACTAAATGATATGTCACCAAATCTTTTACAGATATAATAAATCTAATTAAGAAAGAACAGAAATATATTCGTACGTTTTTCTGTCTGTACTATGTACGATACGCATAGGGTTTCCCTGTCACCCTTAAAGCATGTGGCAACAGCTGGTCCAGTTAAGCAAACTTTATATATTCCGCCTCTGTCAGTTTCACCAAGAATCAGTGTGACATTCCTTACCTAAAATTTTAAACACAATAATAAATTTTAAATAATGGCATACTTTTGGACTCAGATCTATATAGCCACATCTTCAGAATTATTCTATAGAAAGATAACTTAGACGAATTGAATTAATCACATTATATAGTGTAACATAGATAAAGCACTTTCCAATATTACATCGGACAACATAGTGTTATGGGCATATCCTAATGACGTGCGCAATGATTGATATATATACATATATATATATATATATATATATATATATATATATATATATATATATATATATATATATATATATATATATATATATACAGAGAGAGAGAGAGAGAGAGTGAGAGAGAGAGAGAGAGAGTGAGAGAGAGACAGACAGACATGGGAAGAGAGAGAGAGAGAGAGAGAGAGAGAGAGAGAGAGAGAGAGAGAGAGAGAGAGAGAGAGAGAGAGAGAGAGAGTTTGGTGAAAAGGGCTTTTAGTAATTATGCCAATGCTAGACAAGCATATTGCATCGTCAACGTAATATGCATCAGTTTGAATTTAATAAACACTTATGATCTATGACAGCAATGAAAATAAAATGTACTCATACCACTTGAATGTTTCATACTTGATAATCACTTGGATTTGCACATTATTTTACCCTTCCATAAGGTAGTGTAAATGCACAGTAATCACACAATCGGAGTTCAATAACAGCAAGACGATCGGTGTTCAATAAAATCCAGACGATCGGAGTTAAATGAAAGCCAGACGATCGGAGTTCAATAATAGCGAGACAATCGGAGTTCAATAAAAGCCAGTCATTGTTTATCACAATGCTTCTGCTAAATAGTAGGATACAATGAGACAAGGCAAAATATGTAAGCAGCAGAGGAGGCGAGCCGGACAACATTTTTAAACAAGTTTTCAATGGATTAGGGCTTAAAACCCTATCAAAACAATGAAACAGGCAAAAAATCAACGAGCAGCAGAGAGGGTGAACAGACCACGATTTCAAGCAAAAATAATGCTTCCTACGAAACCTTATTTTAACCAAAAAAAATAAGTCTCCATTTAGCAAACGGAGACTTTACGATTTTTTAATCAATTTTGGTCGCAACGATGTGGTCATCCACCCTCTCTGCTGCTTAGTGATTTCATCACTGGGTTAACAAAAATCATTTATGATTTTACAAACAAACTAATCGCTAACACCTCACCGCGTAGATCAATTAAATTATTTGACTGGTCGGTGAGTTTGAAATTAATTCTCGTTAACGAATTATTATGGCATCGCATGTAGACAGGATTAATTGGGTTTTCAATAATTAGGAATCCTGGAGGAGCTGTTGGTGCAAATGAATAAAGAATATATCCCTGCTGAGCTTGATTTGATTGCTCTAGATTAATTTGATAGCTTCCTTCAATTGCATCACATACTAAATTGAGCGCAATCACCGTTGAAATATTCACGTTGAACGGAGCGATATGCCTACCACCACCATCTGGATCATTATTATACCTGAAGAGGACAGTTGAATCTGATTTTTGTAGCGCCTTGATATCGGTTTTAACAATTCTTGCTAGTTCATCAGCGTTGTATTTGGGAAACTTGAAATTACGCAGATTGTCCTCTGTGATATTGTAATCGGTTAGGAATCGTTGTTTATTGTCGCTGTTGTCATTAATTATTGTTTGAATAATTAGTTCATAGATATATTTCATGTCCGATATAAGCTGATTTATTATTTCAACGTGTTTTTGCGATTTTGTTTTCCGTAGTTGTTCTAGTTGTGTGTCATATAATTGTTTAATCTCATTAAAATAACCACGGACGTCAGTTAGCGTAAATGAAATAGTAACAGATGAGTCGGTTGTTCTTTTAATGATAAAATCCCATTGCAATGTTTCTTTGTTGGTAAATATAAATCTATCGGCGATTCTTCCTTTTCTTATATCAGATAAATTATCTCGATAACTGGGATTGATTTCATGATATGATTGTATGTCCGTGGTTAAGTCGGTGGCGGATTTTTCCGGTGGTTTTTCAGGCCATCCTAACACTGTTCTTAACGAGCTGTTATATATATCTACAATGTATCCCTCTGTGCTTATTTCGATCAACGACGAGAGCGTCGGTTGATGAAGATTAATAGCTATTTTTGATTCTTTTCCAGTGATTGATTTTATTCTACGCTGAATTTCAGCATTGATTTGCTTAATTTGGTACGACCCAGTTGGTAACGAAACAGTTTCCCACTCTGGAGTACCATCGGGTTTATTCTTATACGAGAACACCAGTGTGTTATTGGGTTGCTGACCACTAAATGCAACCGATCTGATATTAAGCCAACTGTGATACACTCGTAGTTTTGCTAGCGCTATCTCCTTCACTGGGACCGGAGAGGGGAAATTCACACTGAATTCTGGATTCGTTGATGTTATTGATATCATGCTTGTTTGTACTGGGTTCGTGTTCTCCACTATTCGTTGAAGTAATTCCATCGGTGTCGTCATCGTTGCTATACTCATGATTTATTTCTAATTTTGGTATCGAGGAATCATAAATACTGACCATCACTGAGAACTCACAATCTGGTAATGTTGATATTATTGAGATCATTTTGTTTTTTGGGTTCGTGTTTTCTGATTCCATCGGTGTTGTCATTGTTATTATATTCATGTTGTCGCTCTAATTTCGATATCGCGGAATCAAAAATACTGACCATCGCTGAGAACTCACTATCTGATATAATTGTATCATCGAGTGACGACGATATCATCGAGGATAACTGCGAATATGCGGTTGATGCAATATGAAATTGAATTAAGTAATTCTGCAGTTTACTCTGGCTGCATGATGATATCTTTTTTGCTATCCCGGTTGATATACCCCCGATTGTAGCCACCGCAGAAATGCAAATTGGAACTACGACCGGGGCAATCATTGTAACCGATGCAAGTATTATTCCGGCGCCAGCGAGAACGCTTGACACCGAGTACATAGTAACATCAATTGCGGTGATTCTTCGTCGGTATTTTTTCATTTTTATTTGATACTCCTCAGTGAGGGTTTTGAGTCTATTTTGAAATTCTCTGACCTGATCATAGCGACATTGCGTTGATGAAATCATTTTTTTTTAAAAACGCTAGCGTTTTCAATTGTGAATCTAAAGGATTTCCTTTCAATTGAAACCACTAGTAAAAATCCATAGGATTTTCAGTTTTATTATTTACTTAAATCCGCTACGAATTCTAAGCACCAGGATATTTCTTTTCTAATGGTGTTATCAACTGCGACAATCTCAAATTCTTCTTCTCCCCCCGCGATAATTACTGTCGCGGTTCCACCAAAGTAGGTTTTACCTTTCACGATGATATCAAATTGCTTGTCAGAGATTAACGTCATCCTGTAGATACCATGGGGCCACTTCTCGATATTGACTTTCAATTTAGCATTAGATTCTTTTACCCAATCAAAGGTCCCATGCTTTACCCTTTCAGATTTTTCTTTTAGTTTAAGAATATCGTCGTAAACGTCGAGATAGGTTTTTTGGATTTCGGTATATTTTATCATCGTTTTATCGCGGCGACTAAAAAATGAAATCAAAAAGTTGGTTAAATTCCAAACCTTTTTGCATGAGATAATGCCCGTTGAGTTGAGAATATGTCGTCGTGATATTATAACTTTCAGAGCCCTCAAAGAAATTTTTAGCCATTTCTCTGATGCGTTTTTGTTCGTCAAACGCGCTTTTAATTTCCGCGAGAGTCATGCCTGTCAACGATGTGGTTTCAGATGTAGGTGTTCTCCCTAAAAAATTATCCACGATGGTATTAAGTGTTGTTTGTCTCACCATAAACATATTAATATCTTTGAGAGTCATTGTAGATGTAACCGGGACACCAAAGAAATTATTAGCGACGTAGGCATTATGAGTATGCCTGATAATAAACTCACTGATTTCAGCGAGAGTCGAGTCTGCCACAGGTGGGGATCCAAAAAATCTAACTATGACGTCGTTAGTGGGTTTTTGATCTTCTATTAGTTTAGAAATCTCGAGATAATTTGCCTTGATTTCATTTTCATTCATCATCCTTCCCGCGTCCTTGTTAGCAAAGAATAGCGATAGATAGTTTTTAATTTCAGCGAGAGTCATGCCAACCACAAGCGGGGTTCCAAAGAATTTATGTACGACATTTTTGCGAAAACTATTATAACCTCGTATAAAATCATTCAGCTCACGTTCGTTGGTAGCAATCGCGTCGGTGATCGTAGACACAAGTGCGCCTGGTTTAAGTTGTCCATCGTTGGAATACAGTGCAATAGAGTTTTCAGCGGCAGCGCGATGCCGTATCAAAATGTCATTCACGGATATATTACTGCTTTTCAATTTACCCTGGCGATCTTGAAATACAACTATTTCGTTCGGGTCAACACTTGTTAAATTTAACGTCTCAGCGATTTCATCTTCTATTGTTTTTTTTACATCCTCGATAGAACCCGCATATGTTTCCTCGGTGGGTTCCAACATTGACAGAGATTGTCCCCAAATATCGATCATTATTGTTAGCGTAACTTGTGTTTTCAATTTATTGATCCTTGTAATTTCCCACTCGTGTATTCGTTTACAATAATATGAGGTGGTTTCCACGGAGATCCAAAGGATTTTAATGAAATCTCCGCGAGGACATTTAATACTTCACGGCCGCATATCGGTGGATCATTTAATTGTTGTGTTGGCAGCGTGGAATAAAAAATCGGAAACCCTTTGAGTTTCATCGAGGAATTTATAAACCGCATAAACTCGCTTGGCGGAGCTAACCCATATGAATCGAAATAGACAATCCCACGTGGATCAATCGCGTATGCAACCCAGTGAGTTCCCGATCCGCTGCTGTTATCAAGATTGATGATACCGGTTTCAACGTTATTTGGTTTTCTCGGTAATTGATCTCTCATAAAAACCCCTCTGAAGTTTTTTATCGCTAGTTTTTTAGCAGCATCAATTAAATCAAAATTGGACATAGGAACTATAGGTTCCTCAACTATAGGTTCCTCAACCATAGGTTCGGAAATCGAAGATTTTTCAACTAATAAACCGTTCCTGGTATTTTTCTTAGACCCGATCCGTTCACGGATTTGCCGCTGTACCATGAATACGGGGTTCCTGGTAGGTACAACCCCTTTCCCCTTTTTTTTTACCCAGATCCGCGAGCGGATCCACCAGTTGCCTTTTTCAACGCCATCCCTGCTGCGGTCCCAACGGCTCCCAACGCTGCCGCCTTCGCCACCGCTGAGGCAGCCGCTGCAATCAATGCTGGTATTGCGGCTAACAATGGAAATATACCACCTGATTTTATCATGTTCGCGACTGCAGCTTTCGAAAATTCTATTTGAACTCCTCGCTTATTTTTCATTGCATCATTGAAATGTTTTATTTGACGATCCGTTAATGATATTTTATGTGTACCTCCGGACATCTGCGTTGGTTTTAACGTTATTGTTGTTCCACATTCCTTAGTGGATTTTGATTTTAATTTCTTGACCTGACCATCAGTCAGCTTGACACTAACAACACTATATGGCATTTTATTGTAAAACACATTTATGCTTTCAATTGATCTAATTGGGGAAATCCTATGGAAACTTTTCAAGTTTCATTTACATTTACAGATTTTCAACTGGTGCATCAACGAGTCTCATTCGTCCGCCAGCCCCTTCTAACAACATTGATTTGTCGCTGAGAATAACAGCAACCGCTCTATAATCAACACTACCCTGATCTATACGAGCCCTAAAATGTATATCAACAACGGATTGCCTTGTTAAATCAAGATGTTCCAGTGAAAAGTAATAAATTGGATACAAGTTCTTAAAATCGAGCTGAGATATTTGCAAACCAGTATCAACATTTTGATCACGACCCATATATGACAGCATCCGATGATACACACGTGCTATTTGGTTGTTTCCGTAATTAAGCTGTATATCCTCAGATGGTTCTTGTTGTCCGTTTATTCTCAGTGAAACCTCACTTACCCCTAACCGATCAAATATCATATGACTGCGTTCTTGGGAACCTAATCGATTCCGATTCTGCAGCGCTATAAATATATGACGTGGAGCTGAAACGCCTTGTTTTGATGCCAGGTGCCATGTAAATGTACCATTAACATTATCCTCTTTAGCATCAGTCGTTGTTGTTAGCCAACTTAGCAATGATTTACCACCGGTTTCCATAAATGAAAGTAGCCGCTCTTCCGTGGTAATTGATGGAGTCATTACTGGCATCCATAATACTATTTTACTCAAAACAACTTTACCTTCATCGGCACCAGTACGCCAAATCGCATCATTGTCATTGCCTTTTCGCACTAATGCGATTGTGTGTTTGGCTCCATAGATGACTTTTCTGACATTTCTGCAGAATCCAAATATGTGATGGAGTGGAATCGCACATGAAAAATATCGCTGCTGTTCTTGCAATGCTAATTTTCGTGTTGCAAATCCTAAATTGAAATTACCATTAACACCTCCGAGAATATCAAACGCAGCTCCGGGTCCAGCTCGACGTTCTGGGTTAGTTGCTTCTCGGTGATTATCAACTGAAGTGTCTTGCGGTGTTAACACTTTAATGTATTGAAGGTGGTCAGCGTTATCAGAGGTATCCTTTGCAAACATCATAGATGGACCAGCCGATCTTGTATAATCATCGGAGTATCTTGCTAGTCCGATTATTGTTGTTGCAACATCAACCTCGCGGTCTATTGATTCAATTTCTTTTCCATCAATGAGATATCTTGCACTTTCAAATAACGCCATTATACCATTGTTGACGAAACCAACTCGGATATTTGAATCATTTGCATATGGGGTATCAGCTGCAACATTTGTTACAAGTTTTCCTTCTACTTCAATAAATGCTTCACATGGTAAAAAGTATTTACTGGTATCTTGAACTTGAAGTTCAATTCGCGATCGTAGGTCGGGTCGTATTGCATGATAGGAATAGTATTGATAATCGCGGACGGAATCATCTTTGCGCACTGGGGCTTCCATATCTAACGCGGGATCAGCTGTTCGTTTAAACATTTATAACATTACTAGCGTTTTCAATTGTAATTATCGTCGTTGAAAATTCTTCGAATTTCTTTTTTGTTTCAAACCACTTCATGCTATCGCGTTCATGATAGCGCTATCTGTTACCGGTGAAGCTGTCAATTGTGACGAAGTCAACTGCGCTAGTTTTTCTTCCACTGCGTTATTTATTACTTTGCTGATTTTTGCAGGCATCACTGTAGTTGATGGCAGCACTAATGACGAAGTCATCGATGACGAAGTCATTCGTGGTTTCTTTCGCACCAATGATGCTATTTTATCTTTCGCGGCAGAAAATGCCTTTCCGGCAAGATTTCCAACGAAATTGATTCCCTTATCACGGATAGCATCAATGGCTTTCATTGATAATTGTTTAGCTAACGGCGCCACCTTGGGAGCCATTCTTGTAAATAACCCCGCAATGGTATTGCCGAAACCATCTCCGTACCACGCGCGATAAACAGGCAATAGTGAGTTCACCACGTAGACGCTTACTGGTTTATCATGGTTGTAGTGTATAATCATCTTGTTATAAAACTAGTAGTTTTTCAATTAATGATCAATCGCTTACATCCATAAGATTTTCATCGTTGTGATTTTCAACTAATTCAGCAATAAGTTCTCGATATACATTAATGTCCATGATACCACCAGCAAATAATCGTCTACAGATATCAGCGGCCTCGTTAATTATCTCGACGGAGTTATTTCCGGCTCGTTTCCCTCCGATGAGAACCTCTAACCGTGATATATCACTGAGAATGTTACCAGGGCATGTCACGGTAGAGTCAAAGACATCCTTTGAATTTTTAATCGAATATCCTTTTCCGCTTGTTTTCTTAGAACCGGCTTCTGCTTTTATGTCTATTTGTTCCGGGATTGGATCCTCCATATAAGGTGGTGGTTGTAGACCGCCTTTAACCACAGCTAGAAAGTTATTATAACCAGGGTGCTGCAACACTGTGATTTTATTCCCGCCATGTTTCGCTAAATATATTTTTGATGCCCAATCCTTTCTGTTTCTTATAAAATCTTTAAACTCGTCTTTTAATAAATTCTCTCTCTTACCCTTTGGAAAATTTTCTCTAGCAAAATCAGCTAATTCGTAATCCGTACCGAGTTTTTCAATTCTATTTAATGCTGCGATTGTAAATATACTTTCAGGTGAATAGTCTCTTCCTGCAGCTGCTTCTTCGCGTTCTTCAATTTCGCGTTGAGTTTTTATATCACTGGATAACTGTTGTATCCCTGCGCGTGTTTGTCCGGTCTCTGCTGCTATCTTTTCAAGCACACCAAGAACAGGCACTTCTCGTCGCTTGCCTTCCTTAGGAATATCTCCGTATATTGCTCGTTCAGTTGCTGTTTTCACATCTTTGGTCGCACTTGTTATCGGAGTAAACAGTTGTTCACTTGACACAGAAAAGTCAGTCTGCGCTTGTTGTCGTTGTTGAAGTTTCTCGCGAAGTCTGTCTCGAACCGGTATAAACTTTTTAATTGCTGCTAGCCGCTCTCGGGCTAATTTAGTTGTAAGCGATTCACCAACCATATATTGTTTGTGAACTAAATTTTCAAATGTGAAATCCGGAGGGTTTCCATCATAATTAAAAGCTTAGTTATTAAATAACTTAGTTATTAAATAATGTACCATCAAGCTAACGTATTCATCTTCGACAGGGTTAAACTGTACGACGCTATCCGCGAGTGTTTCAGAAATAACATCGCTGGGGATTTCAGAATTGTAATATCTGAGAATGGCGATGAACGATTTGTGTTAACGACGCGGCAACAAGAACAATTACGTGAAAATGGAGGCGTCGCGGTGATTACTTGCTACTACGACCAGATCATCCATTATGCACATAACTGCATGAGCAAGTCCAGACTGATGAGTATCCTTTCAGGAGAAAATCCTATGTAACTTGTGTAACAAGTGAAGTGTAACAAGTGTTACAAAAAACGCTAAAAAAAAATAAATAAATTATTTAAATTATTTACGAAAGCCTATTATTTTTTTTAGTAACACCCACGTGGTTAAGATACTGGTCGCTCCTCGTTTAACATTTTTCTAAGATCACGAACTTTAGAACCAATTTCAGCTCGTTTTTGATATTCTTGGCCAAGCTTTTGACGTATTGCTTCAACGGTGCTAAATAGCGTTATGAATAAATTAATGTCGTTACCGTACAAACAACCATTAATGGATTTTTGAATTCCTTTCACGAGCCTGTACATCCTAGGTAAAACATAACGACCCTTACTAGACAGATATTCAATATCTTCATATTCCGAGGTAATCTTGTCAACGTCGAGACTTTCAGATAATAATACCCCTTTATTATTTAAATTTGAGATTTCAGCAATTATAGCATTTACATCATTGATATCCATTATTTATATTTATATATAAATAAATTTATTTATAAATATAGTATACTGTATCTCTAATTAATAAAAAAAAACCATATATGACAACACATCTTTGGAACTCCTTGGGTGCCTTCGCATCCAAGTAAGCCCAAGGGGACCCGAAACATACATCTCCGGCGGGAGGCCTAAGGTGGCAAACGCGATCTTAGACCGCCCAGAAGATATGCTTGAGGTATAACGTCACAACATGGACGGCACAATGCCATATATTTCCACTCGAGTGTTGTGGCAAATTTTAGGCATAACATGTACTTAATTAACTTAATTAAGGATGGATTATAATTCAATGGAACGATGATAGTAATGATGTAGGCGTGGTAAACCAAACTAACATGGCAACCCATAAAATCGAATTCATGGTTGCATGAGTTAGAAAAAACACCAACCCACGCTACCGAGAATGCGATAGCATGGGTTGCCATGTTGGTTTGGCTGAGGGGGACCGCCCTCCACCCCCAATTAATAGAAAAAAACATCTTCCGTTTCGCCATCAAATAATGTATCTGCTATGGGGACCGAACACGTAGTTGATAGATCTATGTTTACAAGACAAACACGATACCATTACACCACGGACTAGTCATACAGAATAGAGATTTTTTAATATATATATATATATCTGATATACTTAACAATAAGAGATTTTTAAAATAGACAATTTTATGCTGCAACAATGAGAAATATTTTAAACAAAATAATACAGTTGTTTAATAAAACAGCGTTTTTATACTCTGTTATAATTCTCTAGATAAAATACATTCACATACAAGGAATTTTAACCACGCCCACCTACTTCAATGAATAGGAAACACTCGCGTTCTGGCTGAGCGAACATAGGTAATGCGTTAGATTATAAAGAATTTTTGTACTGAAAAGAACGAGTTAGCTGTCTGCTTTACTGCTAGTCCACCCACCCCCACACATGAGATATGTAGATAAATAAAAATAATAATGCAGTTTTAGCCCACAAGCGACAATAAAAAGTTTTATTCTCTATCGAAAACTCATGCATTATATCTCCATTACATTCACGTGGGCGCGCCTAGTCAAGGTATACAGGTAATATAGCAGGCGACAAATTCCTTTGACGTCATAATACAAGGGAACTTAGTAGGTAGAGTGTGAATTGTAGTGCGGATTTATCCATAAAGGATTTATCTCCCTTAAATAGTTTCAGTGTATACGAACTTTATTTTATGACCATTTTTTTAGACAGAGATGTTTTAATGATTTTTTCAGCAACAAATCGAATTGAAGTACTACAAATATCGAAATATTTTCCAGCCGCATTTATCGACTGAAAGCTTCTCTCTTCATTATTTTCTAAATCAAACGATTTCACACCCTTGGGATGTTTTGCGTGCCTACCAGCGTTGCTTTTTAAAAGGTTATCGCGCTGCGAGACGGCTTGAAGATTCCCAAGACAATTATCAGTCTTCACGCCATTTATGTGATCAATCACAAGACCGTCTTCGATTAATCCGTAAAATGCTTCATAGATGGCTCTGTGACAGAGATACTTCTTCCTCCCAGCTGAAAACATCAAATACCCCATATTATTCAGATACCCAACCGGTTCTTTGAGTCTGCGGTGCCTGACAACACCATCACTAGAGGCTTCGTAATTAGCAAGCACTGGGTGAGGTCTGAAATCTTGGCTCATTTGTATAATAATACTACTTGTCTAATTTATTATCTGCTTTAATTATAAATCTCTGGATATAATCTTGAGGGGTTTTTATGACTTTGTCCTTGATTTTATCAAGGATGACGGAGTCAATGATTCGTTTGTCATAGTAGCGTTTTAGTTCCCTGTATCGTTTACCCCCACAAGCAAGGCATAATTGCGATTTTCCTCTAACACCCACCCCACATTGGAGGCATGGGAGAGGGCCTTTTGAACCGTTTCTCACGCTTTGCATATGATACCCACAGAATTCACTTCTGCATGATTTGTTACACGGGGTTGTAGATCCAATCATTAGCCACTTGCAGTGATTCATTATACTATATTTTTCTATTTAAATACTTGTTTTAATTATAACATGGAGGAGTTCAAGAGATTATCGAAAATTAAGCCCTGGAAAAATACTAAATTCAATCTTGATAGGGAGTTCCAAAGATTATCGAAAATCAAACCTTGGAAAAATACTAAATTCAATCTTGATAGGGAGTTCCAAAGATTATCGAAAATCAAACCTTGGAAAAATACTAAATTCAATCTTGATAGGGAGTTCCAAAGATTATCGAAAATTAAGCCTTGGAGAAATACTAAATTCAATCTCGATAGAGTCTCTGATACACCAAAACGTCTAATCGGTGATAGAACTATACTCGGTAAAATCAGGGAGTGTTTTAATGAATTCTACCGAGACGGTGCAGCATACTGTTGGTCGACATTTCGAATTATTGATGAAGATGTCAATGTACCCATCATCGATGCTACTATGAACGATAAAAGAGCAGCTGAGATAATTTTACACCTTGGCGAGAAATCCAAAGGATTTCAAGCAAAGCAATTTCCATCCAAAGGGGAAATTCAAAGATGGAAATCCAAAGGTGGAAATCCAAAGGATTTCAAGCAAAGCAATTCCCAACAAAGCAATTCCAATCAGAAGTATTTTTTCAGAATAAAATTCATTATCGAAGTCGAAGGCAAATGGATTATTAGGGATAAATTTGAACCAATCCTCAAGGATAAAAAAACTGTCATTGTAAGTAAAGATTCCAAACCAGGAATTCTAACTGGAATTGACAAACCATACTACGAAAGATCCTATCCCGTAACAGCAATGGTTTATGGGATATATCCGTTAAATGATAAACCCGATATTGCAAAACTAGCTCCTATGAAATATTCACCGTTGACTTCGTCAAGGCTCAATTGTGTAGCAACACGGGTAATGGAACACTTCACAAATGCATCCCGAGGAAATAAACTAACTGATCTGCGACGTAGGAAAATAACCGAATGGGAACTGACAGTGAAACAGCACGGTGCAAAGATTTCTGATATAGCTAAATTAGAAGCATCATTAAAATTCCCAATATGAGTAACAACAATAACCGGAGAAGTATTATACGAACCGAAATATCAATCGCGAGGGGCTCCAATACAAATTATTGATCATAACGAACACGCGTGGACACCTGCAGTAACAATATTTCCACGAGATAGAACCGTGAGATATATCCCCCGGAAATTTTCCGGGGATGTTTTCTATGAAGAGAAATTATTTGATGCTATTCATGCGTTGTGTAAAGATGATCCTGTGTCAGTGTGGTTACTTAGTAGTGCTGGTTCCGAATCAGGATTTGATCAATTTGTAAGACCAAATGGTGAATTATATCGCGTTGAAGAATTAGATAACAGAATGAGAAAAATCGCTAATGATTTTTCACCGGAGAGTTCCCATGAAAAACTATTGACGGATAGTTTTACTATTCCATCAGTGGTAGCTCACTTCGCAAGAGAAAAAAACTCATGGCGTCCAACACGAAGTGATTTTCTCGAGGACGTTAAATTGAGTTGCATCGAATATGGTCATGGAGGACTGTGGAATACAAAATACCATCGTGACGGTATGATTTCAATTGATATATCCGCGTGTTATCCTGGAAGTTTTCTCGGGTATGGGGAATGCGCTGAATACTTCAAACGATTTGGACACCCCACGCATGAAATGACTCGTGTTGCGATTAATGGACCATTGCCTGATTTTGATTTAACCGGATTCGCTCGTGTGATATCATTTGAACTCGCTACAGGGTTACATCCGTGTAGTTATGTTTGGCTCGGTAGACACCTATCTGAAAAACACTGGATGCCAATAGTGCTATTGAGATATATGATTGATTGTGGCATGCTGATATCGTTGATTGTTTCCGAAGATATTATATGCTATCGAGCTCAGAAAGAAGTTTGGCTACCACAACCCGATCTAGATCGTATAATTAGCGAACTGCGAAAACAGTTTCCAGAAGAACAAATCATGAATTGGTCTAAGAAGTTATTTGAAATTATAAAAGAACAAGCAAAAGATTTTGGACGAAGAATAATCGGTAAATTTACCCAGGGTGGACGATACGACAACGCAAAATACTCTTCGCGGTTGATCATAGATGTCGCTGAATACGATTTTATTGTAGCAGATTTAATGAAACAGGGAAAACTTGTATCCCGTAAGGATGCTTTTCTATCCAATGGTGAGAAATTAGGTACGGTTGTTACCTACTGTGATGGATATAATTCCCAGTACACACATTTGAGAAGTTCAATGCTAGCCTATGCTTCTATTAATCTATTTTCGATGATAAATAGATTTCCTAATACCGCGGTTAGAGTAGCCACTGATTCGATGTATATACACAATAAGTACAAATCAGCTGTAGCGGCATTCACAGATCCGGAGGAAGCGTGGGGGCGTTGGCGATTTAAAAAAGAGATGCTACATGAGTATTGTGAATCCGCAGACGTTGCCATGGATGATAAATATCTTTGTTGTAACCGTATTGAAATTCAATCAGAATTTTCTAATGCACCACCGGTATCTGATCCAGTATGTAGATATAAGACAGTTTATTTAAACGGTTGTGGTGGGTCAGGAAAGACAACTCGTGCAATTGAATTATTTCGTCGTGGAAACGCTAGCGTTTCTAACATGATTGTGCTAACACCGACTCACAGACTCGCCAGAGAGATGATACAACGAGGGGTAAATGCTTGCACTTATCACAGTTTTTTTCGATGGAAAGGTGACAAATGGACTCCTGAGCGTATGGGTGATAAATTCATTCCTGAAATCATAATTTGGGATGAAATATGCACAGTGTCATTAGATGTATTAAAAACATTTCTTGAGTGGTTGTTAAACAAAAACACAAAAGTCGTCATGTGCGGGGATCACGGCCAACCACCACCATTTGTCGGTGCATCTCCACATGAATGGCTAAAGGGTTTTGTAGACTACTATGAAGAAATCACCACTGATTATAGATCACTTGATGAACGATTACGCGAGTTCAAAGCGCTAATTAGATTACAACCGGATAGAATCCAATGCGAAATAGCACGTGAAATAATTTCAGAAACTCCCATGAATGATTTCTGGGAAGCGTGGAGACCAAACGATTTGATCATTGCAAGTAGACAAATAGTCAGGGATACACTTCAGATGAAGTTATTTGAATTGCATAAAGAAAAATTTGCAACGCTTCCAGTACCCTTTTGTTATAGGCCATCGGATACACGAAAACAGAACATTGAAGTTGATATTCCAGGACAGAGTGAAAAACAAATTCTCGTATTAAATGATATTGTGCTGGTTGATATCAATGTCGTTGAAGATGCATTGCGTGCTAATAAATCCCCGTGGACGCTAGGATACGCAGCAACAATACACTCTTCACAGGGATTGACTATATCGAATACAATTGTTTGGATGGTGGATAATCACATCGAATGGTCGAATTTAATCTATCTCGCAGTATCCAGAGTACGAAGAATAAATCAGCTTCGAAGAATTGTCCTCGATGATGAAATCATTGGTGATGATAATGACACAACAATAAGTGATATTGATGTTAGCATCATTAATAAAAAAACTCTCCGGTTACAAACAACAGGACAAAAAAAAAACAACGAGAATTTGATATTGATGCTGAATTAATAATCACTTTGAAGAAACAACAGAATAATCACTGCGCGAGTTGCAATTGTATAATGCGTTGGCAGTATTCGGATAAGGATCCTCGCCAATTCAGATAACTGTAATATTCTTGCTGTATTCTACGGCGTTGATACACATACGCTACGAAATATTTGGCAGACATGGTGTTCCGATATGGACTTCAATCAATTTAAAAATTTCTTTAGTCATGCTCAGTCAACCCCGCATGGATTTGTAACAATAAATTTACATGATCCTCGGACACGATATCGTATCGGACTCGATCAAATATTTGGTTGAAATCATAAATGATTTTTGTTAACCCAGTGATGAAATCACTAAGCAGCAGAGAGGGTGGATGACCACATCGTTGCGACCAAAATTGATTAAAAAATCGTAAAGTCTCCGTTTGCTAAATGGAGACTTATTTTTTTTGGTTAAAATAAGGTTTCGTAGGAAGCATTATTGCTTGAAATCGTGGTCTGTTCACCCTCTCTGCTGCTCAATGAAATCAGGCACAAAAAAATCAATGAAATCAGGCAAAAAAAATAATGAAAAAATCAATGAAATCAAAAACATGATCCTGAAGGGTTTTCAAAATGAGTAAAAACTCTTCAACCGAATATTTTATGAAGTCCGATATGATATCGTGTCCTCGGGTCTGCTAAATTTATTGTCACAAATCCGTGTGGTTTTGACTGAGCATGACTAAAGAAATTTCGAAATTGATTATGATTCATATCACCGCAGCACCACGTTTGCCAAATATTTCGTAGTGTATGAGTATCAACTCCGTTAAATACACACAACACATTGCAATTATCGCGAATCACTTTTGGTATTTGTGTGTACCGTTGAGTCACATATATCACATCAGTGTTTTTATGTCTGCCTCGGGAACAAATCCTAGCAGGATTCTTTTGATTATCTAACATGATATCATCGTATACGACTAAATTGTTAATACTTCCATCGATGTCTTCCACGGAAGGGGCTTCATCAATATCAGTAATAAATTCAATAAAATCATCGTCGATTTCAAATTCTTTTGCTTTCTCGTTAAAATCTTTTAACACTTCATAGCATCGCTGATCGTCTACACTATGGGCTATTAAATACAATTTGTTCCATTTCATCCACCTCGTTATCAAATTAAGTAGCAGTTGTGTTTTACCACATCCGGATGGTCCGATTATAATCATTCTAATTGAATTCGGTAACATTTCATGGTGTTTAATAGGTTCCCGTCGTCGGGTAGCTGAATAATCAATTACATTCATGCTGTTATATATAAATTATGGATCTATATTGTGTGAAGTGTAAGGCGCGTACTGGCACAAATGACTTGACAACGATTACAACTAAAAATAACCGATCAGCGCTTTCTGGTAAATGCGTACAATGTAGTACAAAGAAATTTAGATTTGTTTCTAACCCCAAGGGACCTTTAAAAAAAAAACGAGGAGGTGATATCGCTGCCAAATAGGCAAAATTCCCTGGAACCCCATGGGCAAAATACCCTGGAGAAAAACACCTTCCAGGATATAGCTACTGTGGCCCCGGAACACGATTAGATATCAGACTCAATAATCATAACCAACCCAACCCCGGTGAAGAACCAATAAACGCCATTGATAAGGCCTGTCACCTTCATGATGTCGCTTATAAAAGCAGCAATCTGCAACACAGGCATCTAGCAGATGTGAAATTAATTCATGCGTTAAATGCTATTCCTGATAAATCTTTCAAAGAAAATTGGCTTCCTTTTTGATAAAATAGGCTATGAAAAGTAAATTGATGTTAGGTGCTGGTAATTAATAACAACATGGAATCTATTTACTATTCCCCAAGAGGATACTGGAGGGGTAGCGCTGCAATCAATAAACTCGCTAGCGCTGCAAAAGTGAAAAAAACCACTGCGGCTCATTGGTTATCTAAACAGGCACTATGGCAAATTTATCTACCACCGCCTAAACAAATTCAATTCTCGCATTTTGATGTGACCTTTGCTAATGAAGTTCATCAGGCTGATATATTATTTCTGCCACATGATAACGGTTACAAATACGCTTTAACCATAATTGATGTTGCAAGTCGATACAAAGAAGCAGAACCGTTAAAAACAAAGTCAGCCACTGAAGTGGCTTCTGCATTTGAAAGGATTTATCGAAGGGGTCCTCTGCACTGGCCAAATCTATTACAAATTGATCCTGGCAAAGAATTTCAGGGTGCAGTGTTATCTACAATGAAATATCACAATGTCACAATACGACGAGGACATACTGCGCTACATCGTGATCAGGCAACTGTTGAACGGTTTAATAGGACGATTGCTGAGCGGTTATTTGGATATCAATACGCAAAAGAATTCATCCAAGAAAAAAGATCCCGTGAATGGGTTAAAAGATTATCAGCTGTGATTACTGCACTGAATAATGAGATTACTAGAACAATCAACATGAAACCTATCAATGCGATTAAAAAGAAGTCAATACCTGAAAAACCACAAAAAGATTTCAAAGAACCAATTCTTGGTAGTAATGTCACTGTTAGGTATTTATACGAACCAGGAGAGCTTGAAGGGGGCAGAAAAAGGGCTACTGATCCTATTTGGAGTGTTACTGCACACAAGATATCTAGTATAACACGATCTACGGGTAGACCTCCAGTCTATAAACTGGATTCAACTGCCCCTCAACGAGGATTTACTAGACAACAATTACAAGTGATACCCGAGGATACTCAATTACCACCACGGGGTCTTAACTAGCACCGTTGCGTCTATTGCACTCAAGACAAGTCAACATCACATTGTTTCTGACATGACCAAGATTGTTATTTTTTCTGTCAACGGTAAATTGGCGAGGATCTTTATCCGAATACTGCCAACGCATTATACAATTGCAACTTGTGCAGTGATTATTCTGTTCTTTCTTCAAAGTGATTATTAATTTAGCATCAATATCAAATTCTCGTTGTTTTTTTTGTGTCTTGTTGTTTGTAACCGGAGAGTTTTTTTATCAATAATTTTAACATCAATATCATCCATTGTGGTGTCATCATCTAAAACAATTCTTCGAAGCTGATTTATTTTTCGTACTCTGGATACTGCAAGATAGACTAAATTTGACCATTCGATGCGATTATCTACCATCCAAACAATTGTATCCGATATTGTCAGCCCCTGTGAAGAATGTATTGTTGCTGCGTATCCTAGCGTCCATGGGGATTTATTAGCACGCAATGCATCTTCAACGACATTGATATCAACCAGCACAATATAATTTAATACCAGAATTTGTTTTTCACTTTGTCCTGGAATATCAACTTCAATGTTCTGTTTTCGTGTATCAGATGGCCTATAACAAAGAGGCACTGGGAGTGTTGCAAATCTTTTTTAATGCAATTCAAATAATTTCATCTGAAGTGTGTCCCTGACTATTTTTCTACTTGCAATTATCAAATCATTTGGTCTCCATGCTTCCCAAAACTCATTCATTGGAGTTTCTGAAATTATTTCACGGGCTATTTCACACTGGATTCTATCCGGTTGTAATCTAATTAGTTTCTTCAATTCTTTTAATTCATTATCAAGTGATTTATGATCGGTATCAATTTCTTCATAATAGTCTACAAAACCCTTTAGCCATTCATGTGGGGATGCACCGACAAATGGTGGTGGTTGGCCGTGACCACCGCACATGACGATTTTTGTATTTTTCAATAACCACTCAAGAAATATTTTTAATACATCTAATGACACTGTATCTATTTCATCCCAAATGATAATTTCAGGAATAAATTTCTCTCCCATACACTCAGGAGTCCACTTATCTCCCTTCCATCGAAAGAAATTGTGATAAGTACAGGCATTTACACCTCTCTGTATCATTTCTCTTGCAAGTCTATGTGTTGGTGTTAGCACAATCATGTTTGTGAAATCCGTAGGATTTTTCCCACGGAATTACTCAAATGCCCGAGTTGTTTTTCCTGACCCACCACAACCGTTTAAATAAACTGTTTTATACCGGCATACTGGATCAGAACACGGTGGTGCATTAGAAAATTCTGATTGAATCTCTTTGAGATTCCGATAATTATTTTCAATGGTAACATCTGCTGATTGAATATAATCATGAAGCATTTCCTTCTTAATTCTCCATGACCCCCAATTCTCGTTGCCAGTAGCCTTAAAATCAACCATTTTGCTGTTTATGTAAAATGTGTCAGTGGCAACTCTAACTGCGGTGTTAGGAAATTTATCGATCATCGAAAACAGATTAATAGAAGCATAACCAAGCATAGAAGCTCTTAAATGTGTGTACTGCGGATTGTATCCATCATTGTAAGTAACAATTGTACCCAATTTGGTTCCATCGGAAAGAAATGCGTCTTTACGATTGACATATAGGCCTTTATTCGTTAGATCCGCGATTACAAAATCGTATTCAGCATTGTCTATAATTAATCGTGAAGAATATCTTGTATTGTCATATTTGCCACCCTGAGTGAATTTACCTATTATTCTTCGTCCAAGATCTTTTGCTTCATTGTTTCTGATTTCAAATAACTGTTTGGACCAATCCATGATTTGTTGTTCATTAAAATCAGGAAACAGTTTTCGCTGTTCGCTAATTATTTTTTCTAGATCGGGTTGTGGTAACCAGACTGATTTCTGTGCTCGATAGGATATAATTGCTTCACTGACAATAAATGATTTTAACATCTTACAATCAAGCATATACCGTAATAACACTATTGGCATCCAGTGTTTTTCAGACATGTGTTTACCAATCCAAAGATAACTACACCGATGAAGTCCCTCAGCCATTTCAAATGATACTACACAATCAAATCCAGTTAAATCAAAATCAGGCAGTGGTCCATTAATCGCAACAAAGGGTCATTTCGTGTGTGGGGTGTCCAAATCGTTTGAAATATTTCTCGCATTCTCCATACCCAAGAAAACTTCCTGGATAACACGCAATCATATCAACGGAAATAATGGTTTCAGGGTCGTATTTTGTATTCCATAACCCTCCATGGCTGTATTCAAGACAGGACAATCTGACATCTGATAAAAACTCACTTCTTGTTGGTTTCCACGCGTTTTTCTTCCTAGCAAAATGTGCTGCAATTGATGGTAGTGTAAAACAGTTTGCTAATAATTGATCGTTGTTTTCCCCCTCCAGTGAAAACTCACTAGCTAGTTTTTTCATTTGATTATAAAGTTCTTCAGTACGGTACAATTCTCCGTTGGGTCTTACAAACTGATCAAATCTACATTCCTCGTCTGAAGTACTATGAAATAGCCACATTGACACAGGATCGTTTTTACTCAAATGGTAAATAGCATCAAATAATTTCTGCTCTGAAAAAAACTCTTCGGTTTGGGATAGATATTTTACGGTTCTATCCCGTGGGAATATTGTTACTGCAGATGACCACGCGTGTTCGTTATGATCAATAATTTCAATTGGGTTTCCTTTTTTTGATTGATATTTCGGTTCTTTTAATACTTCACCGGTGATTGTTCTTACCGATATTGGAAATCTCAATGATGTTTCTAATTTAATTATATCCTGAATTGTTGCCCCATTCTCTTTTACCGTTAATTCCCATTCGGTTATTTTTTTTCGTCTTAGATCAGTTAGTTTATTTCCCCGGGACGCATTTTTGAAGTGTTCCATTATTCGGTCTGCTACACAGTTGAGCCATGTCGAATATTTCATGGGTGCTAGTTTTGCAATATCAGGTTTTTCATTGAGCGGATATATCCCGTAAACAACTGCTGTGACAGGATAAGATCTTTCGTAGTATGGTTTGTCAATTCCGGTCAAAATTCCTGGTTTGGAATCTTGATTCACGGTGACAGTTTTTTTGTCCCTGAGAATGGGTTCAAATGTATTCCTAATAATCCATTTTCCATCATCACGGATAAGGAATTTTATTCGAAAAAAATGCCTTTTTTCCCCAACACGTGAAATTATCACTGCTGCTTTTTCATCATTCATGGTAGCGTCAACAACACCATCAATTCGAAATGTTGACCAACAATAAGATGCTCCATCACGCTTGAATTCATTAAAACAGTCTCTGATTTTACTAATCATGGCTTTATCAAGAATTTTATTTTTGGGTGTATTAGAAACTATATCAAGATTGAATTGAGCATCTTTCCAGGGTAATCTCTTGTTACGTTTTTGGGGTTTATCGAGATTAAATTTAGGATTAATTTTCAATAATCTCTTAAATTCCTTCATGTTTCCGTCTATTAAACGTTTTTTGGGTTTATCGAGATTAAATTTAGGATTAATTTTCAATAATCTCTTAAACTCCTACATGTTTCCGTCTCTTGGACGTTTTTTTGGTTTATCGAGATTAAATTTAGGATTAATTTTCAATAATCTCTTAAACTCCTTCATGTTTCCGTCTCTTGGACGTTTGAGATTAAATTTCAATAATCTCTTGTTACGTTTTTTTGGTTTATCGAGATTAAATTTAGGATTAATTTTCAATAATCTCTTAAACTCCTTCATATTTCCGTCTACTGGACGTTTTTTGGGTCTATCGAGATTAAATTTAGGATTAATTTTCAATAATCTCTTAAATTCCTTATCAGTATTGAATTTAGCATTTTTCGAAGGCAATCTCCTTAACTCTCTCATGCTATAATTAAAACAAGCATTTAAATGAAAGATTTATGTATAATGAATCACTGCAAATGGCTTATGATTGGATCGACGACACCGTGTAACAAATCATGCAGAAATGAATTCTGTGGGTATCATATGCAAAGCTTTCGTCGTGGAAGCCTTGGTCCGTTACCCTGTATTCTATGTGGGGTTGGGGTCAGGGGGAAATCGCAATTGTGTATCGGTTGTGGCGGAAAGCGATACAGGGAGTTGAAGCGTTATTATGATAAAAGAATAAAAAATGGACAATCAATCAGAAATTTTGACCCTGACACTGACAACGTCCTTGACAAAGTCAGCGACAGAATCAAAAGAACCCCCCAAGACTATATTGAAAGATTTATTATTAAACCAAACACTTAATTAGACAAATAGTATTAGTATACGAATGAACCAAGAATTCAGACCACACCCTATGATTACAAATTATGAAGCATCCAGTGATGGTACTGTCAGAAACCGTAGACTGAAGAAACCAGTTGGTTCTGACAATGGTGGTGGGTATTTGTAGTTTGGCGCTGGAAGGAAATTTTATTACTGCCATCGTTTCGTGTACGAGTGTTCTTATGGATTGATCAATGATGGTTTTGTTATCGATCACAAGGATTCCAATCCAAAGAATAATTCTTTATCAAATCTGCAGGCTGTTACACAAAATTAGAATACCAAACGAGGAAAGACTGGTACTTGCAAAACGGTTGGGAAGAGACCCGTAAAATCTTTGAATACAATAACGAATGAAGAAAAAATATTTCAATCAATGTATGAAGCCGGCAAGTATTTCAATATTTGTCTATCTTCTGTGCGAAAAGTTGCAGAGGGGATTTATCGATCTGCGATTTCAAAAAGGACTGGACAAAAAATTCGATTTAGTTATGTCTGATACGCCATATTTTTCAATTAGAGATATGTCATTGTTATAGAATAATAAATTCTGAAAACATGAATAGCATCATAGTTGAAATTTTAAAATTGAAAAGTCATGATATTGAACTATCAGATGGGTTAAATCCTGATCAAATCAAGTCGGATTTTCAGGATATAGAATACGGGGTTAACACTAACAAATACATGCTACCAAAGAAATATGCACTCATCAAAGAAATTCAGAATTCTATTAGAGACTCTCTTGCATTTTCCAGTGACATCAGTGTGTTTGTTCCGTTGTATACTATCGTAGAACGAATAAGAAAAGAATTAGGTAACGAATACGAATTGAAAAAAGAAGTCAATTCTAAAATTAGAAACCTACGGGCGTTAATTCAAGAAAATGAACAATTTTGATTGACCGACCATTTATCATTTTTTGATTGCCTGACCCCTTTATCATTTTTTGATTGAAATCGACCCTCAAAGACTTTTTCATTTTTTTAGCCGACCCTCAAGGGGGGGGGGTGTCAAAAATCGATGGATGATATGTCAGATTGATCAAAAATAGAATGTTGAAAGTCACATAATTATTATTTTATTAAGAAATGTGTGACTTTCAACATCACTGATAGAGCTGTTAAAACATCAAAATAACACTTCCTTGATGGTATTAAAAATCATTCGACATGTCATTGATGTAAAAAAAAAATGAAGGAAGTGTGGTATTAATTATTTTTATAAGAATTTCCACACTTCCTTCAAACCTGATAACATCCTTAAAATGTCAAAATAACACTTCCTTGATGGTATTAAAAATCATCCGAAATGTCAAAAAAGTGGGGAAAGTCACAGTATTATTTATTTTTATAACAATTATGTGACTTTCCCCATCAATGATAGAGCTGTTAAAACAACAGAATGAAACATCCACGATGGGGTTAAAAATCATCCGACGTGTCAAAAAATATTTCACACTGAATAAAAAATTGATGGACCGTTAATGGATGGTTCCGATTAGTTAATCATTGATGGGAAAAATTGTTTTACAATTGAAAAATTGTTTGCAATTTCAAATAATGGTCAATGAAGCATTAACAACCCGATTGGCTCGTGAACGATTAGATGCAATTAAGAAATTTATACCAATTCGTGACTCTGTAAGGAATAAACTGCAACAACGACAGAGTCTTCAGACTGATTTTGCTGCGGGATCTGAAGAATTGTTTAAACCAGTAACCACAGCAACGAAGGGAGTAGAGCATGCTATACGGGGAGATGTTCCCGAGACGGGGAAATCTGTTATTGGTGAACTTGAAAAAATAGCAGCGAAAACTGAACAAACAAAACAGGCTGTACAAAAAATAGAATCAAAAAGAACAGTAGATGATTTACGCGTGAGATTTAACGAGGAAATGTTAGCAGAAATTGATAAGACTGATCCAACAGAAATTCCTGCGCTTGTTGTTACGTCTTATGAAAACAGAAAAAAATAGTTGAAACCAGAACATCATAAGTATGTTAAGAATTTCGCTCATTGGGCTGATATATTTTACAAAATCAAAGATAAAAAAGGTCAAATTAAGACAGATAGTGCATCATACATTGAATATATCAATGCGGTGGGTATAGTGTATAATCAATACGAAGAGTTTAAACAACAACAAAAAAACGCCAAAATTGCAAAGAAAGCGACAGCAACCTGCAAAGAAAATATCTTTCTCTCCTAAAAAAACTACCACCTGATGAGGATACTCTTGATTATTTACAAACCACGGATACAGACAAACTGGATGAAGCAACTGGTTATAGCGGAAGTGGATTAGGAACCCCAAGTAGGGTATGTCCTGATAGTGTTATCAATGATATATCACGATTAGATGTTCTTGTAGGAGGTTTCCGAGCTGGAAATAATTCACCGGAAATAATTAATGAAGCAGCTGATATCTGTAGACGGTTATTTCAAGGCGGTATCATGGATATCAAAACATATCAAGATTTCATTGGCGAGTTAGTGGAAAATGGGTATCATAGTGACTGAATTGAAAAATCAATTAATTAGATAAATAACAATTGAAAACACTAGTGTTTTTATAATAAGATGATCATACACTACAATCATGATAAACCAACCCCCGTCTATGTAGTTAATTCACGGTTTCCAGTTTATAGAGTATACTACGGAGATGGTTTAGGTAATACCATTGCAGGGTTTTTTGCGAGAATGGCCCCAAAAGTGATGCCGTTAGCTAAACAATTAGGAATGAAAGCCATTGATGTTATTCGTGATAAGGGTATTGGTGCTGTTGGAGATCTTGCGGGAAAAGCGTTTTCAACTGCGAAGAATAAATTAACATCATTAGTTAGACGAAAAAAGAAACCGTTACCGTCTACAGCGGAAATGCCTGCAAGTGTTAGTAAAATAATAAATAACGCAGTAGATGAAAAATTAGCATCATTGGTGACTCCAAGTGACCAAGAAAACATGATAGCAAACATGATAGCGGGAAGTAGCTTTAAAAAAACACGACGATGAAAAATCTTTTACGATGAAAATCCGATTTAGACTCTGATAAATAGAATAAAATGTTCAAAAGGTCACCTGATCCAGCATTTGATATGGATGCCCCAGTGCTCAAGAATGATTCTGTACGCGATTTTCAATTTTATTCTTATCACGCAGTACAGCCAGATCTCCGATCGCGAACTGAACTTCAAGTTCATGATACCAGTAAATATTTTCTACCATGTGAGGCATTTATCGAAATCGAAGGAGAACTTGTAACAAATGATGCTGCACATGATGATCCACCATATGACAATAACCCATCTATCAAAGTTGGGTTCGTCAATAACGGTATTATGGCGTTATTTGAAAGCGCTAGATATCTCATTGATGGAAAAGAAATTGAATCCATTGACCGTGAAGTTGATGTGGCCACAACAATCATAGGGTTAGCGAGATATTCTGATGATTATACAAGATCAGCTGGTCCATCTATGATGTTTTCTAAGGATATTACTGATCACCTGAACACGTCCAGTATTCTAGAGTCAAGGCAACACAAGCTACCGCAGTTGATCCAGCACCAGCCGGATATACAAGACCAGCTGGTACTTTTGATGTCATTAATAATATTACTAATTACAACCTAGGATTTGCAACACGCGTAGCAACGTTGCATGGACAGCGTCGACGATTTTCATGTGCGATTCCACTGCATCATATTTTTGGATTCTGTAGAAACGTCCGAAAAGTTATTTATGGAGCGAAGCATACAATAGCACTCGTGAGAAAGGGTACTGATAATGATGCAATCTGGCGTGATGCTGGGGTTGCTGATGGTAAAGTCATTTTAACAAAACTAGCATTGTGGATGCCAGTGTTAACTCCATCAATCACAGAAGAACAGCGACTACTATCATTTATGGACCAAGGAGGAAAATCATTGTTGAGTTGGTTATCAGTGACCACGGATATTAAACTGGGTAATGTTGATGGTACATTCACATGGCACCTGGCATCAAAACAAGGTGTTTCAGCTCCACGTCATATATTTATTGCATTACAGAATAATGCACTAGTTGGTAGTGAAGAACGAAGTCATATGATATTTGATCAGTTAGGTGTTAATGAAGTCTCGCTGAGAATAAACGGACAGCAGGAACCATCCGAGGATATACAACTTGATTACGGTCAGAATCATATTGCACGCGTGTATCATAACCTGTTGTCATATATGTCACGTGATCAAAATGTGGATACTGGTTTGCAAATATCACAATTGGATTTTAAAAGCCTCTATCCGATTTATTACTTTTCACTGGAACATCTTGATTTAACAAGACAATCTGTTGTTGATATACATTTTAGAGCCCGTGTAACCCGCCCGACTGGTCCACCAGTTGGTGTGGTACCCCCTATCCTTATCCCGAATTATAGAGCGGTTGCTGTCATTCTCAGTGATAAATCAATGCTACTTGAAGGTGTTGGAGGAAGAATGAGAATCATTGATGCACCAGTGGAAAATCTTTGAACGATTTTTCATTGAAATTGTAAACGATTTAGAATCAATCAATTATGTATGTCATATAGTAATATTAGTGTTGCGTTAACCCCCGGTCAAATCAAAAACTTGCAATCGGAATCAGATAAAAAATGTGGAACCACAATCACGCTGAAACCCAATCAAATGACTGGTGGGGCAAATAAATTGTCACTGACAACTCGTCAAATAAAACATTTCAATGATGCACTTGTAGCAAAAAAAAGGCGTTCAGATTATTCTTTCTGCGGCTGCTATCAAAAATATGATTAAAACAGGCGGTATCTTCCCGTTATTTGCTGCGTTACCAGCGTTGGTTGCGGCAGCGGCCCCAGCTGTGGCAAAAGCAGTCGCATTGGGGGAAGTTGGAGGCTTGGGAGCAAAAGCGATACAAGGCATTACTGAATCATATGAACCGAAGAAGGGAAAGGGTTTTAGACTAGGTGTGTTACCAGGATTAATAAAAGCTATCGCATCAAGGCCAAAAGCGAAACAAGGCATTGAACCGAAGACGGGACGAGGGTATAAAAAAAGGGAAGGGGTCTAAGGCTACCAGGAACCCCGTATTCATGGTACAGCGGGAGATCCGTTCACGGATCAGGCCTGAGAATCCCAGGAACGGTTTATTAATTGAGAAACCGATGGTTCCAATGTCCAATTTTGATTTAATGGATGCTGATAAAAAACTAGCAATTAAAAATTTCAGAGGTGTTTTTATGAAAGATCAGTTACCGGCACAACCCAATGATGTTGAAACCGGTATTATTAATTTAGATAACAGCACCGGACCCGGAACTCACTGGGTTGCATACGCTATTGATCCACGGGCAATCGTCTATTTTGATTCATATGGATTAGCCCCGCCAAAAGAGTTTATGCGTTACATAAAAAAATTTCCAATGAAGACTTGGTATTCTACGCTACCAACACAACAAATGAATGAACCACCAATATGCGGCAGTGAAGTATTAAATGTCCTTAACGCTATTTCAGCATCTAGAAAACCACCACACATTGTCGTAAATGAATACACTAGTTATCGAAGTCGTCAAAAACGATTTTAGAGAGAGATGTATAAAATATCATGATTGATATTTGGGGAAGACCTCTATCAGCGCTGAAAAAACCAACCGCGGAAATATCTGCAACCGGTGATATAAAAAAAAATAATCGAAGATGAAATAGCTGAGACGTTGAACTTAACAAGTGTTGACCCCGGGGAAATAGTTGTATTTCAAGACAAACAGGGTAAATTGAAAACTAGTAATGTGTCGTTGGATGATATTTTGATTAAACAACGAAACGCAATCGAGGATACTATCGCGTTATTTTCTGATCAGGGTAAACTCAAACCGGGTGTACTTTTTTCGACGATTACAGATCGATTAAAACTTTCAACGATGAGTTGAAAAATTCTGTGTTGGAACTAACAACACTTCAATCTAGAATTGAGGATAACGGAAAACAGTTTACCTCATTTCGTAGAAATATCATTGATAAATTTATTGAAACCCCGTTCGATAAAAATGAAATAAAACTCCCTGATATTAAAAAATCGATCGATGAGACGAAAAACTTCATCGAAGCCATCAAAAATGATTTTTCGAGGATGATAACAGTCATTGAAAAAACAAAAATTCCTCATGAGAAAACCAACAACTTAGTATACACTATCCAACACGGATCATTTGCGTGGACACCTACAAACAACAAATTAGATATCACTGCAACCGTTAAGGGTATTTATCGATTAACACTAGTAACACCATTGACTCAATTTAATATTTCATCGTCGAGTTCATCCGGGGTCAACAATACGATTTCAACGATCATCGACAAGGATACAACTGAAAAGTTCACTATAACAGCTACTGATAAAAATTTGGTTAGGGTTTCAACAACGTGGTATGTGGAATTCGTAGCGGATTTAAGTTGAAAATTGCAAAGCAATTTCACTAACGGTTTCAATTGAAATCGTAATTGAAAATGCTAGCGTTTTTAAAATAAAAATGATTTCATCATTGCAATGTCGTTATGATCAGGTCAGACAATATCAAAATAGACTCAAAACCCTGTCCGAGGAGTATGCAATAAAAATTAAAAAATATCGCAGGAGAATTACCGCAATTGATGTTACTGTGTATTCAGTGAGTGGTGTAATCACCGGAGCTGGAATTATACTATCCTCGGTAACAATGATGGCCCCGATAGCTGTTCCAATTTGCATTTCTGCGGCAACAACAATCGCGGGAATAATTTCAATAATAACAAAAAAAATATCATCATGCAGCCAACGGAAACTACAAGACTACATAATTCAATTTCATGTTGTGTCCACTGCATACTCGCACTTATCCTCATTGATATCGTCATCTCTCGATGATACAATTATATCAGATAGTGAGTTTTCGGCGATGGTAGATATATATGATTCTGCGATCTCAAAATTAGAGCGACAACAACAGTATAATAACAATGACAACACAGATGGAATTACTTCAACAAATAGTGGAGAACACAAACCCAGTACAAACCAGCATGATATCAATAACATCAACGAATCCAGAATTCAGTGTGAATTTCCCCTCTCCGGTCCCCGTGAAGGAAATCGCGCTAGCAAAATTGCGAGTATACCACAGTTGGCCTAATATCAGATCAAAATCATTTGGTGGTCAACAACCCAATAATTCACTGGTATTTGCAAATAAGAATAAAGACGACGGAACCCCAGACTGGAACGTTGTTTCCATACCAATCGGATCATACCAAATTGAACAAATCAATAATGAATTCGCGCGTAGAATAAAATCGATTACTGGAAAAGAATCAAAAATAGCTATAACGGTTCATGAGCCGACACTATCATCTGCCATTGGAATAAGCACAGATGGTTATGTCGTAGAATGAATAATGATTTTTCGCTGTTCTTAATATCTCTTAAATCCGGCTCTCTCACCCGGGATGAATTTATCAGCGTCGTAGAAATATGCAATAAAATTATCGACGATATGGAAACATTTAATTTAAAAATTATTCAGGATATATTAGATGACGATAATCCCACATCGAGAACAAAATTTGCAACAGACTATAAAATCCCCGTCAAAGATATTCCAACATTCAAACTACCAGGATATAACGTACCAGAACTAAAAAAACTTCTCAGTGACACCATCGATGTTGGTTTTAAAAATAATTCATGATGCATGGAAAAAAACAACATCACCGGAAATAAAAATCCTCAAACATAATAATGACCCAAATGGTGGTGGCAGGCATATCGCTCCTCAAAATGTGAATATTTCATCGGTGATAGCGCTCAATTTAGTATGTGATGTTATCGAAGGAAGCTATCAAATAAATCTAGAACGATCAAATCAAGCTCAGCAGGGATATATTTTGTATTCATTTGCACCAACAGCTCCTCCAGGGTTTCTAATAATCGAGGATCCAACTAATCCAGTCTATATGCGATGTCATAATAATTCATTAACCAGAATCAATTTTAAACTCACTGACCAGTCTAATAATCTGATTGATTTACAAGGCGAAGTTTTACAAATTAGTCTGTTTGTAAAGTCCTAAAAGGATTTTCGTCCTGAAAGAATTTTCGTCATCGGACTTGATAAAATATTCGGTTGAAGAGTTTTTACTCATTTTGAAAACCCTTCAGGATCATGTTTTTGATTTCATTGATTTTTTCATTATTTTTTTTTTGCCTGATTTCATTGATTTTTTTTTTGCCTTATTTCATTGATTTTTTGCCTGTTTCATTGTTTTGATAGGGTTTTAAGCCCTAATCCATTGAAAACTTGTTTAAAAATGTTGTCCGGCTCGCCTCCTCTGCTGCTATGTATCCTTACCAGACCTGGAAGCAGCTACTTAAAATGCAGTGAAAGAGTATATCATGGTATACAATTGTTAGACTTATAATATTTACAATATTAAATTATGTTAAATAGAACCAATGGATTCATTAACTATGTATTAGTGTTTCGGATGCCCGTAATTTCGATATAAAGAAAAAATACAGATTTGTCTATTTTGAAATTTCCAAATCAAACAAACAAACACGAACTGATTAATAATTCTACATACACACAAATGGTATAATATCCAAATATGTGTATTACCATATAGTACAATAGTTTCAAGGACAATTTACCAGTTTATTTCTTGAGATATTCCAGTTCATTATCGGCGTTGGTTTTCCGCAGTCTTGCTCAGAGTCAAGAAAGGCATGAAGCTCTTCATTGATGGCGTTAATTTCAGGTTTACAACAACCTTTTTCTTTTAAAGGAGGAACTGTGAAAACAATATAATTACTTACCCAGTCTTTTGAAAGCAACGTAATCATTGTAAATGTAAAACATAAACAAGATAAAATAAAGGAACACAAAATGAAAAGCAACCAAAATAAACAATACTAAATTTAAACCATAACGTTATTATAAATATGTTGATGTTGTATTAGTTATTGTTTTCCGCATGTTTGCCCTTGCAACCACCTTCTCAATTGTTCTTTAAGCGCATGTAAAGATCACCAGTGACTTAAACTGTATTAAGATCATACACGTACATATAATTACGCATACACAGTTGCAAGCCTAATCTCACATATATATGTGTGTGTGTGTGTGTGTGTGTGTGTGTGTTTTTGGATTTTCAATGTAGCTTTAAAAAACGATGTCTGCAGTGTAGCACTTTATAGTGATGGCTAGAACGAGGGCATTATGCCACAGAAATGTAGCATCAAGTCCCACCAAGTCACATTATCCTGACACAAGGCCGACCAGCCTAATCACTAACCTCTTCAATCTGAGCGTCTAGCGAGGCATCTATTTGTAACTTTGTATAAGTATTTGGTATGACTCGAGGTAGGATCAAACCCGCGAGCTCCCGCATTAGTGGCGGACGCTTCAACCACTTAGTCACTGGGGTGGTACATATATATGCTACTCGACATTATTAGCAGCAAACACGTTTTCAAACTGAAGAAAACAGACCGGTTCTTGTTTTTTTCATGCAGTAACACTTCCAGGGTCACTGATTTTCATCTTACAGTGAAAGTGGCTGGTAAACAAGGAAGGACAAATCTAAAACAAAAGATCATACGAAAATTCTGACATTATGTAATACGATTGCATGTGTGTGCTTTAAAATGAGTTAGCATGACTAAAAATATATCTGTTATTATGAATGATAATACCACCAAATTATACGCTAATTCTATACGTAGTACAATAAATATCAATTATATGTTTATATTTCTCATTCACATCATTTACCTCAGAGAATAAATATCAGCAACACCAACATTAAATTATCACAGTCAGTACGGAACCTAGGCGTTACTCTAGACAGTACTCTCATATTGTACCACCATGTCATGAACTTATTAACTCAATTCTGTCTGCTTCGTTACAATATTTACTCCAGAAACTTCACAAAGTTCAAAATACAGCTGCACGGATCATCTTTGGAGTACCTTGATCAGAGCACACCTGACCACTGCTCTGTACCCTACACTGGCTATCAATTTGCACACCAGAACCCGGCGACGTGGAACGAATTGCCCATTGAAATTAGACACAAAGACACAGTGGTCCCTTTTAAGAGTGCTCTTAAGACTCACCTGTTTCGACTGCAGGGACAAAACTAGCGACCTAATCATGTTTTGTATTTTCCAATTTCATTGTTTTTGTCATTTTTTGTTCACTAGTGTAGTCATATCATTATTGACGGTATAAAGCGCTTAGAGCTTCGAAAGAGTATGCGCTATACAAAGTCCTCATTATTATTATTATTATTATTATTATTATTATTATTATTATTATTATCTCACTATGTCCATGACTTTGCAATCTCTGATCGACGTACCCTGTTGTTTCTGAGACGCATCAACCGACTACAAGGTTGTATTAAACCATACAAATATACAATCGTCCAGTTGCCAAACCAATGATCTTTACGTATGTATGGAAACACTCTCATACACTTTAAAGATGTTTTTAAAAACAAAACAAATTTGATTTTCCTGGTACTAAATGGAAATAAATTAAGAGTTCTGAAATATTTTGCTAATATAATTTTAAATTATACTTTCTCTTCGAATAGGTAATGAGTTTGTAAATTAGGTGAACTTTTTCAACGCTCTATTGGGTAATCTATATATTTACACACGTAATATAATTCATAAAAAATTAACTGCCTAAAGAAAGCTTAAAACCGGAAAACCATATTTCACGATAATACGTTTTGAAAACAATATTACTTGTCATTCTACTTTTTAATATATTACTGGTTTGATTTCATATCAGGTTGATACACAATAATAACAAATCAACAGCAAAAATTATTATTATTATCTAAACTAGAATTCAACGTTTATAAAACAAATACGATATTACGAGAATGCTACCAGGTATGCGAGAAAGAGTTAGATTATATTTTGGTTTGTTTTGCTCGTGATCTGAATTGCTTAAAATCGAAGATAATATGCATCAATAGAACAAACGTTGTCTTTAAAACCACATTCAGTCTATATAGAGGAAAAGCAAAATGATATTGGCACATAGGACTTGTCTCTGTTGTTTATTGTGCACTTATCGATGTAAGCATTGTTTAGAACAACAATGTTCTTGAAAATCATTTAACATCGGTAACTGATTGACGTGACCTATATTTCCATTTAGACGATTCATACATATTCTGTATCTACCAAACAGAATAATAATAGTCAAAATATATTCCTTTATTCTTATACTTTACAATAAAGTGCTTTTCTAATGTTATGCATAGCCCATATTATTGGATCACCCACAACAAAGTCAATAATGAAAATGCATCGTTTCATTCCAGGTGTACGGTCTGATGTGTTTACAAAGGATATATACGTTGCAGCAAATTCAATTATGCCAGTGTTTGTGTTTCGTTCGTGCTTGATTGTTAGTTTTGTTGGTTTTCGAATACTCGTTTCTTAAATATTTTGCTGTAATGTATATAACAAACTACATGAAGCTATACATTAGCAAGGGATTGATATCTGGCTAATAAATAAAATATTTATGGGAGAAGATTTTGCATTGATTTTAGTCTCGAAATGTTTATATCTGTGGTCTGTGAGAATAGTTAAATCGAAGGTGAATTGAAATATCTTATATTTTGACAATTATGTAGTTTTCTGCTTGATTCGGCTCCCTATTAACACCATTTATAAACATACCTATATATCTCTAAGTGCCCCATATACTACTGCTTGCATACTTTCAAATGATGTCATAACAAAAAGATATGAGACTATTCTATCTTTATTTGTAAGTCTTCATTAAATGTGCACTAATTTGAAACAATGCATCATTTTTTTTACTAAAGACAATATATGAGTGGGCTGATTAGGTAAATATCGTCATGCTTACATTAATAAAACACTTACCGTAAATACTGAGTTTCAGGGCTAACCTTGGATCGGGCTCTGGACTGAGTGGAAAGCCGAGTATTAACGTATAGTTTCCCTCGTCACTGGTTGTTACACGTCTTAAAATGAGAGAATCTTTTCCATTTCCAGCTAATGTGACTCTGTCTGTGTATGCAGGTTCTATTTTAAGCCCATCTGTATCTTTCCAGTACGCTATTCTTTTCGCCATTTTGTTTTCGCCAGTGAACCATGTTTTGGCCCTGACGTACTCCCCAGGGATTAGATCGTATTCCCATGTCAGTTGGACATCATCATGTTCACAAGAGGCGATATTCTTCGAGACGTTCTTCCATGCGAAAGCTGAAAAATAGATTTGCACCATTGTATGCACTGTGCATTTTTCACTTTTCATAAGGAATATATGATAGGGGACAGTTATGAAATTGGTAAGCTTAGCAGAAACCGTAATTCTGAGACATCTTTATCCATAAATAACACGAAAATATAAACCAGGAGAAAAGTAGACATTTGTTTAATAATGATATGTGCCTTCACATTTTGCTGAATATCGTAAAGCTAAATACTCACATTTATTGTTACATGTTGACATTGTACACCACGTGCAGCTGAATTTGAACAATACAATTTATTATCATGTATGTAACACCATACCAACTGACTTGTTATATCAGTCGATTTGAGACTATATATCCATTGATTTTTTTTATCGATTATTATAGTTCCAGGTCATCACTGGTAACTTGCGTTTAGATCAACACCTTCAGTTTCAAAGATCTAAATAATACATACGCTGCATAAAGCCCAGAACATTAATGAATATATCAACTTTCAGAAATCTATGGTTATTTTAAAACTTTCGGCTGGATTCATCCTCAGATGCAAGGATACACCATTCATATTGGGATATAAGATATATATATTTATATTGGTAGACACAAACCGAACTTGCTCAATACATGCCTCTTTTATTTTCAAATTCAATGATTTTGAAATACGCAACAAGAGATCAAATGTACACTGTTCAATCTGTATAATGCAAATAGTATTGATCCATTAAGAAAAATAACACAACTTGAAGAATAACAAGTATGTATTATCAGTGTGAAAGAAAGAAAGAAAGAAAGAAAGAAAGAAAGAACGAAAGAAAGAAAGAAAGAAAGAAAGAAAGAAAGAAAGAAAGAAAGAAAGAAATAAAGAAAGAAAGAAAGAAAGATAAAAAGAAAGAAATAAAGTAAGAAAGAAGGAAGAAAATAAAGAAAGACAGAGCGAAAGAATGAATGAATGAATGAATGAACGAACGAACGAACGAACGAACGAACGAAGGAATGAATCAATCAATAAATCAGTCAATAAACCTTTCAAGCAACGAGTCAGTCAATCAATCAGTCAATAAATAAATAAATCAACCAAGATAACGATGGACTGTTAGAACTAAAATTTGATAGCATGTGTTTTATGACTTTGATGTACAAATACATGTAGCGAAAGCATGTGAATTTGTAAAAGACATCTGACAGACCAATTTTAATTACATGTAGTGCAGTCAAATATTGTATTGGTGTTGGAGGTAGGATGATACTAGATGAAAGCGAGAATTATTGAAAAAAGTTTCGTTGTCAGTGTATTAAAATGAAACATCTACCAAACAGAACATTAATTTGTGCCGAATGTCAAAACCAGGATTCTTTCTAAATGCTTTTAAAATATGAAATTATATATTAACGATTGGCTTTTAAATTTTGTTTCCGTCTACGCTCTTAAAATATATAACAGAAATTGTGAAAAGCTACAATATTTGCAATATCAAACATATTTTATTTCGCTAGAACACAAAGGAAAGCTTTAATACAAATACGGTATTACTCATTATATTCCAAATATACTTATAATTACAGACACAATTCAAAATAATTTAAAGTCCTGAAAATACTATAGCAGAGGCCTAAATTAAATCCAAAATTGAAGTCGATGACGCGTCTGTGGTAGCTCGTAGAGTGCTGATATTCCATCATTCTTTTTATAGAATCAAAATATTATAATTCAAGTTTGAATTCACAATACATTATAGTCAATGTCTCTGTCCAATCATTACATTAGAGCACAATTGTATTTTTAAATTCAATAATTTGAAGTAAATAGATTCCAGTCCAAAACAAAATAAATGTTATGTACGAGAAACTTATAGTATTATTAAGTGAATCCAGACTACTCCTGATAAGGGTCTATGAAATATCTAACGAATGAAAAAGTTCCGTATAAATTTCAAACTGCAAATGTACTGGTCCGCCAAGAATTGTGAAGTTGTAAAGTCCTGAAGTTATCGAGGTGGCATCGTCCAGAACTCCTTTAGAACAGTTTACAACAGTTCCAGAATAATATTGAAATCCAATGAGTACATTCTAATTCCACTGAACTGTCTGAACAAATTATTTTACCTCGAATAATTTCAAGGTTTAACATAAAATTCGCCTGCGGAATACCAAGAACACACGAAATGAAGATGACTCCGAAATCAAAACAAATGTGATCTCTCAGTTCATTTCTTACATGCACCTTCTCTTGCAACAATATTTCACAATATACACCACATGACGGATCATCGTAGTATTCATTAGCCTCAAACAAGCTTATTTATGATACCTAGGCCAACGAATAGGAAGTCAATTACTTCTTCTAGAATCGTCTAAATCTCGTCAGCCAATGATTACTTAAGCCGAAGACGACATTAGGTCATATTTTTAAGATTATTATTAGTAATTGTTAACGCTTGTTAGAATCTATTTAAGTAATTGTATACTCTTCGGAGACAAATTTCAGGTAGGCAGCATCGACTGAAGATATTCTGAACAATTTACAGCAAGGAATACAAATTTTAAAACTCAAATAACATATCTTTTACCAAGTGGCAACAAATATATATATATATATATATATATATATATATATATATATATATATATATATATATATATATATATATGTATGTATGTATGTATGTATGTATGTATGTATGTCTATATAACAGATTTTCTGAAATAGTGGGTTGATACGTTAGTCATAAATAAGAAAATAGCAGGGAAAGAAGAAGTATAAAAGCATCATGCAAATCCATACATTTTTCAAATATACTAAAAAAATCAAAACGTTCTAGATAATCAGTCAGAATATTAATTTATTACACGTTCTTACATATCGGACTTGGAGAGAATGCATTCGTTATGTTATAGAAATTGGATATTGGATTTAATTTTGGCTGTAAAATATTAAGTACTATATTGAATGGTAAACAACATATTCAGATCCATAGTACATCTTTTTGGTGTATTCTGCAAGTACGTTTCAGCAGACGGCGTACGAAGAACATTTTCTTGTTTGGAAAACATGTTCCTTACTTCGCTTTCACTATTCGTAATCACAGTATAACCGAACAAAACGAATTCCTGATTAAGCCCGTTACCTATAAACATCGATTGTTTTAATTATCATTATTTAAATCTTGTTTAAACCGACCCACGCAACCGCAACAGCGAATACGTACTAAAGAGAAAACAAAATATGGTACAAACATAAAAGCTATATGAAAACTCCCCAACACTGGTCTGATACAAAATGTGATTAATGACTGAAAAATAATTTATCTTTTCACCGTTCATTTATCTTGTGTATTCACATAGACTGATGTTTGACGACAGGTCCGCTTGGGCAACAGAGAAGTAAATTATATTCTCTAACACCATTACAGAGAAGGCGTTTCACAACACTTACGGACTATTTCAAACCAACTTGCAAACATTTTTAGTTTCAGAGGGCAATATTAGCAATTCATTCAGAAACGTTTGTACGATTACCCAATAGTTCATCCACTCTGTTCTCCCTAGAATGCTTAGAAAGTATATTCTGGTTTGTAAAGTATTTTCATGACCACTTTTTTAGTAGTAAATGAGAAAAACTAATTGAAAATGTAATATTGAATCACATATTCTGAATATATGGTTATAACTTAAGTATCAAAACCGAGTGAGAAGTAAACAACCGTGCGAAATTCAAGATATACTTTATTTCCCTATCATACAATGTTAAAATATACCAAAAGAAACAAACGATAGTGCGAATTAAATTCCAGAACAATCACGGAATTACAGACACAAATACTAATAAAAGATTTCTGAATAAATGCTGGTGAAAATCAAAATTAAATCTAGAGTCGAAAGTGTTGATGTGTCTATATTAGCCAGTATCGTAGCGTTGTACCAACACAATTTTCTTGAATCATTGTATTAATTCATTCCAAATTGCAATTCGATATATTCATCATCTGTACGAGCAACGTTTTCTTAAGATTCGACCTTATGCTCATCAAGATAAGTCTTAACTTTACCAAGAACGAACTTCTTTAACTAATATAATGCTTCAAATTTGTTTAATCTTCTTGGCTAAGCAACAGTCATTAAATGTTGCTTTTTATCCCTTGCAAATACGACAAGAGTTTATATAGTTTCTTTTTAAACAGTCCTTAAATATTGTCGATTAACTTATGGTACCACCTCATAACCAGTCAAGCTACATTCCTTAAACAGATCGTTATCTGCACATAGCTGTATAGACAGGAATGTGTAGATGTCATGAGCATTGGCAAACGTACACGTCATAATAACAGCCAAATGCTGTTTAGGCTATTTCAAAGTTTGTGTGATATGTCAAAGCGAGGAAAATATCTAGTTGCTTCCTTTTTTCTTATATGGAGGTACAGAGATAATATTATTAGTAAGATGTAAACTTGAATTTGTGTGTAAAGTCGTGGATTGTGTTTCATTTGCTAGCTCTATTTCCTTTGAATTAAAGTTATTGTCACTTCTTACAGTTATCTTTCGATCTGCGTCTGCAAAAGTATTGATAAGATTCTTTCTATAATTGCAATTATGTTAGTCTCTCTCTCTCTCTCTCTCTCTCTCTCTCTCTCTCTCTCTCTCTTTTGCATTTGATGTTCTTCTTTGTGTAACTAAACTTCTTTCCTTGAAGGTCAAGGTTTTCAAACTTATTATTATTCATGCATGTTAGTTTTACATTCCATCTATTGCAAGTTGGAGCCAATGGGAGAATGATTAATCAAAACTACTGCACTTTTATCCAAATATTCTTTGCAATCAACTTTTAGACCAAATCATGTTTATTTATTTGCTTTATAAAAGCCACTGTAATATCACATTTTCTGGAAAGCTAGTGCGATTCAGCTTTCTTCAAGCCATTTAACTATTCCAGGATAGGATTGTTAGTACAATTCATTCCTTTAGATAAGATCATAAACGGTTTTAATTTCACAAAGGATTTCAAACATGTGAAATAATACATGGAAAAATTCAAAACGAGGTAATTTAAATTCCCCAAACAATATTATCAGAAATATATTAGAGAAATTCGTACCCAATGATGAACTCCCAATTGTTTATTACGAATCCATTGTCTTAAAAATAGGTAGTATAAAAGAGTGCGAAACATCATGCTTTGTAAATTTCAACAAATAATGAATTTCCCAAGAATACAAAATTGAAAATGTAAAAAACAAATTTACGGTATTTCGGTATTACTAATTAATTCTCAAACAAATCCTAAAATTACCAAGAGCCATTGTAATACAAGATAAACATTTCTGGAAATTCAACTTAAAAGCAATGCAGAAAGATTGTATTTGCCTCTGGTAGCCTGTATCCCATTGTTGTACCAGCTGTTTTCGAAAAATCACACACACGTGTAGTAAGTGTTCTTTTAAAGCGCTTGCCAGTAATTACAGTTGCTAAACTACCTGATATTTTGTATTAATATATAGAGAACACTTTTATGACTTTATTATTGAATATGATATATACTACATTGACTGACAGTCATAGAATTCGTTATTTCTTAAGTGAATGCCATGTTTAATTTTGTATAAATATTTTCACAACTCAGTTGATGTGTTATAGGCATACTTGAAATACTTAGGAAGCCAAGAGAACACTTATTCGAACGTTATCAGTTGACTCTTTGATCATAGGTTCTTTCATAAGGTCTAGAATTAAGGGTCAGCTTAAAACGTTTTGTCATTGTTTTATGCAATCTAATTTCCTTAACGGATTTTGTTTATAGCCATATTAATCGAACACAATTCATCCCATGGCAATCTCACTTACAGAGATTACTGTACTGTTGGAATCAGATGTACATACAGTCATTGAAAATTGGCATTAATGGTACTGCCAACGAAAACGTTAGTCAATCTTTCAGACTTCAGTCTTTATGATGAAATCAGTTTAGAAAGTTTACTAAATCTCTAAACGTACTAAATATTTACATTAATTTAATTAAAATAAAATAACATTTAATACGGCCACGTAAAAACATTCTGCAGGCATTTCAAAGTTAGCTATTTTGTTTTGAATATGTCATTTATCTTGTGTCATAGACTTTTTTCCTTTATTGAGTGTAGGATTTGGGACCTACATGGCTAATTAATTAATGGTAGTTTGTTAACACATATTATGCAAAGAGCAACAATATCCATTATTGATTTTAATTTATGCATTTGGTGACATTAGAAACCTGCGAGAGATAGATATGTATGTATGTATGTATGTATGTATGTATGTATGTATGTATGTACTTATCGAATTTGAATAAGGACTATTTCAGTTTGACACAATTACGTATGCGTGGATACACCTGCTCACATTTTATTAACCTTAAAAAGCAAGGCTGTGATTGTGAGAACAATTGTATACGTATACTAGATACATACCTAAGGCAAATTCGATTTGAACAGCAATAATACTACAGACGAAGACGCCCGACAATAACACCGATATCGTCATATCCTCCATCAGGAATCGTTTGACTGCAAGACATATAAATACAAAATAAACTGGTAAAGAGTTGAGTCTTGTACTAGCGAGAGTTTGAAGTACATTGCGCAACACGTTCGTACATGTTTTCAGATTACACATATCTATCACAAGTGACACACGAACCTTGTATAGGACGAAAAGATAAAACAATAAGTAAACATTGAAACCCTAGATTACACGTCAGTGCCGATAAGAAAGACGAGACCTGTTTTCGTTTCAGTGGCGAATAATTACCCTTGTCTTGTTAATGCAGTTTTACTTATTATCGTTGACAGGAGATGCTACGTTAGACAAAAAGATCGTGTTGTAACTAGTTATGGATAGATATGACGGTGTTACTGTTTCAGTATATAATTGAAAAGGATGAAATGTGATATGATTGAATGGTCTGGATAGTGGATCCCAATGGGGAGGGGGGCTTTGGGATTACAGATGGGGTGAGGAGAGGCGCTAATGCTGAATAATGTTTCTTACGAGGGAAGGTAGACGCTTATAATAAACAAAAAGGGGGGACGATGGCCCCATATGTATGGTTTCGGAACCACTGGTATTGGATATAATTCACTATGGAGAGAGCCACAAAGCTTCGTGTCTTGCAAAAGTGTGCCTAATGTTGTACACTGAAGGTAGTCTATCTTAATGTTATAGACTGAAAAAGTACATTTTCAAAAAATATTATTTCAGATTATTACTTTTTTACTTTTGTTGACTTATTTTTCGATCAATGCTTATTTGGATTTGATTGTGACCGTAAAATAACTAAATGTGCGCTTGAATAACAGGCGAATTATCTCGCAAGTAGACGCCACATCTAATGTTAAAACTGTTGGCAGATATGGTAAATGGGAAATAACTTTTTCTCGGTATTTCATCCTGGGATGTTCTCGGGTGTCGCCTCTAAGATATATAATGACCGCCATGTTGAGACCATCCCTATTAACTGAAACTGAAACTTGATAACCGTTACTTATTAACATATTTAACTCTCACTCTGGCACTTGCCTATACTCTTTCTAGACAGGATAATTACTGGATAGCCGACTAAAAATAAAATTAATCGTGAAGACCTGCGATTCAGTTTTCCTCTTGAATATACACGTTGTACGTGTTCGTTCGAGAATTGCGTATGTCATATTAGATTAACACGTTGAAGGCAAGCTCTTTACGTACCTCGCATAACATCCACGACAGACCCTCCAATTGCTATGGCCGCCTGTGCATTATATTATAAACTCAAAGCTATTTGGAAACTAAACTGAGCAGTCTATGTATATGTTATGCACAAAAAAACCAGTATGATCAATACATGTGCACTCAGTCCAGTCACAAGGGCTCGTATCGTTATCGTATAATCGACCGGTCCTACATATACTATATAATAACTAGTTATATAATATATGTAGGACCGGTCGATTGTAAGCAACGATACGAACCCATGTGAGTCCCCTTAGCTGGAAATTGACGCGTATCTATTTTTTTTTTTACGCAGAAACTCGTTCATTCAATAGCAAAGTCATCGCGAAAACTGGGTAGAAGTTCAATACTGACGAAATGTCTCCTCAACTTACCCAGTATCAAAATGTTAATGTGATTGAACAATGTATTGATAGAGAAATAAAATTGCTGAGTAAATTATATTTTTCTTTTAAAAATTCCCCTTGACATTAATATTGATCTCTTAGACATTTGCCCACAAATAAATGGTGGTGGTGGTGTAGGATATAACGCCATTTTTTAGTACAATATAGTCTATAAATGGCGGCCAGTATTATCAGTGGTAGAATAACCCGGGAAAAATAATACTGGCCGCCATGTATATAAGACTATCGTGTGCTGAACAATGGCGTTAAACCCTACAACAACAACAGCAACAACAACAACATCCTCAGCTTGTCTTAGACTAGGAACGCTTATGAAATTAGCTGTTTTCTGTCGACTGACGTCGGTTAGCACAATGTTGTTATTACCACACAACATTAATTATCTGGTGTATTGCAGAGACGTTTTAAGCACAAATTAATTACAAGTTTTAAATGGTTTTAAATGACAATGGTGCTACTCCGATTTGGTATGGATAATTATACACAAAATGAAACATACACAAACATACTACTGGTAATGTATAATGTCATGAAAATGGTACCGATCTAATAATATTCAATATTTCTGTCGCTGCAGTCATTTTAAACACATTGTTATCACTTGTCCCCCGAATGGACAGTCATACAGACATGGATTATTTTGATTAGAAGACTTCATATGACGTGTGGTTGGTCGAAATGGATGGACAGAGCAATATTAGGTATTAGTTAAATTTTTATTGACACCTAGTTGGTATTATATAAAAATAGTGACGATCTGACGACCGATAAAGCCATCTAGAAAATTTTCATCTTGCTACTAGTCTTTAATTTAAATTTCACATCAACATAGGTTTTTTTAAAAGAAGGATTCTTCTAAAATCTCGTGGTTTTAAATAGAAATTATGCCTTTCTGGCATTTTAAATGGCTTACACAGCTTTCATCTCTAAACTACTGTTATCGTTACTCCTCTTGAAATGAGGGTGGAATCAGCACACCATTTTCCCCAAAGTCGTCCTATTATGCTTAGATTGCACTAAGTGAAAAGTATATAACCACTATAACCACCATAACCACTATAACCACTATAACCACCATTACCACCATCTTGAAAATCGTGATATTGCTACTAATACTAAACTAAAAGTCATATCAGTTTTGGATTATTTTATTATTGCATCTGATAACTTCTTATCGTTTTAGTGGATAATAAATAAAAGAACAATATGATAATTGAATATGTAGTCTAGCAGCCAGTGGCCATCTTGTAAATGTTATTGCTAATCCTCCTAGATGAAAATCATAGAAATATTTGGTTGTCAAAATCAGGCCCATACTAACGTATTATTTAGCACAACTTTATGGCGTGACCCTGAATCCATTATGCGGCAATCACCTGTCACTCACTATTTACACATTGCCATGTGGGATCCACATTTCGGATCCAGTTTTCAAACACTCATTATATTTGGTCTTAAATTAGTAACACGCTGAGTCAAGTTCAACAACAACAGAGACTAACAATGATATAACAGAGGCACAAGAGAAATATATCCCTATACTGACACATGTAGCTGAAATATGCACACAATATCAACAACCAGTACAGAAAGGTAACGCGCATTTTAAATGATTATTATATTTGCCCTTATATATGGACAGAATAAACAAGTAAATAGAATTATGTTTGACCTAAGGAAATGCCAATCTTGAGAGTTACAAATATCAAGAGATATCACTATTTTCAAGACATAAACTGTAAATCTATATAAATAATAAAGACAAAACCTATTTATCTAAAGCTAAGGTCATTCAACTTTTCAAAATATAACTGTAAATCGGCCAAAAGGTAGCATGCCCGATGAGGACAGTACGAACCTGCTTCAAATTAGTGCTCGTACCTGAGAAAGGAACCACTGGAAACCTGGCATTTCTCCTTCATAAAGATATTTTGAAAACAGGCGAAACAGATGTATACTAATTTTGTTCAAGATTCTGTTTTACTTTTATTATGAACAATACTAGCGTTACTGATCGCGCGGATGGAGAAATGCATACTGATATAAAAACGATTAATATACTAGATGGAGGTACCTTATAGCTCTGTATATCTCTTATAGGTGGAGATCTGGCGTTAATACCATTCTTCTCTGATAAGAACATATATTTGGATGTGACAAATTAATTCTCAGAACTTTATCACATTTGACATTCTTAAACATTTAGAAGCAAATATAATGTGTGATGAATTATAGTTTGACAGTTGCTAGCATTGCCTTGTTTGCGTTCCTGAATTATATGTCATTTATATTTTCTCACATGTAACGTGCGTTATTTTATGGAATTTTATATATTCCATACCATCACTTGCAAAAGAATTTGAAGTGTACGCATTGTTGTTTTTATGTTTAACAATTCGCTCAAGGAAATTCATCGATTATATCTTTTTGATTTTAAAGGAAATTCATCCAATATAACCTTTATTCAATCCCTTACCAGATTTATGTAGTAAGAATAAAAAAAAACAATGGACTTCAAAAGTAAACGAAACAAAACTGAAGAAAAACAAACCGAAAACTGATTGAATACCCAACGAAACGGTGATTTACAATTTCATTTTAAATGATTGTCGTGTGACTCGCTTCATCACAAAGGTAAGCTTCGTATGCAAAAGTAACTTTGCAAGACCTTGGAGGGCTTTGATTGGTTAAATAAAAGGCTCAACATTAAGCATGTCTTACGTTTATCAAGTTCGTTAGATAGTTACATAGTCAACTGTAAAGTTATGGTCGACTATAAAGTTAAGTAAGCCAGATAAGCGATAATAGGTTTTCGTAGACCTTTTTTTCTTTTCTGGTCCATGGTATGTACAATCTTAATACTTCATGGGTTTATTGATCGTGGAGTATACTGTGCATCGAAATGAGGACCACATGAAATGCGTTTCATGCTCCAGTAATCTTTATGGTCTTTTGGAATATGCCTATAATTCTCGAGAATTATGGTTAACTATCTTAAGCACGTAGTTGTGATAACACTTTGTATAATAATAATATTAGACGCATCTTGAACAATTTATTGGTTGGGATTGCTATTTTGAACGCGTTTCTGTTCGCGTACCACGAAGTTCAGCATTGAAGCTTAGGGTTTCACCATTCGAATTGTTGTACTGAAGAACAGTTCGAGGCCCGATGCGGATATTAAGCGAATTATGGACGGGTGACGTAGCGAACGAGGAAATAAAAACTACCTACCAGGACATGTTAGATCTGCTAGACAAATTAAAAACTACATGCCAGATGGCACGTGATGAATTAATGAAATCGTGACGCAGATATGCCAAGTATTATAACCGTAAAGCGCGAAATAGGAAAGTTCATGTAGGAGATCAGGTTCTATTGCTACTTTCTACTAGCACAAATAAGTTACAAATAAGTTACTAGTCCAGTGGAAAGGTCCTTACGAAGTTAAACCGGTCAAAGGTGACATGGAGTATAAAATTGACATATACGGTATTATGAAGACATTCAATGCTAACATGTTTAAGTTGTACATCAAAAGACAATGTAGAAAAAGGTGTCTTAAACGTCGTTTGTTCGGGTGTCATTGCTAGTCCCCTGCCAAATCTGATAAACAAGGGGCAACCCAATAAAGTAGAGTGGGAACCGCCACACGACAGAGCTTTTTGCGTGCCGAAAGAGAAACTAGTCGGTGCACCTATATTAAAATTGACAGATGTTAGCAAACCCTTTATGTTTAGGACAGATGCACCTGAAACTGGGTTTGGAGCAGTTTTACTGCAAGAGCTAGATAATAATAACTTACCCGTATATTACTCAAGTAGGAAATTACTACCCAAGGCGAAAAACTACTCCGTTATTGAACAAGAGTGTTTGGCCGCAGTGTGGGGAATTGGGAAGTACCATGCGTGACGTTTTGGGAACGAATAATTCCTTGTTTGAACAAGAAATCGCCACTTCACCTGTGAACAAAGTTACGTAACTGACTTTAGCAAAATAACCGAGCGCCCTGAGTTTTATGACTGTTTCAATTAAGCTTGCTGGACACCTAAGACATTTTGCCGGCGAGAAATCATAGCCTCAGAGTTTAACATACCCATGCCAATATCTGGTTTCTCCTATGCCGCCGCAATCACCCCACGCTTGAGAATAAAATATGTATTTTATTCTCTCTACATTTATCCAAATGCAGTCGGATTCGTCTGTCGACTCTTGAGACTGGTTTCCGCAGCACTCGCCGGCATCGATGTGCAGGATCGGGGTTCGGTTGTGGCAACACAATACGGCATCCCAATATGACGTCATGTGACAGTCCCGCCAAGCATGCGCTTCAATTTTCCCCTTTACGTACGATGAATCGAGGTCAATGACAGCCACTAGCAATGAGTCACGCGTGCTGTTCGCGTTCTTGGCTTCAATTACCTCTCCTGTCTAATACTCAGGCTTTACGTATTTCTTGTCGACAAGGACTGGAGCGCTACACCCAGTTTCGCACAAGATGTAGCACCTTCTGCGTTGACAGTTCCGGACGCAAGATTCGCTGCTTTAAACCTGGCCTCCGGCTCGCACTCCTTTCTGGCGACGGCATTCACCTGGGTCTGCCTGCCCTTGTCGTCCCTACCGTTAGCCCTAGCCCCTACCCTTACCTTTTTCATTTCGAGAGCGTGAGTGAGCTCTAGCTCTTTTGTAGCGGATGTCCGGACCTACTCCATCTGGGTTTCAAGTTCGGCGGATATCCAGGCCAGCTCTAGCTTTTTCTGCGTTTCTTTTTCAGCCTTCTGAGACGTACAGACATTTCTCAGAAAAAGTATTTTTTTTACTATGTTAAAAATTGGTTTAGTTCCTCAACTAAGTGAATATTGACACATATCGCAAAACCTCTCTGACAATGGGATGTATTGCAAGTGAGCTACCATAATTCCAAACTGATATACAATATTGCACATATTTACAGTTCTAGTAGCACAACAAAACGCCATTGAATGTATGTACATACATTCGGTGCATTTGGACATTCTCCCATTATAATGGCATCAAGGGGAATTTTACTTGGACTTTAAAGCACTGTTAAGGACGAAGGTTTTTGCCCCACAGTGTGTAGTTTCGAAGGTTTTTTCTTGCTTCCTGCTTGTGTTCTGGGTTCCGCAAAGTCTTCAACCGCCACCTCAACCCCGTCTGCTAACCAGCAAGCCAGCCAGCCACCACCACCATCTCAACTCATCACTTCAGCAGCGGCGTAGCCGAACGCCTTCAGCCACCTCACCAATTAAGTAAAACAGGTACCATTACTAAACGTTCGGGAGTCAAAAACTATGTGCTGTAATAAGAAATTATCTCTACCACTCTTTCTCTAACCACTACCGCTCCATACTAAATACTTAATTACTTAATAATTATTATACTTTACAGGACTAAGAATCATACTAGCAAATTAACCGCTTCTAATAACAATCTCTCACTCTAGCTAATAATATTATTAAATAGTTATCATTATTAGCATGGTATTATTACAATAAATAATCACTTGAGTCTCAATCAAAATTATCAATAGCCAATTTGTTTATCCAATCCAAAACAAAACAAAACGGTTTCCAACCAAAATAAGAAAGCTTTCCAAGCTTGAAGCCGAAAGTGCTGGTCTGGCAACCAACACAAGATATGAGTACAAAGCTCAAATGCAACTTTGACTCAGGGAGCCACTAAAGATACTATGATAGGAGAAATTAACGACGCTATATCCCAGAAGACAAAAGGGATGCAACAAACCAAACTTCATGTTTAATCCACACCGGCGCTTAATTTAATACGTAATGAAGCGGAAAAACTAAATCCGCTATCACCAGTAGAGTTCAATTTACACGACTGCAGTTCCACTGAAGAAACTCTGGACGCCACATTTATTCAAGGCGATACCAGTCAAATTAGCTCACCCACCCCCAAGTTACTAATACTGGCCACCTCTCCTATAAAGAAACCAGTAGGGATTAACGTGTACAATAAACCAAGCTACGCACAGGCGGCTAGTTCTAAAGCGGACCACATGTGCAAGCAACAAACAAAGGCCGCACAGGAAATAGCAACAGCGCCTGAGGGCAATAAGCCCAAAACTTACGCTAAAACTAACAAACAGTCCAAAATCCATAATAGTCAAACACCTGGAGCGTCTAAACCATTAACTGAAACAGACTTAATTTATCCAACCCAGAATATCAATACCCCAAACCCAATACCAACTGAGATTTCCAACACGTGGGATGGTAAAAGGAAAAGGAAAAAAAAAAACCTGAAACAAAAACTCAAGATCTTAAACAATCTGAATCAAGCAAACAGGAAATAAAAATACATGCAGTACCTACTAAGGCAGCAACCAACACCCACACCCAAAGCCTACTAGTGATAAAGCCTCCCCATAAGCAAATAGGAAAATAAAAGTAGGTCAACACAAATATTCAATAACCTATCTACAACTAGCATAGCTGGAGCCCTAACAAAAATCCACCCGGACCAAAGTAAAATAATTAGGCCTAACAAAGAGTACATTATTATACATTGCAGTACTAGCAGTCAGGTAGCAAAGTACATGGAAACAGAGAAACTGTGCGGAATGATAGTTCAACTAGAACACCACTATAAAACGAAGTACACACCCAATCCCCCTAAACCAAAACCCTTCAAATAAAGACAACTCAACCCCGGCAACCGCCACCACAACAACCACTAGAAAACCACAACCGATCATGTACAAAGCGGTACTTAAACTAACGGGGATACTAGGACAAATCAAAAACGAAGAGATAGCAACAAAACTAAAAGAGGGAGGACAACAAATAGACAAAAATTATCAAATTGGCAATTAAGACGAAAACAGACAACCAATGTAACAATATTAGAAACCTCAACCCCCTACCACCCCTTATAAAGTTGGGAAAAACAGGAACTAGGTATCAAACTGAACCATTCATTATTAATACACCTAGATTCTGCACCAAATGCAAACAATGGGGACATTACAAATCAAGATGTAAGTTTCCAACCAGATTTAATACGTGGGGAGGGAGAACATTGGGGTAAGTATAAAAGACAAACTCCAAAGTGCATACACGGTCGGGGCCCCCACCTACCCACGTCCCCAGACTGCCCAGCTACAATCAAGGAACACGCCATAATAGGGGTTATGAATTCCTTATACCTCAATTACAGGACGGCCAAACAATACTGCAAAAACTAAAAAAAAAATAATATAGTAATAATAGGGGATGTCAAACCTATTACTCAAAAACCCAAGGCAACAATAGGAAAAGTAACAACAAGAGCGAAAAAATCAGTCAGACTGAAATACTTCTAGAACTGAGTAAAGTTTTTTTTTACTAGAATTGACAAAATAATTGACAAGCTGGATCTAAAAGACCCAACTTTCCAAATAAACATACATATGCCAATAAATCATATCTAAACTCAGCTAGAAAACCAAATTACAGTAAACGAACCCAATAAAAATGGCTAATACACCACAAGAGAACGTAACTATATGGCAATGAAATGCAAGGGGACTGTCAGGAAACATCAATGAACTAAAACTTAAATTACTAAATACAGTGCAAAACCTGACATCCTCTGCATTCAAGAAACTAAACTTTCTACAAACTCGAAAACATTGCCATCAATTAAAGGTTACTCCCCAGATTATTTCCAAAATAGAACGGAAGGCCGGGGTTGGTGGGGTGGTAGTGCATTAGACATATTTATAAATAACATCTTACCATCTGCAACTGTAATACCTATAAAATATAGGGATATCAGCAATTCACTAATATAATTACAATCTCTATTAGTTAACACCGGAAAAAGTGAATTGCAAATCTTCAATGTTTATGACCCAGGAAGAAATACTAAATTAAACCATCAATTAGCACTAAAAAAAATTAACCAAATGCATTAAATCCGAACTTACGATCATTTGCGGAGATTTCAACGCCCATAATGAGCTTTTGGGGGGAGGGGGCAGTGACGGATGAAAGGGGTAAATGGGTGGAGACATGAGCCACTAAATCCACCATAACTATACTCAGTGATGGTGCCAAAACCAGACTCAATCCGGTTGACGGCACCCTATCCGCTCTTGACCTCACCCTGTTCACATCCAGATTGGCACAGGTGGCGGAGTGGTGAGTGGATCAATCCGACCCCATGGGGAGCGACCACTTCCCCATAATCACCACCCTGCAAATGGCCGTACAATTCGAATCAAATAACAAAATCCCCAGGTGGAATTATACTTAAACTGATTTGGAATATTTTCAAGAAATAATAATTAATACAAATATGTAATATATAGAATCAGATGACATAGATATCTACTATAATAACATAATTAAGATCATAACTCAGGCAGCCACCAGCAGTTTACCCGAAACTAGCGGCAAAACAAGAAAGCCAAGTGTACTGTGGTGGAATGAGGAAAATAAATTAACTAGACAGGCAAAAATTAGAGCTTTAAATAAATTTAAAAGATCTAATAACACTACTCACTTCTTAGAGTATACAAATCAGGATAACAAGCTCAAATACTTAATTAAGCAGTCAAAAGAAAAACTTGGCAAAAATACTGCAGTAGTATAAATTTTAGAACTAACTTCGAACAGGTGTAGAATATAATTAGAACTATCATGGGGAAGCACACCAATAGCACCCCCAAAATAAACAACACTAGTAACAATAAGGAAAAAGCTGACTCATTAGACCTACACTTTGTAAACATAAGCAGTAATAACAACCACACCAGCCGTACCAAGGAATTTCAAACTCGCAATGCTAAAACTGAAATTAAATTTATGGTACTATTTAAAGACCTGGGACCCAAACTATCACATCTAAATACAAACATAACACTATATGACTAGTAACAGGCACTTAAAAACCAAAACGGAAACTTCACCCGGGGAAGACCAAATAGGGTATGTACTATACAAAAGCCCACCCATTAAGTTGGTTAACTCAATAATACAAATGCTAAACAAAAAACGGAACACAGGAAGCTACCTAAAAAACGGAAAAGAGCGATAGTAATACCCATACTCAAACCAAATAAAGATAGAAACGATATCAATTCGTACAGACCCATCTATCACACTAACAACATAGGCAAAATAATGGAAACAATTATTACTAATAGACTTAAACAACACCTTGAAAGTAACCACTTGATTTTTGAAAATCAATGTGGGTTTAGAAATAAAAGATCTACTACGGATCAATTAATAAGATTAGAAACCGCTATCAAACTGGCATTCAACTCTATAAGAAAAGTGAATAGAATCTTAATTGTGGTATTTATTGATTTGAAAAAAGCATTCGACCTCGTATGGACCAAAGGCCTAATAGCCAAATTAAATCATTACGGCATTACGGGTAATATGTTCAACTTTATATAAAATTTCCTGACTGACCGCATAATTATGTTATTATTCGTACAGACCTATCTCTCTCACTAACAACATATGCAAAATAATGAAAACAATTATTACTAATAGACTTAAACAACACCTTGAAAGCAACCACATGATTTCTGAAAATCAATGTGGGTTTAGAAATAAAAGATCTACTACGGATCAATTAATAAGATTAGAAACCGCTATCAAACTGGCATTCAGCTCTATAAGAAAAGTGAATAGAATCTTAATTGTGGTATTTATTGATTTGAAAAAAGCATTCGACCTCGTATGGACCAAAGGCCTAATAGCCAAATTAAATCATTACGGCATTACGGGTAATATGTTCAACTTTATATAAAATTTCCTGACTGACCGCATAATTATAACTACGGTAGGGGTAACTTAGGAAGAACACACCCTTGAAAATGGACCTCTACGAAGGAGTGTACTCAACACCAGCCTCTTTAATCTAATGATAAACGACCTTGACATAAATTTGGCATCACCTAAGATTGGATTATCACAATTTGCTGATGATAGTGGATTATGAAGAGCAGGCAACCCCTCCAACCACCAAGATATGGCTGAACTTCAAACCAGCCTAAATAACATCGGCTGATAAATGGGGCTTTAAACTATCGCACCAATAAAAAGGGTAGCTGTACTTTTCACCCCACGTAAGAAATTTAAACAATATCCCAGATTAACAATACAAAATAAAGAAATAACATTCGTAAAAGTAGCTAAATTTCTGTTTATGTACTTTGATGAGCACCTAACATGCGCGCATCATATAGATGAACTAGTTAAAAGATGCATCCAGGAGTTAAATCTATTAGGAAGCTTCAAAGGCACTCAGTGGGGTGCCAACCAGGAAACTATTTTAACACTGTATAGGGCATTAATTAGATCTAAACTTGACTATGGGTGCCAAGTATACGCCACGGCACCCAAACGTCACTTAAACAAACTAAATAAAATACAGAGAAAAGCCCTACTATTTGGTACCAGCGCACTGCCATCAATCTCGACCGCCGAGCTACAGGTTTTAACAGGGGAACTGCCATTACATCTTAGAAGGCAGAAACTCATCTTAAAATATGCTGCCCGACTGCCGACCCATGAAAAAACGCACCCCACGTACATGGCTATCAACAAATGCAATATCCCTTTTAGAAAAACTGTCAAAAACACCACCTTTATGGGAAAACTAGTTCATATTCCTAGTAAAAAAAACAACATAAAAAAAAACATAACGTGCGACAAAGAACCTTGGAAAATGTACGAACAAAAGTAAATATCTCCGTATCAGATAAAGGAATCAAGGAAAACCAACAAAACTATTTAAAAACATTAGCATTAGAAATAATAAATAGTCAATAACAATATTTCACAAACATTTACACGGATGGCACAAAATTACCAAATCCAGCAGCAGAGGGGGCCAATCAGACAGAGCGATAGAGGCGTCGATTCGGTAAATTGAGGCTTCCTCAAAGACGCCATTGTCGTTGTCGCCGCCCTCTGCTGCTATGGGTTAATCGAATATTTTATCAAGTCCGACACGATATCATGTCCGCGGGTCTGATAAATTGATCGTCACAAATCCGTGTGGGATTGACTGAGCGCGACTAAAGAAATTTCTAAATCGATTATGATCCATATCACCGCAGCACCAAGTTTGCCAAATATGTCGTAGCGTATGAGTATCAGCTCCGTTAAATATACATAACAAATTGCAGTTATCTCTGATCACGTTTGGTATTTATGTGTATCGTTGAGTGACATATATCACATCAGTGCTTTAATGCCTACCTCTGGAAAATATATAAGCGGGATTCTTTTGCTTGTCTAACATGATATCATCATATACGACTAAATTGTTAATATCTCCATCAATGCTCGGTGCTTCATCGATATCGGTTATAAACTCAATAATATCCTCGTCGTTGATTTCTATTGCTCTCTCGTTCATATCTTTTAACATTTTATAGCATCGCGGATCATCACAGTAGAGAAATTCCGAATTCGTTGAGATCATGGCGGCCGAGTTAAGAATTTCAATGACAAAAAAAAATCATTATGAATTTATTTCTTGCCAATCAATTCTCAAATAGTATGGTTCCACACCAGTTTTTTAACCCATTTACTGGGTTTTTGTTATCAATATTTATTGTCATTTTGAAATTTGATACTATCTGATCAACAGCATTGTTTTTGCACGATTTTAGGTAACCATAAAGACCAAATTTCTCAGCACTATTTATCATATTAAAACACATCCATTTTGACCCATCCGACGCTGTACAACGATGACCATGTGATATTTGTGAGAGATCATTACTTAATATTTCATTAGCAATTCTAATTTTTAAAAACACAGCGATCCTCTTTCGAGTTAGATTGAAACAAATTATTTTATGTGAAATATTACATATTTCTACACTTTCATACAAAAACTCTTCTGTCATTCTTTAACACGTTATCATTTAAATTTTTCTCAGCGCGGAGTTTCAAGAATTCTTCAATGGTCAGGATTGGTTTATTCTTTCGTGTATTATATTCCATCAACGCCTGATATCTTGTTCCTCCGCATTCAATGCAGAGTAGATACTTTCCTCGGACACCCTTACCACATTTAACACACGGCTGAGGTCCTGTCTTACAACCATGTTTTGCCGTGACGGTTTGATAACCACAGAGTTTCCCAATCGAATTCTTTCCACATGGAACCTTAGAACCCTGAGGACGCCACGAACATTTATTAACCGCTAACGCTGAATTCGGCATTATATAACATTGATATATATTTAATATTTAATACGTTCGATTATTAACCTTAATCAATTGAATGAATACTTTATCGTATAATGTATGACAAATACATCGAACAGACATTGCCTAACTCTGATTTGATCTCGGAAATATATGATGTGACTCCTGACGACGACGCGGCTAATCTCGCCCGACAGGGATTATATTATTTGCGCGAGTATTATAACCGATACAACACTGCGATCTATTTTCATGATAAGAAATCAGCAATTGACGCTCTCACATAACCAATCTTATCGGCGAGAAATATCTCTCGCGGGGAATTATTATTCAACATCTGAGTCGATTTTATGTGTTTGTGGACGACGATGATATAATTGATTTCGCGGGACAATCCGCAGTCAATGAGATTATTTTGAAACATAGAGATAGATATCCTGTGTTTGATATTGATTCTAAGATTCCCACCGTGGATGAAATCATCAAGTACTTCGAACGGTTCAGTGACGACATTTATGTGTTTGAAACAACTAGCGGGTGTACTTCGTTTTATAGTGGTGTTCTAGTTGAACTATCATTCCGCACAGTTTCTCTATTTCCATGTACTTTGCTACCTGACTGCTAGTACTGCAATGGATAATAATGTACTCTTTGTTAGGCCTAATTATTTTACTTTGGCCCGGGTGGATTTTTGTTAGGGCTCCAGCTATGCTAGTTGTAGATAGGTTATTGAATGTTTGTGTTGACCTACTTTTTTTTTCCTATTTGCTTATGGGGAGGCTTTATCACTAGTAGGCTTTGGGTGTGGGTGTTGATTGCTGCCTTAGTAGGTACTGCATGTATTTTTATTTCCTGTTTGCTTGATTCAAATTGTTTAAGATCTTGAGTTTTTGTTTCATGTTTTTTTTTTCCTTTTCCTTTTACCATCCCACGTGTTGGAAATCTCAGTTGGTATTGGGTTTGGGGTATTGATATTCTGGGTTGGATAAATTAAGTCTGTTTCAGTTAATGGTTTAGACACTCCAGGTGTTTGACTATTATGGATTTTGGACTGTTTGTTAGTTTTAGCGTAAGTTTTGGGCTTATTGCCCTCAGGCGCTGTTGCTATTTCCTGCGCGGCCTTTGTTTGTTGCTTGCACATGTGGTCCGCTTTAGAACTAGCCGCCTGTGCGTAGCTTGGTTTATTGTACACGTTAATCCCTACTGGTTCCTTTATAGGAGAGGTGGCCAGTATTAGTAACTTGGGGGTGGGTGAGTTAATTTGACTGGTATCGCCTTGAATTACTGTGGCGTCCAGAGTTTCTTCAGTGGAACTGCAGTCGTGTAAATTGAACTCTACTGGTGATAGCGGATTTAGTTTTTCCGCTTCATTACGTATTAAATTAAGCTCCGGTGTGGAGTAAACATGAAGTTTGGTTTGTTGCATCCCTTTTGTCTTCTGGGATATAGCGCCGTTAATTTCTCCTATCATAGTATCTTTAGTGGCTCCCTGAGTCAAAGTTGCATTTGAACTTTGTACTCATATCTTGTGTTGGTTGCCAGACCAGCACTTTCGGCTTCTAGCTTGGAAAGCTTTCTTATTTTGGTTGGAAACCGTTTTGTTTTGTTTTGGATTGGATAAACAAATTGGCTATTAATAATTTTGATTGAGACTCAAGTGATTATTTATTGTAATAATACCATGCTAATAATGATAACTATTTAATAATATTATTAGCTAGAGTGAGAGATTGTTATTAGGAGCGGTTAATTTGCTAGTATGATTCTTAGTCCTGTGAAGTATAATAATTGGCAAATGAAGTATTTAGTATGGAGCGGTAGTGGTTATAGAAAAAGTGGTAGAGATAATTTCTTATTACAGCACATAGTTTTTGACTCCCGAACGTTTAGTAATGGTACCTGTTTTACTTAATTGGTGAGGTGGCTGAAGGCTTTCGGCTACGGTGGCTGCTGAAGTTATGAGTTGAGATGGTGGTGGTGGCTGGCTGGTTGGTTAGCAGACGGGGTTGAGGTGGCGGTTGAAGACTTTGCGGAACCCAGAACACAAGCAGGAAGCAAGAAAAAACCTTCGAAACTACACACTGTGGGGCAAAAACCTTCGTCCTTAACAGTGCTTTAAAGTCCAAGTAAAATTCCCCTTGATGCCATTATAATGGGAGAATGTCCAAATGCACCGAATGTATGTACATACATTCAATGGCGTTTTGTTGTGCTACTAGAACTGTAAACATGTGCAATATTGTATATCAGCTTGGAATTATGGTAGCTCACTTGCAATACATCCCATTGTCAGAGAGGTTTTGCGATATGTGTCAATATTCACTTAGTTGAGGAACTAAACCAATTTTTAACATAGTAAAAAAAAATACTTTTTCTGAGAAATGTCTGTACGTCTCAGAAGGCTGAAAAAGAAACGCAGAAAAAGCTAGAGCTGGCCTGGATATCCGCCGAACTTGAAACCCAGATGGAGTAGGTCCGGACATCCGCTACAAAAGAGCTAGAGCTCACTCACGCTCTCGAAATGAAAAAGGTAAGGGTAGGGGCTAGGGCTAACGGTAGGGACGACAAGGGCAGGCAGTGTAACAGAATTGTTACCGAGAGGAGGGTGGATTAAATGAACAATACAAACACAATTTGTGAAAGAAAATATAAATTTATGTAATAAATTATAAATGAAAAAAATACAGATGTAACAACACAATAATTCATGCACTCAACCCACAATTAAACTCACAACCATTCACAATACATGAATAAATTAAATAACAATACAAAAGGAATCACAAATGTAAAGGCATCTCTTGAATTATACACAGATCCAAGAATCCTTTACGAAAGTTAAATAAATGCAAGTATGATTTACGAAAAAAAATAAACACAAACGACAAACTATCTATCGCACGATGGATTGCGATAACTAGCCCGATCATATACTTGTATTCAATCAAGTTGCTAGCTTTTATTAATATCTATGTGATCACTTGAAATATTATTGCGATCTGACATAAGCATGCAAATACAACAATGTATTAAATTATATTACAATTTCAATACACCTATGTGTCTCCCCTGTATAACCGCACGATTCAGCAACAGTTGAATCGTCTCCCAGTTTCCCCGAGAACCGAGGGTTGACCAATACTATTATCGGACGTTTCCCTACACGGATCCACCACAGTTATACGTTCAGACAGCATACAACATCTACCAGAACCAACGGTTCCTCACTACCCTAGATGTCGACCCGGACGTTTTACAACTCTAAGACAGCTCCGACACTCGGACTTCTAGCTTTCCGGATATTTACATGTTACACAGATGTTGACGAACAGACAGTTCGACACACAGACAGATACTTCAATTCCGTTTGCACATGTCAACGGCACAAGCACATTCAGATATTTATACAGAGATGTCCCAGAACAAACAATAGATGTCCCACAACAAATCAGACGATATCAAAGACGTTTATCAAAAGATGGTATCAGATGTGTTAACAGCTACGGTATCAACGATGTTATTAGCAGCTACGGTATCAGATACATTGTAACAACTACGTTAGCAGCTACGGTATCAGAGACGGTATCAACGATGTTATTAGATGCGCTATCAGCGATGTACTTCTACGGTATCAACGACGGAATCAACGACGGAATCAACGACGGAATCAACCCTTTGGCTGGAGATTTGCAAGACGAGGTTATCTATCCTTTGATTAGATATTTTGGTTCCCGTAAATAATAATGAGAAATCCTTAGCCTTATATACTCTCAATAGGTGAACATAAATCACATCGAGCTTGCCGTGCACCACGTACAACGAGTATTTCGGATTTCATGTAAATTACAAATTGGCACATGCAAATCGTTACACGCCACTTAATCACCCCAGGTAATGCGTGTACGACGAAATCAAGAAAATGGTGAGTTTCGTTTGCAATTCAAGTACAACAAAAATCAGTTCAAATTTTCGCCTAATTCTGTGACAATACCTCCCCCCTAAGAATAAAAATGTACACATTTTTAAAACTAACACAGAATAGAAGAAAAATAACTACTGATGATATCTTACAACATTTACACTGGTTATACTACAAACTGGATTTTATTACTGGGCAAATTCATACAAATTTCCCATCATGCCCTACTCAAGTAGTCTGCGCCTATATTTTCAACTCCCCTTATTGACATTGTCGCTCTGTCTCTTGATATACAACTTGAGCATATTCGCATGGAATGTTTTTACAATACCGTCCATGTCAATTTTATAGTCCATGTCACCTTTTACTTCTTTAACTTCATATGGACCTTTCCACTGGACTAATAACTTATTCGAACTCGTTGGAAGAAGCAATAGCACCTGATCTCCCACAAGAAATTTCCTATTACGCGCTCTGCGGTTGTAATACTTGGCATATCTGCGCCCCGATTTAATCAATTCGTCACGTGCCATCTGGCATGTACTCTCAAGTTTGTTTCTTAGATCTAACACGTACTGGTAAGTCGTTTTTATTTCCTCGTTCGCGACATCACCAGTCCATAGTTCGCGTAGTATCCGCATCGGGCCTCGAACTGTTCTACCATACAACAGTTCAAAGGGCGAGAACCCTAAACTTTCCTGCGGTACTTCACGGTACGCGAACAGAACAGCGTTTAAATAACGGTCCCAGTCTTGCGGACGTTCCGCGCACATCTTCCTCAGCATGCTTTTCAGGGTACCATTAAACTTCTCTACCAGTCCATTGCACATCGGATGGTATGGGGTAGTGTTTAGCTGTTTGATGGATAACAGCCTACTTATTTCACCCATGAGGTCAGAGGTGAATTGGGCACCACAATCAGTGAGGATTTCCTCTGGCACCCCTACCCTACTGAAGATATCAACTAATGCTTCAGCTACCCTTTCCGTTTCAATAGTTGGTAACGCTACGGCTTCGGGGTATCTGGTTGCGTAATCAACCAGAGTAAGTAGTGTACCGATTCTTTCTTTCGGTAACCGGGTGTATTGGTCCTACAATATCTACTGCCACTTTTTTAAACGGTGTATCTATTAATGGCATTTGTCCTAAGGGCACCCTTGTGACCCTTCCCTTACAAACGGTTTTCTGACATACGTCGCACGACCTACAGAACCGTGTGACATCGCCATTAACACCGGGCCAGTAGAATTCAGCGACTACCCTGCTAGTGGTCTTAGCCTTACCTAGGTGTCCTGCCATGCTTGACTCATGCGCCACCCTAAGTACTTGAGATCTATATCTCTGGGGTACGACCACTTGCCAATACTTCTTACCATCCCGAGCGCTAAACTCCCTATGAATTAATCCGTTCTTGCGTACGAATCTAGAGCTACCCCCACGCTTGCAATATTTAATCGCGCCGGACGTGATTTTCTCAACAATTGTTCTGATGGATTCATCACGTTCTTGCTCTTGTTTGAAATCATCACGGGAAATTCCTGAGATCGATTCAGGGACTATTAATTTATGAAACGCGGATTTCTCTCGCCGTGTTTGCGCTCGCGTTTCGACTGCCTGGGCCAAAGGTATTTTAAAATCGGCCATGGTTGGAAGACGGGAACCTTCAACATTACCGATCGTCAGATCGTAAATAGGATTGTCCATACAAAGGGCATCAACAGTTCCCGTTAAGAAAGGTGTTTTTACTGTGATCCTTGCTACGGGAATGCGACCCATCGTCTGATCAAGCAACATACATGGGGATTCCCACCCGAGCATTTGGTTATCCTGCACGAGACTACGTTTGATCACTACGCCCGTACAACCAGTGTCACGCAATACCACGACTTCTCGAACGTTGACAAACCCTCTCGCGGTTGGTACACGCGCTTCAGGAAATAAACACGTGCCAAGTGAATGAATACAAGGTTCTACATGTACGTTGTTATCGGATATACCTTTACTTTGTATAGCCACTGCTACCTTATGTATAAGTGCCTTTCTTTTAGGACAGTCTTTTTGAACATGACCCAATGCATTACACAAGAAACACCGCACACGCTGAAAAACTGGATTCCCAACTGACCTTTTTACCTCAGCTGATTTTACAGGCTCCCTAGGCATAGATCTTACAGACTGGTTTCCAGACTTAAAATCTTTTAAAACCACGTTCTGGGTTCCCCCATGAGCTTCGGCAAATAAATCGGCTTGCTTAGCCATATCTTTTACGTTTGTGAAGACTTTCTCCTTCAGAAATTGATCTAATTCTCGCCCAACTGTATTAAATAATTGATCTCTGAGCAAGAAATCAGTCAACCCTTCAAACGTTTTCACCGCTTTGCCGCTTTCAATCCACCGCTCAAAATAGTTCGCAATTCTGACGGTGAACTGACCAAAGGTTTCTCCCTTATCGGGCTTGCTATACCTGAACTTTTTTCGAAAACCTTGTTCAGTGAGCTCGTACCTTTTGAGAAGTGCTTCCTTTAGGACGTCGTACTTAAACACATCGTCCCTAGGAAGTCGCGAGTATACATCCAGTGCTTTACCTTTTAATAAAGCACTCAGATGCAGCGCCCAGTCATTTTGACTCCACTTCTGGTTTTCGGCATACCGCTCAAACCGATGAAGATAACTATCTATGTTATCTTTTTCATCGTCAAAGGGAGGTAATTTGGGGCCCCTTAATTTGTTAGTGGCAGAATCGTGTTCTCTTCCAGATGTCGCTAATTCTACCTTACGCTCATGATCCCGTTGTTTTGCTCTTTCTTCTAACTCTAACATTTCTACTTTAGCTAGTTTATCTAACTCTATTCGCTTTTGCTCCGCTTCCATTTCCCATTCTATCCTGTCTTTTTCGGCCTGCTTCTCTAATTCTATCTTTTCCTTCTCTAATCCTATCTTTTCCTTCTCAAATTCTATCTTTTCCCTCTCGGCCTGCTTCTCTAATTCTATCTTTTCCTTCTCAAATTCTATCTTTTCCCTCTCAAAGGCCCATTTCCTATCTTCGGATTCCCTTTCTAATTCCCTTGACCTTGCCCTTTCTTCCCTTTCCCGGGCTTGTTCTTCTTGAATAAATTTCCTTAGACTTTCACCTTCATACCCAAATTCTTTGCCTAAGGCAACCAAGTCCTTAAGGGATGACATGACAATGACAATTGTAATATGAATATAGATATATAACCAAACCAATACTTTGAACACGTTTATACTGGACTCACGGACCTAGGTAAACTAGACAAAAATAAACTCCAACTAGAGTATTATCTTAACAGAAGGTCACGCTCGAATATAAACATTAAATGTATACCTTCACAAAAATGATTGACAGTTCACTTAATCCAACGATCCCACTTCTGACACCATTGTAACAGAATTGTTACCGAGAGGAGGGTGGATTAAATGAACAATACAAACACAATTTGTGAAAGAAAATATAAATTTATGTAATAAATTATAAATGAAAAAAATACAGATGTAACAACACAATAATTCATGCACTCAACCCACAATTAAACTCACAACCATTCACAATACATGAATAAATTAAATAACAATACAAAAGGAATCACAAATGTAAAGGGATCTCTTGGATTATACACAGATCCAAGAATCCTTTACGAAAGTTAAATAAATGCAAGTATGATTTACGAAAAAAAAATAAACACAAACGACAAACTATCTATCGCACGATGGATTGCGATAACTAGCCCGATCATATACTTGTATTCAATCAAGTTGCTAGCTTTTATTAATATCTATGTGATCACTTGAAATATTATTGCGATCTGACATAAGCATGCAAATACAACAATGTATTAAATTATATTACAATTTCAATACACCTATGTGTCTCCCCTGTATAACCGCACGATTCAGCAACAGTTGAATCGTCTCCCAGTTTCCCCGAGAACCGAGGGTTGACCAATACTATTATCGGACGTTTCCCTACACGGATCCACCACAGTTATACGTTCAGACAGCATACAACATCTACCAGAACCAACGGTTCCTCACTACCCTAGATGTCGACCCGGACGTTTTACAACTCTAAGACAGCTCCGACACTCGGACTTCTAGCTTTCCGGATATTTACATGTTACACAGATGTTGACGAACAGACAGTTCGACACACAGACAGATACTTCAATTCCGTTTGCACAAGTCAACGGCACAAGCACATTCAGATATTTATACAGAGATGTCCCAGAACAAACAATAGATGTCCCACAACAAATCAGACGATATCAAAGACGTTTATCAAAAGATGGTATCAGATGTGTTAACAGCTACGGTATCAACGATGTTATTAGCAGCTACGGTATCAGATACATTGTAACAACTACGTTAGCAGCTACGGTATCAGAGACGGTATCAACGATGTTATTAGATGCGCTATCAGTGATGTACTTCTACGGTATCAACGACGGAATCAACGACGGAATCAACGACGGAATCAACCCTTTGGCTGGAGATTTGCAAGACGAGGTTATCTATCCTTTGATTAGATATTTTGGTTCCCGTAAATAATAATGAGAAATCCTTAGCTTTATATACTCTCAATAGGTGAACATAAATCACATCGAGCTTGCCGTGCACCACGTACAACGAGTATTTCGGATTTCATGTAAATTACAAATTGGCACATGCAAATCGTTACACGCCACTTAATCACCCCAGGTAATGCGTGTACGACGAAATCAAGAAAATGGTGAGTTTCGTTTGCAATTCAAGTACAACAAAAATCAGTTCAAATTTTCGCCTAATTCTGTGACAGGCAGACCCAGGTGAATGCCGTCGCTAGAAAGGAGTGCGAGCCGGAGGCCAGCTTTAAAGCAGCGAATCTTGCGTCCGGAACTGTCAACGCAGAAGGTGCTACATTTTGTGCGAAACTGGGAGTAGCGCTCCAGTCCTTGTCGACAAGAAATACGTAAAGCCTGAGTATTAGACAGGAGAGGTAATTGAAGCCCAGAACGCGAACAGCACGCGTGACTCATTGCTAGTGGCTGTCATTGACCTCGATTCATCGTACGTAAAGGGGAAAATTGAAGCGCATGCTTGGCGGGACTGTCACATGACGTCATATTGGGATACCGTATTGTGTTGCCACAACCGAACCCCGATCCTGCACATTGATGCCGGCGAGTGCTGCGGAAACCAGTCCCAAGAGTCGACAGACGAATCCGACTGCATTTGGATAAATGTAGAGAGAATAAAATACATATTTTATTCTCAAGCGTGGGGTGATTGCGGCGGCATAGGAGAAACCAGATATTGGCATGGGTATGTTAAACTCTGAGGCTATAATTTCTCGCCGGCAAAATGTCTTAGGTGTCCAGCAAGCTTAATTGAAACAGTCATAAATTTCAAGACGCTCGGTTATTTTGCTAAAGTCAGTTACGTAACTTTGTTCACAGGTGAAGTGGCGATTTCTTGTTCAAACAAGGAATTATTCGTCCCCAAAACGTCACGCATGGTACTTCCCAATTCCCCACACTACTGCCAAACACTCTTGTTCAATAACTGAGTAGTTTTTCGCCTTGGGTAGTAATTTCCTACTTGAGTAATATACGGGTAAGTTATTATTATCTAGCTCTTGCAGTAAAACTGCTCCAAACCCAGTTTCAGGTGCATCTGTCCTGAACATAAAGGGTTTGCTACCATCCGTCAATTTTAATATAGGTGCACTGACTAGTTTCTCTTTCAGCACGCAAAAAGCTCTGTCGTGTGGCGGTTCCCACTGTACTTTTGTCAGATTGGCCCCCTCTGCTGATAATCCTTTCCAAACAGCTGCAGCAATTAAATTGGATTGAGGAAAATAAACCGAATAAGACTGTGATTATTAGCAACTCGCTAAGCGTCCTAACCTCAGTCCAAAATAACACCACACAATCTAGAGAATTTTTTTAAAAATAAATTAACCTTATACTGAAAACCCTAAATTCAAATAAACTAGTAGTGGAATTTATGTGGATTCCTTCACACATTGACATCAAAGGTAATGAGTTAGCAGAGCAACTTCCTAAAAACAAACTCCACGAACCTAATTACATGCCACTTAAATATAGCCAAACTGAACTATATAGTTTAATTAACACAATGATTAATCAAAAATGGGAAACCTATTGGGACATAAATAAACAAGAGAGAATATTCCACAACATCATTAAGAAAGTTAGTAGAGTAATTAAACCACTGGCCATAAACAATCTAAAATAAATAGAATAATAATAGATAAAGCCAAACTGGCAAACAGCTTTGGAAAATACATAGGACCCTTCCGACATAACATTAATTGCCACAATTGTAACACCCCAGAAGATTTACACCATATCTTCAACAATTGTAAGAAGAAAAAAAAAGGAAAGGGACACATTTAGATCCAAACAGCTAAACATAGCCGCACCAAGTACATACCCAGAAGTAATCCAATTAACTAACACCAACCCTCAAGGAACATTAAAAAATATAACTGAACTGCTTAAAACAACAGAGCTAATTGAAAAATATTTAAAAAAATATCGCCTAAACACCTAAATAAATTGAAAATTCTAAAATGTATAACAACCTTAAGGAGCAATATGTAGCCCCATACTGAGAATGAGGTCACATGGGTTCATTGATTAATTATTTGACGGGCTATAAAAACACATCATTAACAAACTAATTCTGAACTTTATAATAACCTTAAGACGTAAATGGTAGCCCCACAATGATGTCACATGCGTTCATTGACCAATCATTGGACGGGCTACTAAAACACCTAAATAACATTCTAATTCTGAAATTTATAACAACCGTACGAAATAAATTGTAGCCCCACAATGAGTTCATATGGGTTCATTGACCAATCATTTTGACGGGCTACTAAAACACCAAAATAACATACTAATTCTGAAATTTATAACAACCTTAAGAAGTAATTTGTACCCCACAAAGAGCTCACATAGGTTCATTGACCAATCATTTGGCGGGGGACACAACACAACAAAATAGAATTAGATGAAGCATCAAGGATAACAAAAGATATAGAATTAAACATTGAAGCATTTACGAAAATAACATCAGGTACAACAACAAAAGGGTGCATCCAAATACCAATTAGCCAGTATTCTCCTAAAAACTAAATCATAAATACAAGGTGGTATCGGTAACAGCAGCACAGAGTATTTCCTAATTGAAAGGGAGAATTTTAGATCTAGATACCCAGAAGAGAGGAGATCACCGGTGCTGACAATTAAGATGAAGGGATGCATAAGGAACAAGAGACGACAGGAGGACACCGGAGCAAACAAACCAGAATGAGGGAAGACTAGTTACCATTACGTAACCCTCCATCAAAAAGTCCTTCTGAGGGCTACTGCCATTTAGCCATTACAGAGCTCTCATTTGGTACGAAAGCTCTATTTGACATGCTTTTTTGAGAAACCTAACTTAATCAATTTCGAACACCGCCAATCAAAATTCACAATCCATATAACCTAACAGTTATCAACCGACATATGTCGCACAGACATTCTATCATTAAAATTGTTAGGGACTTACAATACGTACACTAGGTACAAGAAACATTGGTATGTTGGTGTTAGAAAAAATCTTCAACTACACAAAATTTGATTGAATTACACATATGGCTTGAACATTATTGGTGTATTTTCCATCCATTAGTGAAACTGGATCTGATTTGAAATATGTATGGCTAGCTATGGCGTTTCAAGGCTGTGGACATACATGGGCTGGCTTATCGGACCTTTTCCTCCTTTCTCGCGACCAGAAACCCTCAACATGACGAGACGTGAAAACCATTTTTCACCAGTCATTATTTGGTGCCATTGCACCTCTAGTACACTCCTTCCGATTGGTTGATAGGGTTGAGTGCGTGTTTGATCTAGTCCCACTCACCCAGGTCCCACATTCATGTCGATAGTTTCTCAATAGGGCCGCGACATGACGACCAAATAAAATAGCACACTATGTGTGCATAAACGCCCGTGGGGATGTGGCACCATTACTTACCCCATGGGAAAAATTAAATAACTTTCTTTTGAAAGCTAAAACAGTGAATAATGACCCTCCGTGGCCGGTTCACTTTAATTTAACATTCATTCATTAGAATTGCATGCATGACAATATTGTATCTGTAATATGTGCATGTACAGTCATGGTAAAAATATGGAAGTTAATCTCGAAACACATTTGTCGGTTTTTACATACTTTATTTTTACCACTTCTGACAAACTAGCCAATCACTTTCGGTATTAAGAGAATGCCATGTTAAATAAGTTTTCGATGACCAAAATGTTCAACCATTTTTATTACAGTATCCGAGGAGGGAGGGGGAGATATTCACCCATAGCATAAAAGTCAAACATTTGAGAAAATGGAAGAAAAGTGGACACAAATAAAAAGAAAGAGGAAACAATCATAACTAAAATGTCAAAGTACAGACACGCGATACAAAACGTAGCATATAGTGATTAGTTATCCTCATTTAGTTATCTGGATTTTCACCCGGTTAGACAAAAGAAGGAAAACTGCAATAGTTGTATACAAGTCTGGTATGTAGACCATATATTGGTATTCTCTAATCTTTACTAACTTCAGTTATGTGGTTCCAAGTTAAAAAGGTATTAATTGTTAGTCATATTTATAAGCTAGAATTTAAGACAGAGGGATCTGTAGGGGAAACATATTATTATAGCGCTACTGTGAAAATGCATTACAACGCATTGTATTCAGAAGTTCATGGATACTTGCTTAAATCTTAAATATGGCACTACAAAAATAGACAAAGTATTTCTATACTTAAACGTTTTGCTTCGACAATGGCTGATGAAACGTGTGGAAAAGAGTACGGGAATATATTATCTGGCATATTTTTTACACTAATTATGTTTTGGCACACGATGGAGACAGCAAATTATATTCTCATTTACTTTGATATAATTGTTTGACCATATTACATTACTTTCTTGGTAAGACTGACACATCAAGCTTACAGACGTTGAATGTACTATGCTAGATGAATTATTTACAATGATGCGCTCCGCTGCTTGTTTTATTTCTAAGAATTTAGTTAAATATGCCAATTAGTTAATTCCGTTCTTTTTAAATACAGTATTTAATGAATGACAAACAGTTTGTTTCTGTATTATCAAATAATCAATTAAAATAAAATATTAATAAATAAATAAAATACTTGTCCAGACTTGTTACATGGTTAACTTTAATTTATGCTCGTATATTGTAACTAAAATTTTCCGCTGGAGTGATTCACGTGATATAAAATCATAGGTCAAGTGAACATGTGCACTTTGATTTGGTAAACACATAATTCGTTCCTGTGTTCCATATGTAACCAGTTGTATTATATATAATTCGAGTGGAACTGTTTATTTAAATCATTGATTGGAATTTCTAAAGTGCTCACTAAATTTTAATTAAATAATTCATTTGGACCTTTTTTTAATCATTCCAAGATATTCCTAGCTGCATAATTTTGTTATATCGGGGTATTTAAAAAATAGGAATTAATTGTGAGCATTCTTTATTTTTGGTCTTGTGAAATGACATTTAGAATTATTTCAAAATTAATTCACAGTTTTAAGAGTGTCTTAAGTTTTCACTTTTTTCTGATGTGAAATAACAAAATGCTGATTTTACTTAAATTGATGATTTTACTACCATCTGTAATAAATTTTAAGACAGGCGCATCTATCCTATATATGTTTGTATACTGAGATGAGGAAACTCTTTGATTGACTATAGTGGCTTGAATAAAAGAGACTGTAAATATTCTACATTTAACGAAGGCAATGCAGTTGTCATTGATTGGTCGAACGCAGATAAGTGCTATGTGGAAACATTTTCCACAAAGCAAAAATCAAAGCACAGAATATCTGCATAAGATGCAGTTACTTTCAGACAGGTACAACAACATGAGACACAGACGTATTGGAGTGATGAATCAATCAAGATAAAGAAATTATTTTCAGATGAAAGTGTAATGTTCATGACAGACTCAAACTTCGTAGGACTAACATAACGTTTTGAAAACGCCGCACGGCAAAATGCGTCAAAGGATGTTTTGTGGCAGACAAATTGGAGAATATACTTCTGACATTCTAGATTCCCGGCACAAGCGGCGAACTCATCTCGGGATCAATTTATGTACAAGAATTATCCCCATCATTTCTCTCAAACTCAAGATAAATCATCTTTAATAACGGAATGCAAGCCAGTTTTTATATGCATTACGTACGCCAATGATATTTATTTGGACACTTGATACTAGAGATATATTGATATAATATGTTTCATTCTTCTAATGCTTTCATGTTGTTTATTTGTTTTCAGCCTTTTCAGTCACATCTGATGTAAAAAAAATAGTTAAGATATGAAGTCAAATTTAATACATGTATATTGTAATAGCATGTTCAGTGCAATAAATGTGATGTTAATGTTGAATTACACTCATTCTTCATACGGAAAGTTAACTCGAGCGAATTTATTTCTGATGTAGTTGTGGATTCTTTTTTGTGATGCTTATCGTTGTAGTCTTGCCTTATAGTGTAGGGAAGAGGTTTCGACATAAATGTAAACATATTCGTCACGGCTGCAAAACATAGCAGCTTTTTTCATCTCCAAGTCATTATCACACCTTTTGTGGTCGTTGAGGCACTGTGCTGCTGAACATCTGACCAGTTGCCTCTACTTGTCTTGGTCATGTGAAAATGCCTGTGTCTCCGCAAACCTTTTTCTGGTCCATCATGTGATGTTGTCAGTCCACTTTATTCTCTGTCGACCTCTCCTTCTGCCACCATGTACTCTGACCTGCAGTACTGTTGTTGATAGACTGTTAGCTCTAGTGACATTGCCATACCATTCAGCTGTCTCTTTTTGACAGTGGTAATGAGGTCTTCATAATGGCCTACGTTGTGTCTGATGGTGTTATGCTCTTCTTCATTTGTGCTGTGGTCCATGTAAGAGATCCCTAGGATGGTTCAGCAGCATCTCATTTCAAGTACCTCGATTCTTCTTTGTAATTCCGCTGTCAGGTTACAGGCCTCACATGAATGCAAAAAAAATGAGATGACTATTGCTCTCAATAGTCGGATTTTAATTTTCATACAGATATTCGTGTCTCTCCAGATGGATCTTAGCTTTGACATAGCTGCCGTTGCTTGTGCTGCTCGTGAGAAACCTTTTGCTCTTGGCCCCTTTTCGGTAATTATGAAACCAATATATTTGAATTGGCCCACTTGTTCCAGTTCCTTTCGACTTGACTGAGATTATTTTGCCGCTGTGTGTCATCAGCATTGTCATCTCGGCGCTTATCTCCACGTTAAAACTGGAAGATGTTTCAACCAGGTTCTTCACTATAGTGGCAAGCTTGTCTTCACTGCCTGTCATACCATCAGTGTCCTTTGTCAGGCGTAGGCATCTGATGTTACGCCCTTTAATGCTGTCTGTCCCACATTGGTTTTCCAAAGATTCGCTCATGATGCGCTCTAAGTAGATGTTGAAACTCGTGGCTGACAAAATACAGCCTTGACGTATTCCAACTGTTGTATTGAACCGGTCCCCCACAGAACCTTGAGCAACTACTGCAGTTGTAGCGTTGACATACAGGTGCTTGCTTGTATTGGTCAACTTCTTTATTGTGGCACACTGCCTCATGCCACACTCTATCGAACCGCTCCTGTGGCCTAGTTGTTAGAGCATCCGCTGACGAAGCGGGAGGTCGTGAGTTCTATTCCCGGCCGTTAGTACCATTTTTGTAAGTCTTTGGTATGACTCGTCAGGGAATAGAACCCACGACCTCCCGCTTCCGCAGCTGAAGCTCTAACCACTAGGCCACTAGCACAAGCGTGGCGCTCAGCATTAAGATGTTAATGTTAGAACTGGATGACCTGGTGTCAGGATAATGTGACTGGGTGGGAAATCAAGCTACAAGTCTGCAAAATGATGCCCCAGTGCTAGCCATCACTATAACCTGCCTCACTGCAGACATCGTAGCAATATGATTGAACATTTGTTAAAGCTACGTTACAAATGCTAATCACACACACACACACACACACACACACACACACACACACACACACACACACTCTGTCAAAAGCCTTTGTGAAATATATGATTAAATTATAGATGTATTTTTGATGTTTTGTTTTGCGTGTACGTTTCACACAGAACCCTAAAATTGAATATGTATTATGTTGTGCTTCTGCTACTCCGGAACCAGCAATTATTTCTTCTGCTTGTGGCTTCAGTCTGTTCAAGATTATCTTTAGCATCACCATACTAGCATGACTGATCAAACGAATATTTCTGTAAGTTTAGCACAGCTGGAGATTGTCTTTTTGTGGAGTGGTATAATCAGTGACTGGGTCCGTATGCTGGTTATTTGCATGTCTTCCAGATCTTGTTGCAGATTTTGTTATTAGCTATATAACTGATTCCCACCATTATTGATAAGTGCAGCTTGGATGTTGTCTACTCCAGCTGCATTTCCATTCTTCAGTGGATGAATCCACCTCTTGTTTGTAAATAACGACATCAAGGGATATGTGCCTGAATATCGCCCCATAAATATGCAGAATCATATCCATTCTTCTGAAACGATCTACCTTTAACATCACAATTATCCAAGTCTACGCTCCATCTTTGGATCATGCAGATGAAGACATATAATATAAGAGTTTTGCAGCAAACTCTATGGTACTCTAAACATGGTTATTTGGAAAAGACATCTTCATCATCCAAGGAGACTGGAATGCCAAAGGTGGCAAATATGCTCTTAAAAACTGGGATGATCATTGTGGAACTTTGTGCAATATGCTTACCAGTGAAGGAGAGAGATGGCTGCTCGAGTTCGCAAGCTATAACAACTTGGTACTAGCCAGCACCTGGGCCAACATAAATCTTCACTCACCAAATGGAACCCATCATAGCCAGATCACCTACATACTGGTTAAAAACTGTTAATGATCTGGAAAAATAGAGCAAAACAACAACGTTCCCATGTGCTGATGTTGGAAATGATAATGATCTCGTGATTATAAACTTCCGAGTGGGTCTGAGAAAACTTAACAAACCAAAGAAAATAAGGCTCCAATTCAATCTTGAACAACCGAAGGACTCTAATGCCTGCAAGTTACTCCAAGCCACATTTGGAGCAAAATGTGCTCCACACCTTGTGATGTATGTTGGTGTTAAAGTGATGACAGACACATTCAACAATCATGACAAAGGCTGCCAATGACATCATTGGCCTCCATCACCCAAAGAATAAACTCTGGGTTACACGAGATATTCTGAATATGTTTCATGCCCGAAGAGATCTCAAAAACACCAGATACACAACAGGGGCAGTAGAGTACCTAGAAATAAATAAGAATATCCAACAAAACCTTGAAGAAAGTAAAAGAACATTGCTTTTGACAAGAGTGCACATAAATATTGAGCGGTCTGATAAAGAATAACATCAAAAAGGCATTTTAAATTGTGAAAGATATCGCGAGACAGAAGCAGATGGTCGCTCGAATGTTTATATATTCATATGATTGCGCCATGGGTGGGACACAATATAAAATACCAATAGTACTGGTATATCAAATTGCTTTATACCAACACTTTAAATGCCATATCATTTTTATGCATTTAGGTTGTTTTTGTTTCTCTCTCTCTAACACATCTCTTTTCTGTCCGTCCGTTTTTCCGTCTGTCTGTCTGTCTGTCCATCCGTCCGTCCATCCATCCAACCACGCACGCACACACACACAAACACACAGACACAGACACACACACATACAAACATACATACATACATACATACATACATACATACATACATATACCGCTCCGGTGGCCTAGTGGTTAGAGCGTCCGCCACGGAAGCGGGAGGTCGTGGGTTCGATCCCCGGCCGAGTCATACCAAAGACTTACATAAATGGTACTAACAGCTGCCTCGCTTGACGTTCAGCATTAAGAGGTTAGTGTTAGGACTGGTCGGCCTGGTGTCAGGATAATGTGACTGGGTGGGACATCATGCTACATGTCTGCGGCATGATGCCCCAGTGATAGACATCACTATAAACTGCCTCACTGCAGACATCGTAGCGATATGACTGAAAAATTGTTAAAGCTACGTTAAAAATCCTAAACAAACAAACAAACATACATACATACATACATACATACATACATACATACATACATACATACATACATACATACATACATACATAAATGTCAAGCATTAGTCTTCATGCATTGCTGGGATCCATTTGCCCTAAGAACGTTTCTCCATTTGTTGCCTTGTCCTGATGAAATATTTCGCCGTGCTCGTCGATCACTGCTCCTCAGTTGAGTGGAAAACAAATCTAGATGACATGTTGCAACCTAGGCCTGTGTATGCCCCCCTGTAGTTTTCTGTCTTTCATTTTCCGAGAAAATGTGTTGACACTAACTGGAAAGCTTATGTATAATATATGTATGTTCGCTTTCTTACATGTAATTGCTGTTGAATCTTTTCTTTAAACGTAACTAGCACTTAATTTATGTTCTATAAAATATCTTTTCTGCATTTGATTGGGTAGCATTCCAACACACTTAGCTAAGTTAGTGCGACGACGATTAGACAATTACGTCTTTTTCAAAGATACTGGAAAAGCTGACCAAAGTGTGTCAAGCTTGTACAGAACCTGCAACCATAATGGGACACGAGTCACCGGAACCAAGTACAGAGATTTCGCTCAGGTCGACAAACCATTTCGTACCGGCAGGGATGAAAATAGTCGGTATATTGTACCAGTTTACCGTGCAAATGTTAATTATCAATTATTCAAAGAAACTGATTGTTTTAATAAAATTAAAAAAATGCATTTTTGACCGTTACAAGCACTGCGTTAATAAAATGCGCCAGAAAGCAGCACCATGAATACTTGTGAACAACTGACTACAACTAATAACTGTATAAGAAAAGAAATGCTCATAATGTAAGCAATTAGTAATACTAAATAAGGCTAATACTTCCGTGTCATAAGGGCTACGGTGTTAGCTTTGCCAACAATGAGGTGTCAAGCCAGTTATGCAAGATGGCCATAGGAACTCGTGACTGGCGCCTTAATTTGGCAAAACCAGTTATTTAACATGGCCATAACATGGTTCACAGTTTAGTGATACATGTTCTATATTTGCAGCAAAGGAAGATCAAGTAAAGGTTGTACATCCACCCTTGACAAACTGCCTGGGAGGGGGTAAGTTTCGCTAATTATGTAAATCATGGATGAATCAACATCCACTCAAAGTTGAGTAAGGCATGGCCGCCATTGGAATCTCTAGCTTAAATATAGTTTCTTCAGAACTAAACGTTAGTAGTCGCTAAACCAGCGTGCGGCAATTATAATAGAAGATATGCTACTGCGACGTAATTCCAATTTGGCTGGAAACTTTGCTATTCTGGGAAATACAAAGGAGCATCGCATAGGTCAGTGAATTATTTGCTCGATTGTTGTAATCTATTATGGCAAAGTAATTGAACTTTAATTATGTGCAGTATGTATACTTCATTACTAGAATCTATACTACGTAGAATTACCATTTGTAGGGTTTGATCCCTTTGTAATGTTTGATTAATGTCTAGTGATTGATCTACGTGCATCTTCTTAATTATGATCAATGTTTATGTAAAGAATTAATATTATTAGTTCGCTGTTTCGCTAATTCTTAGTAACCTCGTGCATGTATTTATGTGATATTCTAGATTTACAAAGGTTGAATTGAATTATACCTTTGTATAATAGTTGCAGAATGCAACATTAGTTAATTTGACTTTTTGTGTTTACTTGATAGGAGTATCGTGTGTAAGGATATATCAGCGCATGGATATGTGGATATACGAGTAATTTTGTTTAGCACTGCAATGTACAGAAATGCGTCTGATTATGTGAAACATCACATAGTACATGTGGAGAGATGCAGGGCGACATGAGTGCGAGGCTTTCTCTGGTGTCCACCCTCAGACCACTGTAGCCCCAATGAACTGCAGCCGTCAAGGTAACGATGCGACCGTCTGCTACCGTTCGGTGCAGAGCATTGCTAGACGAAATGGTAGAGCTGGTGGCCCACATAGCAGAGAAAGAAGTAGAGAAAGATAGAGAGACAGGGGCCTTATCATAAAGGTGTAATCGCGTCAGCAGCAGAGAGGGTGAGCCGGACAACATTTTTAGACAAGTTTTCACTGAAATCAGGCTTAAAAACAATGAAACCAATGACATCAGGCCCCAATGTGTGTGTGTGAATCATGGATTAGGTCCAAAAAAAATATGAAAAAATCAATGAAATCAATGAAATCAAAAAAATGACTAAGCCTCCATTCGTCTTCAACCGAATATTTGATCCAGTCCGATACGATATCGTGTTCGAGGGTCATGTAAATCACTACGACGAAAATCACTACGATTTCACAAATAGACTAATTTGTAAAACCTCCTCTTGTAAATCAATCAGATTATTGGACTGGTCAGTGAGTTTGAAATTAATTCTGGTTAATGAATTATTATGACATCGCATATAGACTGGATTCACCGCGGACTCAATTATTAAAAATCCTGGAGGAGCTGTTGGTGCAAATGAATACAAAATATATCCCTGCTGAGCTTGATTTGATCGTTCTAAATTTATTTGATAGCTTCCTTCCATCACATCACATACTAAATTGAGCGCAATCACCGTTGAAATATTCACATTGAACGGAGCAATATGCCTGCCACCACCGTCTGGGTCATTATTGTGTGTCAGGATAGTTGTTTCCGGTGATGTTGTTTTTTTCCACGTATCATGAATTATTTTAAAACCGACATCGATGGCATCACTGAGAGATTTTTGTAGTTCTAAGAGATTATATCCTGGTAGATGGAATTCGGAAATATTTTCTACGCTTATATGATATTTTGTCGTAAATTCTATTTTCGTGTTAGGATGTCTGGCAAGGGCTACCTCTCGTATAATTAGTGAATGAAATATATAAATGTCACTGAGGATTCTGTTACATGTTTCTATGACGCTGATAAATTCATCTCGGGTGAGAGAGCCGGATTTAAGGGATATTAACAACAACGAAATATCGTTATTCATTGCTGTGAAGTTTTCAGTGATTTTATCCTGTCGAGTTATGTAGTATTTCTCCCCTCCCTTATCTATCTTTTCAGTGAAAAAATTTAATTTGTCATAATCGCTATAGCATTTTACTGGATTGTCAAGTTTTGTCCTGTCGGTGATATAATCAGTTTTTTTGTGGTTCTGGTAATTTAACGGTTTTTCCACCGGGTGGTAATTCAGGCCATCCTAGTACGGTTCTAATAGAACTTTGATAGATATCTACGACGTATCCTTCTGTGCTTATTTCAATGGCAGATGATAGTGTCGGCACATGAACTGTTATAGCGATTTTTGATTCTGCTCCAGTAATCGATTTTATTCTACGCGCGAATTCATCATTGATTTGTTCGATTTGGTATGATCCGGTTGGTATGGAAACAACATTCCAGTCTGGGGTACCGTCGGGTTTATTCTTATTTGCAAATACCAGTGAATTATTGGGTTGTTGACCACCAAATGATTTTGATCTGATATTAGGCCAACTGTGGTATACTCGTAATTTTGCTAGCGCTATCTCCTTTACTGGGACCGGAGAGGGGAAATTCACACTGAATTCTGGATTCGTTGAGGCTATTGAGATCATGCTTGTTTGTACTGGGTTTGTGTTCTCCACTATTTGTTGAAGTAATTCCATCTGTGTTGTCATTGTTATTATACTCATGTTGTATTTCTAATTTTGACATCGCAGAATCATATATATCTACCATCGCTGAAAACTCTCTCTCTGATATAATTGTATCATCGAGCGATGACGATATCAATGAGGATAATTGCGAGTATGCAGTGGACACAACATGAAATTGAATTATGTAGTCTTGTAGTTTCCGTTGGCTGCATGAGGATATTTTTTTTGTGATTATTCAAATAATTCCAGCGATTGTTGTTGCCGCAGAAATGCAAATTGGAACAGCTATCGGGGCCATCATTGTCACTGAAGACAGTATAATACCGGCTCCGGCGATTACACCACTCACTGAATACACAGTAACATCAATTGCGGTAATTCTCCTGCGATATTTTTTAATTTTCATTGCATACTCCTCAGACAGGGTTTTGAGTCTAGTTTGATATTCTCTGACCTGATCATAGCGATATTGCGATGATGAAATCATTTTTTATTTTAACAACGCTTGCGTTTTCAATTGTGAAATCCTTTCAATTTATTTACTTAAATCCGCTACGAATTCCACATACCAGGTTACTGAAGCCTTAGTCAAACTTTTATCAGTATATGTTATAGTGAACTTTTCAGTTGTATCCTTGTCGATGATCGTTGAAATCGTATTATTGACCCCGGATGAACTCGACGATGATATATTAAATTTAGTTAATGGTGTTACTAGTGTTAATCGATAAATACCTTTAACGGTTGCAGTGATATCTAATTTGTTGTTTGTAGATGTCCACTCAAATGATCCGTGTTGGATTGTGTATACCACGTTGTTGGTTTTCTCATGAGGAATTTTTGTTTTTTCAATGATTGTTATCATCCTCGAAAAATCACCTTTGACGGCTTCGATGAAAGTTTTCGTCTCATCGATGGATTTTTTAATATCAGGGAGTTTTAGTTCAATTTTATCGAATGTAGTTCCAATAAATTTATCAATGATATTTCTACGAAATGCGGTAAACTGTTTTATGTGTTCTTCAATTCTAGATTCAAGTGTTGTTAGTACAACCACAGAATTGTTTAACTCATCGTTGAGAATTTTTAATCGATCTGTAATCCTCGAAACGAGTACACCCGATTTGAGTTTACCCTGATCGGAAAATAACGCAACGGTGTTCTCGATTGCGTTTTGTTGTTTAACTAAAATATCATCCAGAGAGATATTACTGGTTTTCAATTTACCCTGATCGGAAAATAACGCAACGGTGTTCTCGATTGCGTTTCGTTGTTTAACTAAAATATCATCCAGAGAAATATTAATAGATTTCAATTTGCCCTGGCGATCTTGAAATACAACTATTTCATTGGGTTCAACACTTTCTAAATTCAACGTCTCAGCTATTTCATCTTTAATTTTTTTTGTTATATCCTTGATAGAATCAGGGGTTGCAGTGCCATCGGGTTTGGGTTTCAAAGATCTCCCCCAAATATCAATCATGTTATTGTAAAACTCTTTCTCTCTCTAAAAGCGATTGCTGGTGTAGTCATTTACGACAATATGAGGTGGTTTTCTAGATGCTGAAATAGCATCAAGGACATTTAATACTTCACTGCCGCATATTGGTGGGTCATTGATTTGTTGTGTTGGTAGCGTAGAATACCAAGTCTTCATTGGAAATTGTTTTATGTAACGCATAAACTCTTTTGGTGGGGCTAATCCTTATGAATCAAAATAGACAATCCCACGTGGATCAATAGCGTATGCAACCCAGTGAGTTCCAGGTCCGGTGCTGTTATCGAGATTAATAATACCTGTTTCAGTTTTGTTTGGTTGATGTGGTAATTGATCTTTCATAAAAACACCTCTGAAATTTTTAATCACTAGTTTTTTAGCCGCATCCATTAAATCAAAATTGGACATTGGAACCATAGACTCCTCAATTAATAAACCGTTCCTGGTAGTCTCAGGCCTGATCCGTGAACGGATCTCCCGCTGTACCATGAATACGGGGTTCCTGGTAGTCTTAGACCCTTTCCGCTGTACCACGAATACGGGGTTCCTGGTAGTCTTAGACCCAATCCGTGAACGGATCGTCCCTTTTTTTTATATCCCTTCCCAGTTGGCTTCTTAAGTGCCATTCCTGCTGCAGTACCAACGGCTCCTAACGCCGCTGCTTTAGCCACCGCTGGGGCTGCTGCTGCAATCAATGCTGGTATTGCAGCTAACAATGGAAATATACCGCCTGTTTTAATAATATTTTTGATAGCAGCCGCAGAGAGAGTAATCTGAACCCCTTTTTTATCCTTGAAAGCATCATTGAAATGTTTCACCTGACGAGTTGTCAGCGATAATTTATTTGCACCACCAGTCATTTGGTTGGGTTTCAACGTGATTGTGGTTCCACATTTTTTAGCCGATTCTGATTGCAATTTTTTTATTTGACCAGGAGTTAACGCAACACTAATAACACTATATGACATTATACATAATAGATTGATTCTAATTCAATGAAAAATCGAGAAAAATCGTTCAAAGATTTTCTACTGGGGCATCTACCACTCTCATTCGTCCACCAACACCTTCGAGTAGCATTGATTTATCACTGAGAATGACAGAAACCGCTCTATAATCAGCAATAGCACCACGAGTCACATTAGCTCTAAAGTGTATATCAACAACTGACTGTCTTGTCAAATCGAGATGTTCCAGTTAGAAGTAATAGATCGGATACAGATTTTTAAAATCATATTGTGATATTTGCAAACCAGTATCCACATTTTGATCGCGTGCAATAATGACAACAGACGATGATAAACTCGTGCAATATGATTTTCTGTGTAATTAAGTTGTATATCCTCGGATGGTTCCTGCTGGCCGTTTATTCTCAGTGAGACGTCTTTCACACCTAATTGATCAAATATCATATGGCTGGAGAGTTGATTACTAACTCGTGCGTTATCCTGTAACGCTACGAATATATGACGTGGCGCAGAAACGCCTTGTTTTGATGCTAGGTTCCAAGTGAATAACCCGTTGATATTTGATTGCTTCACATCTGTACTCACGGTTAGCCAACTCAACAACGACTTTCCTCCTTGATCCATAAATGATAGTAATCGTTCTTCTGCGGTGATTGCTGGAGTCAACACTGGCATCCACAATGATATTTTTGTTAAATCGACTCTACCGGGATCAGCATTGGGGGCTGCAGCATCTGCTGGAATCCTCCAAATTGCATCATTATCATCACTTTTTCGTACAAGCGATACTGTATGCTTCGCCCCGTAGATAACTTTTCTGACGTTTCTACAGAATCCAAATATGTGATGCAGTGGAATCGCGCATGAAAATGATTTACGCTCTCCTTGCAACATTGCGTTTCGTGTTGCAGCTCCTAGATTGAAATTAGGATCGTTGTTTATAATCATATTCTCGATACCAGCAGGAGCAGGAGGAGCAGCACGATCATTTGGTCGTCTTATAATAAATTGATTTCCTCCAGCGGTATTCTTACCATCTTTTGCAAACATCATAGATGGACCCGCTGATCTTGTATAATCATCAGAATATCTCGCTAACCCGATTATTGTTGTAGCCACATCAACATCACGATCTATGGACTCAATTTCTTTTCCATCAATGAGATATCTAGCACTCTAAAATAGCGCCATAATACCATTATTGACAAAACCGACTTGAGTACCAGCTGGATACGGTGCTGGTACAGTAGGAGTATCAGCAGCTGTTACAATTTCTCCTTCTACTTCAATAAATGCTTCACAGGGTAAAAAGTATTTACTGGTATCATGGACTTGAAGATCAATTCTTGCTCGACTATTTGAGTTTATGGCATGATAGGCGTAATATTGATAATCGCGTACAGAATCATTCTTGGGGACTGGGGCATCTATATCAAATGCTGGATCAGGTGACCTTTTGAACATTTTATTCTATTTATCAGAGTCTAAATCGTAAAATCGTAAACGATTTTCCATTTTCATCGTGAAAAACGCTAGCGTGAAAATCCATAGGATTTCATCGACGTGGTTTTTTAAAGCCACTTCCCGCTATCATGTTTGCAATATTGCTTTGGTCCCCTTGATTTACCATCGACGCTAGTTTTTCATCTACTGCGTTATTTATTATTTTACTAACACTTGCAGGCATTTCTTCTGTAGACGGTAACGGTTTCTTTCTTCGCCTCACTAATGATGTTATTTTATCCTTCGCAGTTGAAAACGCCTTCCCGGCAAGATCTCCAACAGTACTAATACCCTTATCACGAATAACATCAATGGCTTTCATTGATAACTGTTTAGCTAACGGCATCACTTTTGGGGCCATTCTTGAAAAGAATCCTAAAATGGTATTGCCGAGGCCATGCCCATAGTATGCTTTATAAACTGGAAACCGTGAATTAACTACATAGACGAGGGTTGGTTTATCATGATTGTAGTGTACGATCATTATTATAAAAACAATAGTGTTTTCAATTGTTATTTAATCACTATGATACCCATTTGCTAACTCGTCAATGAAATCTCGATATGTTTTGATATCCATGATACCGCCGGCAAATAACCGTCTACAGATATCAGCTGCTTCATTAATTATTTCTGGAGAGTTATTTCCAGCTCGGAATCCTCCTACAAGAACATCTAATCGTGATATATCATTGATAACACTATCAGGACAAGTGTGTCCAATCCTTGGATTTTGCAGTCCACTTCCGCTATAACCAGTTGCTTCATCTAGTTTTTCTAAATTCGTTTCTTGTAAATAATCATCATTAGGTTCTTCTTGTAAATAATCATCATTAGGTTCTTCTTGTTGTTTTTGTCTCCGTGTTGGTGTTTGACGTCGTTCTTCTAAATCATCATCATCATCAGGTGGTAGTTGTTGTTTTTTTTGTCTTCTTGTTTGTCTCCGTGTTGGTGTTTGACGTCTTTCTTCTAAATCATCATCATCATCAGGTGGTAGTTGTTTTTTTTTTTGTCTTCTTGTTTGTCTACGTGTTGGTGTTTGACGTCGTTCTTCTAATTCTCGTTGTCGCTCTTCTATTTGTTCTCTTTTATAATTACTAATCCCCCTTTGAAATTCCTTGTATCCTATCTCATCCTTATTCAAACGACCAATCCCCTTATTTAGTTTATACATATAATCGAACCAATCATTACTTGATATTCTATCATTTTTATACTCGTCCTTTAAAAAATCTTTTTTTGAATTATAGCTTTGAGCAGCAAAATTACCAAAGGCTCGATAATCCTTTGATTTCAATAAACTAGGTTTTTTTATTAATATTTTAGCATGATCAGTAAATTTATTCAACAGAGAAACAGTCGTTTTTTCGGATCAGTTTTTTCAGTTTGTTCAGTTTTCGCTGCTAGTTTTTCAAGTTCACCAATAACAGATTTTCCCGTCTCGGGACCATCTTCCAGTAAAGCACGCTCTACCCCTTTCGTTGCTGTGGATACTGGTTTAAACAACTCTTCAGACCCCAGAGCAAAATCAGTTTGTAAACTCTGTCGTTGTTGCAGTTTATTCCGTACAGAGTCACGAATTGGTACAAATCTCTTAATTGCATCCAGTCGTTCACGAGCCAATCGGGTTGTTAATGCTTCATTGACCATTATTTGAAATCGCAAACCATTTTTCAATTGCAAAACACTTGACATGTCGGATGATTTTTAACACAGTCATGGAAGTGTTATTTCATCGTGAGACACCTTCTATCACTGATGGAGAAAGTGTGGAAATTGTATATAAAATAATTAATACCACAGTTTCTCCACTTTTTTGACATGTCGGATGATTTTTGATACGGTCATGGAAGTGTTATTTCATCCTATAACAGCTTCTATCAATGATGGAGCAAGTCACATAATTGTATATAAAATAAATAATACTGTGAGTTGCTCCATTCTATTTTTGATCAATCTGACATATCGTCCATCGATTTTTGACATCCCCTTGAGGGTCGGCTAAAAAAAATGAGGGTCGATGATAAAATGGTCGGGCAATCAATGGTCGGGCAATCAATGGTCGGGCAATCAAAATTGTTCATTTTCTTGAATTAATGCTCGTAGGTTTCTAATTTTAGAGTTGACTTCTTTTTTCAATTCGTATTCGTACCCCAATTCTTTTCGTATTCCCTCTGCGATAGTATACAACGGAACGAACACACTGATGTCACTGGAAAATGAAAGAGAGTCTTTAATAGAATTCTGAATTCTTTTGATGAGTGCATATTTCTTTGGTAGCATATATTTATTGTTGTTAACTCCGTATTCTATATCCTGAAAATCAGACACAATTTGATCAGGATTTAATCCATCTGATAGTTTGATATCCTGATTTTTCAATTTTGCTATTTCAACTATGATGCTATTCATGTTTTCAGAATTCATTATTCTATAAGAATGACATATCTCTAATTGGAAATTATGACGCATTAGACATAACTAAATTGAACTTTTTGCCCCGTCTTTTTTGAAATAGCCGATCGACAAACCCCCTCTGCAACGAATCGTACTGAGGCTCTACAAATATTGAAATACTTGCCGGCTTCATATATTGATTTAAATATTTTCTCTTCGTTAGTTGTTGTATTAAAAGATTTTACTGGTTTCGTTTTTTTTGAAAAAGTGCCAGTCCTTCCTCGTTTGGAATTCTCACTCTGTGTGATAGCTTGCAGATTTGATAAAGAATTGTTCCTTGGATTAGAATCAATGTGATCGATAACAAAACCATCTTTGATCAATCCATTAAAACATTCAAATATGAAACGATGATTGTAATATTTCTTCTTTCCAACAGTAAAGAACAAATACCCCATACCATTATCCCTCCCAACTGGGTTCTTCAGTCTACAGTGTCTTACAACACCATCACTGGATGCTTCATAATTTGTACTCACAGGGTGCTGTCTGAATTCTTGGGTCATTCGTATACTATACTATTTGTCTAATTCAGTGACTGATCCATTTGCAGTGAATCATTATACATAAATCTTTCATTTAGACACTTGTTTTTAGTATAGCATGAAGGAGTTCAAGAGATTGACTTCGAAAAATGCTAAAATCAATACCGATAGAGAGTTCAAGAGATTATTGAAAATCAATCCTAGATTTAATCTCGATAGACCAAAAAAACGTCCAATAGACGGAAACAAACGTAACAAACGTCCAAGAGACGGAAACATGAAAGAGTTCAAGAGATTATTGAAAATCAATCCTAGATTTAATCTCGATAGACCAAAAAAACGTAACAAACGTCCAAGAGACGGAAACATGGAAGAGTTTAAGAGATTATTAAAAATTAACCCTAAATTTAATATCGATAAACCCAAAAAACGTAACAAACGTCCAAGAGACGGAAATATGAAGGAGTTTAAGAGATTATTAAAAATCAATCCTAGATTTAATCGCGATAGACCCAAAAAACGTAACAAACGTCCAAAAGATGGAAACATGAGATCACCATGGAAGGATGCTCAATTCAATCTTGATATAGTTTCTAATACACCCAAGAATAAAATTCTTGATAAACCCATCAGAGACTGTTTTAATGAATTCAAGCGTGATGGGGCAGCTCATTGTTGGTCAACATTTCGAATTGATGGTGTTGTTGACACTACCATGAATGATGAAAAAGCAGCAGTGATCATTTCACGTGTTGGGGAAAAAAGTCATTTTTTCCGAATCAAATTCATTATCCGTGAGGATGGCAAATGGATTATTAGGGATAAATTTGAACCCATTCTCAGGGGCAAAAAAACTGTCACCGTGAATCAGGATTCAAAACCGGGAATTTTGACTGGAATTGATAAACCCTACTACGAAAGATCTTATCCTGTCACAGCAGTTGTTTACGGAATCTATCCGCTTAATGAAAAACCTGATATTTCAAAACTAGCACCCATGAAATATTCGACAGGGCTCAATTGTGTAGCAGAACGAATAATAGAACACTTCACAAATGCGTCCCGGGGAAATAAACTAACTGATCTAAGACGAAAAAAAATAACCGAGTGGGAGTTCACGGTAAAAGAGCATGGGGCAACAATTCAGGATATAACCAAATTAGAAACATCATTGAGATTTCCAATATCGGTAAGGACAATCACCGGTGAAGTATTAAAAGAACCGAAATATCAATCAAAAAAAGGAAACCCAATTGAAATTATTGATCATAACGCACACGCGTGGTCATCTGCAGTAACAATATTCCCACGGGATAGAACCGTAAAATATCTGTTTGGAACCGAAGAGTTTTTTTCAGAGCAGAAATTATTTGATGCTATTTACCATTTGAGTAAAAACGATCCTGTGTCAGTGTGGCTATTTCATAGTACTTCAGACGAGGAATGCAAATTTGATCAGTTTGTAAGGCCTAACGGAGAATTATACCGTACTGAACAGCTGCAGAATCAAATGAAACAACTAGCTAGTGAGTTTTCTGGGGACGGGGAAGACAACGATCAATTATTAGCAAACTGTTTCACAGTACCATCCATTGCAGCACATTTTGCTAGAAAGTAAAACGCGTGGAAACCAACACGAAGTGAGTTTTTATCAGATGTCAAATTGTCTTGTCTTGAATACGGCCACGGCGGATTATGGAACACAAAATACACCGCTGATACCGTTATTTCCGTTGATATGATTGCGTGTTATCCAGGAAGTTTTCTTGGGTATGGAGAGTGTGAGAAATATTTCAAACGATTTGGACACCCCACACACGAAATGACCCGTGTTGCTATTAATGGACCACTTCCTGATTTTGATTTAACCGGATTCGCTTGTGTAGTATCATTTGAAATGGCTACAGGACTTCATCCGTGTAGCTATCTTTGGATTGGTAAACACATGTCTGAAAAACACTGGATGCCAATAGTGTTATTACGTTATATGCTTGATTGTAAGATGTTAAAATCATTAATTGTCAGTGAAGCAATTATATCCTATCGAGCACAGAAATCAGTCTGGTTACCACAACCTGATCTAGAAAAAATAATTAGCGAAGAGCGAAAACTGTTTCCTGATTTTAATGAACAACAAATCATGGATTGGTCCCAACAGTTATTTGAAATCAGAAACAATGAAGCAAAAAATCTTGGACGAAGAATAATCGGTAAATTTACCCAAGGTGGCAAAGATGATAATACGAAATATTCTTCACGATTGATTATAGACAACGCTGAATACGATTTTGTAATCGCGGATCTAACGAATAGGGGCCTATATGTCAATCGTAAGGACGCATTTCTGTCCGATGGAACCAAATTGGGTACAATTGTTACCTACAATGATGGATGCCATCCGCAGTACACACACTTAAGAGCTTCTATGCTCGGTTATGCTTCTATCAATCTGTTTTCAATGATCAATCGATTTCCTACCACCGCAGTTAGAGTTGCTACTGATTCATTTTACATAAATAGCAAAATGGCTGATTTTAAGGCTACTGGCAACGAGAAATGGGGATCATGGAGAATTAAGAAAGAAATGATTCATGATTATATTCAATCAGCAGATGTTACCATTGAAAATAATTACTTAGAAAGCAATCAGTGTTCAGAATTTTCTAGTGCACCACCGATTTCTGATCCAATCTGTAGATATAAAACAGTTTATTTAAACGGTTGTGGCGGGTCAGGAAAAACAACCCGGGTAATTGAGTTATTCCGTAGAAACGCTAGCGTTTCCAATCCAAAAATGATTGTACTAACACCGACTCACAGACTTGCAAGAGAAATGATACAGAGAGGGGTAAATGCCTGCACTTATCACAGCTTTTTCCGATGGAAGGGAGATAAATGGACTCCTGAGCGCATGGGAGAGAAATTTATTCCTGAATTCATCATGTGGGATGAAATAGACACAGTGTCAGAAGATGTCTTAAAAATATTTCTTGAGTGGTTGTTATTGAAGAATACAAAAGTCGTCATGTGCGGTGATCACGGGCAACCACCACCATTCGTCGGTGCATCCCCCCCATGAATGGCTAAAGGGTTTTGTAGACTATTATGAAGAAATTGATACCGATCATAGATCACTTGATGAAAAATTAAAAGAGTTTTAGAAACTAATTAGATTACAACCGGATAGAATCCAATGTGAAATAGCCCGTGAAATAATTTCGGAAACTCCCATGAATGATTTCTGGGAAATGTGGAGACCAAACGATTTGATCATTGCAAGTAGAAAAATAGTCAGGGACACACTTCAGATGAAGTTATTTGAATTGCATAAACAAAAGTTTGCAACACTTCCAGTGCCCCTCTGTTATAGGCCATCGGATACACGAAAACAGAACATCGAAGTTGATATTCCAGGACAGAGTGAAAAACAAATTCTCGTATTAAATGATATTGTGCTGGTTGATATCAATGTCGTTGAAGATGCATTGCGTGCTAATAAATCCCCGTGGACGCTAGGATACGCAGCGACGATACATTCTTCACAGGGATTGACTATATCGGATACAATTGTTTGGATGGTAGATAATCGCATAGAATGGTCGAATTTAGTCTATCTTTCAGTATCCAGAGTACGAAAAATAAATCAACTTCGAAGAATTGTCGTTGGCGAAGCCAGTGGCGATGATGAAATCATTGGTGACGATAATGATATTATTGATAAAAAACTCTCCGGTTACAAACAACAGGACAAAAAAACACAACGAGAATTTGATATTGATGCTGAATTAATAATTACTCTGAAGCAACAACAGAATAATCACTGCGCTAGTTGCAATTGTATAATGCGTTGGCAGTATTCGGATAAGGATCCTCGCCAATTCACCGTAGACAGAAAAAATAACAATCTCGGTCATGTCAGAAATAATGTGATGTTGACTTGTCTTGAGTGCAATAGACGCAAGGGTGCTAGTTAAGACCATGCGGTGGTAATTGAGTATCGTCAGGAATTACTTGTAGTTGTTGTCTAGTAAACCCACGCTGAGGGGCAGTTGAATCCAGTTTATAGATTGGAGGTCTACCCGTAGATCGTGTTATACTAGATATCTTGTGTGCAGTAACACTCCAAATAGGATCAGTAGCCCTTTTTGTACCACCCTCAAGCTCTCCTGGTTCGTATAAGTACCTCACAATGACATTACTACCAAGAATTGGTTGGGAAACGCTAAAATCCTTTTGTGGTTTTTCAGGTATCGACTTCTTTTTAATCGCGTTGATAGGTTTCATGTTGATGGTTCTAGTAATCTCGTTATTCAGTGCGGTAACTACACCTGGTAATCTCTTAACCCATTCACGGGATCTTTCTTCTTGGATGAATTCTTTTGCATATTGATATCCAAATAACCGCTCAGCAAGGGTTTTATTAAACCGTTCTACAATGGCCTGATCACGATGCAGTGCAGTATGCCCTCGTCTGATAGCGACATTGTGATATTTCATTGTAGATAACACTGCACCCTGAAATTCCTTGCCCGGGTCAACTTGTAACAGATTTGGCCAGTGCAGAGGACTCCTTCGATAAATCCTTTCAAATGCAGAAGGCACTTCAGTGGCCGATTTTGTTTTTAACGGTTCTGCTTCTTTGTATCGACTTGCAATATCAACTACAGTTAACGCATATTTGTAACCACGATCATGTGGCAGAAATAATATATCAGCCTGATGAACTTCATTGGGTCCCGTTACATCAAAATGCGAGAATTGAATTTGTTTAGGCGGTGGTAGATAAATTTGCCATAGTGCCTGTTTGGATAACCAATGAGCCGCAGTGGTTTTTTTCACTTTTGCGGCGCTAGCGAGTTTACTGATTGCAGCGTTACCCTTCCAGTATCCTCTTGGGGAATAGTAAATAGATTCCATGTTGTTATTAATTACCAGCACCTAACATCAATTTACTTTTCATAGCCGATCTTATCAAAAATGAAGCCAATTTTTCTTTGAAGGATTTATCAGTGATAGAATTCAACGCATGAATTAATTTCACATCTGCTAGATGCCTGTGCTGCAGATTACTGCTTTTATAAGATACATCATGAAGGTGACAGGCCTTATCAATAGCGTTTATTGGTTCCTCACCGGGTCGGGGCTGATTTTGATCATTGAGTCTGATATCAAGTCTTGTTCCCGGTCCACAGTAGCTATATCCTGGAAGGTGCTTTTCTCCAGGGTATTTAGCCCATGGGGTTCCAGGGAGTTTTGCTAATTTGGCAGCGATATCACCTCCTCGTTTTTTTTTTAAAGGTTCCTTGGGTTCCTTGGGTTTAGAAACAAATCTAAATTTCTTTGTACTACACTGTACGCATTTACCAGAAAGCGCTGATCGGTTATTTTTAGTTGTAATCGTCGTCAAGTCATCTGTGCCAGTACGCGCCTTACACTTCACGCAATATAGATCCATAATTTATGTATAGAGATATGAATATAATTGATTTTTCAGCGACTAAAACAAGAGAACCAGTGAAGCATCATGCAGCGCTACCAAACTCTATCCGCGCAATTATAATCGGGCCATCTGGATCCGGTAAAACGCAATTGTTGCTCAATTTAATAATGAGATGGATGAAGTGGGATAAGTTGTATTTAATTGCCCCTAGCGTAGATGACCAACGATGCTATGAAGTGCTAAAAGATTTTAATGAAAACGCTTCAGAGATTGCTGGCGAGGATGTTTTTGAATTTATAACCGATATTGACGAAGCACCATCCGTGAATGACCTCAATGGAAGTATCAACAATTTAGTTGTATACGACGATGTCATGTTAGATAATCAAAAAAATCCTGCTAGAATATTTTCCCGAGGCAGGCATAAAAACACTGATGTGATCTATGTCACTCAACGATACACTCAGATTCCAAAAGTGATTAGAGATAACTGTAATGTGTTGTGTGTATTTAACGGCGTTGATACACATACGCTACGAAATATTTGGCAGACATGGTGTTCTGATATGGACTTCAATCAATTTAGAAATTTCTTTAGTCATGCTCAGTCTACCCCACACGGATTTGTAACAATAAATTTACATGACCCTCGAACACGATATCGTATCGGACTGGATCAAATATTCGGTTAACCCAGAACTGAAAGTTATAGCAGCAGAGAGGGTGAGCGACAACGACGTTGTAGTCCCTTTTTCCCAAAAAATCGATGAAGGATTTCATTAATTTCATTGATTTTTTTTGGACCTGATTTCATTGAAAATGTTGTTTTTTTGATTTGATCCTAATCCATGATTCACACACACATTGGGGCCTGATGTCATTGGTTTCATTGTTTTTAAGCGTGATTTCAGTGAAAACTTGTCTAAAAATGTTGTCCGGCTCACCCTCTCTGCTGCTGCGTCTGAAGAGACCAACAACATATTTGACTGTGACAATGTAGGATCAAATTCCCAAATCTATTCTCAGTACATGGACCGCGCTTGGCTATGCTGCGTTTGCAAAGGAAAACAAGACTTAGAGGCTGATAAGGCTATGTACGCCTTTTATCGAAGCAAATCATTCCATAGTCATTGGGGTCAATGAGTTGATGACTGAACACATAACTCAAGACGGATAACTGATGAGAGGTAGCATAATTAGCAACGCGCTCGTGGACGGTATCATGTCGTCACTCAACGTAGGCAGAGAATATGTTTTCTTCTGCGGTTCCTTCATCTCCAAATGCCGGAATACTGATAAATTGGTTACAACGAATACAATTGACCCACTGAGTTTGGAAGATCATAGAGGCAAAAATAGGTAAGAATATTGTGTATCACACTGCCGAAGCTTCTTACCAGTATCAATAGGCATTGCTATCTACACGTTAAACCGGTATCAGCAGTTATATTTGTGCTTTAAAAACCAAGAATGTCAGTTGTAACAAGATGACCTCTCCGAGGTTGAAGATTTCAACTATGTCACGCTGCGGCTTATGGAACATTTAGTAAAGGCCATCTGCGGCAATTGTCTGCTTGAGGTTCGTAGTTGGGCTTTTAAAATTCTGAATCCGACCATTCCTTCTGCTGATTCAGCCCTTTTCATCGACGAATCACTTTACTACATGCAGCTTGGATAATGTTAGTTTTGGTTTCTAACTATTGTATACCTGAGACAAACTGTTATATCAATTGTTTTTACTATATTACTATTTGCTGTAGCCGTGATTGCCGCAAAAGAGATTATAGCATACACCAATTCTTTCTATCGGATTTCTTTCAAATTGTTTATTTTAATATATCCACATTTTATAAATTGTCCTGCAGTGTATTGATCTGCTATTTTTTCATGATGTTCCTCACTCCCTTTATCATTTTATTGACAATGTTTACAGACAAAATTGATGCGCTTTATCATCTCACTACATTGTAGTATTACTATTTGTATTAGAACAAAAGGTCGCAACTGGCCCCTTTTTCATGTCTTTTGTGTGTGGTTCTGATGTCGTTAACGTTGGACTCAATTACCACAAAAACATGGCACAATAGTTCTAGTACACGGGAGTGACAGTTAGCAAATACAAAGCCGTGCACGCTGCAGTCAACAGGTTTAGGGACATGGACACATACTAAAAATTAATGTTACATGGGCCTTAATGCTAATGTTTGTCATATTGCCGTCATGTTATTGTAGGGACAACAAATGAAGCTTACGTCGCATGAAATTTCCATCTGAGAGGACACTTTCAAAACCATGAACATAATATTCCGTGCTACTGACAATGAAAAAAAATGTATCCTGGTACGAACGTCCCACCTCGTGAAATCCCCGTGCTTGTGTCTAGCAATATATATATATATATATATATACATGAGACAGTGGGGATATTAAGATGAGTATATGCTGAAGTCTACCAGTGTCCCAATTTACCGATATCTAGGTTTTCTTTGAAAAACAGCCTAATTATTTTCAAGTAATTATCTTCAGCAATTCAGCGATCTTCATTATTTTAAGTAGAATATTAATTACACTGCCATTCATATACTGGTTCTTCAGCTCATACAAAAATTAGCTGTCTGTCGCCGAAACCAAAGTATATTCTTATAATAATTTTGCACACTTTCCGTTCAATCCTGTTGCAAAAGAAACAATGCCATGTATTTATCACCTTTCTAAGACGTCCGGTAATTCGTTTTAATTTTGGAGTCCGCTGTAATGACACCTTGATAATATTTTCCACAAAATAATGCACGTTCCCCTCTATAACTTGTTGATACATCTAAATGAAGTAGTTTGGTTCGCATGATGATATATATCGTCTTTTGAAGGCTACATTAATATCAACACTATGTGTAACACGACTTCTACAAAAGGGGTGTAGTTTGCGACAGTTATCCAATATCCATGTTGAAATATCGTTTTCAAAATATTAATAACAATATAACCGCGTGGGATTTCCGGATTCACAGCATAACACTTTTGACGGTTATATAAATACAAAGTTTAATAATAAATGACATGAATGAGTAATTAATTATGAATACTTGTGTGTATATTTAATCCAAATATTGGATTCATTAACATAAGAACGTACAAATGTAAGAATAAAAAATATAAACAAATTACTCTACCAAATACAAAATGAAGGGTGATGGACTCACAGTGGCTACAAAATGGAAAGATGGACATAGTTTACTCACCTAGCAAACAATGTTGAATGATACTCAAGTAGTAAAATTAATTCACTCATAGTCAAATTATTCAAATAAAAAAAGACAGATATACAAATTATCATTAATGTCATTAAAGAAACAATGGATTTTACGAACCCCCAAAATTATCCCACGGCTACAAGATTATATGCAATGAGATCTATTTCGTAGTCAGAACACTTTATTCAGCTCAACGGCTGCTTATGGTCAGCTTTACAACTGCTACGATTAATTCCTGTGGTTGTCTTTACAGCTTGCACCACTTAGACCTTGATCATTCAGATAACTTGGAACGCTCAGGTCACTCTAGCAACTCTGGACACTCCAGACAGCTCTATGCTTTCCTGACGCTCCGTACATTAGACTCTGGATAGCACCGGATAACACTGAATACTCCAGTCACTGGACACTCCAGACACTGGAAACTCCATACACTGGACAGTGGAAAACATATATATTACCTTGTAGTACATATGACACGGGCATAAAAACGTATTAACGTTATACACGGTAAGTTATACAAATTACGTAAGAAGGCACAATAATTACAAACAACAAATTCAGAAGTAAACCTAACCCTGCTCGATAAGAATCCTACTTTAATAATCATTTCTAAAATATGTAGCGTTATATTTGTAATATAAATTTCTTGCAAAGTCGCAAACAATGACATAAATATGTGCATTATACTGCGTAAACCAATGCTACATAGCAAACATACACAAATAAACGTGATAATACATTGGTGATATCGTATATACAATAAATTAATAAACTTACATACCTCTACAATCCGTAATGTAAAGAGCTTTAAATGCGGTGAGGTATTTATACACAGATATCGTCTGTGCACTGAAGGCATTCGGTTCTTTCCATCGAAAGCACTTCGCACGTGCGGCATAGGATGGACCGAACTCAATATTTTGAAATACGACAGAATAAACATAAATCAACCTCGGATATTGTTGTGCGCCGAAACTCGAGTACATGTATTTAAAACCTAAAAGGGTTTATACAATTCCGTGACAAAATTTACGTATATGGAAACATTACACAACTATATTAAAATCTGAATGCAAAACGTCATTATATCTGGCAACATATCACAGTAACTGCAATAAACTTATGAAGTAATTAATAAAACACATTTTTATGTCTCATCACGTTTAAAAAACTATGCAATCCTGTTCTATACATTGATACATTTACCGATTACACTGGTCAAGTTAGATGTCGTCTGCTTCAGAGATACAATATGCCATTTATTATGGATTTTGATTTACTGAATTCAAATAGGACAATTACAACAGCTGATCGCCTACTGTTTCCAAGATATTTAAGTTTTATATTTTATGTCTATGTATTGTGTAGATAGTAGAGTTTTAATCATAAATTGTAAACCTAGATCTTTTCATATGTTTATGGTTGCTTTACATGCATGGTACAATTACGCTTGTGATATTTATGTAACACTCTTGAAAATAGTAAAAAAGGTTAAATAAAAACAAGTTATTACTAAACAAAGTCATTCATTTATTATTCAGTTCTTATTCAGTGTCTACTCGGCTCTTCTTGGGTTGTCTCTTGTTTTCATTTAATGAAGCATCTCTTGTCACTTCCCATCAATATTCTACAATAGTCTGCAAGCATTGATGGTATCCATTCTTCCTGATAGCATTTCACCATTGCTACCATTTCCTGGTGAAATCGCTCATCCTACTCGTCGCTCACTGGGTCTGTAATACAATCTTGATGAGTGTACAAACAAAATGTATCTTTAGTGATATGTTAGAAACTAGGCATTTGTATACCTTTAGGAGGTTTCCAACCAACTCCCTGTAGTTATATGCCTTGTTGTTGAGGAACAAATATGTTGCCATTAACCGGAAGGCGTTCCAGGTCGTCGTTTTCTCGTCACGCAGGTCAATGTCAAATTCTTCATATCGAAGCCGTTTAAGAATATGAGGACAAACAAAGACACTTTCCATTGTATTAGCTTCACTTAACCTTGGCACTTTGCATGGAGATACTTGTAAGCTGCTTATATCTTATCCATTGCCTTGACACAGTTCTTCATCATGTCACAGAATTAGGCGAAAATTGAATTTATTTTCTTCTTGAATTACAAACTAATTTCACCATTTTTTTTGTTTCGTCGTACATGCGTCACCTGGGGTGAATAAGTGGTTTTCTCCAAGGTAAGCGGCGTGTAAAGATTTGCATGTGCCTGACTTCGAATCACATGAATTCCGGAACATTAGATTCACGGGGTGCACGGTAATTTTGCCGTGAATTCTGCTCACCTATTTGAGGATATATAAGGCAGAATATTTCTGATAAATATTACGGAACCAAAACTATCTTATCACAGGAAAGATAGCTCGTCATATTATCTCCAGCCAAAGGGGTGAGTGTTAAATTATATTTCGTTTTATTGTGAATTTTATTCAGTTTATCATTTCAAATAATGATGCCTTTATTACAATGCAGATTTTAAACGTGGAATATTTGGAATTACTAGTCACTATTAGACTTTAAATGCAATAGCGTAATTTAAGGTTTAGATTATTTTTTGAGACAACTATTATTAGTCTGGTTTCTTTATTGTATCTGATAACGTCTTTGATATCGTAGCTGATTTGTTGCGGAACATCTCTGAATTGTAGCTGAACGTCTCTGAACGTCTCTGAATGTCTCTGAATTGTAGCTGAATATGATTGATTGTGCGGTGATTGTGCTGTTTAATTGTGCGATCGAATTGAAGTATCTGACTGTCTGTCTGTTGAATTGTCTGTTCGTCTACATCTGTCGTGATGTGTAAATATCCGGAAATCTAGAAGTCTGAGTGTCGGAGCTGTCTAGAGTTGTAAACATCCGGGGTGGCATCTAGGTATTTGGGAACGTTGGTTCTAGTAGATGCTGTATGCTGTCTATACGTATAACTGTGGTGGATCCGTGAAGGGCAAACGGCCGATAAAAGTATTTGTCAACCCTAGGTATTCGGGGAAGCTGGGCGGCGATTCAATAGTTGGTGAATCGTACGGTTATACAAGGTCGAGACACATGTGTGTGTTTTAATTGTAGTACAATTGAATACATTGTTATATTTATATAGTTACTTCAAATCACAGTAGTGTTTCAAGGGATTTCATGAATCTCAATAAAAGTTAGCAACTTGATTAAATACATGTATATGTTCGTGCTAGTTGTCGCAATCCATACGTGCGATAGTATAGTTTGATGTTTTGTATTTGTTATCTTAATTTATACTTGCGGTAATATAACTTTTGTAAAGGTTCCTTGGATCTGCGTATAGTCTAAGAGATTCTTTTGTATCTGTGTATTAATATTTAATTTATTCATATATTGTGAATGGTTGTGAGTGTAATTGTGGGTTGAACGCATGAGTTGTTGTGTTGATACATCTTTATTTTTCATTAATAATTTATTTCATAAATTTATATTTTCTTCACATATTGTGTTTGTGTTGTTCATTTAATCCACCATCCGCTCCGTAACAATTCTGTTACAATGGTGTCAGAAGTGGGATCGCTGGATTAAGTGAACTGTCAATCATTTTTGTGAAAGTATACATTTAATGTTTATATTTGAGCGTGACCTTCTTGACAAGATAATACTCAAGTTGGGGTTTATTTTTGTTTAGTCTATCTAGGTCCGTGTGTCCAGTATAAACGTATTTAAAGCATTGGTTTGGTTACCTTCATCAGGAAGATAAGGTCAGCCTGTGATATATATATATATATATATATATATATATATATATATATATATATATATATATATATATATATATATATATATATATATATATTCGTATTACATTTGTCATGTCATCCCTTAAGGACTTGGTTGCTTTAGGCAAAGAATTTGGGTATGAAGGTGAAAGTCTAAGGAAGTTTATTCAGGAAGAACAAGCCTGGGAAAGGGAAGAAAGGGTAAGGGCAAGGGAATCAGAAAGGGAATCCGAAGAAAGGAAACGGGAATTAGAAAAGGAAGCCGATGAAAGGAAATGGGTCTTTGAGAGTTAAAAGATAGAATTTGAGAAGGATAAGATAGAATTAGAGAAGCAGGCCCAAAGGGAAAAGATAGAATTAGAGAAGCAGGCCGAAAGGGAAAAGATAGAATTAGAGTAGCAGGCCGAAAAGGATAGGATAGAATAGGAAGGGGAAGCGGAGGAAAGGCGAATGGAGTTGGATAAACGAACACAAGTAGAAATGATCAGAGTTAGAAGAAAAAGCAAAGCAACGGGATCATGAGCGTAAGGTAGAATTAGCAACATCTGGAAGAGAGCACGATTCTGCCTCTAGCAAATTAAGAGGCCCCAAACTACCTCCCTTTGACGATGAAAAAGATAACATGGATAGTTATCTTCATCGGTTTGAGCGGTATGCCGAAAACCAGAAGTGGAGTCAAAATGACTGGGCACTGCTTCTTAGTGCTCTATTAAAAGGTAAAGCACTGGATGTATACTCGCGACTTCCGAGAGACGATGTGTTTAAGTACGACGTCCTAAAGGAAGCACTTCTAAAAAGGTACGAGCTCACTGAACAGGGTTTTCGTAAAAAGTTCAGGTATAGCAAGCCCGATAAGGGAGAAACCTTTGGTCAGTTCACCGTTAGAATTGCGAACTATTTTGAGCGGTGGATTGAATGCGGCAAAGCGGTGAAAACGTTTGAAGGGTTGACTGATTTCTTGCTCAGAGATCAATTATTTAATACAGTTGGGCGAGAATTAGATCAATTTCTGAAAGAGAAAGTCTTCACAAACGTAAAAGATATGGCTAAGCAAGCCGATTTCTTTGCCGAAGCTCATGGGGGAACCCAGAACGAGGTTTCGAAAGATTTTAAGTATCGAAACCAGTCTGCGAGACCGATGCCTAGGGAGCTTGTGAAATCAGCTGAGGCAAATAGGTCAGTTAGGAATCCAAGTATTCAGCGTCTGCAATGTTACTTGTGTAATGCATGGGGTCATGTTCAAAAAGACTGTCCTAAAAGAAAGTGACTTGTACATAAGGTAGCAGTGGCTATACATAGTAAAGGTATATCTGATAATATCTTACATGTAGAACCTTGTATTCATTCGCTTGGCACGTGTCTATTTCCCGAAGCGCGTGTACCAACCGCGAGAAGTCGTAGTATTACGTGACACTGGTTGCGCAGGCGTAATGATCAAACGTAGTCTCGTGCAGGATAACCAAATGCTCGGGTGGGAGTCCCCATGTATGTTACTTGATCAGACGATCGGTCGCATTCCCGTAGCAAGGATCACGGTAACAACACCTTTCCTAACTGGAACTGTTGATGCCCTTTGTATGGAAAACCCTATTTACGATCTGACGATCGGTAATGTTGAAGGTTCCCGTCTTCCAACCATGGCCGATTTTAAAATACCTTTGGCCCAGGCAATCGAAACGCCAGCGCGAAAACGGCGAGAGAAAACCGCGTTTCATAAATTAATAGTCCCAGAATCGATCTCAGGAATTTCGCGTGATGATTTCAAACAAGAGCAAGAACGTGATGAATCCATCAGAACAATTGTTGAGAAAATCTCGTCCGGCGCGATTAAACATTGCAAGGGTGGGGGTAGCTCGAGATTCGTACGCAAGAACGGATTAATTCATAGGGAGTTTAGTGCTCGGGAGGGTAAGAAGTATTGGCAAGTGGTCGTACCCCAGAGATATAGATCTCAAGTACTTAGGGTGGCGCATGAGTCAAGCATGGCAGGACACCTAGGTAAGGCTAAGACCACTAGCAGGGTAGTCGCTGAATTCTACTGGCCCGGCGTTAATGGCGATGTCACACGGTTCTGTAGGTCGTGCGACGTATGTCAGAAAACCGTATGTAAGGGAAGGGTCACAAGGGTGAACTTAGGACATATGCTATTAATAGATACACCGTTTAAAAGAGTGGCAGTAGATATTGTAGGACCAATACACCCAGTTACCGAAAGAAAGAATCGGTATATTCTTACTCTTGTTGACTACGCGACCAGATACCCCGAAGCCGTAGCATTAGCAACTATTGAAACGGAAAGGGTAACTGAAGCATTAGTAGATATCTTCAGCAGGGTAGGGGTGCCAGACGAAATCCTCACTGATTGTGGTGCCCAATTCACCTCTGACCTCATGGGTGAAATAAGTAGGCTGTTATCCATCAAACAGCTAAACACTACCCAATACCATCCGATGTGCAATGGACTGGTAGAGAAGTTTAATGGTACCCTGAAAAGCATGCTACGAAAGATGTGCGCGGAACGTCCGCAAGACTGGGACCGTTATTTAAACGCTGTTCTGTTTGAGTACCGTGAAGTACCGCAGGAAAGTTTAGGGTTTTCACCCTTCAAACTGTTGTACGGTAGAACAGTTCGAGGCCCGATGCGGATACTACGCGAACTATGGACTGGTGATGTCGCGAACGAGGAAATAAAAACAACTTACCAGCACATGTTAGATCTAAGAAATAAACTTGAGAGTACATGCCAGATGGCAAGTGACGAATTAATTAAATCAGGGCGCAGATATGCCAAGTATTATAACCGCAGAGCGCGAAATAGGAAATTTCTTGTGGGAGATCAGGTTCTATTGCTTCTTCCAACGAGCTCAAATAAGTTATTAGTCCAGTGGAAAGGTCCATATGAAGTTAAAGAGGTAAAAGGTGACATGGACTATAAAATTAATATGGACGGAGCAGCAGAGAGAGTGAATCCTACAACATTTTTTGTTTTTATTTTTGATTCTACCCTCCAAATAACACTAGAACACTCTCGCGAAATAACTAGAAAAAAAATGACAGTGAACATGGGATTCGCATTCGCGTTTTCGTTGATGAATCATAAAATGTCGCAACGTCGTTGTCACTCACCCTCTCTGCTGCTAAGGTTTACGGTGATTTTAACCGAATATTTGATCAAGTCCTTACTACGACGAAAATCCCCTTAGGATTTCACAAACAGACTAATTTGTAAAACCTCCTCTTGTAAATCAATCAGATTATTAGACTGGTCAGTGAGTTTGAAATTAATTCTGGTTAATGAATTATTATGACATCGCATATAGACTGGATTCACCGGGGACTCAAATATTAAAAACCTTGGAGGAGCTGTTGGTGCAAATGAATAAAGAATATATCCTTGCTGAGCTTGATTTGATCGTTCTAGATTAATTTGATAGCTTCCTTCGATCACATCACACACTAAATTGAGCGCAATCACCGTTGAAATATTCACATTGAACGGAGCAATATGCCTGCCACCACCATCTGGGTCATTATTATGTTTGAGGATTTTTATTTCCTGTGATGTTGTTTTTTTCCACGTATCATGAATTATTTTAAAACCTTCATCGATGGCATCACTGAGAGATTTTTGTAGTTCTAAGATATTATACCCTGGTAGTTTGAACGCATGAATATCTTCTACGCGTATATTATACTTCGTTGAAAATTCTGTTCTCGTTATAGGATTACTGTCACCTAATACCACTTGAATGATTTGCAAATGAAATGTTTCCATGTCATTGATGATTTTGTTGCCTGTTTCTACGACGCTGATAAATTCATCTCGGGTGAGAGAACCGGATTTAAGAGATATTAACAACAATGAAAAATCATTATTCATCGCTGTGAAGTTTTCAGTGATTTTCTCTTGTCGAGTTGTGTGATATATTGGGTTGTTGAATTTTTTCACTGCAGTGAAAACTATCAATTCGTTGTATCTTTTATAGCTTTTTACTGGATTATCAGATTTTATCCTGTCTGTGATATAATCGGTTTTTTTGGGTTCTGGTAAATCAACGGTTTTTCCCCCGGGTGGTAATTCAGGCCATCCTAGTACGGTTCTAATAGAACTCTGATAGATATCTACGACGTATCCTTCTGTGCTTATTTCAATGGCAGATGATAGTGTCGGCACATGAACTGTTATAGCTATTTTTGACTCTACTCCAGTAATCGATTTTATTCTACGCGCGAATTCATCATTGATTTGTTCAATTTGATATGATCCGGTTGGTATGGAAACAACATTCCAGTCTGGGGTACCGTCGGGTTTATTCTTATTTGCAAATACCAGGGAATTATTGGGTTGTTGACCACCAAATGATTTTGACCTAATATTTGGCCAACTGTGGTATACTCGTAATTTTGCTAGCGCTATCTCCTTCACTGGGACCGGAGAGGGGAAATTCACACTGAATTCTGGATTCGTTGAGGTTATTGAGATCATGCTTGTTTGTACTGGGTTTGTGTTCTCCACTATTTGTTGAAGTAATTCCATCTGTGTTGTCATTGTTATTATACTCATGTTTTTGTACTTCTAATTTTGACATCGCAGAATCATATATATCTACCATCGCTGAAAACTCACTCTCTGATATAATTGTATCATCGAGCGATGACGATGTCAATGAGGATAATTGCGAGTATGCAGTGGACACAACATGAAATTGAATTATGTAGTCTTGTAGTTTCCGTTGGCTGCATGAGGATATTTTTTTTGTGATTATTGAAATAATTCCAGCGATTGTTGTTGCCGCAGAAATGCAAATTGGAACAGCTATCGGAGCCATCATTGTCACTAAAGACAGTATAATACCGGCTCCGGTGATTACACCACTCACTGAATACACAGTAACATCAATTGCGGTAATTCTCCTGCGATATTTTTTAATTTTCATTGCATACTCCTCAGACAGGGTTTTGAGTCTAGTTTGATACTCTCTGACTTGATCATAGCGATATTGCGATGATGAAATCATTTTTTATTTTAACAACGCTAGCGTTTTCAATTACGATTTACTTAAATCCGCTACGAATTCCACATACCACGTTGTTGAGACCCTAACCAAATCTTTATCAGTAGATGTAATTGTAAACTTTTCAGTTGTATTCTTGTCGATGATCGTTGAAATCGTATTATTAACCCCGGATGAACTCGACGATGATATATTAAATTTAGTTAATGGTGTTACTAGTGTTAATCGATAAATACCTTTAACGGTTGCAGTGATATCTAATTTGTTGTTTGTAGATGTCCACTCAAATGATCCGTGTTGGATTGTGTATACCACGTTGTTGGTTTTCTCATGAGGAATTTTTGTTTTTTCAATGATTGTTATCATCCTCGAAAAATCACCTTTGACGGCTTCGATGAAAGTTTTCGTCTCATCGATGGATTTTTTAATATCAGGGAGTTTTAGTTCAATTTTATCGAATGTAGTTCCAATAAATTTATCAATGATATTTCTACGAAATGCGGTAAACTGTTTTATGTGTTCTTCAATTCTAGATTCAAGTGTTGTTAGTACAACCACAGAATTGTTTAACTCATCGTTGAGAATTTTTAATCGATCTGTAATCGTCGAAACGAGTACACCCGGTTTGAGTTTACCCTGATCGGAAAATAACGCAACGGTGTTCTCGATTGCGTTTTGTTGTTTAACTAAAATATCATCCAGAGAGATATTACTGGTTTTCAATTTACCCTGATCGGAAAATAACGCAACGGTGTTCTCGATTGCGTTTCGTTGTTTAACTAAAATATCATCCAGAGAAATATTAATAGATTTCAATTTGCCCTGGCGATCTTGAAATACAACTATTTCATTGGGTTCAACACTTTCTAAATTTAACGTCTCAGCTATTTCATCTTTAATTTTTTTTGTTATATCCTTGATAGAATCAGGGGTTGCAGTGCCATTGGGTTTGGGTTTCAAAGATCTCCCCCAAATATCAATCATGTTATTGTAAAACTCTTTCTCTCTCTAAAAGCGATTGCTGGTGTAGTCATTTACGACAATATGAGGTGGTTTTCTAGATGCTGAAATAGCATCAAGGACATTTAATACTTCACTGCCGCATATTGGTGGGTCATTGATTTGTTGTGTTGGTAGCGTAGAATACCAAGTCTTCATTGGAAATTGTTTTATGTAACGCATAAACTCTTTTGGTGGGGCTAATCCGTATGAATCAAAATAGACAATCCCACGTGGATCAATAGCGTATGCAACCCAGTGAGTTCCAGGTCCGGTGCTGTTATCGAGATTAATAATACCTGTTTCAGTTTTGTTTGGTTGATGTGGTAATTGATCTTTCATAAAAACACCTCTGAAATTTTTAATCACTAGTTTTATAGCAGCATCCATTAAATCAAAATCGGACATGGGAACCATCGAAGATTTGGGAACCATAGGTTCCTCAATTAATAAACCGTTCCTGGTAGTCTCAGGCCTGATCCGTGAACGGATCTCCCGCTGTACCATGAATACGGGGTTCCTGGTAGTCTTAGACCCTTTCCGCTGTACCACGAATACGGGGTTCCTGGTAGTCTTAGACCCAATCCGTGAACGGATCGTCTCTTTTTTTTATATCCTTGTCCAGCTGCCTTTTTCAACGCCATTCCTGCTGCAGTACCAACGGCTCCTAACGCCGCTGCTTTAGCCACCGCTGGGGCTGCTGCTGCAATCAATGCTGGTATTGCAGCTAACAATGGAAATATACCACCTGATTTTATCATATTTTTAATAGCAGCCGCAGAAAGAGTAATCTGAACACCTTTTTTGGCTGCAAGTGCATCATTGAAATGTTTCACCTGACGAGTTGTCAGCGATAATTTATTTGCACCACCAGTCATTTGGTTGGGTTTCAACGTGATTGTGGTTCCACATTTTTTAGCCGATTCTGATTGCAATTTTTTGATTTGACCAGGAGTTAACGCAACACTAATAACACTATATGACATTATATATAATTGATTGATTCTAATTCAATGAAAAATCGAGAAAAATCGTTCAAAGATTTTCTACTGGGGCATCTACCACTCTTATTCTTCCACCAACACCTTCGAGTAGCATTGATTTATCACTGAGAATGACAGCAACCGCTCTATAATCAGCAATAGCACCACGAGTCACATTAGCTCTAAAGTGTATATCAACAACTGACTGTCTTGTCAAATCGAGATGTTCCAGTGAGAAGTAATACATCGGATACAGATTTTTAAAATCATATTGTGATATTTGCAAACCAGTATCCACATTTTGATCGCGTGCCATAAATGACAACAGACGATGATAAACTCGTGCAATATGATTTTCTGTGTAATTAAGTTGTATATCCTCGGATGGTTCCTGCTGGCCGTTTATTCTCAGTGAGACGTCTTTCACACATAATGGATCAAATATCATATGACTGGAGAGTTGATTGCCAACTCGTGCGTTATCCTGTAACGCAATAAATATATGACGTGGCGCAGAAACGCCTTGTTTTGATGCTAGGTTCCAAGTGAATAACCCGTTGATATTTGATTGTTTCACATCTGTACTCACGGTTAGCCAACTTAGTAATGATTTTCCTCCTTGGTCCATAAATGATAGTAATCGTCCTTCTGCGGTAATTGCTGGAGTCAACACTGGCATCCACAATGATATTTTTGTTAAATCGACTCTACCGGCATCAGCATTGGCGGCTGCAGCATTTGCTGGAATCCTCCAAATTGCATCATTATCATCACTTTTTCGTACAAGCGATACTGTATGCTTCGCCCCGTAGATAACTTTTCTGACGTTTCTACAGAATCAAAATATGTGATGCAGTGGAATCGCGCATGAAAATGATTTACGCTCTCCTTGCAACATTGCGTTTCGTGTTGCAGCTCCTAGATTGAAATTAATGTCGTTGTTTATAATCATATTCTCGATACCAGCAGGAGCAGGAGGAGCAGCACGATCATTTGGTCGTCTTATAATAAATTGATTTCCACCAGCGGTATTCTTAGCATCTTTTGCAAACATCATAGAAGGTCCTGCTGATCTTGTATAATCATCGGAATATCTCGCTAACCCGATTATTGTTGTGGCCACATCAACATCACGATCTATGGACTCAATTTCTTTTCCATCAATGAGATATCTAGCACTCTCAAATAGCGCCATAATACCATTATTGACAAAACCGACTTGAGTATCAGCTGGATACGGTGCTGGTAAAGCAGTAGTATCAGCAGCTGTTACAATTTCTCCTTCTGCTTCAATAAATGCTTCACAGGGTAAAAAGTATTTACTGGTATCATGGACTTGAAGATCAATTCTTGCTCGACTATTTGAGTTTATGGCATGATAGGCGTAATATTGATAATCGCGTACAGAATCATCCTTGCCAACTGCGGCGTCTATATCAAACGCCGGATCATGTGATTTTTTAAACATTTTATTCTATTTATCAGAGTCTAAATCGTGATTTTCATCGTGAAAAACGCTAGCGTGAAAATCCATAGAATTTCATCGACGTGGTTTTTTAAAGCCACTTCCCGCTATCATATTTGCAATATTGCTTTGGTCCCCTTGATTTACCATCGACGCTAGTTTTTCATCTACTGCGTTATTTATAATTTTACTAACACTTGCAGGCATTTCTTCTGTAGACGGTAACGGTTTCTTTTTTCGCCTCACTAATGATGTTATTTTATCCTTCGCAGTTGAAAACGCTTTCCCGGCAAGATCTCCAACAGTACTAATACCCTTATCACGAATAACATCAATGGCTTTCATTGATAATTGTTTAGCTAACGGCATCACTTTTGGGGCCATTCTTGAAAAGAATCCTAAAATGGTATTGCCGAGGCCATCTCCATAGTATGCTTTATAAACTGGAAACCGTGAATTAACTACATAGACGGGGGTTGGTTTATCATGATTGTAATGGATGATCATTATTATAAAAACAATAGTGTTTTCAATTGTTATTTAATCACTATGATACCCATTTGCTAACTCGTCAATGAAATCTCGATATGTTTTGATATCCATGATACCGCCGGCAAATAACCGTCTACAGATATCAGCTGCTTCATTAATTATTTCTGGAGAGTTATTTCCAGCTCGGAATCCTCCTACAAGAACATCTAATCGTGATATATCATTGATAACACTATCAGGACAAGTGTTTCCAATTCTTGGATTTTGCAGTCCACTTCCGCTATAACCAGCTGCTTCATCTAGTTTTTCTAAACCCGTTTCTTGTAAATAATCATCATCATCATCATCATCATCAGGTGGTAGTTGTTGTTTTTTAGGAGAGAAAGATATTTTCTTTGCAGGCTGCTGTCGCCGCTTTTGCAATCTTGGTTGTTTAAACTCTTCGTATTGATTATACACTAGACTCACCGCATCGATATATTCGATGTATGATGCACTATCTGTCTTAATTTGACTTTTTTTAGTTTTGATTTTATAAAATATATCAGCCCAATGAGCGAAATTCTTAACAAACTTATGATGTTCTGGTTTCAACCATTTTTTTCTGTTTTCATAAGACGTAACAACAAGCGCAGGAATTTCTGCTGGATCAGTCTTATCAATTTCTGCTAACCCTTCCTCGTTAAATCTCACTCTGCTGGATCAGTCTTATCAATTTCTGCTAACCCTTCCTCGTTAAATCTCACGCGTAAATCATCTACTGTTCTTTTTGATTCTATTTGTTTTGTTTGTTCAGTTTTCGCTGCTAGTTTTTCAAGCTCACCAATAACAGATTTCCCCGTCTCGGGACCATCTCCCAGTAAAGCACGCTCTACCCCCTTCGTTGCTGTGGTTACTGGTTTAAACAATTCTTCAGACCCCAGAGCAAAATCAGTTTGTAAACTCTGTCGTTGTTGCAGTTTATTTCTTACAGAGTCACGAATTGGTATAAATTTCTTAATTGCATCCAGTCGTTCACAAGCCAATCGGGTTGTTAATGCTTCATTGACCATTATTTGAAATCAGAAACCATTTTTCAATTGTGAAACAATTTTTCCCATCGATGATTCCATCCTTAACGGTCCAATTTTTTATTGCTGTGAAATATTTTTCTTTTTTATCCATTGATTTTGCCTGTTTTGGTGCCATTTTGGTGGTTTTCAGTTGAAAATCTCAAAGAGATTTTACAGTCAAGTAGTCGATTTTACATGGAATTTTCCATAAGGAAAAGCTGTTAAAACTCATTTTTGATGATTTTTAGCCATTTTTCATCAATTTTTGCCTGTTTTCAGTGATGTTTGGTCATTTTTCATCGATTTTCATCAAAAAACCTCGTAGGGTCAAGTAGTCGATTTCCATAGGGAAAAGTTCTTAAAAGAACTTTCAAAGCTGTTAGGATTCTATTTTATTTTCGCAGTGTGAAATATTTTCACTGATTCAATCAAAAAATGACAAAAAAATGAAAATCTCAAGGAGATTTTACTGTCCGACAAAATCTTTTGAGGGTCGGTCAATCAAAATAGTTCATTTTCTTGAATTAACGCTCGTAAGTTTCTAATTTTAGAATTAACTTCCTTTTTCAATTCATATTCGTTACCCAATTCTTTTCGTATTCCTTCCACGATAGTATATAACGGAACAAACACATCTACTTCACTGGAAAATGCAAGAGAGTCTCGAATAGAATTTTGAATTTTTTTGATGAGTGCATATTTGTTTGGTAACATATACTTGTTAGTGCTAACTCCGTATTCTATATCCTGAAAATCCGACTTGATTTGATCAGGATTTAACCCATCTGACAATTTAATATTCTGATTTTTCAATTTTGCAATTTCCACTATGATGCTATTCATATTATCAGAATTCATATATGATAATACATATTTCTAATTCATTTTTCAAAAATAAAAGAGCCGTTAATATTTTCAAAATTCAGTCTGTATATATAAATATCTTTTTTAAAAATTAATTCTGTATATATAAATATCTTTTTTAAAATTCAGTCTGTATATATAAATATCTTTTTTAAAATTAATTCTGTATATATAAATATCTTTTTTAAAATTAATTCTGTATATATAAATATATTTTTTAAAATTAATTCTGTATATATAAATATCTTTTTCAAAATTCAGTCTGTATATATAAATATCTTTTTTAAAATTAATTCTGTATATATAAATATATTTTTAAAAATTAATTCTGTATATATAAATATATTTTTAAAAATTAATTCTGTATATATAAATATATTTTTAAAAATTAATTCTGTATATATAAATATATTTTTAAAAATTAATTCTGTATATATAAATATAAATGCAGACAAAAATAAATATCAACCATGATGAGCGGTTATCAGTCATTTGACCCCCTTGATATAGGCCGCTGTGGTTCTTTTTGCATTCATTGGGTCCCTTATTAGGCCTTTGTGTCTTTCATAGGGTTCCTTTGTTAGAGCATTTTTCTGTTTCTGTTTTATATCAGAATGTTTTTGCTCTTTGAGATATGACCCTATGACCGTTTCTTTTAGCCGATAATTCATTCTGGGGTTACCCAATGTGCATCCACGAACCTTTTTTTGGCCGGTAATTCATTTTGAACACCATACGGGGCTACCCAAATGTGATGGAGAGCTAATTACATCCATGGATGTTATTTATTTTAGGGCATTTATGTGTTTACATTCAACATGCAACCCATGAAATCAAATTCATGGTTGCGTAAGTTGTCAAAAACCGACAACCCACCGCTACCGTAAATTTGATAGCATGGGTTTGCATGTTATGTGAATGCACACAGAGGTGTTGCCCTTCTCCCCTCAATTAAATAGAAAAAAAAACATCCACCGTTTCACCATCAGACAATTTGTCTGCTATGGGGCGCGAACATGTGAAGAATAATTGTCTGGGTTTACAAGCCAAACACGATACCGTTAGACCACTGTTCACGTCCATAAAGAATAACGTTTTTCAACATATATATGTTGTAAATATTCATATAGTATATAAAGGGACTTAATACAGCAATCCGCAAGGTATGCTATTTTATTTTCTTGAATTACTTATTAATGGTGTTTCACAGTATTTAAATGAGACAGCATATTTGACTTAAACACTAAAACAAAGAATATAATTGTTTGAAAACATTTCTTTTCTTACAAAACAATGCCCAGCCGCTAAATCGCAATAACCCATAAAACAAGTTAACACAATCTAAGGGAGAAAGTATACACAAGGTAACTTAATACAGCAATCCACAGGGTGTTATTTTATTTTCTTAAATTACTTATTAATGGTGTTTCACGGTATTTAAATGAGACAGAATATTTGACTTAAACACTAAAAAAAATAGAAAATATTTCTTTTCTTATAAAACAATACCCAGCCGCTGAGGGAGATAACTCCCTTGGTTCATTTGTATACTAACTATTGTTTGTCTAATTCATTAATAACATCACTGGAGAATCTTTCAATGTAGTCTTGAGGGGATTTTATGATTTTGTCGCTGACTTTGTCAGTGTCAGGTTCATAATTTCTGATTGATTGTCCATTTTTTATTCGTTTGTCATAATAGCGTTTTAGTTCCCTGTATCGTTTGCCGCCTCACCTAAGACATAATTGCGACCTTCCCCTGACCCCAACCCCACATCGAATACAGGGTAACGGACCAAGGCTTCCACGACGAAAGCTTTGCATATGATACCAACAGAATTCATTTCTGCATGATTTGTTACACGGTGTCACTGATCCAATCATAAGCCATTTGCAATGATTCATTATACTTAAATCTTTCATTTAAATACTTGTTTTAATTATAGTATGGAGGAGTTCGAAAGATTATCGAAAATTAAGCCCTGGAAAAGTGTTCAATTCAATCTTGATAGAGTTTCTGATACACCAAAGAATAAAATTCTTGATAGAACCTTGATTAGTAAAATCAGAGACTGTTTTAATGAATTCAAGCGTGATGGGGCAGCTCATTGTTGGTCAACATTTCGAATTGATGGTGTTGTTGACGCTACCATGAATGATGAAAAAGCAGCAGTGATAATCTCAAATGTTGGGGAAGAAAGAAATTTTTTTCGAATAAAATTCCTTATCCGTGATAATGGAAAATGGATCATTAGGAACAAATACGAGCCTATTCTTAAGGACAAAAAAACTGTCACTGTGACTCAGGATTCAAAACCAGGAATTTTGACTGGACTTGATAAACCCTACTACGAAAAATCTTATCCTGTCACAGTAGTTGTTTACGGGATATATCCACTCAATGACAAACCTGATATTGCAAAACTAGCACCCATGAAATATTCGACAGGGCTCAATTGTGTAGCAACACGAATAATAGAACACTTCACAAATGCGTCCCGGGGAAATAAACTAACTGATCTAAGACGAAAAAAAATAACCGAGTGGGAGTTCACGGTAAAAGAGCATGGGGCAACAATTCAGGATATAACTAAATTAGAAAAATCATTAAGATTTCCAATATCGGTAAGGACAATCACCGGAGAAGTATTATACGAATCGAAATATAAATCACAGGGAGCTCCCATTGAAATTATTGATCATAACGCACACGCGTGGTCATCTGCAGTAACAATATTCCCACGGGATAGAACCGTAAAATATCTATCCCAAACCGAAGAGTTTTTTTCAGAGCAGAAATTATTTGATGCTATTTACCATTTGAGTAAAAACGATCCTGTGTCAGTGTGGCTATTTCATAGTACTTCAGACGAAGAATGTAGATTTGATCAGTTTGTAAGGCCCAACGGAGAATTATACCGTACTGAAGAGCTGCATAATCAAATGAAACAACTAGCTAGTGAGTTTTCTCCCCAGAGTTCTCTGGGGGAAGACAACGATCAATTATTAGCAAACTGTTTTACAGTACCATCCATTGCAGCACATTTTGCTAGAAAGAAAAACGCGTGGAAACCAACCCGAAGTGAGTTCTTATCAGATGTCAAATTGTCCTGTCTTGAATACAGCCATGGAGGATTATGGAACACAAAATACACCGCTGATACCGTTATTTCAGTTGATATGATTGCGTGTTATCCAGGAAGTTTTCTTGGGTATGGAGAGTGTGAGAAATATTTCAAACGATTTGGACACCCTACACACGAAATGACCCGTGTTGCTATTAATGGACCACTGCCACATTTCGATTTAACCGGATTCGCTTGTGTAGTATCATTTGAAATGGCTGAAGGACTTCATCCGTGTAGTTATCTTTGGATTGGTAAACACATGTCTGAAAAACACTGGATGCCAATAGTGTTATTACGGTATATGCTTGATTGTAAGATGTTAAAATCATTAATTGTCAGTGAAGCAATTATATCCTATCGAGGACAGAAATCAGTCTGGTTACCACAACCTGATCTAGAAAAAAAAATTAGCGAAGAGCGAAAACTGTTTCCAAATTTAAGTGAACAAGAAATCATGGATTGGTCCCAACAGTTATTTGAAATCAGAAACAATGAAGCAAAAGACCTTGGACGAAGAATAATCGGTAAATTTACCCAAGGTGGCAAAGATGATAATACGAGATATTCTTCACGATTGATTATAGACAATGCTGAATACGATTTTATAATCACGGATTTAACGAATAGGGGGCTATATGTAAATCGTAAGGACGCATTTATGTCCGATGGAACCAAATTGGGTACAATTGTTACTTACACTGATGGATACAATCCGCAGTACACACATTTGAGAGCTTCTATGCTTGGTTATGCTTCTATTAATTTATTTTCAATGATCAATAGATTTCCTACCACCGCAGTTAGAGTTGCTACTGACTCATTTTACATAAATAGCAAAATGACTGATTTTAAGGCTACTGGCAACGAGAATTGGGGGTCATGGAGAATTAAGAAGGAAATGCTTCATGATTATATTCCATCAGCAGATGTTACCATTGAAAATAATTACTTAGAAAGCAATCAGTGTTCAGAATTTTCTAGTGCACCACCGATTTCTGATCCAATATGCCTGTATAAAACAGTTTATTTAAACGGTTGTGGCGGGTCAGGAAAAACAACCCGGGTAATTGAGTTATTTCGTGTTTCCAATCCAAACATGATTGTGCTAACACCAACTCATAGACTTGCAAGAGAAATGATACAGAGAGGGGTAAATGCTTGCACTTATCACAGCTTTTTCCGATGGAAGGGAGATAAATGGACTGCTGAGCGCATGGGAGAGAAATTTATTCCTGAATTCATCATGTGGGATGAAATAGACACAGTGTCCGAAGATGTCTTAAAGATATTTCTTGAGTGGTTGTTATTGAAGAATACAAAAGTCGTCATGTGCGGTGATCACGGCCAACCACCACCATTTGTCGGTGCATCCCCCCATGAATGGCTAAAGGGTTTTGTAGACTATTATGAAGAAATTGATACCGATCATAGATCACTTGATAATGAATTAAAAGAATTTAAGAAACTAATTAGATTACAACCGGATAAAATCCAGTGTGAAATAGCCCGTGAAATAATTTCAGAAACTCCCATGAATGAGTTTTGGGAAGCATGGAGATCAAATGATTTAATCATTGCAAGTAGAAAAATAGTCAGGGACACACTTCAGATGAAGTTATTTGAATTGCATAAACAAAAATTTTCAACACTTCCAGTGCCCCTCTGTTATAGGCCATCGAATACACGAAAACAGAACATCGAAGTTGATATTCCAGGCCTGACAGAGTCAGGGCGTGAAAAGAAGATTCTCTTATTAAATGATATTGTGCTGGTCGATATCAATGTCGTTGAAGATGCATTGCGTGCTAATAAATCCCCATGGACGCTAGGTTATGCAGCAACAATACACTCTTCACAGGGATTGACTATATCGGATACAATTGTTTGGATGGTAGATAATCGCATAGAATGGTCGAATTTAGTCTATCTCGCAGTGTCTAGAGTACGAAAAATAAATCAACTTCGAAGAATTGTCTTCGATGATGAAATCATTGGTGGCGATGATGAAATCATTGGCGATGATAATGATATTATTGATAAAAAACTCTCCGGTTACAAACAACAAGACAAAAAAAAAACAACGAGAATTTGATATTGATGCTGAATTAATAATCACTTTGAAGCAACAACAAAATAATCACTGCGCAAGTTGCAATTGTATAATGCGTTGGCAGTATTCGGATAAGGATCCTCGCCAATTCACCGTTGACAGAAAAAATAACAATCTCGGTCATGTCAGAAATAATGTGATGTTGACTTGTCTTGAGTGCAATAGACGCAAGGGTGCTAGTTAAGCCCATGCGGTGGTAATTGAGTATCCTCAGGTATCACTTGTAATTGTTGTCTAGTAAAACCCCGTTGAGGGGCAGTTGAATCCAGTTTATAGATTGGAGGTCTACCCGTAGATCGTGTTATACTAGATATCTTGTGTGCAGTCACACTCCAAATAGGATCAGTAGCCCTTTTTGTGCCACCCTCAAGCTCTCCTGGTTCGTATAAGTACCTCACAATGACATTACTACCAAGAATTGGTTGGGAAACGCTAAAATCCTTTTGTGGTTTTTCAGGTATCGACTTCTTTTTAATCGCGTTGATAGGTTTCATGTTGATGGTTCTAGTAATCTCGTTATTCAGTGCAGTAATCACAGCTGGTAACCTTTTAACCCATTCACGGGATCTTTTTTCTTGGATGAATTCTTTTGCGTATTGATATCCAAATAACCGCTCAGCAAGGGTTTTATTAAACCGTTCTACAATGGCCTGATCACGATGTAGCGCTGTATGTCCTCGTCTGATATTGACTTTATGATTTTTCATTATTGATAACACTGCACCCTGAAATTCCTTGCCAGGATCAATTTGTAATAGATTTGGCCAGTGCAGAGGACTCCATCGATAAATCCTTTCAAATGCAGAAGCCACTTCAGTGGCTGATCTTGTTTTTAACGGTTCTGTTTCTTTGTATCGACTTGCAATATCAACTACGGTTAATGCCTATTTGTAACCACGATCATGTGGCAGAAATAATAGATCAGCCTGATGAACTTCATTGGGTCCGGTCACATCAAAATGCGAGAAATTGATTTGTTTAGGCGGTGGTAGATAAATTTGCCATAGCGCCTGTTTGGATAACCAATGAGCCGCAGTTGTTTTTTTTCACTTTTGCAGCGAGTTTATGGATTGCTGATTTACCCCTCCAGTATCCTCTTGGGGAATAATAAATAGATTCCATGTTGTTATTAATTACCAGCACCTAACATCAATTTACTTTTCATAGCCGATTTTATCAAAAAGGAAGCCAATTTTTCTTTGAAAGATTTATCAGAAATAGCATTTAACGCATGAATTAATTTCACATCTGCTAGATGCCTGTGCTGCAGATTACTGCTTTTATAAGATACATCATGAAGGTGACAGGCCTTATCAATAGCGTTTATTGGTTCCTCACCGGGTCGGGGCTGATTTTGATCATTGAGTCTGATATCAAGTCTTGTTCCCGGTCCACAGTAGCTATATCCTGGAAGGTGCTTTTCTCCAGGGTATTTTGCCCATGGGGTTCCAGGGAGTTTAGTTAGCTTGGCTGCGATATCACCTCCTCGTTTTTTTTTAAAGGTTCCTTGAGTTCCTTGGGTTTAGAAACAAATCTAAATTTCTTTGTACTACATTGTACGCATTTACCAGAAAGCGCTGATCGGTTATTTTTAGTTGTAATCGTCGTCAAGTCATCTGTGCCAGTACGTTTTTTATACTTCACACAATATAGATCCATAATTTATATATAACGGCATGAATATAATTGATTATTCAGCTACCCGACGACGGGAACCTATTAAACATCATGAAATGTTGCCGAATTCAATTAGAATGATTATAATCTAACCATCTGGAAGCGGAAAGACACAACTGCTACTTAATTTGATAACGAGATGGATGAAATGGAACAAATTGTATTTAATAGCCCCGAGTGTAGACGATCAGCGATGCTATGAAGTGCTAAAGGATTTTAACGAGAAAGCAAAAGAATTTCAAATCGATGAAGATTTTATAGAGTTTATTACTGATATAGAGGAAGCCCCTTCCGTGGAAGACATCGATGAAAGTATTAACAATTTAGTGGTATACGATGATATCATGTTAGATAATCAAAAAAATCCTGCTAGAATATTTTCCCGAGGCAGGCATAAAAACACTGATGTGATATATGTCACTCAACGGTACACACAAATACCAAAAGTGATCAGAGATAATTGCAATGTGTTGTGTGTATTTAACGGCGTTGATACTCATACGCTACGAAATATTCATCAGACCTGGTGCAGCGGTGATATGAATCATAATCAATTTAGAAATTTCTTTAGTCACGCTCAGTCAAAACCACACGGATTTGTGACAATAAATTTAGCAGACCCTAGGACACGATATCGTATCGGACTTGATAAAATATTCGGTTAAAATCATCGTAAACCTTAGCAGCAGAGAGGGTGAGTGACAACGACGTTGCGACATTTTATGATTGATCAACGAAAACGCGAATGCGAATCCCATGTTCACTGTCATTTTTTTTCTAGTTATTTCGCGAGAAGGGTCTAGTGTTATTTGGAGGGTATAATCAAAAATAAAAACAAAAAATGTTGTAGGATTCACCCTCTCTGCTGCTGACGGTAATTTAAAGACATTCCATGCTAACATGCTCAAGTTGTATATCAAGAGACAGAGCGACAGTGTTGAAAAGGGGGTCTTAAGTGTTGTTTGTACGGCAGTCGTAGACGATGATGAAGCAGATTCGAATATCGAGAGTTCCCTTGAATGTCCCTTGGGAGTTGCGGGGGAAGGGATAGATAAAGTCGATGTGAGTGCGGATTTAACGAAAGACCAGCGTCAACACATTAATGCGCTCTTGGCTAAACACTCTTATGTATTCACAGACAGACCAGGTTGTACAACTTTGTTGGACCTCAAAATTAAACTGAATACGTCTGACCCTATTCGAATCAAGGGATATCCGGTGCCATGCAACGCACGTGAAGCTGTGGACGAAGAGGTGAGTAAAATGTTGTATCTAGGGGTGATTGAACCCTCCAACTCGCCATATTCTTCTCCAGTAATCCTAGTCAGGAAAAAGGACGGGACGAACCGATTCTGTATCGATTTTCGGCAGTTGAATAAAATCACTGTGTTCGATGCAGAACCTATGCCAGATATTGAGGGTCTATTTGCGAAGTTGTCCGGAAACCGATGGATTTCCAAATTAGATCTGGCCAAGGGATATTGGCAGGTTCCCATTGTCCCAAAATCCCGAGCATTGACAGCATTTGCGACCCAGAAAGGACTGTATCAATTCAAAGTGATGCCATTCGGGTTAGTTGGAGCTAGCGCCACCTGTTGTCGTTTGATGCGAAAGTTGCTTAAAGGTTTAGCAAACGTTGATAGCTTTGTAGACGACATATTCGTGTACACGAATACTTGGAGTGAGCACGTGTCCGTCCTGAGCGAGCTCTTCGATAGACTCCGCAGAGCGAAACTCACAGTGAGACCCACTAAATACAGTATTGGTTATACAGATTTAGATTGTTTGGGTCATAGGGTCAGCGGTATGGGTCAGTTAAAACCTCACCCCAAGGAAGTTGAAGCAATTAGAGACGCACCAAAGCCAATCAACAAAACGCAGGTAAGATAATTTCTAGGTCTAGTAGGTTTTTATAGAAAGTTTATACTGAACTTTGCAGCCATTGCTAACCCGCTGTCTGATTTGACCAAGAAGGGGCAACCAAACAAAGTTGAATGGGGACCGCCACAAGATAAAGCATTTTGTGCTCTGAAAGAGAAACTTGTTAGTGCACCTATATTAAAATTGACAGATGTCAGCAAACCTTTTATTCTAAGAACAAATGCTTCTGAAACTGGGTTGGGGGCAGTTTTACTGCAAGAGCAAGACGACAGTAAGTTACCCGTAGCTTACTCGAGTAGGAAATTGCTACCCAGGGAGAAAAATTATTCAGTTATAGAAAAGGAATGTTTGACCGTAGTATGGGGAATTGGGAAGTATCACCCATATCTATTTGGGAGAGATTTCGTTCTCGAGACTGATCACCAACCCCTACTGTATTTAAACAAAGCCAAGGTCGCTAAAGCTCGGTTGATGCTTTGGGCGCTAACACTACAACCTTATCGCTTCCGTGTAGAAGCAATAAGGGGAGTTGACAATATAGGCGCAGACTACTTGAGTAGGGCATGATGGGAAATTTGTATGAGTTTCCCCAGTAATAAAATGCAGATTGTAGTGTAACCAGTGTAAATGTTGTAAGATATCATCAGTAGTTAGTTTTCTTCTATTCTGTGTTAATTTTAAAAATGTGTACATTTTTATTCTAAGGGGGGAGGTATTGTCCCAGAATTAGGCGAAAATTAAATTTATTTTCTTCTTGAATTACAAACTAATTTCACCATTGTTTTTGTTTCGTCGTTCATGCGTTACCTGGGGTGAATAAGTGGTTTTCTCCAAGGTAAGCGGCGTGTAGAGATTTGCGTGTGCCTGACTTCGAATCACATGGAGTCCGGAACATTAGATTCACGGAGTGCACGGTAATTTTGCCGTGAATTCTGCTCACCTATTTGAGGATATATAAGGCAGAATATTTCTGATAAATATTACGGAACCAAAAGTATCTTATCACAGGAAAGATAGCTCGTCATATTATCTCCAGCCAAAGGGGTGAGTGTTAAATTATATTTCATTTTATTGTGAATTTTATTCAGTTTATCATTTCAAATAATGATGCCTTTATTACAATGCAGATTTTAAACGTGGAATATTTGGAATTACTAGTCACTATTAGACTTTAAATGCAATAGCGTAATCTAAGGTTTAGATTATTTTTTGAGACAACTATTATTAGTATGGTTTCTTTATTGTAGCTGATAACGTCTTTGATATCGTAGCTGATTTGTTGCGGAACATCTCTGAATTGTAGCTGAACGTCTCTGAACGTCTCTGAATGTCTCTGAATTGTAGCTGGATATGATTGATTGTGCCGTGATTGTGCTGTTTAATTGTGCGATCGAATTGAAGTATCTGACTGTCTGTCTGTTGAATTGTCTGTTCGTCTACATCTGTCGTGATGTGTAAATATCCGGAAATCTAGAAGTCTGAGTGTCGGAGCTGTCTAGAGTTGTAAACATCCGGGGTGGCATCTAGGTATTAGGGAACGTTGGTTCTTGTAGATGCTGTATGATGTCTGTACGTATAACTGTGGTGGATCCGTGAAGGGCAAACGGCCAATAAAAGTATTGGTCAACCCTAGGTATTCGGGGAAGCTGGGCGGCGATTCAATAGTTGGTGAATCGTACGGTTAAACAGGGTCGAGTCACATGTGTGTGTAGCAATTGTAGTACAATTGAATACATTGTTATATTTACATAGTTACTTCAAATCACAGTAGTGTTTCAAGGGATTGCATGAATCTCAATAAAAGTTAGAAACTTGATTAAATACATGTATATGTTCGTACTAGTTGTCGCAATCCATACGTGCGATAGTATAGTTTGATGTTTTGTATTTGTTATCTTAATTTATACTTGCGGTAATATAACTTTTGTAAAGGTTCCTTGGATCTGCGTATAGTCTAAGAGATTCCTTTGTATCTGTGTATTAATATTTAATTTATTCATGTATTGTGAATGGTAGTGAGTGTAATTGTGGGTTGAACGCATGAGTTATTGTGTTGATACATCATTATTTTTCATTAATAATTTATTTCATAAATTTATATTTTCTTTCACATATTGTGTTTGTGTTGTTCATTTAATCCACCATCCTCTCGGTAAGAATTCTGTTATACATCATTCTCAGCCTAATGTGTAAATGTGGTAACAAAATTATCCTTGATTCAACAAGCTGTCGATGCTGAACAATTTTCCTTCCCGATTCCATCTACAATCGGTATGGCCAGTCTCTCTTGATGTAGGGAGAATCTCTGGCAAGAATATCATATGTGCAGAGAAAACAGCAGTACGTTGTATATCCAGCATGCAGGCCGAGCTAGACAGCACAAACCTTCAAAGCGCCACAGAGCTGCAACTGATGTTGGTCATAGTTTATGCACCTCAAAAGTGTTACATGTGTTTTATACTGATATAGGGCAATTTGTTCAGCAGAGTAATGTAGAGTTAATTATGATTGCATCATACAAGACATCTAGTAACGATTTGATGCAATTCATGTCATGTATAACACAATACCAACTTTAAATTGCATCATTCATTATTTTGCCTGAAAAGCAAGTGCTGTCCAAACCAAGTCACGGATTTATTGATAAGTTCAGTTAAAGATGTAGTTTAGTCATTTCTGGTTTAACCTGAGATCTCTTCCTATTATAACTCACTTAACCTACGCCATTCTCGTATATACTGACCCAGTATCATATCTTTAAAACTAAGGCCATCCAATTATTTGTGTGTCAGTGACCAAGAATTAGTAACATTTGACTACATTTATTTCTGCAGCATTTTGGCTATAGACCAGTGTTACCAAATGAACATTTGTATTAATCATTTGTATGATAGCAACCGAGACGGAGAGACATACATCGATATTAAAATAAGCAATCTACATGTTTTTTCCAAGTTGTCAAAAATCCGTTTTCTTCGAAGCAAGAATATATCGAAGCTGACAGCTTAAAACATACATCCAGCTCATATCAATTGAATTAACTTCCGTAGATCAGAGCGTAACATACATATGTCCATATATTATGACACTTATAGATACATGTTCTGTTTTAAATACAGTGTATGACGAATACGTAGTATGTAACGATGTATTACAGTTAATTTAGTGCATCTTAAATATAAATGTCTTGGATCACAAACGGTTGTATTTTAAAAAGATCTATATTTGAATGATTTATCACTATGTTCCTTTACTTTGCATATGAAATGTATAGCATAAAATGGAATTTAGCAACTTAAATGATATGTAATATTGTACAATGATGTGAACGGAAAGTCAAAGTCTGTCAATCTGTTGTTTCCTGATATTTACTTGTTTAGAAACAGACTACATTCTGTGTAGGATGATTTACTGTTAGTTTGAGCGATTGTTTCCTACATGCATACATAAATACATACGTACATACATACATGGGTCCCCGAGTGGTCTAAAGCGCTCTCCGTTACGAATCACTGCCTTCTCACCTCTGTCTGCGTGGGTTTGCGTCTAAGATTTGGCTAATGTATTTATGTGAGAAAGCTTGCCAGTAGCTTCTCGTGGGTCGGTGGTTCTTTCCGGGGTTTTCCGGGGTTTCCTCCAGCATTAATACTGGCCGCCATGTATTGCCTATATTGTGCTGAGAAATGGCGTTAAACTATACAAAACAAAACAAACAAACAAACATACATACATACATACATACATACATACATACATACATACATACATACATACATACATACATACATACATACATGCATGCATGCAGGCAGGCAGACAGAAAGACATACCCCATGAACATGGAAATGGAAATGGAAATATTAATGAAGTGGGTAAAGTGGATGGACAAATTTGGTTCTTGTATCCATTTGCAAACTAAACTATTCCTATGTCGATTTAAAGTCAATGATCATGGCTGACATTGCCTTTCAAAACACATTGTGATAACAAAACATAATAAAATCACTAACATTACACATGCCAATATAGTGTATTAAATATAATGAAATTCGTTTTTGCAAGCTTCATCCAATCTACACCACTTTATCCCTTAGTGTTAAGCTCTTCAAGTCCATTCGATGCGATTGATCTGAAAACTTGATCGATTACTGCTTGTGGCAGAACGCCATATTTTAATGATGATCATTGTTGACATTGCCTTTCAAAAAGCATTGTAATATACATAACATAATACAATCACTAACATTACATGTGCCAATAGAGTGTATTAAATAATAAATTGAAATTCGGTTTGCAAGCTTCATCCAATCTACACCACTTTACCCCTTAGCTCTTCAAGTCCATTCGATGCGATTGATCTGAAACCTTGATTGATCACTGCTTGTGGAGGTCAGCCATATTTTAATGATTTGTACCCACTTCATCCTTTAATCCTTTAATCAGTATTCAGACCTTTTACTTGAATGTATTGTAATATACATAACATAATACAATCACTAACATTACATATACCAATAAGTGTATTAAATATATTGAAAATTTGTATTGCAAGCTTCATCCAATCTACACTACTTATAAGCTCTTCAAGTCCATTCGACGTGATTGATCTGAAATCTTGATCAATCACTGATTGTGGAAGAACGCCATATTTTAATGATTTGATCCCACTTCATCTTTTAATCTTTGTTCATGCATTTTACGCGAATTTTACGATCAACTAAAGTTCCGTTATAGTCCCTATCCCATGTCGTGGGAGTTGATTTCATTATAATAACTACATGTTATAGACCCTTATCAGATAAAGAAAATATTCCTTATATTGGAAGAATCTTCCGAATAGTCATCAAGACCCTGAAAATGATAACGACCGTGCTAATGAGTATTGACGTATTCATGAATATCCATGTCACGTTGACAATACATTGCAATATTTGTGTATGAGAGCAATTAACTGACGTCTGAGAAGGTCTGACATTCGTCACGTGCCGCATAAAACTGTTGTCTTCTTAAAATATATCTAAATATAAGCTGCATAACGGCTTTATGAAACTATTCGTATTTAAAATTGTCTTAAGGTTTGCTTCTTTGCGCTTAGATATTCCTTTCTAATAATTAATACTGTTTCCATAGAATGGTTCTTTACAAGATAGAAAGATTATATTAGCATTTCAGAACACTTTAAACTGAGAATGTTTGATAACGCTGTCTGTATGTCTGTCACACAGGAGATAATATATAAGTGTTGCATTTTCACTTAAAGCAGTATGTGCAAATACATTTTTGAGACTGCAATTCAACATGCTCAACAAAATATCTTATATAAACTTAACATAAATGTGGTTTCTTAAAAATATTAAATGTATGTTTGCAAAAAGACTTTGTATTGTGCATATATATATATGTATATATATATATATATATATATATATATATATATATATATATATATATATATATATATATATATATATATATATATTTCGTAGGTTTAGATGCACATATGCCATTATTACAGAGACCCAGGGCGCTGTATCAACAGAATGAGCGTGTTTCAGGCATAATGATTTTCCTCAAGATATTTCAACATCATCATGATTATGGAAAATATTTTGTCTGCACAATTTGATTTGAGGAAACGCTATATTTGTTGTTTTTGTAATGATTCTTAAGGTAAACCTCTTCAATAATACTACTATCTAGAAGATGCCGTCGGATAATATATAATGAAGGTAATAATGACATTGTATTAACAAAAATGATGCAGAAGATGTTATGTCCATGAATCCTTACGTACCGGTACTTATTTTACACAAATAGCTAGAGAAACTTAGAAGCATAGATAACATAGATAAAAAAACGAAAAAATCAATATACTGAATGGCAAAGTCGACAAAAACAAAACAAAGCTCATTCATTAACTTGCAATTTGCACATTGAAGGATAGGAGGATGAACAAAATTAGTTTTAAATCTGTATTTAAAGCAGTAAAGATGCTAGGTACTGACTAACCAACCCTCTAATTTGTTCTTGTTACGATAGCATACTAATTATTGATATGATAGCATACTAATTATTGATACGATAGCATGCTAATTATTGATACGATAGCATACTAATTAAAACTTACTCTTCCATACGTAGCGGCTGTTCTTGGCCGTAATAGAAGCCGAAAAAGGTTTGTATTTTTATTTTCTTTTAAATATTTATTTTCTCTTTTTATTTGTATATTGTTTTGCTTGTCTTAGTTAATATTCTTCATCTTATTTTTTTTCGTGATCTTGTATTAGATACAGAATGTGTAATTATGTATACGATTCTAATGGCAGCCTGAATTAAGCAGCCCGTATTGGATAACAGAAAAAAAACGAACGCTTTTTTCTGAATATATTAAATGATTCCATTATAATCAATGTACATTACACCTGACTACCTATCCGATATATAAACGGCCTATTAAATGTCCTCTTTCATCAATATTTTAGCTGTAAAGTCGTATGAAACATTTCTCCATCACATGCTCCAATATCTTGGGAAAACTGTTTTTTTTTTGTTGTAATTTTAAACAATGTCATAAAAAATTATTCTTGTTGTATCAAACGTATTCATCCGAAAATATATAATAAGAAAACTACATGTGTATGATCTCATCGCAAAATGATAATGCTTTTTGTTTCGAGTGGTCCACAACATGTCAACAGTCACGTATTGTGTTTAGCACAAGACATCACGTGCTGAGTATGTCTTATGCACATATATCTCGATCTCGGACAATACACACACATATATATATATATATATATATATATATATATATATATATATATATATATATATATATAGAGAGAGAGAGAGAGAGAGAGAGAGAGAGAGAGAGAGAGAGAGAGAGAGAGAGAGAGAGAAACCGTATTATTACCAGCCAGATTAAGGATATATACACATGATAATACCATTCCACTCATCTAAATGAATACAATATATACTGTGCAACTTTATCCCTTGAGGTATAGGGCCAAATGAATAACGTACTCTTTAACGTTTAAACGGAATTTTAATTAAAAATAAGTGTTCCAGTTATGTCATCATGCCTGCGAGATTTAGTGGAATCGTCTCGTTGACATTAAGTATGAATAACGTATGAACAGATTGGTATCCATTTCTCATGGGGACTAGGTACCAATAGCGATGATAATAAATTATCGAATGGACAGATAGTAATTTAGCCGGCCTATATAATCAGATACGATGTGTATTCAGTATAAAAGATCATAAGAATTATTATTTGTATCTTGTTGGCCAGACCATTTCCTACCTTAAATTTCTATTTACCAGCATACTTGTCCAAATCTCGATTTAGGTAGATTTCATTCTGTCTCTCAAGAAAGAGAAAGTTCGTAATTGTATATGCAGTGATGTTGTTGTGATATTGTGCGAAAATAACGATTTATCAGTTTCACTTCTCAATTATCAGTTTCTCTTCTCAATGCAATAGTCATAAGGTCTTTGCTCAGTCAAAATATAGGTATCTATGTTCACATACCTTGCCTGTGTGATTAGAGTGTATTCCATTAGCATCTACCTTACCTAAAGCATGGAAACCATTACATATTTTTGTTTGGATGACTATGCCTAATTAATAATACAAATGAAAAAGCATTTGTCAAGGTTAAAACCATCTGCGTGGAGAATACCATTTGATCAATAATTTAATACGATGTTAAGAATATACAAATTGTTGCCCCACATTCTATCCATAAAAGATTTACTCTATTGCCACATCCTGCGTGTCATATTTTAATGAGTCCACTTAATTAATGTAGCTCGTTAGTTGTCATGACACACTTATGGAACAAACCTATCTTTATAGCTCAGAAAAAGCACTCAGCCTCTGTCCTAGTTCTTGCTGGAAGTGTTATACATATAAACCATTCATGCGTTGTGCTCCTGTTTACCTAAAGTAATGTGCAAATGCAAACTGAGATAAAATATGTTGGAGATACTTTTAAGTGTGTTTCTACTCAACATTCGATGATACCATATGTACTTACAATATGTTATTATCTGGCTAAATATTGAATTATGCACACAATTAGCGATGATACCACACCATATATACTTGTAATATATTTATTATCAGGCTGAATGTCGAATTATGCACACAACTAGCGGTGATACCATACCATATATACTTGTAATATATTTATTATCAGGCTAAATATCGAATTATGCACTCAACAAGCGGTGATACTATACCATATATACTTGTAATATATTTATTATCAGGCTAAATATCGAATTATGCACACAAATAGCGGTGATACCATACCATATGTACTTACAATATATTTATTATCAGGCTGAATATCGACTTATGCACACAACTAGCGGTGATACCATACCATATATACTTGTAATATATTTATTATCAGGATGAATGTCGAATTATGCACAAAGATATCGATGATATCATATGTACTATAATATATTTATTATCAGACTGAATGTCGAATTATGCATACAAATAACTATGATAATCAAAACAGAAAGCTACGATTAATGTTCATATATAAGTGAACTGTCTATCTTTACAATACGTAGATGATGATGAGGAAACACTTAAGATTTAAATATTACTCTAAAGTTGTATTATTGTTGGTGCTTTATTGTAGCAGCAAACAGGAATTTTCGAATAATTTTGAACACGCACAGTCACTCGGCTTTTATGAATGTAGATCTATATCCAGAAATGACCATAATTTGTGACAAGAAAATTACCTCAAAATTATAACCCTTTTTGGCAAAGCAGACATTAAACAACAATAAAGAGCACTCAGTTTTTAAAGTGCATGCAGTTCCATTGATTATCATTTACAAGACTCTTCTCGAATGTCCTATATCTGCATTGATCTTCATATCGAAATATGTTTCGTGTTCGTCTGATGTGTGATGATTATCGCGGTTCTTAATTTTGTAACTGGTAGATATGGAAACCTTTTTACTATTACTCCATGGATCTACTGTATTAGGTTGCTATAACTTTCTCCCAATATATTCCTAAATAAAAGCGCTATCAATAAAATTGCGTAAATGTAAATAAAACGATATATTGTGGGATCGGCTCTTGAATAGTACTGTATTTGCTATAATACAGCGTTCGAGACTAAGGAGATGTAACAAGAAATAAATAAGTAATAAAGCAAAACGAACAATAATTATATTTGTAAAGATACATGTACACTATAATATACAATACGTGTTTTGTTTCATCATATTTTATACTGTAGATACGGATTGACTTAAATCATTCAGGTAGATTAATTCTTTAATCTAATTGTTTTAAGTAACCTGCTGATAAAAACATGGCTAAACATTCACATCATTGTGTGGGCAATGTTACTACTGGATTCAGTTTCCGATTCATTTTACCATATCTGATGATATTCTAACAAACATTGTTCCAGCAACAGAGTTTGGCATCACTTTATTATAATTACAATGTTTTGTTAATTTTGAAAATCTTGATTGATTCAAGCCTGTTAATATTGGATCAAGCACCACATCAACTTTCGTCTTTAGTTGTGTCTTTTGCAATATCTCCCGTCAATTTAATCTCCAGAGAAACCTGAGTCATAGCATACACCAGGGAGTCTCTGCATGTATTATAAACAAAAGTTATAACATGGTGAGCATACCTATAATTGTCTCATTAAGTCTTGCTAGTTAGAATTAGCGACTGCAGAGATTGCTTCTATATAAATCTGTAAACTTCTTTCAGTGATTGTAACTATTGCAAGCATGTTTAGAAACGCATGCTGCACAATAATGATGTCCACCCCTTTCAATCCGGACGTAAAATATAGAGCAGCTAAAATATTCAGATAAAACTTTACGCAATCTTCTTCTTGAATGATGAGGTCAGATTAGATCGAATACTGCCGTCCGAAGCTGATTAGAGAACAAGAATGAATAATCATTGAAGTCCTTATAACTGTATGTACGCCGTGCAAAACAGACATTTTTGGCATTGTCCTTGCTAACAGCAGAATATCAATACAACTATTCAACATTGAAACATAAAACAAAATGATGTGCGTGGCGTATGCATATGAAATTCTTAATAAATATTTTAAAACAGCTAATATTATACGGCACACAAGACATGATTTTCTAATATAGGATATATTTCAAAAGCACATGGTTATACAATAAAACGATAACGAAACCTAGGGATTTTTTCCAAGCCATCACTAATACATTTTCTTCGATGTCAGCATATGTTGAAGCCAAAACGTAAAGACATATATCCAAGGCATATCAAATGTACACATGTCTATAATTTCAAACCTTTGTACACCATCACACATAAAGTTTATTTAAAATATAGCACAAGAATCATTTGTGGTATATAGCGATTTATAAAGGTTAATTAAAATATCTGAAGCATTGACGAGCAAGCCCGCATTAGTCATCTGGTCTCAACTATCTACAACATAATATTTTGGAACTTAATTTATGTTAATGAATATATGGATATCTGAAAAATATACGTTTAGTTAAAATCATCATGAAGTAATAATATCGTTTATAATAGGGCATTATTATTTTTCCATAGAAAAACGATCGTTATTTGGAAGTTATTAATGTGCACCGTGCATTATCTGAGAGGGGGTAAATGTTGAAAATAAATGGCGCGGCATATTTCAAAAGTTATTGCCCACAAAGGAAGTCTCATTATGACTTGTTTTACAACTAGTATTTCACATTCCCAATTAATTAGTCTGTGCAGCATTCATTCAAGACAAAAGAGGTCCACATTAAAGAATCTTTTTGACTGCTGCCGAACTATTACCATGTGTTTTTAATTAGAACCAGCTTCGACAAGAGTATGTATGTATATATGTATATATGTATATATATATATATATGTATATATATATATATATATATATATATATATATATATATATATATATATATAACATTCACAGGAAAGACACCGCTCAGCGATACATGTACATAAAAAGGGACATTCTAAGTTCATACACAGGCTTTGCTCCTCAGAAAACATACAATAAAATGATCTTGATTGACATATTAAATACATTAGCGGCAGAGAGGGTGAATCAGACAACCTTTTTTTTGGTTATTTTTTATTATACCTTTAAAACGGTACGAATAGACCCTTCTCGCGAAAAAATAAGTGTCCGACCCTTATGATTGTTCGCGTTTTCGTTGATGAATCATAAAATGTCGCAACGTCGTTGTCACTCACCCTCTCTGCTGCTGAACTTTCAGTTCTGGGTTAACCGAATATTTGATCAAGTCCTTACTACGACGAAAATCCCCTTAGGATTTCACAAACAGACTAATTTGTAAAACCTCCTCTTGTAAATCAATCAGGTTATTAGACTGGTCAGTGAGTTTGAAATTAATTCTGGTTAATGAATTATTATGACATCGCATATAGACTGGATTCACCGGGGACTCAATTATTAAAAACTCTGGAGGAGCTGTTGGTGCAAATGAATAAAGAATATATCCTTGCTGAGCTTGATTTGATCGTTCTAGATTAATTTGATAGCTTCCTTCGATCACATCACACACTAAATTGAGCGCAATCACCGTTGAAATATTCACATTGAACGGAGCAATATGCCTGCCACCACCATCTTGGTCATTATTATGTTTGAGGATTTTTATTTCCTGTGATGTTTTTTTTTTCCACGTATCATGAATTATTTTAAAACCTTCATCGATGGCATCACTGAGAGATTTTTGTAGTTCTAAGATATTATACCCTGGTAGTTTGAACGCATGAATATCTTCTACGCGTATATTATACTTCGTTGCAAATTCTGTTCTCGTTATAGGATTACTGTCACCTAATACCACTTGAATGATTTGCAAATGAAATGTTTCCATGTCATTGATGATTTTGTTGCCTGTTTCTACGACGCTGATAAATTCATCTCGGGTGAGAGAACCGGATTTAAGAGATATTAACAACAATGAAAAATCATTATTCATCGCTGTGAAGTTTTCAGTGATTTTCTCTTGTCGAGTTGTGTGATATATTGGGTTGTTGAATTTTTTCACTGCAGTGAAAACTATCAATTCGTTGTATCTTTTATAGCTTTTTACTGGATTATCAGATTTTATCCTGTCTGTGATATAATCGGTTTTTTTGGGTTCTGGTAAATCAACGGTTTTTCCCCCGGGTGGTAATTCAGGCCATCCTAGTACGGTTCTAATAGAACTCTGATAGATATCTACGACGTATCCTTCTGTGCTTATTTCAATGGCAGATGATAGTGTCGGCACATGAACTGTTATAGCTATTTTTGACTCTACTCCAGTAATCGATTTTATTCTACGCGCGAATTCATCATTGATTTGTTCAATTTGATATGATCCGGTTGGTATGGAAACAACATTCCAGTCTGGGGTACCGTCGGGTTTATTCTTATTTGCAAATACCAGGGAATTATTTGGTTGTTGACCACCAAATGATTTTGACCTAATATTTGGCCAACTGTGGTATACTCGTAATTTTGCTAGCGCTATCTCCTTCACTGGAACTGGAGAGGGGAAATTCACACTGAATTCTGGATTCGTTGAGGTTATTGAGATCATGCTTGTTTGTACTGGGTTTGTGTTCTCCACTATTTGTTGAAGTAATTCCATCTGTGTTGTCATTGTTATTATACTCATGTTTTTGTACTTCTAATTTTGACATCGCAGAATCATATATATCTACCATCGCTGAAAACTCACTCTCTGATATAATTGTATCATCGAGCGATGACGATATCAATGAGGATAATTGCGAGTATGCAGTGGACACAACATGAAACTGAATTATGTAGTCTTGTAGTTTCCGTTGGCTGCATGAGGATATTTTTTTTGTGATTATTCAAATAATTCCAGCGATTGTTGTTGCCGCAGAAATGCAAATTGGAACAGCTATCGGGGCCATCATTGTCACTGAAGAAAGTATAATACCGGCTCCGGTGATTACACCACTCACTGAATACACAGTAACATCAATTGCGGTAATTCTCCTGCGATATTTTTTAATTTTCATTGCATACTCCTCAGACAGGGTTTTGAGTCTAGTTTGATACTCTCTGACTTGATCATAGCGATATTGCGATGATGAAATCATATTTTATTTTAACAACGCTAGCGTTTTCAATTACGATTTACTTAAATCCGCTACGAATTCCACATACCACGTTGTTGAGACCCTAACCAAATCTTTATCAGTAGATGTAATTGTAAACTTTTCAGTTGTATTCTTGTCGATGATCGTTGAAATCGTATTATTGACCCCAGATGAACTGGACGATGAAATATTAAATTGAGACAATGGTGTTACTAGTGTTAATCGATAAATACCCTTAACGGTTGCAGTGATATCTAATTTGTTGTTTGTAGGTGACCACTCAAATGATCCGTGTTGGATTGTATATACTATGTTGTTAGTTTTCTCATGAGGAATTTTTGTTTTTTCAATGACTGTTATCATCCTCGAAAAATCACCTTTGACGTCTTCGATGAAGTTTTTCGTCTCATCGATGGATTTTTTAATATCAGGGAGTTTTAGTTCAATTTTATCGAATGTAGTTCCAATAAATTTATCAATGATATTTCTACGACATGCGGTAAACTGTTTTATGTGTTCTTCAATTCTAGATTCAAGTGTTGTTAGTACAACCACAGAATTGTTTAACTCATCGTTGAGAATTTTTAATCGATCTGTAATCGTCGAAACGAGTACACCCGGTTTGAGTTTACCCTGATCGGAAAATAACGCAACGGTGTTCTCGATTGCGTTTTGTTGTTTAACTAAAATATCATCCAGAGAAATATTACTGGTTTTCAATTTACCCTGATCGGAAAATAACGCAACGGTGTTCTCGATTGCGTTTTGTTGTTTAACTAAAATATCATCCAGAGAAATATTACTAGATTTCAATTTGCCCTGGCGATCTTGAAATACAACTATTTCATTGGGTTCAACACTTTCTAAATTCAACGTCTCAGCGATTTCATCTTTAATTTTTTTTGTTATATCCTTGATAGAATCAGGGGTTGCAGTGCCATCGGGTTTGGGTTTCAAAGATCTCCCCCAAATATCAATCATGTTATTGGAAAACTCTTTCTCTCTCTAAAAAGCGATTGCTGGTGTAGTCATTTACGACAATATGAGGTGGTTTTCTAGATCCTGAAATAGCATCAAGGACATTTAATACTTCACTGCCGCATATTGGTGGGTCATTGATTTGTTGTGTTGGTAGCGTAGAATACCAAGTCTTCATTGGAAATTGTTTTATGTAACGCATAAACTCTTTTGGTGGGGCTAATCCATATGAATCAAAATAGACAATCCCACGTGGATCAATAGCGTATGCAACCCAGTGAGTTCCAGGTCCGGTGCTGTTATCGAGATTAATAATACCTGTTTCAGTTTTGTTTGGTTCATGTGGTAATTGATCTTTCATAAAAACACCTCTAAAATTTTTAATCACTAGTTTTTTAGCCGCATCCATTAAATCAAAATTGGACATGGTAACCATCAAAGATTTGGGAACCATAGGTTCCTCAATTAATAAACCGTTCCTGGTAGTCTCAGGCCTGATCCGTGAACGGATCTCCCGCTGTACCATGAATACGGGGTTCCTGGTAGTCTTAGACCCTTTCCGCTGTACCATGAATACGGGGTTCCTGGTAGTCTTAGACCCAATCCGTGAACGGATCGTCTCTTTTTTTTATATCCCTTCCCAGTTGCCTTCTTTAGTGCCATTCCTGCTGCAGTACACACGGCTCCTAACGCCGCTGCTTTAGCCACTGCTGGGGCTGCTGCTGCAATCAATGCTGGTATTGCAGCTAACAATGGAAATATACCACCCGTTTTCATCATATTTTTAATAGCAGCCGCAGAGAGAGTAATCTGAACACCTTTTTTGGCTGCTAGTGCATCATTGAAATGTTTCACCTGACGAGTTGTCAGCGATAATTTATTTGCACTACCAGTCATTTGATTAGGTTTCAACGTGATTGTGGTTCCACATTTTTTAGCCGATTCTGATTGCAATTTTTTGATTTGACCAGGAGTTAACGCAACACTAATAACACTATATGACATTATACATAATAGATTGATTCTAATTCAATGAAAAATCGAGAAAATCGTTCAAAGATTTTCTACTGGGGCATCTACCACTCTCATTCTTCCACCAACACCTTCAAGTAGCATTGATTTATCTCTGAGAATGACAGCAACCGCTCTATAATCAGCAATAGCACCACGAGTCACATTAGCTCTAAAGTGTATATCAACGACAGATTGTCTCATCAAATCGAGATGTTCCAACGAAAAGTAATAAATCGGATAGAGGCTTTTAAAATCCAATTGTGATATTTGTAGACCAGTATCGACATTTTGGTCGCGTGCCATAAATGACAACAGACGATGATAAACTCGTGCAATATGATTTTCTGTGTAATTAAGTTGTATATCCTCGGATGGTTCCTGCTGGCCGTTTATTCTCAGTGAGACGTCTTTCACACCTAATTGATCAAATATCATATGACTGAAACGTTGATTGCCAACTCGTGTGTCATCCTGTAACGCAATAAATATATGACGTGGCGCAGAAACGCCTTGTTTTGATGCTAGGTTCCAAGTGAATAACCCGTTGATATTTGATTGCTTCACATCTGTACTCACGGTTAGCCAACTCAACAACGACTTTCCTCCTTGGTCCATAAATGATAGTAGTCGTTGTTCTTCGGTGATTGCTGGAGTCAACACTGGCATCCACAATGATATTTTTGTTAATTTGACTTTACCGGCATCAGCATTGGGGGCTGCAGCATCTGCTGGATTCCTCCAAATTGCATCATTATCATCACTTTTTCGTACAAGCGATACTGTATGCTTCGCCCCGTAGATAACTTTTCTGACGTTTCTACAGATTCCAAATATGTGATGCAGTGAAATCGCGCATGAAAATGATTTACGCTCTCCTTGCAACATTGCGTTTCGTGTTGCAGCTCCTAGATTGAAATCAGGATCGTTGTTTATAATCATATTCTCGATACCAGCAGGAGCAGGAGGAGCAGCACGATCATTTGGTCGTCTTATAATAAATTGATTTCCTCCAGCGGTATTCTTACCATCTTTTGCAAACATCATAGATGGACCCGCTGATCTTGTATAATCATCAGAATATCTCGCTAACCCTATGATTGTTGTGGCCACATCAACTTCACGATCTATGGACTCAATATCTTTTCCATCAATGAGATATCTAGCACTCTCAAATAGCGCCATAATACCATTATTGACAAAACCGACTTGAGTACCAGCTGGATACTCTGTATCATTTCTTCGTATAATCTCTCCTTCGATTTCGATAAACGCTTCACAGGGCAAAAAGTATTTACTGGTATCATGGACTTGAAGATCAATTCTTGCTCGACTATTTGAGTCTATGGCATGATAGGCGTAATATTGATAATCGCGTACAGAATCATTCTTGGGGACTGGGGCGTCTATATCAAATGCTGGATCAGGTGACCTTTTGAACATTTTATTCTATTTATCAGAGTCTAAATTGTGAAATCCTACGGATTTTCATCGTAAACGATTTTCCATTTTCATCGTGAAAAACGCTAGCGTGAAAATCCATAGGATTTCATCGACGTAGTTTTTTAAAGCCACTTCCCGCTATCATATTTGCAATATTGCTTTGGTCCCCTTGATTTACCATCGACGCTAGTTTTTCATCTACTGCGTTATTTATAATTTTACTAACACTTGCAGGCATTTCTGCTGTAGACGGTAACGGTTTCTTTTTTCGCCTCACTAATGATGTTATTTTATCCTTCGCAGTTGAAAACGCTTTCCCGGCAAGATCTCCAACAGTACTAATACCCTTATCACGAATAACATCAATGGCTTTCATTGATAATTGTTTAGCTAACGGCATCACTTTTGGGGCCATTCTTGAAAAGAATCCTAAAATGGTATTGCCGAGGCCATCTCCATAGTATGCTTTATAAACTGGAAACCGTGAATTAACTACATAGACGAGGGTTGGTTTATCATGATTGTAGTGTACGATCATTATTATAAAAACAATAGTGTTTTCAATTGTTATTTAATCACTATGATACCCATTTGCTAACTCGTCAATGAAATCTCGATATGTTTTGATATCCATGATACCGCCGGCAAATAACCGTCTACAGATATCAGCTGCTTCATTAATTATTTCTGGAGAGTTATTTCCAGCTCGGAATCCTCCTACAAGAACATCTAATCGTGATATATCATTGATAACACTATCAGGACAAGTGTTTCCAATCCTTGGATTTTGCAGTCCACTTCCGCTATAACCAGCTGCTTCATCTAGTTTTTCTAAACCCGTTTCTTGTAAATAATCATCATTAGGGTCTTCTTGTTTTTTTTGTCTCCGTGTTGGTGTTTGACGTCGTTCTTCTAAATCATCATCATCATCAGGTGGTAGTTGTTGTTTTTTTTTGTCTTCCTGTTTGTCTACGTGTTGGTGTTTGACGTTTTAGTTCTTGCCGTTCTTCTATTTCTCGTTGTCGTTCTTCTATTTGTTCTCTTTTATAATTACTAATTCCCTTTTTAAATTCCTTGTATCCTATCTCATCCTTATTCAAACGACCAATCCCTTTATTTAGATTATACAAATAATCGAACCAATCATTACTTGATATTCTATCATTTTTATACTCGTCCTTTAAAAAATCTTTTTTTGAATTATAGCTTTGAGCAGCAAAATTACCAAAGGCTTGATAATCCTTTGATTTCAATAAAATAGGTTTTTTTATTAATATTTTAGCATGATCAGTAAATTTATTCAACAGAGAAACAGTCGTTTTTTTCGGATCAGTTTTTTCAGTTTGTTCAGTTTTCGCTGCTAGTTTTTCAAGTTCACCAATAACAGATTTTCCCGTCTCGGGACCATCTCCCAGTAAAGCACGCTCTACCCCCTTCGTTGCTGCGGTTACTGGTTTAAACAATTCTTCAGACCCCAGAGCGAAATCAGTTTGTAAACTCTGTCGTTGTTGCAGTTTATTTCTTACAGAGTCGCGAATTGGTATAAATTTCTTAATTGCATCTAGTCGCTCACGAGCCTATCGGGTTGTTAATGCTTCATTGACCATTATTTGAAATCAGAAACCATTTTTCAATTGTAAAACAATTTTTCCCATCGATGATTCCATCCTAACGGTCCAATTTTTTATTGCTGTGAAATATTTTTATTTTTTATCCATTGATTTTGCCTGTTTTGCTGCCATTGGTGGTTTTCAGTTGAAAATCTCAATGAGATTTTACAGTCAAGTAGTCGATTTTATATGGGATTTTCCATAAGGAAAAGCTGTTAAAACTCATTTTTGATGATTTTTAGCCATTTTTCATCAATTTTTGCCTGTTTTCAGTGATGTTTGGTCATTTTTCATCGATTTTCATCAAAAAACCTCGTAGGGTCAAGTAGTCGATTTCCATAGGGAAAAGTTCTTAAAAGAACTTTCAAAGCTGTTAGGATTCTATTTTATTTTCGCAGTGTGAAATATTTTCACTGATTCAATCAAAAAATGACCAAAAAAAATGAAAATCTCAAGGAGATTTTACTGTCTGACAAAATCTTTTGAGGGTCGGTCAATCAAAATAGTTCATTTTCTTGAATTAACGCTCGTAAGTTTCTAATTTTAGAATTAACTTCCTTTTTCAATTCATATTCGTTACCCAATTCTTTTCGTATTCCTTCCACGATAGTATATAACGGAACAAACACATCTACTTCACTGGAAAATGCAAGAGAGTCTCGAATAGAATTTTGAATTTTTTTGATGAGTGCATATTTCTTTGGTAACATATACTTGTTAGTGCTAACTCCGTATTCTATATCCTGAAAATCCGACTTGATTTGATCAGGATTTAACCCATCTGACAATTTAATATTCTGATTTTTCAATTTTGCAATTTCAACTATGATGCTATTCATATTATCAGAATTCATATATGATAATACATATTTCTAATTCATTTTTCAAAAATAAAAGAGCCGTTAATATTTTCAAAATTCAGTCTGTATATATAAATATATTTTTTAAAATAATTCTGTATATATAAATATATTTTTAAAATAATTCTGTATATATAAATATATTTTTTAAAATAATTCTGTATATATAACTATATTTTTAAAAATTCAGTCTGTATATATAAATATATTTTTTGAAATAATTCTGTATATATAAATATCTTTTTTAAAATTAATTCTGTATATATAAATATCTTTTTTAAAATTAATTCTGTATATATAAATATCTTTTTTAAAAATTCAGTCTGTATATATAAATATCTTTTTTAAAAATTCAGTCTGTATATATAAATATCTTTTTTAAAAATTCAGTCTGTATATATAAATATCTTTTTTAAAAATTAATTCTGTAGATATAAATATCTTTTTTAAAAATTCAGTCTGTATATATAAATATCTTTTTTAAAAATTCAGTCTGTATATATAAATATCTTTTTTAAAAATTCAGTCTGTATATATAAATATCTTTTTTAAAAATTAATTCTGTATATATAAATATAAATGCAGACAAAAATAAATATCAACCATGATGAGCGGTTATCAGTCATTTGACCCCCTTGATATAGGCCGCTGTGGTTCTATTTGCATTCATTGGGTCCCTTATTAGGCCTTTGTGTCTTTCAAAGGGTTCCTTTGTTAGAGCATTTTTCTGTTTCTGTTTTATATCAGAATGTTTTTTTTTGTTTTTGCTCTTTGAGATATGACCCTATGACCGTTTCTTTTAGCCTATAATTCATTCTGGGGTTACCCAATGTGCATCCACGAACCTTTGTTTGGCCGGTAATTCATTTTGAACACCATACGGGGCTATCCAAATGTGATGGAGAGCTAATTACATCCATGGATGTTATTTATTTTAGGGCATTTATGTGTTTACATTCAACATGCAACCCATGAAATCAAATTCATGGTTGCGTAAGTTGTCAAAAACCGACAACCCACCGCTACCGTAAATTTGATAGCATGGGTTTGCATGTTATGTGAATGCACACAGAGGGGTTGCCCTTCCTCCCCTCAATTAAATAGAAAAAAAAAAACATCCACCGTTTCACCATCAGACAATTTGTCTGCTATGGGGCGCGAACATGTGAAGAATAATTGTCTGGGTTTACAAGCCAAACACGATACCGTTAGACCACTGTTCACGTCCATAAAGAATAACGTTTTTTAACTTATATATGTTGTAAATATTCATATAGGATATAAAGGGACTTAATACAGCAATCCGCAAGGTATGCTATTTTATTTTCTTGAATTACTTATTAATGGTGTTTCACAGTATTTAAATGAGACAGAATATTTGCATAAAGCACTAAAACAAAGAATATAATTGTTTGAAAACATTTCTTTTCTTACAAAACAATGCCCAGCCGCTGAATCGCAATAACCCATAAAACAAGTTAACAGAATCTAAGGGAGAAAGTATATAAGGTAATTTAATACAGCAATCCACAGGGTGTTATTTTATTTTCTTAAATTACTTATTAATGGTGTTTCACGGTATTTAAATGAGACAGATTATTTGACTTAAACACTAAAAAAAAAAGAAAATATTTCTTTTCTTATAAAACAATACCCAGCCGCTAAATCACAATGATAACTCCCTTAGTTATATCCATTGGTTATATTTAAGAGTTGTCTCCCTTGGTGTTATAGACATACGAAAATCGAATGTTTTGTCCTGTCTCTTTTGAAATAGCCTGTAGATTTGGTAAAGAATTATTCTGAGAATCGGAATCAATATGATCAATAACATAACCATCCTTGATCAATCCATTAAACACCTCGAAGACGAATCTGTGACAGAGATATTTTTTCCTCCCAGCACTAAACATCAAATACCACAAATCCAACTGGATTCTTCAATCTGCGGGTTCTGATAATACCATTACGGGATGCTTCATAATTAACAAGCAGGGGTGAGGTCTGAATTCTTGGTTCATTTGTATAATAACACTATTTTTCTAATTCATTGTTTGGTTTAATTATAAGTCTCTGTATATAATCTTGAGGAGTCTTTATGATTTTGTCATCGTTGGGGTCAATGACAGTATTTTTTATTATTTTATCATAATAGCGTTTTAGTTCCCTGTATCGTTTGCCGCCACACCTAAGACATAATTGCGACTTCCCCCTGACCCCAACCCCACATCGAATACAGGGTAACGGACCAAGGCTTCCACGACGAAAGCTTTGCATATGATACCAACAGAATTCATTTCTGCATGATTTGTTACACGGTGTCACTGATCCAATCATAAGCCATTTGCAATGATTCATTATACTTAAATCTTTCATTTAAATGCTTGTTTTAATTATAGTATGGAGGAGTTCGAGAGATTATTGAAAATTAAGCCCTGGAAAAGTGTTCAATTCAATCTTGATAGAGTTTCTGATACACCAAAGAATAAAATTCTTGATAGAACCTTGATTAGTAAAATCAGAGACTGTTTTAATGAATTCAAGCGTGATGGGGCAGCTCATTGTTGGTCAACATTTCGAATTGATGGTGTTGTTGACGCTACCATGAATGATGAAAAAGCAGCAGTGATAATCTCAAATGTTGGGGAAGAAAGAAATTTTTTTCGAATAAAATTCCTTATCCGTGATAATGGAAAATGGATCATTAGGGACAAATACGAGCCTATTCTTAAGGACAAAAAAACTGTCACTGTGACTCAGGATTCAAAACCAGGAATTTTGACTGGACTTGATAAACCCTACTACGAAAAATCTTATCCTGTCACAGTAGTTGTTTACGGGATATATCCACTCAATGACAAACCTGATATTGCAAAACTAGCACCCATGAAATATTCGACAGGGCTCAATTGTGTAGCAACACGAATAATAGAACACTTCACAAATGCGTCCCGGGGAAATAAACTAACTGATCTAAGACGAAAAAAAATAACCGAGTGGGAGTTCACGGTAAAAGAGCATGGGGCAACAATTCAGGATATAACTAAATTAGAAAAATCATTAAGATTTCCAATATCGGTAAGGACAATCACCGGAGAAGTATTATACGAATCGAAATATAAATCACAGGGAGCTCCCATTGAAATTATTGATCATAACGCACACGCGTGGTCATCTGCAGTAACAATATTCCCACGGGATAGAACCGTAAAATATCTATCCCAAACCGAAGAGTTTTTTTCAGAGCAGAAATTATTTGATGCTATTTACCATTTGAGTAAAAACGATCCTGTGTCAGTGTGGCTATTTCATAGTACTTCAGACGAAGAATGTAGATTTGATCAGTTTGTAAGGCCCAACGGAGAATTATACCGTACTGAAGAGCTGCATAATCAAATGAAACAACTAGCTAGTGAGTTTTCTCCCCAGAGTTCTCTGGGGGAAGACAACGATCAATTATTAGCAAACTGTTTTACAGTACCATCCATTGCAGCACATTTTGCTAGAAAGAAAAACGCGTGGAAACCAACCCGAAGTGAGTTCTTATCAGATGTCAAATTGTCCTGTCTTGAATACAGCCATGGAGGATTATGGAACACAAAATACACCGCTGATACCGTTATTTCAGTTGATATGATTGCGTGTTATCCAGGAAGTTTTCTTGGGTATGGAGAGTGTGAGAAATATTTCAAACGATTTGGACACCCTACACACGAAACGACCCGTGTTGCTATTAATGGACCACTGCCACATTTCGATTTAACCGGATTCGCTTGTGTAGTATCATTTGAAATGGCTGAAGGACTTCATCCGTGTAGTTATCTTTGGATTGGTAAACACATGTCTGAAAAACACTGGATGCCAATAGTGTTATTACGGTATATGCTTGATTGTAAGATGTTAAAATCATTAATTGTCAGTGAAGCAATTATATCCTATCGAGCACAGAAATCAATCTGGTTACCACAACCTGATCTAGAAAAATTAATTAGCGAAGAGCGAAAACTGTTTCCAAATTTCAGTGAACAACAAATCATGGATTGGTCCCAACAGTTATTTGAAATCAGAAACAATGAAGCAAAAGACCTTGGAAGAAGAATAATCGGTAAATTTACCCAAGGTGGCAAAGATGATAATACGAGATATTCTTCACGATTGATTATAGACAATGCTGAATACGATTTTGTAATCACGGATTTAACGAATAGGGGGCTATATGTAAATCGTAAGGACGCATTTATGTCCGATGGAACCAAATTGGGTACAATTGTTACTTACACTGATGGATACAATCCGCAGTACACACATTTGAGAGCTTCTATGCTTGGTTATGCTTCTATTAATTTATTTTCAATGATCAATAGATTTCCTACCACCGCAGTTAGAGTTGCTACTGACTCATTTTACATAAATAGCAAAATGGCTGATTTTAAGGCTACTGGCAACGAGAATTGGGGGTCATGGAGAATTAAGAAGGAAATGCTTCATGATTATATTCCATCAGCAGATGTTACCATTGAAAATAATTACTTAGAAAGCAATCAGTGTTCAGAATTTTCTAGTGCACCACCGATTTCTGATCCAATCTGTAGATATAAAACAGTTTATTTAAACGGCTGTGGTGGGTCAGGAAAAACAACCCGGGCAATTGAGTTATTTCGTGTTTCCAATCCAAACATGATTGTACTAACACCGACTCACAGACTTGCAAGAGAAATGATACAGAGAGGGGTAAATGCCTGCACTTATCATAGTTTCTTTAGATGGAAGGGAGATAAATGGACTCCTGAGCGCATGGGAGAGAAATTTATTCCTGAAATTATCATTTGGGATGAAATAGACACAGTGTCCGAAGATGTCTTAAAAATATTTCTTGAGTGGTTGTTATTGAAGAATACAAAAGTCGTCATGTGCGGTGATCACGGGCAACCACCACCATTTGTCGGTGCACCCCCCCCCCCCATGAATGGCTAAAGGGTTTTGTAGACTATTATGAAGAAATTGATACCGATCATAGATCACTTGATAATGAATTAAAAGAATTTAAGAAACTAATTAGATTACAACCGGATAAAATCCAGTGTGAAATAGCCCGTGAAATAATTTCGGAAACTCCCATGAATGAGTTTTGGGAAGCGTGGAGACCAAATGATTTAATCATTGCAAGTAGAAAAATAGTCAGGGACACACTTCAGATGAAGTTATTTGAATTGCATAAACAAAAATTTGCAACACTTCCAGTGCCCCTCTGTTATAGGCCATCGGATACACGAAAACAGAACATCGAAGTTGATATTCAAGGCCTGACAGAGTCAGGGCGTGAAAAGAAGATTCTCGTATTAAATGATATTGTGCTGGTTGATATCAATGTCGTTGAAGATGCATTGCGTGCTAATAAATCCCCATGGACGCTAGGTTATGCAGCAACAATACACTCTTCACAGGGATTGACTATATCGGATACAATTGTTTGGATGGTAGATAATCGCATAGAATGGTCGAATTTAGTCTATCTCGCAGTGTCTAGAGTACGAAAAATAAATCAACTTCGAAGAATTGTCTTCGATGATGAAATCATTGGTGGCGATGATGAAATCATTGGCGATGATAATGATATTATTGATAAAAAAACTCTCCGGTTACAAACAACAAGACAAAAAAAAAACAACGAGAATTTGATATTGATGCTGAATTAATAATCACTTTGAAGCAACAACAAAATAATCACTGCCCAATTTGCAATTGTATAATGCGTTGGCAGTATTCGGATAAGGATCCTCGCCAATTCACCGTTGACAGAAAAAATAACAATCTCGGTCATGTCAGAAATAATGTGATGTTGACTTGTCTTGAGTGCAATAGACGCAAGGGTGCTAGTTAAGCCCATGCGGTGGTAATTGAGTATCCTCAGGTATCACTTGTAATTGTTGTCTAGTAAAACCCCGTTGAGGGGCAGTTGAATCCAGTTTATAGATTGGAGGTTTACCCGTAGATCGTGTTATACTAGATATCTTATGCGTAGTGACGCTCCAAATAGGATCAGTAGCCCTTTTTGTGCCACCCTCAAGCTCTCCTGGTTCGTATAAGTACCTCACAATGACATTACTACCAAGAATCGGTTGGGAAACGCTAAAATCTTTTTGAATTTCCATTTCAGGTATTGACTTCTTTTTAATCGCATTGATAGGTTTCATGTTGATGGTTCTAGTAATCTCGTTATTCAGTGCAGTAATCACAGCTGGTAACCTTTTAACCCATTCACGGGATCTTTTTTCTTGGATGAATTCTTTTGCGTATTGATATCCAAATAACCGCTCAGCAAGAGTCCGATTAAACCGTTCTACAATTGCCTGATCACGATGTAGCGCAGTATGTCCTCGTCTGATAGTGACTTTATGATTTTTCATTGTAGATAACACTACACCCTGAAATTCTTTGCCGGGATCAATTTGTAATAGATTTGGCCAGTGCAGAGGGCCCCTTCGATAAATCCTTTCAAATGCAGAAGCTACTTCAGTGGCTGATTTTGTTTTTAACGGTTCTGCTTCTTTGTATCGACTTGCAATATCAACTACGGTTAATGCGTATTTGTAACCACGATCATGTGGCAGAAATAATAGATCAGCCTGATGAACTTCATTAGGAACTGTCACATCAAAATGCGAGAATTGAATTTGTTTAGGCGGTGGTAGATAAATTTGCCATAGTGCCTGTTTGGATAACCAATGAGCCGCAGTTGTTTTTTTTCACTTTTGCAGCGCTAGCGAGTTTATGGATTGCTGATTTACCCCTCCAGTATCCTCTTGGGGAATAATAAATAGATTCCATGTTGTTATTAATTACCAGCACCTAACATCAATTTACTTTTCATAGCCGATTTTATCAAAAAGGAAGCCAATTTTTCTTTGAAAGATTTATCAGAAATAGCATTTAACGCATGAATTAATTTCACATCTGCTAGATGCCTGTGCTGCAGATTACTGCTTTTATAAGATACATCATGAAGGTGACAGGCCTTATCAATAGCGTTTATTGGTTCCTCACCGGGTCGGGGCTGATTTTGATCATTGAGTCTGATATCAAGTCTTGTTCCCGGTCCACAGTAGCTATATCCTGGAAGGTGCTTTTCTCCAGGGTATTTTGCCCATGGGGTTCCAGGGAGTTTAGTTAGCTTGGCTGCGATATCACCTCCTCGTTTTTTTTTTAAGGTTCCTTGAGTTCCTTGGGTTTAGAAACAAATCTAAATTTCTTTGTACTACATTGTACGCATTTACCAGAAAGCGCTGATCGGTTATTTTTAGTTGTAATCGTCGTCAAGTCATCTGTGCCAGTACGTTTTTTACACTTCACACAATATAGATCCATAATTTATATATAACGGCATTAATATAATTGATTATTCAGCTACCCGACAACGGGAACCTATTAAACACCATGAAATGTTGCCGAATTCAATTAGAATGATTATAATCGGACCATCTGGAAGCGAAAAGACACAACTGCTACTTAATTTGATAACGAGATGGATGAAATAGAACAAATTGTATTTAATAGCCCCGAGTGTAGACGATCAGCGATGCTATGAAGTGCTAAAGGATTTTAACGAGAAAGCAAAAGAATTTCAAATCGATGAAGATTTTATTGAGTTAATAAACGATATAGAGGAAGCCCCGAGCATTGATGCTATTGATGGAAGTATTAACAATTTAGTTGTGTATGACGATATCATGTTAGATAATCAAAAAAATCCTGCTAGAATATTTTCCCGAGGCAGGCATAAAAACACTGATGTGATATATGTCACTCAACGATACACTCAGATACCAAAAGTGATCAGAGATAACTGCAATGTGTTGTGTGTATTTAACGGCGTTGATACTCATACGCTACGAAATATTCATCAGACCTGGTGCAGCGGTGATATGAATCATAATCAATTTAGAAATTTCTTTAGTCACGCTCAGTCAAAACCACACGGATTTGTGACAATAAATTTAGCAGACCCTAGGACACGATATCGTATCGGACTTGATCAAATATTCGGTTAACCCAGAACTGAAAGTTCAGCAGCAGAGAGGGTGAGTGACAACGACGTTGCGACATTTTATGATTCATCAACGAAAACGCGAACAATCATAAGGGTCGGACACTTATTTTTTCGCGAGAAGGGTCTATTCGTACCGTTTTAAAGGTATAATAAAAAATAACCAAAATAAAAGTTGTCTGATTCACCCTCTCTGCTGCTACATTATTCAGCACAATATAGAAAGTAATATTGTAATATGCACATAATACACTAAATACAATTTATAATGTGTATTTAATATAGTTAAACTTATGTTTGCAATCTTCAACCAACTTGCGTTCCGTACCACCTTGATTCCTGCTCCTCAGTCTGTATTAGCGTATGATATAATATTGTTCTCGAACAATGCTAGTGTTATACACAGTGGATAAAACACAGGTGTTCTGTATAGCAATACAAGTGTTTCAATGTAAGAAGCAATCGCATAGAGGACGATTTGTGGATGTGATTATTTGTTTTATGCGTGAAGTCTGAGTTTTTGCCAGTGCATGCTACATAACTCATCTGAACATCCTCCGTGCTAGTCTTATGTTGGGTAATTCATATTCGTTTAAGCTTTGGACTTGTTTAATAAAAATTGTACAAACTGTGTCAAATCGTTTGAGGATTCAATTAAAGTAATGTAAGGCTGTATTTCGTCTACTTTTAAGGTGCTGATATAAATGGCAGCAAGAAACATCAGCATCACTTTGTGTCGAAATGAAATTGTACGAATGACACCCTCCTCGTTGGACTCGATGGAAACCAGGTTGATACTGACACAAAAGTCTATAATAAACTTACAACTATCTTCAGCAGTCACATTTTGCTTTTCGAATATATCATCAAATTTATGCTTGCTAAGCATGATTCCATCCATATTGTCATTGAGAATGCTAACAGCTATTTCTCCAAGAAATTTTACAATCTTTCCGCAGTGAGTTATGAACTGCTTATCTTTGAGCACGATACTATTTTCAAAATTAAATATATAATCATCTGCACTGGAAACAAGCGAAAGAACCTTTCCTCTAAATTGTTGTTCTAACACTTCAAGCAAAAACTCTGATCTCGTACTCGGTAAGATGCAGTTTATTTTCCACAATTCTACAAGGAAGGGGAAGAAGACAGGTTCTGTCGTAAACTCTTTTAATTCATTTGATTCAATTGATCTTAAGAACCCTTCAATGACTGCTTGTGGAAAACGATCATCTTTTAAACTCTTTTGTGCACGCTTTATCATTTCGTCTTTCCTCAAGCCTTTTACATGAATTGCACGGTCAACTAACGTTCCTTGATAGTACCTACTCCATATCGAGGGGGTCGATGTGATGATAACTACTGTATCTTCTAGACCCTTATCAGATAAAACTTTCTTAACATTGGAAGGATCTTCTGTACATTCATCAAGACCCTGAATGATAATGATCGTTTTATGATTCTTAATGTAATCGTAAACTTCAATATCCAATTGATCAAATATTGAAATATGTAGACACAAGAGCCATTCATTGATGTTTGCAAATTTCTGGACTTTACCCAACGATATATTGAAAAGAAGTTCATATTCTTGTAGGAATGTTATATTATCATTTAATTCCTGATTATTTGGATCATGCGCCTTACGCCACTCTTGTGTAAGTGTATTACACCACGTCGTCTTTCCACAACCAACCTCTCCCTGAATTAGGATCCTGTTAAGAGGCTGTTGATTTCTTTCAAAAACATTTCTGTAATTATTGATATCCATATCAGATTCATGTATAGAATGTCCATCCCTAATCTCAGTTTGTAAATTTATTTGACTGTCAGCCTTTTGAAATTGTGTTTGTTCTTTGTAAATATGAACCAGCTCCTTGGTCAAGAATTCTGCCGCTGCAATATTAAAAGGCAATATAATGTAGCTCATAATACACAAAGTACTATCCGAATCAATTCTTTTTAAAACAAAAGCCTGTCGCGTCTATTAAATAACCATCTAACGTCAGTGTATCAGCTAGAAATAAAACTCGTACCAATCATTTCGAATTAGATGAAGTCAGAAACAGACTTACTATTTTAGATTTCTAATCTGAGTAAGCATAAAATGATTGGAGAGATCATAATATTGATTTCAGAAACATCTACATGTATTTATCCAATGTTATTTGCAGAACAGAATGTCAGTTCTTAAAGAAATACTCCGCATATGTGTGCATCTATAACTGAAGTGGCTGAAAGAGGTCAAAGATGCATACGAATATGCTGTGTTAATCACAGATAGAAAACAAATTCGTTATACTCTACCTACAGTCAACCAGGAAAGTATTTAACTCCATGTTGTCAGTAACAGAACATACGATTGAAATAAATACTTTACTAGCGGTTTTCCTTGTTCATTGCCTTCTTTAGTTAACGAACACCAATGGTACACAGATACAGGTTTTATCATGAAATAATTTCCTGTAATATTGAGAATATACTTTTGTACTTTCCGTCATTTTTACATCCATTAGTGGCAATACACACCTTGTCGTATTGCTCACAATCTCGAGATATGAACGCGTATAAATTTTGAATATATGCCATTTCGCTTGCTTCTTGATGTGGATATCTGGTATAGTTGTTCTGAGAAAAATTACATGTGCGTTATTTCCTAAGTTCGTGTTTTGAAACAAGCTCACAGTTGCTATGAAAACGAAATAATAGTTAGTTTATTTACATCCTGATATCAAACTACGTAACCATTTTAGTTTTCAATACTTTAAAAGTATACATGCATTTAAACAATAATGGTCAGATGGTATGGAAATTGATATAAATAATTAACGGAGTAATCCAAATATTTTAATTCTATTTTTCATCTTTCTATCATAACACGTCATACAAATGAATATACATAGGACATCAACGAATTAAACTGGTCAAATGCTTTTGAAATCATTCAATACTTCCAAGGTCTGTAGTTTAATCGAAACGCTGGAATCGCACTAAAGTACAAGCTGGGTACATATAACGTAGAAAAGAGACTGGAGTAATATTTGTAAGAAAACAGTCTAGTTTGAAAGAATAAATCAGGATGTAATATCGTAGACACATATCTTAATTTTTTTCTTAGAACAATAAATGCTTTCAAAAATTACGAAAGATATCATAATATATTTAGACTTGTCTATCATGTTAGCAATACGAATTTTCCTTTCTTTTATTATGAAATATTTTGATAGAACATGCTTTGGCATATCTATCTATCTATCTATCTATCTATCTATCTATCTATCTATCTATCTATCTATCTATCTATCTATCTATCTATATGTCTGTCTGTCTGTCTGTCTGTCTGTCTGTCTGTCTGTCCGTCCGTCCGTCCGTCCGTCCGTCCGTCCGTCCATCCATCCATCCATCCATCCATCCATCCATATATACTCACCTAGAACTTTCTTAAGAAGATTAATGCTCTCTGCCAGAAAATAGAAAATACACAGTTCTAATATGAAGTAATCTTGCATCCAAACAAAGCGTTACAACTTTAAAATGTTAGATGACAAATATATTTCAGATGGGAATAGTTGAATTAAGGATAATCCGTTTATTCACTATGAGTCATTTATGTGAGATCGTTTGCGTGCACTTTGATACCAATAGCAACAAATAGAATCACATTGAATTAGATATATCATACTGAAATGTATATATTATAATGAAATAGATATATCATACTGAAATGGATATACTATAATAAAATGGATAAATCATACTGAAATGGATATATCATAATGAAATGGATATATCATACTGAAATGGATATATCATACTGAAATGTATATACTATAATAAAATGGATAAATCATACTGAAATGGATATATCATAATGAAATGGATATATCATACTGAAATGGATATATCATACTGAAATGTATATATCATACTGAAATGGATATATCATAATGAAATATATCATAATGAAATATATCATAATGAAATATATCATAATGAAATGGATTTATTATAAGGAAATGGATAAATCATAATGAAATGGATATATCATAAAACGAAATGGATATATCATAATGAAATGGATACGTCATAACGAAATGGCTATATCATACTGAAATGGATTTATCATAATAAAATAGATATATTATAATGAAATGGATATATCATAATGAAGTTGATATATTATAATGAAATGGATATACCACAATGAAATGGATATATCATAACGAAATGGATATATTATAATGAAATGGATACATCATAATGAAATGGATACGTCATAATGAAATGGATATATCATACTGAAATGGATATATCATACTGAAATGGATATATCATACTGAAATGGATATATTATAATGAAATGGATATATCATAATGAAATGGATACGTCATAATGAAATGGATATATCATACTGAAATGGATATATTATAATGAAATGGATATACCTTAATGAAATGGATATATCTTACTGAAATGAATTTATCATACTGAAATGGATATATTATACTGAAATGGATCAAAATGTATAGGCATACCAAGAAATTGTTCTAAAGTTCTGAAATGGTTTTAATTTAGTGATGATATATCATAAAACTTAAACGACGCAATTAAAAGAAAAAAATACTTACCACCAGGACTCTTTCCCAGTTTTTTTAATGCTGTCGGAAAATAAAGCATAGACAATTATAGTATTAACCAATAATGATTTCTGGCTAACAACTTAAATCGTGCATTAGGAGTCTTCAGTTACTTTTGGTATCAACACTTGATCTTTGTTTTTTTTTTTACTTTCATTCTTCTTCTAAACTTGAGCTATTAATAACTGACCTATATCTGTTTCTTCTAGCTTATGATAGGAGTGAAATGGTAAAACAGAATGAGTGCTTTCAATGTTGGAGAAAAAGTGCCTTCGTCTATATATGGAAAGTGCTATGATCCCTGGATTCTATAGAATAATTCTTGATAATAGTTGGCAGAATTAATATTTTTAGTACGAATAATACTATCATACAGATTATAGAATCTGTAATTCGTACTCTACGTAGATTCGAGGCCAGGTCTGCGGTTAAACGTCATCCATCACATTGCCTGCACACACGAGTCCATATTCCCTCACGACTAAGAGCACCTCACTAAAAGATGGTGATTCTCAATCTGTGGTTTATACACTCGTGTGTAGCAGACACACTCGCATGACAAATTAGTAAGTATTTCTCATGTATCTACACATCAATTAATCCTATATACCTTGATTTCTTTCAAAGGAATCCGAAATGATTAGGTAGATAAACAAAAATGAATTACTATGTCGTCCTGCGAGTGATTCTGCTATATAATATCAGTGAGGACTTTATATAGCACCTAATCTTTATAACCTCTAAGCTCTTTACAACATATATAATGATATAAATACAATAACAACAACAAACACCGTGAAATTAGAAAACATTTTTTAAAAATCTCGTAATTCTCTATGCTTGTATTCTAGGTTTTTCAGAAATAGAAAATTATGTGTTGGACATATTAACATAGATATAACGCAATAGAATAAACATCATTAAAACAAACATGTACCTTTAGTGTCCAGTTGGCTCTTCTTGAACCGTTGCCGAAACCAAACTGCTATGGAAACAGCTACAACAAAAGGTACAAGTATCGCGAACGATATGCCGATCCATATTTCCGCTGAAAGTGAAGCCTTTACTTCAACTCTTTGGGTTGCTGAAGAAAACATAATGACAGCCAGTATAGATTTAGAAGTGGCAAGTGAGATTGTATGATTGCATGATTGCTTGCTCTTTTGTTTAGCTAATAATGATAACGATGAATGTGAAACAATGTATTAAACAAAATTCGTGAAAACTTATGTTAGAATCTTTCTAAAGTAGGTTGGTACAAGCATGACATATTTTCATTGAAACGTATCCAAAATTCTAATATGGCACTATCGATTCGACGTCGAATTAGCAAACTGTAGAGTCCTTTTTCGTTTATCAATATTATCAGGGCAACATAATAAGATGTGTCCCCGACAGGACATATCGAGTTTGAGGAGAAAAGACAATATAATTTCGCATCAGGTCGAACATTTATGAAACAGTATTTATAATATTAAATACAGGATCTCATGAATCATACATATTTGCCAACAACATATCTTAGCATTTCTTTTTGTCTTCTCTTTTGTTTGGCCCCTCCGGTGGCCTAGTGGTTAGATCGTCCGCCTCAGATGCGGAGGTCGGTCGTGGGTTCGATCCCCGGCCTAGACATACCAACAACTAGCAACAATGGTACTAACAGCTGCCTCGCTTGGCGCTCAGTATTAAGATATAAGTGTTACGACTGCTCGACCTGGTTTCAGGATAACGTGAGTGGATGGGACATCATGCTACATGTCTGCGTATGATGCCGCAGTGCTAGAACATCACTACAAACTGTCATACTGCAGACATCGTAGCGATATGACTGAAACATTGTTAGAGCTACTTCAAAATTTCAAAATCTTGTTTTAAATCTACTCAGGTAGCTTTCACTACAGCCTTAATACTAATGTGTACAAATAGCTGCATGATTTTTGCATGTATCTAATAGCATTGCATGTCTAAAGCATTCTGCCGATGTATATTGTAAAAGACATAAGCACGTTCATAGGTGACACTACTATTAGGATTGGTATACGGATGTACACTTCAGGTGTATGTAAGTATCTAACTATAGCTAATTGTCTGGTCTTAGCTTATAGTGTCAATATAACGCAATTTTAGATGATTTGTGAATAAGATATATATTATTTCATAAATGTCTTCTTGTGTAGTAAAATACATTGAATGATATAAGTCACCGAATCTTTTACAGGCATTAGAAATCTGATTACAAAAGAACAATATTCGTACGTTGCTCTGTCTGTACTGTGTACGATGCGCATAGGGTTTCCTTGTCACCCTTAAAGCAACTGGCAACAGCTGGTCCAATTAAGCAAACTTTATATGTTCCGCCTCTGTCATTGTCACCAAGAATCAGTTACCTAAAGTTTTAAACCAAATAGTAAATTTTAAATAATGGCATACCTATATATATATATATATATATATATAGATATATATATATGGCATAATGATGAACTTTTGTGGAATTCAATAGTGTACTGAAATTTAAATTCTTTTCCTGCAGATAAAACTTATTTTTATTAAGAGTCAGAATAGAAGCTCAGTACCAACAGGGGAGAATATGGTCAACTGTTCGGGGGGGGGGGGGGGGGGGCTGCTTATTTTTTTTGCTCACCGGAAGTAAATTGAATAAAGAATGATATCTCCCGCAAGGGAGGTAACAACCCTTATTGAACAGGCCTATCTTCAGAATTACTCTTTAAAAAGGTAATTTAGATGAATTGAACAAATCAAATGACATATATATATATATATATATATATATATATATATATATATATATATATATATATATATATATATATATATATATATATATATATGTATATATATATATATATATATATATATATATATGTATATATATATATATATATATATATATATATGTATATATGTATATATATATATATATATATATATATATATATATATATATATATATATACATATATATATATATATATATATATATACATATATATATATATATATATATATATATATATATATATATATATATATATATATATATATATATATATATATATATATATATATATCCCTTAGTCTTGCCGACCGTTGGGGCACCACAGATGACCTGAAAACCAGCTTCCTCCATTCCAATCTGTTCTCTGATACTGTCACTGTGTCACTCAGCTTCAGTCCTGTTGACTTTGAGATGTTATCCTCCCATCTTTTCCTCTGTCTTCCTCTCCTTCGCCCTCCCTGCACAGTACCTTGAATGATTGTGTTATCAAGCCCTGTTGATCGTGTGACATGTCCATACGATTTCATTTTGCGCTTCTTCACAATGGTCAATAGCTCTTCATAGGGTCCAACTGATTGTACGATAGTTCCGACATTGCTGCAAATTGCCTTTATTCGGGAGAGTTACTATGAGTGACTGAGTCCATGGTGTTGGCCATTCCCCTGTCTGCCAGATCTTGTTGCAGATTGTTAGTAGGGCGCTTATCATGGCTTCACCCCCTTCTTGGACTAGTTCTGCAGGGATGTTGTCTACTCCTGCTGCCATCCCTTTTTCCAATGATTTCACTGCAGGCTCTATGTCTTCTCGGAGGATGGGGTAGTTGTCAGTATTTGTCACTGATGGGGTGTTGAGTATGTCTGGGTCCCTTGTAGGTCTGCGGTTGTACAAGTCTGAGCAGTATTCTGTCCATCTCTTGCGAATGTCTTGTTCTTCTGTAAGACATTTCCCTCCCTTATCTTCAATGAAGAAGCGTCCTTGTTTTACACTGGTCAGGTCTTTTACCAGTTGGTATGCTTTTTTGCTATTATTTTTCTTTAGATGGTTTTCTATATCTTTACACTGATCTTCAATCCATGTCTCCCTTGCCTTTTTCATGCATTTCTTGATAACCTGGTTGATTTCCCTGTATTGTTTCGCTCCTTCTACTTCTGACTTCTTCTTCTTTAGCTCTCGACGCTTGTCACACGGATCAAGTATGTCAGTTGTAACCCAAGGTTTCTTTGGTCGTCGATGTTTGCCATGGATCTCAATGGCTTTTGGGGTCACTGCTATGTTAAATGTGTCTATGAATGTGTCTATAACTGTGTTCTCTGCATTAAGAAGTAATAGTGGTGCAAATTTGCCTCCTATCCTTGCCTGGAAAGCTTCCAATACCTCTGGGTATTTTAGCTTGTCAAAGTTGAACTTGACTGTTGTGGGGCCCTCTTTGTCGACTTTTACAGACGTAGTCGGAGGGTCATCATCACTAAGTCATGTACATATAAAATCAAATATCAAGAGCAAACAAATCAACAACTCCCCCCCCCCCCCAACACTTGACCATATCTCTCTCTCTCTGAGAGAGAGAGAGAGGGGGGGGGGGAGAAAAGGGCTTTCAGTAATTTTGCTAAATAAGGGAATATTATATATTGCGAATGTATCCAAGGATCATTGCTAGACACGTATATATCGTCAACGTTATTTGCATCAGTTTGAATTTAATAAACACTTATGATCTATAACATCAATAAAAATAAATTGTAATCCTACCACATGAATGTTTCATAAGTAACTATCACTTGGATTTGTACATTATTTGTCCCTCCCATAAGGTAGTGTAAATTCACAGTTATCACACAGTCGGAGTTCAATAAATGCCAGACAATCGGAGTCCAATAAAAGCCAACAATCGGAGTTCAATCAAAGCCAGACAATCGGAGTTCAATAATAGCCAGACAATCGGAGTTCAATAATAGCCAGATAATCGGAGTTCAATAAAAGCCAAACAATCGGAGTTCAATAAAAGTCAGACAATCGGAGTTCAATAATAGCCAGATAATCGGAGTTCAATAAAAGCCAGATAATCGGAGTTCAATAAAAGCCAGACATTGTTTGTTACAGTGATTCTGCTAAATAGTAGCATGCAATGAGACAAGGCAAAATATGTATACTTACCAGACCTGGAAGCAGCTACTTAAAATGCAGTGAAAGAGTATCTCACGGTATACAATGGTTAGATTTATAATATTTACAATATTAAATTATCTTAAATAGAACCAATGAATTCATAACTATGTATTAGTGTTTCGGATGCCCGTAATTTCGATATAATGAAAAAAATACAGATTTATCTTGTTTGAAATATAAGAAATTTAAAATGATTATTATCCCAATCAAACCATAAAAAAACCGAACGTTACATTAACCTCATTTTCCATGTTTCGACTGATTAATAATTATAAAGACACACAAATGGTATAATATCCAAATATGTGTATTACCATATAGTACAAAAGGTTCAAAGACAATTTACCATTTTATTTCTTGAGATATTCCAGTTCATTATCGGTGCTGGTTTTCCGCATCCTTGCTCAGAGTCCAGAAAGGCATGAAGCTCGTTATTGCTGGCGTTAATTTCAGGTTTACAACAACCTTTTTCTTTTAATGGAGGAACTGTAAAAAAATATAATTACTTACTCAGTCGTTTGAAAGCAACGCAATTTTCGAAAATGTAAAACATAAACAAGAGAAAATAAACGAACACAAATGAAAAGCAACCAAAATAAACAATACTAGATTCAAACCATAACGTTATTATAAATACGTTGATGTTGTATTAGTTATTGTTCTCCGCATATTTGCTCTTGCAACCACCTTAGCAATTGTTCTTTTAGCGCATGTAAAGATCACGAATTACTAAAACTGTATTAAGATCATACACGTACATATAATTACGCATACAAAATTACGAACCTAATCTCACAAGCCACGATATATATGTATGTGTGTGTTTTGGATTTTCAATGTACCTTTAAAAAAAACGATGTCTTCAGTGTAGCACTTTATAGTGATGGCTAGAACGCGGGCATCATGCCACAGAAATGTATCATCAAGTCCCACCAAGTCACATACCACAGAAATGTAGCATCAAGTCCCACCAAGTCACATGCCACAGAAATGTAGCATCAAGTCCCACCAAGTCACATTATCCTGACACAAGGCCGACCAATCCAATCGCTAACCTCTTAAACCTGATCGTCTAGCCAGACAGCTGTTAGTAACTTTGTGTAAGTATTTGACATGACTCGGGGGAGGTTCGAGACCGCGAGTTCCTGCATCAGTGGCGGACACTCCCACCACTTAGGTCACTAGGGTGGTCCATATATACACTAATCGATATTAATAGCAGCAAACACGTTCCCAAACTGAAGGAAACAGACCGGTTCTTGTCTTTTTTATGCAGTAACCCTTCCAGGGTCACTGATTTTCATCTGCTACCTACCGTGAAAGTGGCTGGTAAACAAGGAAGCACGAATCTAAAACAAAAGATCATGCGAAAATCCTGACATTATGTAATACGATTGCATGTATGTGCTTTAAAATGAGTTAGCATGACTAAAAATATATCTGTTATTACGAATGATAATATCACCAAATTATACGCTGATTGTGGTACAAGAAATATCAATTATATGAATATATTTTTATGTCCATGACATTGCAATATCTGATCGACGTACTCTGTTTCTCTGTTTTTGAGACGCATCAACTGATCCCATGGTTGCATTAAAGCATACAAACATACAATGGTCTAATTGTCAAACCAATGATCTTTACATATGCATGGAAACACTCTTCTCATAAACTTTGAAGATTTGTTTTTTAAATTTTGATTTTCCTGGTACTAAATGGAAATAAATTAAGAGTTCTGAAATGTTTTGCTATTATAATTTTAAATTATACTTCCTGTTCGACTAAGTAATGAGTATTCCTGTTCTGGAAATATGGTATGTATTGCTATCTCTATTGCCATGATACGCTAAATGGAAACATTATGGACTAGCTTGACTTATGAATCAACCTCCCTGATTGGTTAAGTGCTTACATTTTCCTTTCCATCTGCCTTGCAGTTTTTGATTTAACAAGGGCGTATTAGGGGTGTTTGACTAGATTTCATTGAGACGGATTGGTGGTGTTTGACAAGATTTAACCGGGGAACGGACTGGAGGTATTTGACAAGATTGAACCGGAATGTAATGGGAGCGTTTGACATGATTTAACCGGGACAGATTGGGTTTGTTTGACAAGATACAACCGGAATGTAATAGGTGTGTTTGACAAAGTTTATTCGGAATGTAATGGGTATGTGTGACAAGTTTTAACCACGACGAATTGTGGGTGTCCGACATGATTTAACCAGGGCAGATTGGGCTGGGGTGGGGGTGGATGGTGTTGAAAAGACTGAACCGGAAATTTAAAATTATATCCACGAATACCTAATATATAAAGGTGAAACGCAATATTAGGCGATAGCACATATAATGGCATACTTCAAAGATGAGAAAGGTCCCTATGTGAATAAGACAAAATACCACATAGATGTAAACGTTGTTTAGTACAACATTGCTCTTGAAAATCATTTATCATCAGTAACTGATTGTTGGGACCAAGATTTTGATTTTGAAGATTCATACGCATTCGATATTTACCAAACAAAATAATAATAATCAAAATATATACATTTTTTCTAAGACTTCACGATAAAGTGGGTTTCTAATGTTATGCATAACCCATAATATTGGGATCACCCACTACAAAGTCAATAATGAAAAGTACATTGTTTTTTTCCAGGTGCGCGGCCTGCTGTGTTTACAAAGGATATATACGTTGCAGCAAATTCAAGAATGCCAGTTGTTACGTGCTTAGGCTCGAATAAACAGTAACATAGAAAGAGTGAAAATAACAGGCTTGTAAAAACTTAATAAACAAATTTATTGAGTACAAATATTTTCAGGAAAGAAAAATAAACTTACGGTTTTAAGAATCAAATCCAAAATTAATCCAAAAAGAATTCACATTATAATCCACTAGTGGAATTGCAAAGGTCAAGGTCAAAAATTGTCCTAAATAATTCCCGGTTCGAATCTTGACGAAGTAATCCAAAATGAAAGACGATGTCACGTAATGAAGTCAGTTCTGTTCTTATGGATACTCAATGAGCACAAATATTTTCCAGATAAATAACAATAAAATCCTCTTGATCCAAATGAATTGAAATAATTTCCAATAACTCGAAAACACAACTTAGTAATCTAAAAGCCCAGAAATTCTACTGAACCGTTTGCTTCTAAAACACAACTATATACTGCTTTTTACGTAGGAAGAGGTCACGTGATATTCTCGAACCTTACGGAACAAAATCACGTTCATAAAATCACATATTTTAAGAGAATCAGCTAACAATCAGTATTATTTACCCTCAAAAACTAAAAATAAGATGTTCTTGGAATCAACCAATCATTTTAAAAGCCTGCTTATCAGCCTTGAAACAAGGCCAGAAATGAGGTTTACATCTGTTAGTTACAAGAAAAGTATAGGTCATCCTAATTTTCTATAAAAAGTATCTCCCAATTAATTCATTTGAAACCCAAAATGTCAAATTTGATTCTGACAAATTAAAACAAAAATGAATGACTTAAATCAAATATACGTAACACCTTCCCTCATAAAATAAAAAGAAAGGTTTATATGATAAAACTTTCTTTTTATCACAAACCAATTCACATCTGAGGTTAAAAGAACTCATATAAATTACACAGTTTATATAATATATTGTTATACACGGGACAGAGCGTCTGTAATTAAATTATCTTTTCCCTTGATGTGCCGGATGTCAAAATTATATTCCTGCAATAACAATCTCGACCTTAGTAATCTTTGATTTCTGTTTTTCATCTTGCCGATGAAAGTTAGAGGGTTATGGTCACTAAAAACTATAATCGAAGAAGGATCTGAACGGAAATAAACTTCAAAATGTTGTAAAGACAAAATCAATGCCAAACATTCCTTCTCAACAGTTGAATAATTTCTATGGTGCTTGTTTAAATTCTTTGAAAAATAGCACACTGGATGTTCAATTCCATTTTTGTCCTCTTGAATTAAAACCGCTCCAACCCCAACATCACTTGCATCAACAGATAATTTGAAAGATTTACCAAAATTTGGAGTTGTAAGAAATATAACCGTTTCAAGTAAGGCTTTTAACTTGTCAAAAGCGTCCTGACATTTTTCAGTCCAACAGCACTTGTTTTTTTTTTTCAATAAATTTGTCAGGGGTTCTGCAATTATACAAAAATTTGAACACAATTTACGATAGTATCCAACCATACCTAAAACACGCATCAGATGCTTTCAATTTTTCAGGCGCAGGGAATTTAGAAATAGCCTCTACCTTAGCATCTATTGGTTTAACTTTTCCATGTCCCACAATATGTCCTAAGAAAGTCCCACTAGCAGGGCAGAGCTCACTTTTAGATAAATTAATTGTCAAACATGCATCAGTGAATCTGTCAAATAATTTTCGAATTGTTGCTATATGTTCTATCCAGGTGTCGTTGTAGATGATGGCGTAATCTATATAGGCATCACAATTTTCTAGACCAAAGGTGATCATATTCATGAGACGTTAAAATGTACTTGGTGACCCTTTCATCCCGAATGGCATTACTTTATATTGGTAAAGTCCATCTGGAGTCACAAATCCCGAGATTTGCTTTGCTCTTTCCGTTAGTGGAATCTGCCAAAATCCTTTCAGAAGGTCAAATTTGGTGATATACTTGGCATTCCCGATTTTATCAATACAATCGTCTATTCTTGCTAATGGAATGAATCTGTTTTTTGTCACACTGTTCACTTTCCTATAATCAGTGCACATACGGAAAGTTTTATCTGGTTTGGAACAAGTATGCATGGTGAACTCCAACCACATTTACTGGGCCTTCTTGCAATGAGCTTACCAATGAAAGAGGGAGACGGCTGCTTGAGTTCGCAACCTACAACAACTTGGTACTGGCCAACACCCTGGGTCAACATAAAGTTTCCCGATGCTGGACATGGCATGCACCAAATGGAACCCATCATAACCAGATCGACTACATACTAGTTCAAAATAGTTACCGATCTGGAATCAATAGAGATAAAACAAGAACGTTTCCAGATGCTGATGTTGGGAGTGATCACGACCTCGTCATTATGAACTTCCGAGTGAGGTTGAAGAAAATTAAGGTGCGAAAGAAGATCAGGCTCAAATTCAACCTTGAACAACTGAAGGACCCTAAGATCTGTAAGGCATTCTAAGCCTCAATTGGAGGAAAATGTGCTCCACTCCTTGTGATGGATGTTGATATTAAAGTGATGACAGACACTTTCAACACAGTTATGACAACAGTTGCCAAAGACATCATTGGCCTCCATCGCCCAAAGAAAAAACCTGGGTTACAGAAGAGATTCTGAATCTGTGTGATGCCCGAAGAGATCTAAAAACACCAGACACACAACAGGGGCAGTGGAATATCGAGAAATGAACAAGAATGTCATAACAAAATTGAACAAAGCAAAATAAGATTGGATTGGACAACAGGGCACAGAAATAGAGACCAGTCTGATAAAGAATAACAGCAAAAAGGCCTTCCAAATTGTGAAAGACCTGACAAGAAAGAAGCAGCCAAGAGTCAGTACCATTCAAGATGAAAATGGAAAATGCCTCACAGAAGCAAGTGACACTGCAGACAGACGGACTGAGTATTGTAAATAACTATTAACCATCGGCCCTCAGGAGACACAGAGGTGCTGGACAAATAATGATGATTTCCCCATTGTCAAAGAAGAGGTGGAGTCAGGATTAAGAGCACTGATGAATGGGCAGCTACAGTAGACAACATCCCAGTTGAACTTGTCAAGAATGGTGGGGAATCAATGATAGAACTATGAACAAACATCTGCAACAAGATCTGGCAGACAGGCGAATGGCCAACACAGTGGACCCAGTCATTATTTATAACACTCCCCAAAAAGGCAATCTCCAGCTGTGCCACAATTACAGAACTATCACTTTGATCAGCCATGCTAGTAAGGTGATGCTGAAGATTATCTTGAACAAACTGAACCCACAAGCAGAAAAAAAATCGCTGAAGAACATGTAGGGTTCCGTAGTGGAAGAATCACAACAGAAAAAATTTTCAATCTTAGGGTTCTGTGTGAAAAGTACTCACAATATCAACAACACATCTATCATGTGTTCATAGATTTTAAAACGGCTTTTGATAGAGTGTGGCATGAGGTATTGTGGGCCACAATGAAGTACAACATGGGTCAAAAGTTGACCAACACCATCAAGCAGCTGTACGCCAAGGCTACCAGTGCAGTAATTGCTCAAGGTTCTGTGGGGAACTGGTTCAAGACTACAGTTGGAGTATGCCAAGGCTGTCTCCAGTCACCCACGCTTTTCAACATCTACTTAGAGCCTATCATGCGCAAAGCCCTGGAACACCACCGTGGAACAGTCAGCACTGGAGGGCGTAACATCACTAACCTCCTCTTTGCAGACGACATTGATGGGCTGGCGGGCAGTGAAGATGAGCTTGCCACCTTGGTGAAGAACCTGGATAAAACATCTTCCAGATTTGACATGGAGATAAGAGCCGAGAAGAAAAATCTGATGACAAACAGTGGCAGACAAATCTCAACCAAGATTAAAGTCAGAGGAAAGGAACTGGAAACAAAGGGCTAATTCAAATATCTTGGTTCAGTAATCACGGAAGAGGGATCAAGGGCAGAAATTTTGTCACGAGCAGCACAAACAACGGCAGCTATGTCAAAACTAAGATTATCTGGAGAGAAAAGACCATCTGTCTGAAAACTAAAATCAGACTATTGAGACAACTAGTCATCTCAATCTTTCTGTATTCATGTGAGGCCTGGACCCTGACAGCAGAATTACAACGAAGAATTCAGGCACTTGAAATGAGATGCTACAAAACCATCCTTGGCATCTCTTACATCAGGGGTCTCAAACTCAAATTATATGGGGGCCTCAGGAGGCAGAGTCTGGGTGAGACTGGGCCGCATCAAGAATTCCACAAAAAAGCGATTACCAATTCAATAAAGTACAACTGTTACAATCTGCTCAACCCTTATTAATAACATTAAGGGTTCTTAAGAACATAGTCTTCAATTACTGCCTCCTACTCCTTGTTGCCAGAGACCTGGCAGCACTTCTTGTTACACAGCTGAGCAACATTTGGCTTGAGTGAGGAAGCAACTGAGACCCTCAGTATAGCTTGAAGATGCTCATCAGTAAGTTTGGCCCTGAACTTTGACTGGTTAAAGTTCATAGTGGAAAAGAGCTTTTCACACAGATAGGTACTCCCAAAAAGGCACATGATCCGCTTAAACAACCTAGAAATCTCATGGAAGGTGGAGGGCAAAATCTCATAAATTGTCCAAGCTTGTCTGTTTTTCCATTCACCTCCCTGAACTGAGCCTTGAGTTCAGAACTGCACTGAAGATCAATCAGCTCCATTTGAAGCACAGGGGGGGGGGCATCTTCCACATTGAAGGAGAAAGGGTCAGCAAAAATTTGAAAAGTGGCTGTGTGTTTTGAAGTCTGCAAACCTGTGATCAAATTCTTCCTGTAGCTTTGCAATGGCATCAGTATAATTACTACTGAATGATATGCCCGAGTCCATGAGTACTTTGCATGTTGGGAAATGGCAGAGGTTTCGCTGAGAAAGCTGGGCTTTCCATAACACAAGTTTTGAGCAGAATGCCCTGATAGTGTCATAGGCAACACTTACAAGGTGCCTCTGGCCTTGTAACGTTTTGTTTAGTACATTCAGCTCCTGTGTAATGTCAACAAGAAAAGCCAAGTCCATGAGCAATTTGGGATCACTTAGAACAGGAACAACCACCCCATCCTTCTCCATGAAGGCTTTGATTTCTGCTCTCAACTCAAAAACACCTTTTCAAGACGTTTCCCCTACTAAGCCAACGTAACTCGGTGAAGTAGACAACATCCTCATATGCTGACTCTACTTCCTCTAAAAATGCACGGAACTGCCGGTGCTTCAAACCCCTGGATCTGATATGGTTGATGCATTTCACAATGTCAGACATCACATTGTCAAACTTCAGGCATTTGCTGCAAAGGGCCTGCTGATGGATAATGCAGTGTAGAGCAACGGCCTATTCCACACCCTCCTCTTCCAGTTTTCTTTGAACATGTGCCACGAGTCCATTTATTTTCCCTGTCATTAATGGCGCTCCGTCGGTTGTTATTCCTGCAAACATTTTCCACGGTAAACCGGCATCCACAATGGCATCACACAGCTGGCGGAATATCTCCTGAGCAGTGGTCTGGTCATGCATTGGAATCACTTTGAGCAACTCCTCCATCACTTCAAAATTATCATCAACACCACGGACATATATTGCGAGCTGTGCAGTATCAGTAACGTCTGTGCTCTCATCAAGAGCGACTGAGTATGCATGAAAATGTTTACCTTTCTCACACAGTTGATCATAAATGTTACCTGACAGCTCAGAAATGCGCTTTGCGGCTCAAAGACTGGTGTTGCTAAACCGACCCGTCTTTTCCGGACCGACTATACTTGCAGCTTCTAACATGCAATTTTGATGAACTCGCCTTCTTTGAATGACTTTCCTGCCTTAGCAATTATCTCACTCACCACGTAACTAGCTTCAACTGCTGCATCACTTTCTTTGTTTGCTTTCTTGAAAAAATCTTGCTGCCTCAGTAGACATGTTTTAAGTTTAGCGATCAGGGCCTCTCTCATCTCCCTGGTATTTTGCATACTCCTCAGCATGTCTGGTTAAATAATGACGTCTGATGTTGTACTCCTTGTGCACCGCAACTATCTCGGTGCATATAAAGCACGTCGGAATGCCCCTGTGCTCAACAAAACAATAGTCCATCTCCCACTTCTCCTGAAATTGTCTGTGCTCATCACCAACCTTTCTCTTCACAACGGGTTTTGAGAAAGACATGACTGGGGTCGGGTGACAAAAAACGTATTTGCACTGTGTGATAAAATATATTTTCCCTCGACATGGTAACACTCCCGAATCACGTATCACGAGACTTTGCTCTTAGGGAGATTTAGAAACCAACATAAGAAATGAGGCTGCAGTAGTCAGAGAGTGAATTCACGAATTATAACGTAATTTCTGATGTATGAAATATATATTGCTCGACAATTTAAAATAATAATGTAATATGTGATCCTCCACGATGGTTTCAGTCGTATGTCACCAAAGCTAGTTTTGCGCTAGCGTGGAAAAAAGACGGTTGGTAACAATGACCTTTAGCAGCAGAGAGGGTGAACAGACCAGCTTTTTTAGTCGTCAACGATGCTTCCTTCTAGTTAATATTTACTAGGAAGTCCTAATTTGTCAAATAAACCCTTCTAGTTAATATTTACTAGGAAGTCCTAATTTGTCAAATAAACTCTTCTAGTTAATATTTACTAGGAAGTCTTAATTTGTCAAATAAACCCTTCTAATAAATATTAAGAGAAGGGTCCATTTGGTAAAAAAAAAGACGCCATTTAGTTGACGTTCACCTCCTCGGCTGCTAATGCGCTAACTAAATATTTGATCAAGTCCTTAAGATTTCACAAACAAACTAATTTGTAAAACCTCACCTCGTAAATCAATCAGATTATTAGATTGGTCAGTGAGTTTGAAATTAATTCTCGTTAACAAATTATTATGACATCGCATATAGACTAGATTAGTTGGGTCTTCAATAATTAGAAATCCTGGAGGAGCCGTTGGTGCAAATGAGTATAAAATATATCCTTGCTGAGCTTGATTTGATTGTTCGAGATTTATTTGATAATTTCCTTCGATAACGTCACATACTAAATTGAGCGCAATCACCGTTGAAATATTCACATTGTTCGGAGCAATATGTCTACCGCCGCCTTCTGGATCATTATTAAATTTCAGAATATTTTCTGTAGGATTCTTCGATTTTTTCCAATTATCGTGGATTCTTTTGAACCCAATATCAATAGCATCGTCAAGTTGTTTCTTTAGTTTATCCGGGTTATATCCAGGGATTTTAAAATCTTTAATCTCCGTTTTATTAATCTTATATAGATCCGCAAACTTATCATGTAAGATCTCTTCATTTAATACTTCTTGAATAATTTTCGAGTGAAATATTTTCATATCGTCGATGATTTTATTACCCGTTTCTACGACGTTGATAAATTCATCCTTGGTGAGAGAGCCGGATTTAATAGATATTAGCAGTAGTGAAAAATCATTATTCATTGCTGTGAAATTTCCGTTAATGAGAGGAACATAAATTTCTTTATTAAAGAATTTATTAGGAGCATAATCCTGATAACTCTTGACTTCATTGACGGGATTTATTTTGTTGGTGATATAATCGGATTTCTTAGGTTCGGGTGGAAAATCCTTCGAATTTTCTCGCGAGTTATCCGGTGGTAATTCAGGCCATCCTAACACTGATCTTATAGAACTCTGATAAATATCTACAACATATCCAGGGGAATTAATCTCGATAGCAGATGATAATGTTGGTTCGTGAACTGTTATAGCGATTTTTGATTCTTTTCCAGTGAGAGATTTTATTCTACGTTGAAATTCAGCGTTGATCTGTTCGATTTGGTATGACCCACTTGGTAACGAGACAACGTTCCAGTCTGGGGTTCCGTCTTCACGATTTTTCCACGCGAATACCATGGAATTATTTGGTTGTTGACCACCAAATGCTACCGATCTAATATTAGGCCAGCTATGATATACTCGTAGTTTTGCTAATGCGATCTCGCTCACGGGAACGGGGATTGGAAAATTCACACTAAATTCGGGACGTGTTGAGGTTACTGATATCGTGCTTGTTTTCACCGGTGTTGTATTTGTTACTATTTGTTGAAGTAGTTCTTGCGACGACATTATTATTATTATTATTCTGCTCTAATTTCAGCATTGTTGATTTATACAATTGAGCCATCGTTGAAAATTCGCTATCTGATATTGTTGTGTCATCCAACGACGATGATATCAACGAGGATAATTGCGAGTAACCGGCAGATGCAATATGATATTTAATTAAATAATCATGTAGTTTACTCTGGCTACACGATGATAGTTTTTTTGTGATCCCAGTTAATATACCAGCAATTGTAGCCACTGCGGAAATAGCGATTGGAACTACGACCGGAGCAATCATTGTAACCGAAGATAGTATTATTCCAGCAGCAGTGATTACTCCTGACACCGAGTACACGGTGATATCAACTGTGGTTATTCTTCGTTTGTATTTTTTGATTTTTATTTGATACTCCTCACAGAGAGAGCTGAGTTTAGTTTGAAATTCTCTGACTTGATCATAGCGATACTGATTCGATGATGGAGTCATTTTATTTTAAAAGCGCTAGCATTTTCAATTCAAAATTCTGAAAGAATTTTTAAATCAATTTAATTGTTTACTTAAATCCACTACGAATTCTACGTACCACGTTACTGAAACCCTGACTAGATTTTCATCTGTATTTATTATCGTGAATTGTTCAGTTGTATCCTTGTCGATGATCGTTGATATCGTATTATTGACTCCAGATGAACTACTTGATGATATATTGAATTGAGTCGGTGATACTATTGTTAATCGATAAATACCCTTGACTGCTGCGGTTATGTTTAAAATGTTATTTGTGGAAGTCCACGCAAATGAACCGTGTTGAATCGTGTGTACTACGTTGTTGACGATAGATTTATCATGAGGAATTTTTACTTTTTCAACAACGTTTATCATTCTCATTGCATCATCCCTTATTGCGTTGTTGAATGTTTTAAGTTCATCGATGGATTTTTTAATATCGGGAAGTGTTATTTCAATTTTATCAAATGGGCTCCCAATAAATTTATCCATGAGGTTTTTACGAAACGTCATAAATAGTTTCGTGTGTTTTTCATATTCAGATTGAAGAGTTGCTAGTTCTAACATAGAATCTTTTATTACGGTGAGTTTTGGTGTGGTCACTGGTGGATTTCCAAAAAATTCTAGTATGGGTTTGTCAATTTGGTCAATTGTATTTCTTTGTGTTGCACTAAACTGATCAAATACAATTATATGATCGTCATATTTATCGCTCAGTGATTTTAATGAATTCACTGTGTTATCGTATGTTGCTAATTTATCCGTAATCGTTGAAACAAGTACACCTGGTTTGAGTTTACCCCCATCAGAAAATAACGCGATAGTATCCTCTGCTGCGTCTCGTTGTTTAACCAAAATATCATTAAGAGAGATATTACTACTTTTCAACTTACCCTGACGATCTTGAAATACAACTATTGCACCAGGATCAACATTTGCTAGATTCAACATTTCAGCTATTTCATCTTCGATTAGTTTTTTAACATCCTTGTTATCAACAGTTTCAACTCCACTATCAGGTTTTTTCAGCGATGATAAAGATCGTCCCCAAATATCAATCATTATTATAGAAATCTTTTTATCATTTAAATCCTATGGATTTCTAATCCGAGAAACGCTAGCGTTTCTACCGCTAGTATACTCATTTACCACTACATGAGGTGGTTTTAAAGATTCTTTCGAAATAGCATTAAGGACATTTAATACTTCTCGACCGCATATTGGTGGGTCATTCAACGTTTGTGTTGGTAGTGTAGAATAAAAAATTGGAAATCTTTTAAATTTCTTAATATAACGCATAAATTCTTTTGGCGGCGCTAATCCATATGAGTCAAAATAAATAATCCCACGTGGATCAATTGCGTAACAAACCCAGTGAGTTCCAGGTCCATCGCTGTTATCTAGATTTATAATACCTGTTTCAACATCATTAGGTTGTGCCGGTAACTGATCTTTCATAAAAACCCCTCTGAATTTTTTTATTTTTAATTTTTTAGCGGCATCAATTAAATCAAAATTGGACATAGGAACCATCGGTTCCTGAACTATATCGTTCCTGGAATTCGAAGACCCTTTCCGCTGTACCATGAATACGGGGTTCCTGGTAGTCTTAGACCCTTTCCTTTTTTTTTACCAGATCCACGAGTGGATCTGCGGATGGATCCGCCTGTTGCTTTCTTTAGTGCCATTCCTGCCGCGGTACCAACGGCTCCTAACGCTGCTGCCTTCGCCACCGCTGGGGCTGCTGCGGCAATCAACCCTGGAATCAACCCTAACAACGGGAATATACCACCAGTCTTTTCCATGTTTTTAATCGCGCTCGCAGAAAGAGTAATCTGAACTCCTTTTTTTTCTTTCAGCGCTTTATTAAAATGATTAGTCTGAGTTTTTGTCAGCGATAGTTTATTCCCTCCGCCTTTCATTTGATTAGGTTTCAGCGTTATTGTGGTTCCACATTGCTTAGCTGATTTGGATTGTAGTTTTTTTATTTGACCAGGTGTCAACGTAACATTGATATTACTATACGACATTATACAAAACAGATTGATTCTAAATTAGAAATTCAAATTGCACAGCAATTTTTAAGCATTTCTGAAATTACAAAGCAATTTTCAATTAAAGATTTTCCACTGGTGCATCTACCAGTCTCATTCGTCCACCAACACCCTCGAGTATCATTGATTTATCACTGAGAATGACAGCAACCGCTCTATAATTATCAATACCAGCAGGACGGGTTACACGAGCTCGGAAGTGTATATCAACTACGGACTGTTTCATCAAGTCAAGATGTTCCAACGAAAAGTAATAAATCGGATACAGACTTTTAAAATCCAATTGTGATATTTGTAGACCAGTATCTACATTTTGATCACGTCCCATAAATGATAGCAATCGATGATAAACTCGTGCAATGTGGTTATTTTCATAGTTAAGTTGTATATCCTCTGATGGTTCTTGTTGTCCGTTTATTTTAAGTGAAACTTCATTACATCCGATTTGATCAAATATCATATGGGAACGTTCTGGATTATCCAATCGCGCTCTATTCTGTAGCGCAATAAAAATATGCCGTGGAGCTGAAACACCCTGTCGTGCTGCCAAATGCCATGTAAGTGTACCATCAATATTAGAATCCATGGTATCTGTGGACGTTGTCAACCAGCTTAATAATCTCTTTCCCCCTTGATCCATAAATGATAGCAACCGCGGTTCTACTGACAATGATGGAGTCAACACTGGCATCCATAGTGATAGTTTTGATAAAATTACTTTACCAGCGGCAACGCCAGCAGCGCGCCAGATTGCATTATTATCATCACCCTTTCTCACTAGTTCTACAGTATGCTTTACTCCATAAATAACTTTTCTGACGTTTCTACAAAATCCAAATATATGATGGAGCGGAATCGCACATGAAAATCGTCGACGATCTCCTTGTAACGTTGCTGCTCGTGTTGCAAATCCTAGATTGTAATTAGGAAGAGTATTTATAATCATATCTTCAATACCAGCAGCAGCAATAGCAGCAGCACCAACAGCACCAGCAACCTCAAAATCAACAGCAGGATCAGCACGATTCTGTGGGCGTCTTACTAGATACTGAGTACCACTAGCATTATCAGTAATATCCTTTGCAAACATCATAGATGGACCGGCCGATCTTGTATAATCGTCAGAGTATCTTGCTAGCCCTAGTATTGTTGTTGCTACATCAACTTCACGTTCAATAGATTCGATTTCTTTTCCATCAATGAGATATCTAGCACTTTCAAATAAAGCCATGATGCCATTGTTAACAAAACCAACTCGGATAGTTGGGTCATTTGCATATGGTGTATCATTATACTGTAAAAGTTCACCTTCGACTTCAATAAAAGCTTCAGCGGGTAAAAAGTATTTACTGGTATCATGAACTTGAAGTTCAATTCTTCCACGAAGATCAGGTTGCACTGCGTGATAAGCAAAAAATTGATAATCGCGTACAGAAGTATCTTTAAGCACTGGGGCTTCCATGTCAAATGCAACATCAGGGTTTTGTTTGAACATTTTTATTATATATCCGTTGGTCTAAATTAGAAATCGGAAACGCTAGCATTTCTGAGAGGTGAAATCACTCAAAATCGATGCAAAATACAGAATTAAAAATAAAAAAAATAATATTATGTTAAATTAATTATTTAGTTGGGTATATATCAATAATGTTGCTGATGAAAACAAATCTAGATAACGAAGATCAAATCGAAAATACAAATCTTTCAATAACTATAACAACTGAGAATCCTATTCAAATAACCAGAAATATTAGTGTTTCTAACACTAGTGTTTCTAACACTAGTATAGGAAATTCAAGTGGAAACATTAGTGTTTCTAACACTAGCATTTCTACTGAAACCATCGAAAATTCAGAAAATACAAGTATTTCAATAACTATAACAATTGGAAATCCTGTCCAAATAAATATAACCAGAAACGTAAGCGTTTCTAATACAAGTATAAGAAATGCTAGCAATTCTAGTGATGATTTTTGAGAAAATATTATTCACCGACGTCGGAAATTCTTTGAATTAGAAAATACTTTAGTATTTTTAAAGCCACTTCCCGCTATCATATTTGCTGTTATGTTATCCTGGGCGTTAGTTATCAACGACTGTAGTTTTTTATCCACGGCGTTATTTATTATTTTACTAACCTGTGTAGGCATTACTGCAGTAGATGGTAGTGAAGTCATTTTAGAAATGCTAGCATTTCCAGGTTTTGAAAAATTTCTACGTCGAACTAGCGCTGTTAGTTTATCCCGAGCGGCTGAAAATGCCTTACTAGCAAGATCACCAACAGTGTTAATACCCTTATCTCGGATAACATCAATTGCTTTCATTGATAATTGTTTTGCGATTGGAGCCACTTTTGGAGCCATTCTTGAAAATAATCCCATTATAGTATTACCGAGACCATCTCCATAGTATGCTCGGTATTTTGGCAATCGTGAATTTACCACGTAGACGCTAGTTGGTTTATCATGGTTGTAGTGTATGATCATTCTCTATTCAATTGCTATTTATCTAATCGCAAAATCCGTAGGATTTCTAGTGACACATTAGTCACTGTGATAACCGTAGAAATTCGAAGAATTTCCATCCAAAGAATTTTCTACTAACTCTTCAATGAAATCTCGATATGTTGCAATATCCATGATACCACCTTGAAATAACCTCCTACAGATATCAGCTGCTTCATTGATTATTTCTGGTGAGTTATTCCCGGCTCGTTTTCCTCCTACAAGTATTTCTAATCGTGCTATATCACCGAGAATATTGCCGGGACATGTTACGTTAGAGTTTCCAACTAAACCACTACCTGTTTTTGAAAATTCTTTGGATTTTTTAGTGATACCAGTTGCACCCTTCAGAGTTTTCAACTCTGGAGTTTTACTCTGGGAATCAGCCTCTGCCATTATTTGTATTTCATCAGGGATTGGGTCTGCTGTGTATACTGGTGGTGCTACTGTGATCCCCTTTACCATAGCTAGAAATTGGTCATAATCAGGTTTTATTTTTTTGTTGATTTTGTTTTTCCTCTTGTTTGCTAAAAACACCTTATTTGCCCAAAGGTCTTTACTGTTTATAAAATTTTTAGACGTGTCGTCTATTAAATACTTATCTCTCTTTGCTTTTTTAATGTTGTCGTTGGTAAATTTAGCTAATCCAGAGAGTGTTGGGATATTTCTGATTGTATTTAACGCATCAACTGTAAATATATTTTCAGGAGAATAATCCCCCTTTGAAACAGCTCCCTCTTCTTCTTGTGGTTCTTCTTCTTGTTGTTCTTGAAATTCTTCAGGTGGTGGTGAGGAAATATCAACATCACCTAATCGTTCAATTTCTTCCTGAAGTTCTTCTTGTCGTCTTGCAGTAGTTATTATATCACCAGGAAGTGTTTTTAATGATTTTTTTGTTTGTTTAGTTCGTTTTGCTATTTTCTCTAACACAGGGAGAAAGGACTCTTTCTGCGCGCTTTCTTGTTTAGAAATTGCTGTTTTCACATCTGTAGTTGCACTAACAATAGGTTTGAAGAGTTGTTCTGTATCCTCTGTGAAGTCAGTCTGAAATAATTGCCGTTGTTGAAGTTTTTCACGTATACGATCACGAAGGGGTAATATTTTCTTAAGAGCTTCAAGTCTTTCTTTAGTGTTCCGTGTAGTTAATGATTGTCCTATCATTATTAAAAGAGTATCACTATTGTCAAATTGTTTGCAATTTTTAATTAAAAAATCCAAAGGATTTTAGAAATGCAAAGCATTTCATCAAAGATTTTGAAGTAAAAAAAAATCACTAACCTAAAAATGCAAAGTATTTTAATACTTCCCTGTTGTTACACACACATAATTTTACTTCCTCATAGTGTGATTTATACCGTACTGGTTATACAAACAAAGGAGGCTCTCTACGCGTGGGGTTCATCACCTTCAGAGTTTTCCATTAGTATTTTTAATTGTCTCACTTTACAATTAATAAGTCTCTTTTGTTCATATTCTAATCCTAATTGCTTTCGTACACGTTCAACGATGCTACATAATGGTACAAAGACATTAACATCTTCAGTATTTACTAAGCTCTCACGTATAAGCTTTTGGATATTCTTAATTAAAAAATATTTTTTAGATAGGACATATTTTCCGGTCTGTTCTGCAAATTGTATATCCTCGAAATTGGTCATAATTTTATCACAATCCAAACCTGAACATAATTTTATATTTTGATCCTTAAGTTTGTTGATTTCAATAATAATCAATTTGAGATTTTCAAGATTCATATATATATAAAAATATATTTGTTCAAATACAAAATATTTTAAATACAAAGTATTAAAAATACAAAGTATTTCAAATACAAAGTATTAAAAATACAAAGTATTTTCAAAATGAATTCTGGATACACTAAGGTGTTGAGAGCATCTTAGTATACCCAGAAGCTTAATGCGATTATAGGTGATTATGATTACACTTATGATTACACTACAACCCCGTGATCTAGTGTGGTAGGCGGTTGTATATACACATAGGACGGTACAATGCCATATATCTCCGCGCTCGAGTGTTGCGGCAAATTTTAGGCATAACATGTACTTAATTAAGGATGGATTATAATTCAATGGAACGATGATGGTAATGATGTGGGCGTGGTAAACCAAACCAACATGGCAACCCATGAATTCGATTTCATGGTTGCATGAGTTGGAAAAAACACCAACCCACGCTACCGAGAATGCGATAGCATGAGTTACAATGTTGGTTTGGCTGAGGGGGATCCGCCCCTCCCCCCCAATTAATATAAAAACATCTTCCGTTTCGCCATCAAATAATGTATCTGCTATGGGGACCGAACACGTAGTTGATATAGATCTATGTTTACAAGACAAACACTATACCATTACACCACGGATTAGTCATACAAAATAGAGATTTTTTAGTATATATATATATATATATATATATATATATATATATATATATCTGATATACTTAACAATAAGAGATTTTTAAAATAGACAATTTTATGCTGCAACAATGAGAAATATTTTAAACAAAATAATACAGTTGTTTAATAAAACAGCGTTTTTATACTCTGTTGTAATTCTCTAGATAAAATACATTCACATACAAGGAATTTTAACCACGCCCACCTACTTCAATGAATAGGAAACACTCGCGTTCCGGCTGAGCGAACATAGGTAAATGTGCTAGCGTTTCAATGTTTAAGATCCGTAACTCTGTCATTGGTGGAAATCCTACGGATTTCACACGCGTTATACCTAACGGAGTTATCTCCCATGTGAAATTGCAAAATTGAAGATTTTCAATGGAAATTCTTTCACAATTTCACGAAGCAATTTCCAATGCAAATTATACATAAACAAACTGAATTTTGTTTTCAAAACGCTTTGAAAAAGCGGTCTTATAAATTCCCTCTGCTACTTTTTGTACCGAGGAGGTGTGAATATCGAAATACTTACCAGCTTCTGACATTGATTGAAATACCATCTCCCCCTTGTCAGTATTAAACGATCTTACTGGTCTCTTCCCAATTGATTTACAAGTACCAGTATTTCCAAATGCAGTATTCTCACTTTGTGTAACAGCTCGTAAATTATTCAAAGAATTATGTGTCCTAATACCATCAATATGATCAATAACAAGGCCATCCTTGATTAATCCATTATACACTTCATAAACGAAACGGTGATTGAGATACATTTTCCCTCCAGCTTTAAATATCAAATAACCCATACCATTATCCCGCCCAACAGATTTCTTATTTTTACTGTGTCTAACAACACCATCACTAGAAGCTTCGTAATTTTTAATAACAGGATGTCTTTGAAATTCTTGGCTCATTTATATATAATATATCTATTTGTCTAATTCGTTAATTGGCTGAATTATAACATTGGAAAATCTTTTTATATAATCAGCCGTAGTTTTTATGATTTTGCCGTTATTGACGTCGTTAGGATTTTTGATTCTTCGCTTGTCATAATAACGTTTTAACTCTCTATAACGCTTACCCCCGCAATTAATGCATAACTGCGACTTGCCTCTTACACCTACCCCACAATGCAAGCATGGTAGAGGTCCCTCCGAACCGTTTCTTACACTCTGCATATGATACCCACAGAATTCATTTCTGCATGATTTGTTACACGGAGTCTTTGATCCAATCATAAGCCATTTGCAATGATTCATTATATAAAATTTTCTTATTTAAATACTTGTTTTAATTATAATATGAAGGAGTTCAAGAGATTATCGAAAATTAAGCCTTGGAAAAATGTTAGATTTAATCTCGATAGAATCTCTGATATACCTAAAAGTCTAGTAGATGATAAACCACTATTGAGTAAAATCAGCGACTGTTTTAATGAGTTTAAGCGTGATGGAGCATCTCATACGTGGTCGACATTTCGAATTATTGATGAAGATGTCAATATACCCATAATTGATGCTACTATGAATGATATAAGAGCAGCTGAGATACTTTCACACCTTGGCGGGAAATCTCTACTGAAGTATTTTTTTAGAATAAAATTCATTATCGAAGAGGAAGGTGAATGGATTATCAGAGATAAATTTGACCCAATCCTTAAGGATAAAAAATTTGTAATTGTGAGTAGAGATTCCAAACCAGGAATTTTAACTGGAATTGACAAACCATACTATGAGAAATCTTACCCTGTAACAGCAGTTGTTTACGGAATATATCAGCTAAATGATAACCCAAGTATTACAAAACTAGCTCCAATGTTTTCATCATCAGTGGCTTTGCCACTTAATTGTGTAGCAACACGGTTAATAGAACACTTCACAAATGCATCCCGGGGAAACAAATTAACTGATCTACGAAGAAAAAAAATAACCGAATGGGAATTGACAGTGAAACAACGCGGGGCAACGATTTCCGATATAGCTAAATTAGAAGCATTATTAAAATTTCCAATATCGGTAGCGACGATAACCGGAGAAGTATTATACGAACCGAAATATCAATCGCGAGGAGCTCCAATTGAAATTATCGATCATAACAAACACGCGTGGACACCCGCGGTAAATATATTTCCACGAGAAAGAACTGTTCGATATATCCCTAAAGAATTTTCTAGGGATGGTTTCTATGAAGAGAAATTATTTGATGCTATTCACACATTAACCAAAGACGACCCTGTGTCAATGTGGTTACTCAGGAGTAATGAGGATCCGGAAATAGAATTTGATCAGTTTGTAAAACCAAATGGTGAATTATATCGAACTGAAGAATTAGATACTAGAATGAGAAAAATCGCTAATGAATTTTCACCTGAAAATTCTTTAGAATTTTCTAATGAAAAACTACTTACAGATAGCTTCACAATTCCATCAGTGGTAGCTCACTTTGCAAGAGAAAAAAACTCATGGCGTCCAACACGAAGTGATTTTCTCAATGACGTGAAGTTGAGTTGCGTCGAATTGGGTCATGGAGGATTGTGGAATACGAAATACTCACGTGATGGTATGATTTCAATTGATATATCCGCGTGTTATCCTGGAAGTTTTCTCGGATATGGAGAATGCTCTGAATATTTTAACCGATTTGGACATCCCACACATGAAATGACTCGTGTTGCGATTAATGGTCCATTGCCTGATTTTGATTTAACCGGGTTCGCTCGTGTGATATCATTCGAATTAGCTACAGGGTTACATCCGTGTAGTTATCTTTGGCTTGGTAGACATATGTATGAAAAAGCGTGGATGCCAATTGTGCTATTGCGATATATGATCGATTGTGGTATGTTAACATCATTAATTGTCAGCGAAGCTATTATATGCTATAACGCGCAGAAAGATGTTTGGTTACCAAAACCCGATCTCGAAAAAATAATTAACGAACAACGAAAACAATTGGGAGATTGTGAAACACTTATGGATTGGTCTGAGAGGTTATTCGAAGGTAGGAATAGAGAGGCTAAAGAGCTCGGACGAAGAATAATCGGTAAATTCACTCAAGGTGGAAGATTTGACAATGCAAAATATTCTTCGAGATTGATCTTAGACAATGAAGAATACGATTTTATCATAACCGATTTAATAAAAAAAGGAAAATTTGTAACCCGTAGGGATGCTTTTCGATCCAATGGTGAGAAATTAGGTACGGTTGTTACCTACTGTGATGGATATAGTTGTCAGTACACACATTTGAGAAGTTCTATGCTAGCCTATTCTTGTATTAATCTATTCTCGATGATAAATAGATTTCCTAATACCGCGGTTAGAGTAGCTACTGATTCGATGTATATCCATGAGAAATACAAATCAGATGTAGCTAAATTCACAGATCCTAAGGAAGCGTGGGGAAATTGGAGGTTTAAAAAAGAAACATTACATGAGTATTGTAAATCCGCAGACGTTGCTATGGATGATAAATACTTGAAAAGTAACCATAATATCTCAGAGATTCAATCAGAATTTTCTACTGCACCGCCTGTATCCGATCCGATTTGTAGATACAAGACAGTTTATTTAAACGGCTGTGTTGGATCAGGAAAGACAACTCGTGTAATCGAATTATTTCGTCGTGGTGGAAATACTTGTATTTCTACTAACATGATTGTGTTAACACCAACTCACAGACTCGCCAGAGAGATGATAGCGCGGGGGGTAAAAGCCTGTACTTATCACAGCTTCTTTCGATGGAAAGGTGATACATGGACTCCTGATCGAATGGGCGATAAATTTATTCCTGAAATAATAATCTGGGATGAAATATGCACGGTATCATTGACAGTATTACAGATATTTCTATCATGGTTGTTATTGAAAAATACAAAAGTCGTCATGTGTGGGGATCACGGCCAACCGCAGCCATTTGTTGGTGGATCTCCACATGAATGGCTAAAGGGGTTTGTAGACTATTATGAAGAGATTAATACCGACCATAGATCACTTGATGAACAATTACGCGAGTTCAAAGCGCTAATTAGATTACAACCGGATAAAATCCAATGTGAAATAGCGCGTGAAATAATCTCTGAAACTCCCATGAATGATTTTTGGGAAATGTGGAAGCCAAATGATTTAATAATCGCGAGTAGAAAAATAGTCAGAGACGCACTTCAGATGAAGTTGTTTGCGCTACATAAAGAAAAATTTGCAACGCTTCCAGTACCACTCTGTTATAGACCTAAGGATACACGAAAGCAGAATATCGACGTTGACATTCCTGGACAACAACAAAAGCAGAATTTAGTATTAAATGATATTGTGTTGGTTGATATCAGCGTCGTTAAAGATGCATTAGGTGCTGATAAATCCCCATGGACGTTAGGTTATGCAGCAACAATACACTCTTCACAGGGATTGACTATATCCGATACAACTCTTTGGATAGTAGATAATCATATTGAGTGGTCAAATTTAGTTTATCTCGCAGTATCCAGAGTACGGCGAATAAACCAACTTCGAAGAATTGTTGTTGACGATGAAATCATTGGTAACGATATTATCACTGGTGATTTTATCACTGGTGATATAATCAGAAAAAAACTCTCTGGCTATAAACAACAGGATAAAAAAAATAAAAGAGAATTTGACATTGATGCTGAATTAATTAAGACACTAAAGCAACAACAGAACAATCACTGCGCGAGTTGTAATTGTATAATGAGTTGGAATTGGTCGGATAAAGATCCTCGCCAATTCACCGTAGATAGAAAAGATAACAATCTCGGTCATGTCAGAAACAATGTGAGGTTGACTTGTCTTGAGTGCAACAGACGCAGAGGTGCCAGCACCTTAGGTGCTAGTTAAGACCACGCGGTGGTAACTGAGTATCCTCGGGAATCACTTGTAATTGTTCGCGTGTAAAACCCCGCTGAGGAGCAGTTGAATCCAGTCTATAGATTGAAGGTCTACCCGTAGATCGTGTTATACCGGATATATTATGCGTAGTGACACTCCAAATAGGATCAGTAGCTCTTTTTTTACCACCCTCAAGCTCTCCTGGTTCATATAAGTACCTTACAATGACATTACTACCAAGAATTGGTTCTTTTTGTGAAATTCCTTGGATTTCCATTTTGATAGACGCCTTCTTAATAGCGTTGACAGGTTTCATATTAATTGTTCTAGTAATCTCATTATTGATTGCGGTAATCACAGCTGGTAATCTCTTGACCCATTCACGGGATCGTTTATCCTGGATGAATTCTTTTGCGTATTGATATCCGAATAACCGCTCAGCAAGGGTTTTATTAAACCGTTCAACAATTGCCTGATCGCGATGTAGCGCAGTGTGTCCTCGTCTGATGGCGACATTATGATGTTTCATCGTAGATGTAACAACACCTTGAAATTCCTTGCCAGGATCAACTTGTAACAGATTTGGCCAGCGCAGAGGACCTCGTCGATAAATTTTTTCAAATGCAGAAGCTACTTCAGCAGATGATTTTGTTTTTAACGGTTCTGCTTCTTTGTATCGACTTGCAATATCAACTAACGTTAACGCGTATTTGTAACCGTTGTCATGCGGCAGAAATAGTATATCAGCTTGATGAACTTCATTAGGTGTTGTAACATCAAAATGCGAATAGTTAATTTTTTTAGGCGCTGGTAGATAAATTTGCCATATTGCCTGTTTAGATAACCAGTTTGCCGCTGTAGTTTTTTTCACCTTTGATGCACTAGCGAGTTTATTGATTGCTGCGTAACCTCTCCAGTATCCTCTCGGAGAATAATAAATAGATTCCATATTAAAATGCTAGCATTTTCAATTACCAGCACCTAACATCAATTTACCCTTCATAGCAGATTTTACCAACCAAGAAGCCAACTTTTCTTTGAAGGATTTATCAGGAATAGCATTTAACGCATGAATTAATTTTACATCTGCGAGATGTCTGTGTTGAAGATTGCTGCTTTTATAAGCGACATCATGAGCATGACACGCCTTATCAATAGCGTTTATTGGATATTCGCCGGGTCGGGGCTGATTTTGATCATCAAGTCTGATATCTAATCGTGTTCCCGGTCCACAGTAGCTATATCCTGGAAGGTGCTTTTCTCCTGGATACTTTGCCCACGGTGTTCCTGGGAGTTTTGTCAATTTGGCTGCAATATCACCTCCTCGTTTTTTTTTAAAGGTTTCGTGGAAGTAAATCTAAATTTTTTCGTACTACATTGTACGCATTTACCAGAAAGCGCTGATCGATTATTTTTCGTTGTAATCGTCGTCAAGTCATTTGTGCCAGTACGCGTCCTACACTTCACACAATATAGATCCATAATTTATATATAACAGTTATGAATGTAATTGATTATTCAGCTACGAGACGACGGGAACCTATTAGACACCATGCAATGTTACCAAATTCTATTCGCGCGATTATCATCGGACCATCTGGAAGTGGTAAAACACAATTGCTACTTAATTTGATAACGAGATGGATGAAGTGGGATAAATTGTACATGATTGCTCCGAGTGTAGACGATCAACGATGTTATGAAGTATTAAAGGATTTTAATGATGCCGCGAGAGAAATTAACGGTGATGGTGTTATTGAGTTTATAACCGATATCGAAGAGGCACCTAGTATTGATGATATTGATGGAAGTATTAACAATTTAGTCGTATATGATGATATCATGTTAGATAATCAAAAGAATCCTGCTAGAATATTTTCCAGAGGCAGACATAAAAACACCGATGTGATATATATCACTCAACGTTACACTCAAATACCAAAAGTGATCAGAGATAACTGCAATATGCTGTGTGTATTTAACGGAGTTGATACTCATACTCTTAGAAATATTTGGCAAACTTGGTGCGGTGGTGATATGGATCATAATCAATTTAAAAATTTCTTTAGCCGCGCTCAGTCAATCCCACACGGATTTGTGACGATAAATTTATCAGACCCTCGGACAAGATATCGTGTCGGACTTGATCAAATATTTAGTTAGCGCATTAACAGCCGAGGAGGTGAACGTCAACTAAATGGCATCTTTTTTTTTACCAAATGGACCCTTCTCTTAATATTTATTAGAAGGGTTTATTTGACAAATTAAGACTTCCTAGTAAATATTAACTAGAAGAGTTTATTTGACAAATTAGGACTTCCTAGTAAATATTAACTAGAAGGGTTTATTTGACAAATTAGGACTTCCTAGTAAATATTAACTAGAAGGAAGCATCGTTGACGACTAAAAAAGCTGGTCTGTATACCCTCTCTGCTGCTCCTTTTGGCTGATATTGAATCAACAAACATTTTTCTACAATTTTAGTTACAGTAAATAAATCTACATTAATTTTCGAAGCGTGTTTTCTCAAAACCGCACTTTGGCCATGTTTGCCTCATAAAGTGCTATAAAATAAAAACTTTTAGTCCGATTTTAAAACGGGTTTTACCATTATAATCAACGTCCAAACCTATACAAACATAATAAAAATCAGAATTAGACTAGTCGGTGAGATTCGAGTGAAACCGTCGCGGAGGGTCACATTATAGATATGAGAATGGGGAAAACACGCGGGCCGCATTAACACTAAACTTTGCTGTCAGGTAGCGGGCCGCAAAATATCGTCTCGCGGGCCTCAAATGGCCCGCGGACCGCGAGTTTGAGACCCCTGTCTTACATGAAGAAGTGCGCAACACCATTAGGCAGAAAGTAGGCCATTATGAAGACCTTTTCACCATTGTCAAAAAGAGAAAGCTGAAATGGTATGGCCATGTCACTAGAACCAAAAGTCTATGCACAACAGTACTGCAGTATAGTGTCCAAGATGGTAAAAGGAGAGGTAGACAGAGAAAAAAGTGGAGTGACAACATCACAGAATGGACCAGGAAAAGTTTTGCAGAGACACAGGCATTGGCACATGATCGGGTCAGGTGGAGGAAACTGATCAGATATTCAGCAGCACAGTGCCTCAACGACCACACAAGGTCAAGAGACTGATGATGATGATGATTATGATCCTGTGTGGATGCTGTTAAACAGGTTTGGAATTTTTAATTTCAGCGTCATGAAAAATTGTTTGTCATTGTAGGCATATCTGGAAATAAGTGATCATATTCAATTAATAACTGTTTCAGTTCATTTCTTTCTTACATTTGCAGAAGTGAAAGTTTCTGGACTAGATTTTTCATAATTTCTGAATTACAAAGATTCGTCATTACAATATCAGTCGTCATTTCAATATCAGGAGAATCTGATGATATTCCTTCACTGAGTGGGACAGGTACAACTAAATTAATTACATGTTTAACATGGCTATCCCTTACAATATACTCATTTAGCATGTTTATATGGTACAGATGTTTTTGTTTGCGCCTCCCAGGAGTATTTATGATGAAATTTAAGTCAATAATTTTCCTGTCAACTGTGTAAGGACCATAATATTTGGCCAGCAGAGAAATTTATGGCATTGACAAGAGAGCCAGGACTCTATCACCAGGCTGAAAACTCCTTTCCTTCGACGTTTAATCATATCTTGATTTCATTTTAGATTGAGCAGAGTTCATATTTGCTCTTGCGAACTCACAAAACTTTGACAACTTGTATCTAAAATCGGAAACATAATCAAGAAGATTGATCTCAGTATCTTCATTAGAGAGATGTTTCTTTTTCAGTAACTTCAATGGTCCGCGCACATTTTGTCCAAAAATCAGTTCAAAGGGACTAAAGCCTAGAGATTCTTGAACTGATTCTCTAACATCAAACAATAGTAAATGAATGCCCTCATCCCAATCTTTATTCGTATCAAAACTATATAATCGGATCATATTTATCAAAGTCTGATGGAATCTGTCTAATGCCCCTTGGCTCTCAGGGTGAAGACAGAAGATTTAAATTGCTAAATGCCTAATTCATACATAACTTGTTGGAAAATTCCAGACATGACATTTGAACCTTGATCAGACTGAACAGATTTGGGAAGGACATACTGAGTAAAAACACTATAAAAGCTTTTACTATTGTTTTAGATTTTTTTATTCCTCAACGGAATTGCCTGTGGAAACCTTGTTGACGCACACATAATGGTCAACATGTATTGGTTACCTGACTTGGTCTTGGGTACGGGACCTATACAATCTACCATAATTCTACTAAATGGTTCGTCAAAGGCAGGAATAGGTTGTAGATGAGCCTTAGGTATCTTCTAATTGGGTTTTCCTACTATTTGACAAGTATGACAAGATCTACAATATTTGGCAACATCACTTTTGATTTTTCGCCAATAGAAGTGAGTCAAGATCTTGTGATAAGTTTTATTAATCCCTAAATTAGCAGCCAAAGAAGTTTCATCGGCCAGATTAAGTATTTCCTGTCTTTAAGGTTTTGGAACTACTATTTGATAGTTCACCGACTACTCATCACCAGCAGGTTCCTCGGGAGGTCTCCATTTTCTCATAAGAATTCCATTTTTAATGAAATAACAGACAGGAACTTCAGTGGCTTCAGTCTCACTTATGGCCATTTGAAACAAACAGGAGATCTCAGGTTCATTTTCCTGTTCGACGACAAGTGACTGTCGTTTATCACCCTGATTAGAATAAAGAGAATGAATCGTTAAAAGTGGATCACTATGATCAATACCTTCTGACTGATCCAAACAAGGAGTAAAAGTGACCTCATCAAAAGCCTGACATATACACGTGTCAGCTAAAGGAATACTGCCTTCATCAACATCATTCTCAAGAGCTTTCTTTGCCATAGCTCTTGTAACTGCACAAGCTTGAAATATATCACGAAATTCTTTTTCAATTGGATCAACTTTCTGATCCGAATTAGGCTTGTCGGTTACAAGTGGATTAACCACAACGTTGTCTCCAGCTATGTCGTTGCCTAGCAATAAATGAATGCCCTTAACGGGTAAAACCGAGACTGTTCCGATTGTCACAGGTCGTGACAGTAAGTCTGATGACAAATTTACACAATGGAGAGGAACATTAACAAAGCCGTACTCTATTCTCGAAATAAGAACACTTTCATTAGAAGAAGACTTCTCAGAAAAAGGCAAACTACCTGACAATTAAAGACTCTGAGAAGCTCCTGTGTCTCTTAAAATTTAATAGATGTAGGATTGGCTGAATCACCCAAGAGTTATAGAAACTTCTATATGAATGGTTGATAATTCTCTATAATAAAATCAGACTGAGATTTATTAGACCCAACAAATGTATTGCTTTCAATACATGACCGTGACCTTTACCTCCCAGAAATAAGAGCATTTGGAACAGGTCCGTCTTGATTCTGATGCCTATTTTTCAATTTGTAGCAATCAGAAATATCGTGTCCTTTTTTATTGCAATAGGTACACGTTGGAAGAGACAAGGATCTAGAATCAAGCTTCGCTGAAGTTTGATTTTTGAAAGTTGTGTTAGTTTTAGTTTTAGAAGGGCTTGTATTAGGTTGAAATACTTTCTGCCAGAAGACTGTTGAGTAGAAGTCTTGAGAACAAAAGGAACTTTATGTGTCAAATAATATTCGTCAGCTGCTCGAGCAGCATTCTCTAAAGTTTCAATCCTATGCTCATCAAGATAAAACTTAACATCACTATGGACACAGTTTTTGAACTCTTCCAAATAATATCATTTGCTTGAGATTTTGATAATCTTGTTCGACTTTCTTGGCTAAGCACCATATATCAAATAATTGCTCTTTTTCTCTAGTCGACATGAGTTTGTCTAGCTTCGTGTCTGTAATTTCTGAATTTCTGCCTATATGCTTCAGGGACTAACTCATAACCCCTTAGAATGCATTCTTTAACCACATCATAGTCACCACTTTGCTGAACGGACAGTGAAGTGTAAATTTCACTAGCCTTACCAGCGAGTACACATTGAAATAACTGCGTCCAATGCTCTCTTGGACACTTTAAATTCTCTGCAACTTTCTCAAAACGAATGAAATATTTGTCTACTTCTTTTTCTATTAAAGGGGGCACTAATCTAATATTCCTTGCTAAATCAAAACTTAAACTTGTATTTGAAGTAAGATGGTGTTGTTCACCTTCCAGCTCTAATTATTTCATTTAAATTTGATATTCCCTTTCTTCCTTCTCTCTCTCTCATATTATAATTGTTTTTTCTTTCGCCCTTTCTTGAAACTCCAGCTTCTTCAACTCTAATACCCTCTCTCTCTCCTCTTTATCATATTGTAATTGTCTTTCTTTCTCCTCTTCGCCATGTTGTAATTGTCTTTCTTTCTCCTCTGTCATATTGTTCTTGTCTTTCTTTCTCCTCTTTGTCATATTGTAATTGTCTTTCTTTCTCCTCTCTGTCATATTGTAATTGTTTTTCTTTCTCCCTTTCTTGTCTCTCTCTCTCCTATTTGTCATATTGTAATTGTCTTTCTTGAAATTCCAACTTCTTCAACTCTAATTCCATCTCGAATTTCAATTCTAATTTCTTTATTTTAATGCCAGAGTCTGATGCAGAATTACTGACCGAAATTAAAGCACTTTTTTCTAAAAAATTCTTTTCTACCAAATATTGGACCAAAATCCTTTTAATATCTTGTTTCGTTAAAGAAGCCTTGACTTCAAAAAGATCATTTTTTCTGGCAAGTTGAATCAACTAATCTATTTTTAAAAGATCTAATTGCTCCTGGATAGGATTAGAAAGAAATATTTCTACTTTAGATGTCATTTTAATACAAGCCTGTCAGTCTCAAGATTTAAAAAAATTCAAAACAAGGGGAATTCAAATTTAAAACAAAAATATTCTGAAAAAATTTATAGCCAAATTCGAATTGATTTCAATCCCGGGACAAGCTCCCAATTTCTATGTTACGTGCTTAGGCTTGCATAAACAGTAACATAGAAAGATTGAAAATAACAAGCTTGTAAAAACGTTATAAACAAATTTATTGAGTACAAATATTTTCAGGAAAGAAACATAAACTTACGGTTTTAAGAATCAAATCCAAAATTAATCCAAAAAGAATTCACAATATAATCCACTAGTGGAAAATTGCAAAAGTCCTGGTATTAAAATGTCCCAAATAATTCCCGGTTCGAATCTTGACGTAGTAATCCAAAATGAAAGACGATGTCGCGTAAAAAAGTCAATTCTGGTCTTATGGAAACTCAATGAGCACAAATGTTTTCCAGATAAATAACACAATAAAATCATCTTGATCCAAACGAACTGAAATAATTTCCAATAACTCGAAAACACAACTGAGTAATCTAAAAACCCAGAGATTATACTGAACCGTTTGCTTCTAAAACACAACTATATACTGTTTTTTACGTAAACAGGAAGGGGTCCCGTGATATTCTCGAACCTTACAGAAAAAAATCACGTTCATAAAATCACATATACACCTTATGAGAATCAGCTAAAACTCAGTATTGTTTACCCTCAGAAACTTAAAATAAAAAGATGTCTTTGGAATCAACCAATAAATTTAAAAGCTTGTTTATCAGAATTGAAATATTTTCAGGAAAGAAACATAAACTTACGTTTTAATGAATCAAATCCAAAATTAACCCAAAAAGAATTCACAATATAATCCACTAGGGGAAAATTGCAAGTCCTGGTAATAAAATGTCTTAAATAATTCCCGGTTCGAATCTTGACCTAGTAATCCAAAATGAAAGACGATGTCACGTAAAGAAATCAGTTCTGATCTTATGGAAACTCAATGAGCACAAATATTTTCCAGATAAATAACACAATAAAATCATCTTGATCCAAACGAACTGAAATAATTTCCAATAACTCGAAAACACAACTTAGTAATCTAAAAACCCAGAGATTATACTGAACCGTTTCCTTCTAAAACACAACTATATGCTGGTTTTTACGTAAACAGGAAGGGTTCACGTGATATTCTCGAACCTTACAGAACAAAATCACGTTCATAAAATCACATATACACCTTATGAGAATCAGCTAAAACTCAGTATTGTTTACCCTCAGAAACTTAAAATAAAAAGATGTCTTTGGAATCAACCAATAAATTTAAAAGCTTGTTTATCAGCCTTGAAACAAGGCCAGAAATGAGGTTAACATCTGTTGTTTACAAGTAAAGTATAGGTCATCCTAATTTTCTAGAAAACGTATCTCCCAATTAATTAATTTTAAACCCAAAATGTAAAATTTAATTATTACAAATTAAAACAAAAATTAATGACTTAAATCTAATATACGTAGCTTGTTTTCGAATCCTCGTTTCTTAAATATTTTGATGTAATCTATAACAAACTTCAAGAAGCTATACATTAGTACGGAATCGATATCTAGCCAAGAAATAAAGTATTTCTGGGGGTACTTTTTACATTGATTTTAGTCTCGATTAGTTTCTATGTGTGGTCTGTGAGAATAGCTAAATGGAATATGGAATATTGTCAATTACGTAGTTTGCTGTTTGATTCGGCTCCCTATTAACACTATTGAGAAGCATACCTATATATCCATACTATCAAATTATGTCATAACAAAAATATATGAGACGATTTTGTATTTATTTGCAAGTCTTCATTAAATGTTTACTAATTTGAAACATTGCGCCATTTTTTACTAAAGAAAATATATGTGTGGGCTGATCAGGTAAATATGTCATGCATACATTATTAAAACACTTACCGTAAATACTGAGTTTCAGAGCTAACCTTGGATCGCGCTCTGAACTTTGTGGAATGCTGGGTATTAATGTGTAGATTCCCTCGTCACTGGTTGTTACGCGTCTTAAAATGAGAGAATCATTTCCATTTCCAGCCAATGTGACTCTGTCTGTGTATGCAGGTTCTATTGTAAGCCCATCTGTATCTTTCCAGTACGCTATTCTTTCTGCCGTCTTGTTTTCACCAGTGAACCAAGTTTTGGCCTTGACGTACTCCCCAGGGATGAGATCGTATTCCCATGTCAGTTGGACATCATCATGTGCACAAGAGGCGATATTCCTCGAGACGTTCTTCCATGCGAAAGCTGAAAAACAGATTTGTACCATTGTATGCACTGTGTATTTTTCGCTTTTCATAAGGAATATATGATAGGGGACAGTTATGAAGTTGGTAAGCTTAGCAGAAACCGTAATTCTGAGACATCTTTATCCATAAATAACAAGGAAATATAAAACAGAAGAAAGGTAGACATTTGTTTTAGAATGATATGTGCTTTCACATTTTGCTGCTTATCTTTAAACTAAATTCTCACATTTATTGTTACATGTTGACAGTGTACACCAGGTGCAGCTGAATTTGAACAATACAATTTATTATCATGTATGTAACACCACACCAAACTACTTGTTATATCAGTCAATTTGAGACTATATATTCATTTGTTTTTTTTTTCGATTATTATAGTTCCAGGTCGTCACCGGTAACTTGCGTTTAGAACAACACATTCAAGTTTCAAAAATCTAAATAATACATACGCTGCATACCGTCCAGCACTCATGAATATAACAACCATAAGAAATGTATGGCTATTTTAAAATTTTGGCTGGGTTCATCCTCAAATGCAGAGATACACCATTTATATTGTGAGCTATGATATATATATATATATCTATATATATATATATATATATATATATATATATATATATATATATATATATATATATATATATATATATATATATATATATATATATATATATATTGGTAGATACAAGCCGAAATTGCCTAATACATGTCTCTTATTTTCAAATTCCATGATTTTGAAATACGCAACAAGAGATCAAATGTACACTTTTCAAACTTTATAATGAAAATATTATTGATCCATTAAGAAAGATAATACAACTTGAAAAATAACAAGTATGTACTTTCAGTGTGAATTAATGAATGAATGAATTAATGAATGAATGAATCAATCAATCAATAAACCATTCAATCAACGAGACAGTCAATCAATCATTCAATAAATAATTTCATAACGCAATATATTGATGGACTTTTACAACTAAAATTTTATCACATGTGTTTTACGACTTTGAAACACAGCTGACAAACCAATTTTAATTAGTGCCGTCAAATATTGTATTGGTGTTGGAGTTAGGATGATACTAAAAGAAAGCGAGAATTATTGAAAGAAATTTCCTTGTTAGTGTATTAAAATGAAACATGTGCCAAATAGAACATCACTCTGTGCCGAAGTCAAAACCTGGATTGTTTTTAAATACTTTTAAAATATAAAATTATATATTTACGATTGGCTTTTAAATTTTATTACCCGTCTATGCACTTAAAATATATAACAGAACAGTATGAAAAGTAACAATATTTGCAATATTCAATACATACTTTATTTCCCTAGAACACAAAGGAAAACTTTTAAAAAATACGGTATTACTCATTATATCCTAAATATGCTTATTATTACAGACACAATTCAAAATAATTTAAAGTCCTGAAAATACTTTAGCAGAGGCCTAAATTAAATCCAATGCTGAAGTCAATGACGCGTCTGTGGTAGCTCAAAGAGTGCTGATGTTCCATCATTCTTTTTATAGAATCAAAATAATATAATTCAGGTTTGAATTCGCTATAACGTATAGTCAGTGACTCTTCCCAGTTGTTACATCAGAGCATATTTGTATTTTTAAATTGAATAATTTGAAGAAAATAGATTCCAGCCCGAAATGAAATACCGAACACAACGTATAGTACAGCTTGATTGTGATATGTCTTAAAGCACGAATTATAGTTCCATTTTCCAATGATATTATCTAGTCCTCTATTTGTCCTCGGGTTACAATTAGCATTTGATAGCGAAAACCTAACCGAAATTATCCTTGCAGAATGATCCTAATGTTAACAAAATAAACATATAGTTATTATTAGGAACCTATTTCTAAAATTATTAATAGAGAACCCGGATTAGTTCAAGGGCACTAAAAAATCCAAATGTAGACCTAAACCCTAAAAAAACATAGCTACGTCTATTAATAAGAATTCTTATTCAAAACCCATACATATCGAGAATAATTTAGCTACGTATCAGTTGTTAACATCAATATAAAACAGTCAATTCATGTCAGGCAGAAAGTAAACTTAATTTTAAACACGTTCAAGTGCAATATAAAATGTTACAATACAAAACCATATAATCAATATTCTTTTAGAAATCTAAGAAACAACCAATTCAAATTACATACATAACACTTTGAATGATAAGCAAATGATGGATGTCAACCTATGAAAATATTTCTACTCATTTCTGTATCCGTTCGTTTATGCGTATGTTTATTGACAAATGTACTTGCGTGTGAAAGAATAACAACAATGGATACAATTTCTATGTTTTGCTTCACGAAAAAAGGGAAAAAAGCCGAGCATAGAGTCTCATGCGTGTGACATGCACAACAAATTTGGATATATTAGGATATCCGTATGCGCAAGAGATGTTCGTTCATGGGGAGAACAATGTCGTTCTATGCAGGTTTACGTGGCTAGGGAATCATAACGGCGCACATGGAAGTATAAACGTTTTGTTACGTGCATGAAAACAACAGACTAAAAAATGTAGATAGATAAATATGTGCATAAGGAAATAAATAGCGCCTACATGTATATGGCAAGGTTACGACTCTAAGTTGATTAAACTAAGTAACAGTAATAAAGCAAAATCAAATATTTTTTTTTTTAAATTTAGAAAAAATATTACATTTTCCAAGGTATAAAATGAGTATGTTTGAGAAACTGATGGTATTATTAAGTGAATCTATAATTTTCCTGATAAGGTTCTATGAAATATCTAAAGAACGAAACGTTCCCTATAAATTTCAAACTGTAAATGTAGTGCTCCGCCAAGAATTGTGAAGTTGTAAAGTTGTGCACTCCTATTGAATAGTTTACAACAGTTTCATAATAATACTGTAATCAAATAAGTACATTCTGATTCCAGTGAACTGTCCGAACAAATGGTTTTTACCTCAAATAATTTCAAGGTATAACATAAAATACGTCTACGGACCATTAAGAACACACGAAATGAAGATGACTCCAAAATCAAAACGAATGTGATTGTCCAGTTCTTTCCTTATATGCACCTTCTCTTGCAGGCATTTCACCATATACACCACATGACGGATAATGTTGGTATTCATTTTGCCTCAAACAAGCTTATAAATGATACCTAGGCAACGAATAGGAAGTCAATGAAAACCAGATAACTAAAGAAAAACTCAATGAACCAAATTACATGCCACTCGAATATAGTAAACATGAACTATACAGCCTAAGTAACACAATAATTAACAATAAATGACAAACAGATTGGAATCAAAATCACAAAGTGAGAAAATTATATGATATCATTAAGGAAGTAAATAGAAACAGAAAGGCACCTAGGTGCACAGGCTATGAACAAATAATAATCAATCGAATTATCTTAGGAAAAACTAAACTGGCAAACAGCTTTGGAAAATACATAGGACCCTTCCCACATAACATAAATTGCTACAATTGTAATACCCCAGAAGATTTACACCACATATTCAATGATTGTAGAATAACCAAGAAGGAAAGGAACAAATTCAGATCTGAAGAACAAATCATAGCCACCCCATATACATACCCAGAAATAATTCAATTAAAAAATGTCGACACCCAAACAACATTAAAAAATAAAATTGAATTTTTAAAAACAACAGGGTTACTAGAGAAAATTTAGAAAATATAAATATAAAGAACATAATAGCGAGAAGAAAAAGAAAGAAAATAAAACTAAGGAAGAAACCTAGTACTAGCTCAAACCAAAAGTAATCATCAAAAATGAAAGCCTCTTTAAAGGATGGAAGCACCACCAGGAATGAGCAGGTATATCTCAATCATCCTTGGAACCCACATACACTACGGTGGGCATGAGATGATCAAGGCTCGTATACGGAGCAATCAAACCGGAACCTAAAGATGCAAGTAACCCTAGAAATAAAATAGGGAAATCAAAAGGATTACATAAAAACTAGTACTTGAGTATTCCCGTGGTAGGCAACCAAAAAGAGAGCCTCTTTAAGGAATGGAAGCACCACCAGGAAAAAGAAGGTAGATCTTAACCGTCCTTGGAACCCACATACACTACGGTGGGCATGAGATCACCAAAGCTCATACAATGAGCAACCAAACCGAAAAATAAAGATGCAAGTAACCCTAGAAACAAACTAGGGAACCTTGACAAATTACTCAAAGCCCTTTGAGTAATGAAATCACTCCGGAAACAAAAACAAGTCAATAAAGTAGATGACAGATAAAGTAATAGGGGTAAGCAAACCACAGCGAATAGATAATGAAGACAATTAGGGAATAATAGATAATGAAGACAATTAGGGAATAAAAACTACATGTAAATCCCCCCCCCCAAAAAAAAAAAAAAATTTTTTTTTAAAACAGCTCAGAAAATAAGTATAGGAACCTACCATTACTACTATTACCTCCTCTAACTTTCCTCTCAATACAGCCTCATTGACAGTAAATAATAATTACCAAATACCTATCAAGTTCTAAAGTCAGAGAGCCAAAAATTAAATATAAATAGATGGTCTCATATCATAATATTATGTCCCGATATTATGATCCCCTTTTAGACATTATGAGGTAGTCTAAAAGCCCAAGAATACCAGGCCCCGCAGAAAAAGGCTGCAATTAAATTTATCTAACTTTAGGCATATAGACCCCCAACTCAACTATAAGGGCTGGGGAGTATGGGCTGTAGATTATATTAACTCAAAACAGCACAGAGTTTATACAATTAAAGTGGGAACAAGTTTGGATAAAGGGACATCACCGCTGCATCAAAACCGGAAGAAAAAGAAACATCAGGAGAGAAACAACTTTAAAGAACCCAGGACAAAGGAAAATGCTGGTACGAGGGAACAACAATATGCTGGGACACCATGAAAACAAGTTGGCAGCCTCACATTAGGGGCTACTCTAACAGACAAGAAAAAGCAACACAGAAAAGAATCCGATTGCTTTCATTGCCTGGTTAACAGGGTCCTCATGTGGTACGAGAACCCTCCTCGAACAATCTATTTCACGAAGCCTGACTTGGTCATTTTTTTTGCACACCGTTCAAAATTAACAAGCTAATTTTACCAAACAGTGACTATACTTATTTATGTCGCATAGACATCTTAGTATGCAATCTTGTTAGGGACTTAATACATGTACACTTTGTACTCGAGATAATGAAAAGTTAAGATAGTTAAACAAATTTTGACATTTCATTGATTTGATTTAATTTCATAGGTGGCTCCCATTAGTAATAACTGGACCAGATTTGAATTAGGCACGGAATCACGAATTTGCGGGCTGTATGACATCTTTGGATGTAATGGTACCTCTCTTTTATTGCCACCAGTCGGATAACTCCAAATTGGCGGAGATGTGAAACTAATTTCTAATACCTCCACTTTTGCCATTTCACACACATAATTGGCTGTTACGGCTGAGTGTGTTTTGGGTCTATTCCCACTCACCCAAGGTCCTCCATTCAGGTCGATGGTTACTTAATAGCAGCCCCGACCTGACGACCAACTTAAATAGTACTTCTTGAGTACATAAATGCCTGGGGGAAGCGGCACCATTCCTCACCCCCAGGAGAAATTAAATATCCAGCTTTGCTGGAAACTTAGAACAGTGCTACATGCCCCTTGTGGGCAATACAGCACTATAATTCAAATTCATCATCATCATCAGCTCCAAATCGGGGCCAGATAAAGATAAGGCCAGATAGAGATAAGGCCAGATACTGATAAGGACCAGATAGGGATAGGACAGATAAGGGTAGAAAGAAAAGGCAGAAGACAGGTAGAAAAAGGACTGGTGAAGCTTGATAGCTAGAATAAGGATTAGTAAATCAAGAGAGAAAATGAGAGAGGTAATTGTTTAAAGAGAAAAGATTTATTGTATGAAAATTAGAAAAGTAATTTGGAACTTAGATTTTAAAATACAAATTCTCATAAGCAGACGAATTTTCTACACCCGAATTTCAGAACCCAAAGTAGGATTGTGAAATTCAGATTTTATAAATTTAAAAGAACGTAATATGTCCACTAAATAATTTTTAACACTCAGGCTTGAATTTAGTAAGTTATGAAGCGATTTTAGATAATCGAGATATGTCCACTATGATTTAAGCTACTGATATATTTCACTACGTAAAATTTGAATATGTAATCTGATAAAAAGTGATGTAATTTGTTTAACAAATGAGAAATGGTTGAATAAATATGTCCTGAATTTTTAATCTTTCAATATTGTTGTTTTATCTCTAATGCTAGAGTCAGACGGACCCTTGTAGCTTCAGGGTCTGAAAATGAAAGCTCAAACCCGGAATAATTTTCCATACCCCTTGAGGTTACAATATATATAACAGGTGTACTGAAATAGTGTGTTGATACGTTGTTCATAAATAAGAAAATAGCAGGAAAAGAAGAATTATAAACTTCCTTGCTATCTCAGATTATCGAATTTGAATAAGGACAACTTTAGTTTGACACAAATACGTATACGTGAATACACCTGCTCACATTTTAGTAACCGGAAAAAGCAAGGATGTGATTGTGAGAACAAAGTTATACGTATACTAGATACATACCTAAGGCAAATTCGATTTGAACAGCAATAATACTACAGACGAAGACGCCCGACAATAACACCGATATCGTCATATCCTCCATCAGGAATCGTTTGACTGCAAGACATATAAATACAAAATAAACTGGTAAATAGTTGAGTCTTGTACTAGCGAGAGTTTGAAGTACATTGCGCAACACGTTCGTACATGTTTTCAGATTACACATATCTATCACAAGTGACACACGAACCTTGTATAGGACGAAAAGATAAAACAAGTAAACAGTGAAACCATAGATTACATGTCAGTGCCGATAAAGAAAGACGATACCCGTTTTCGTCTCAGTGGCGAATAATTACCCTTGTCTTGTTAATGATGATTTACTGATTTTCGATGACAGGACATGCTACGTTAGACAAAAACGCAGACTTCAAGTCAGATCGTGCTGTAACTAGTTACGGATAGATATGACTGTGTTACTGGTTCAGTATGTAAGTGAAAAGAATGAAATGTGATATGATTGAATGGTATGGGTAGTTGATCCCAATGGGGAGGGGGGCTTTGGGATTACAGATGGGGTGGGGAGAGGCGCTAATGCTGAATAATGTTTCTTACGGGGTAAGGTAGACGCTGAAAATAACCAAAGGGGGGTGGGGGACGATGGCCCAAAATGGTTTCGGAACCAGTATTGTTGGATATAATTCACTATGGAGCGAGCCACTAAGCTTAGTGTCTTGACAAAGTGTACCTAATGTTGTACACTGGAGGTAGTCTATCTTAATGTTATAGACTGAACAAGAACATTTTCAAAAAATATTTGCATGACGCGCTATTATTTCAGATTGTTACTTTTTTAATTTCGTTGACTTATTTTTCGATCAATACTTATTTGGATTTTATTTGTGACCGTAAAAAAAACTAAATGTGCGCTTGAATAACAAGCGAATTAGTTCACAAGTAGACGCCACATGTAATTTTAATACTGTCGGCAGATATGGTAAATGGGAAATAACTCTTTGTCGGTATTTCATGCTGGGATCTTCTCAGTTTCTCGTGTACGATATATAATGGCCGCCATGTTGACACTATCCCGTCCTGAATAATACCGAATATGTCCCTACAAACTGAAACTGAAAGTTCATGACCGTTAGTTATTGACATATTTAACTCTCACTCTGGCACTTGACTATACTCTTTCTAGACAGGATAATTACTGGATAGCCGACTAAAAACAAAATTACCTGGACAAAGACGTTAGTTCCGTTTAGCTCTAGTAATCGTGAAGTCCTGCGATTCAATTTTCCTCTTGAATACACACGTTGTTCGTGTTCGTTTCGAGAATTGCGTATGTCATATTAGAATAACACGTTAAAGGCAAGCTCTTTACTTACCTCGCATAACATCCACAACAGACCCTCCAATTGCTATGGTCGCCTGTGCATTAGATTATAAACTCACTGCTATGTGGAAACTAAACTGAGTAGTCTATGTATATGTTATGCACAAAAGAACTAGTATGATCAATACATGTGCACTCAGTCCCATCACAGGGGTTCGTATCGTTGCTTACAATCGCACGGTCCTACATATACTATATAATAGCTAGTTATATAACGATACGAGCCACTGTGAGTCCCCAGAGCTGAAAAATGACGCGTATCTATTTTTTTTTACGCAGAAACTCATTCATTCAATAGGGAAGTCATCTTGAAAATTGGGTAGGAGTTCAATACCCATGTAATGTCTCCTCAACTTACCTAGTTTCATAATGTTAATGTGATTGAACAATGTATTGATAGAGAAACAAAATTGTTGCGTAAATTATGTTTTTACTTAAAACATATCCCCATGACATTAATATCGATCTCTTCGATCTTTTCCCACAAATAAATGGTGGTGGTGGTGTAGGATATAACGCCATTTTTCAGTACAAGATAGGCTATAAATGGCGGCCAGTATAAACAGTGGAGGAAGAACTCGGGAAAATAATACTGGCCGCGACTATCGTGTGCTGAAAAAGGGCGTTAAAACCTACAACAACAACAACAACAACAACAACAACAACCTCAGCTTTTCTTAGACTATGAACGCTTATGAAATTAGCTGTTTTCTGTCGCCTGAAGTCGGTTAGCATAAAATTGTTATTACCACACAAAATTAATTAACTGGTGGATTGCAAAGACGTTTAAAACAAGAATTCATTACAAGGTCTAAATGGTTTTAAATGACAATGGTGCTACTCCGATTTGGTATGGATAATTATACACAAAATGAAACATACACAAACATACTACTGGTAATGTATAATGTCATGAAAATGGTACCGATCTAATAATATTCAATTTTTCTGTCGCTGCAGTCATTTTAAACACATTGTTATCACATGTCCCCCGAATGGACAGTCATACCGACATGGATTATTTTGATTAGAAGACTTCATATGACGTGTGGTTGGTCGAAATGGATGGACAGATCAATATTAGGTATTAGTTAAATTTTTATTGACACCTAGTTGGTCTTATATAAAAATAGTGACGATCTGACGATCAATAAAGCCATCTTAAAAATTTTCATCTTGCTACTCGTCTTTAATGTAAATTTCACATCAACATAAGTTTTTTTTAAAAGAAGGATTCTTCTAAAATCTCGTGGTTTTAAATAGAAATTATGCCTTTCTGGCATTTTAAATGGCTTACACAGCTTTCATCTCTAAACTACTGTTATCGTTATTCCTCTTGAAATGAGGGTGGAATCAGCACACCATTTTCCCCAAAGTCGTCCTATTATGCTTAGATTGCACTAAGTGAAAAGTATATAACCACTATAACCACCATAACCACTATAACCACAAATAACCACCATTACCACCATCTTGAAAATCGTGATATTGCTACTGATACTAAACTAAAAGTCATATCAGTTTTGGATTATTTTATTATTGCATCTGATAACTTCTTATTGTTTTAGTGGATAATAAATAAAAGAACAATATGTTAATCGAATATGTAGCCTAGCAACCAGTGGCCATCTTGTAAATGTTATTGCTAATCCTCCTAGATGGAAATCATAGAAATATTTGGTTGTCAAAATCAGACCCATACTAGCGTATTATTTAGCACGACTTTATGGCGTGACCCTGAATCCATTATGCGGCAATCACCTGTCACTCACTATTTGCACATTGTCACGTGGGGTCCAAATTTCGGATCAGTTTTCAAGCACTTATTATATTTGGCCTTAAATTATTAACACGCTCAGTCAAATTCAACAATAACAGAGACTAACAACGATATAACAGAGGAACAGGAGAAATATATCCCTATACTGAAACATGTAGTTGAAATATGCACATAATATCAACAACCAGTACAGAAAGGTAACGCGCATTTTAAATGATTTTTATATTTACTCTTATATATGGACAGAATAAACAAGTTAATCGAATTGTTATGTTTGACCTAAGGAAATGCCAGTCTTGAGAGTTACATATATCAAGAGAAAACACTATTTTAAAGACATAGACTGTACATCTAATAATAGAGACAAAACATATTTATCCAAAGCTAAGGTCATTCAACTTTTCAAAATAGGACTGTAAATCAGGCAAAACATGCCCGATGAGGACAGTACGAACCTGCTTCAAGTTAGAGCTCATACCTGGGAATGGAACCACTGGAAACCTGGCATTTCTCCTTTATAAAGATAATTTGAAAAACAGGCGAAACAGATGTATAATAATTTTGTTTCAAATTCTGTTTTACTTTTATCATGAACAATACTAGCATTACTGATCGCGCGGATGGAGAAATGCATACTGATATAAAAACGATTAAAAGACTAAATGGAGGTACCTTATAGCTCTGCATATCTCTTATAGGTGGAGATCTTGCGTTAATATGAGTCTTCTCTGATAACAGCATATATTTTTATGTGACGAAATAATTATCATAACTTTCTTACATTTGACATTATTAAATATTAAATATTAAGAAGCAAATATAATGTGTGATGAATTATAGTTTGACAGTTGCTAGCATTGCCTTGTTTGCGTTCCTGAATCATATGTCATTTATATTTTCTCACATGTAACGTGCAATATTTAATGGAATTTTATATATTTCATACCATGACTTGCAAAAGAATGTGAAGTGTACGCATGTTGTTTTTATGTTCAACAATTCGTTCAAGGAAATTCATCGATTATATCTTTTTATATCTTTTTAATTTTAAAGGAAACATATCCACTATAACCTTTATTCAAAACCTTACAATATTTATGTAGTAAGAAAAAAAAAACAATGGCCTTAAAAAGCAAACGAAACAAAACTGAAGAAAAACAACCGTGATTTACAATTTCAGTTGTAATGATTGTCGTGTGACTCTCTTCATTACAAAGTTAAGCTTCGTATGCAAAAGTAACTTTGTAAACATTGGAGGGCTTTGATTGGTTAAATAAAAGGCTCAACATTAAGTATGCCTTACGTTTATCAAGTTCGTTAGATAGTTACATAGTCAACTGTAAAGTTATGGTCGACTGTAAAGTTAAGTAAGCCAGGTAAGCGATAATAGGTTGGACCTTTTTTCTTTTCTGGTCCATGGTATGTACAATCTTAATACTTCTTGTGTTTATTGATCGTGAGTATAATGTGCATCGAAATGAGGACCACATGAAACGCGTTTCATGCTCCAGTAATCTTTATGGTCTTTTGGAATATGCCTATAATTCTCGAGAATTATGGTTAACTATCTTAAGCACGTAGTTGTACTAATACTTTGTATAATAATAATATTAGACTCATCTTGAACAATTGGATGGTTTGCTTTGTCAACGTATTAAATAAAATTACATTAAATTTAATATAAATTGCATTTTACGAGACCATATTGCCATCTTCATTATCAATAGCGGAAGGTCATTCCAGATTTCAAATTTACCTGATCTACAACCTACTCATCCAATCCCCATTAATCGGACAACGATTGGAAGCTATGGAAAAACTTTTGGAAACCCAGATGGACTCCCTATGTTAAACTTCACTGTCATACTATTGTCTAAGTGGAGTTGTTGCCTATATACTTGGAAGCAGCAGCTGCTGCTGGATGGCGCCCCTACACACACACACATACACACACACACACACACACACACACACACACACACACACACAGATTGTTTTTGATATACCTTCCTCCTCCTTTAAAAGGATTTTGTCGAATTTCCGATAACAACTACTTTATCAAATAGCAAGCTCTCCACCGTACCAAACCCAAGCCCACCTCATGTTTTGGAAGTTTTGCAAGGTTGGCCCGAGAGGTTTATTGCATGAAAAATACTCCATCAAAAAGATTCACAGGCATAACAAAATATAATCACTTAGTTTATTGACTCAGGAAGACAAGCCGGTAAACAATACGTTTTGGGGCATACGTTTCCAGTTTTCTGATGATTTTGTTTTTGGTTCAAACAATGAATTTGACGATTTAAGGAACAGTGATCATCATCAACGTAATAGGATCCCACTCATCATTTCCATCGTTCTATTTCTTTTTCACAATCTTTAGTATCAGACTTTTAGCATCATCTCATCATCTCATCTCCATGTATTATAGTATTACACTTGCGAACACAATCGAGTCATACTTATGTTATAATTGGAAAATAATGTCAGCAGCTGTTTTTCATAGTCTGATTGATCCACAATGTTTTCATTTTCGAATATTATAGGACTCGAATACCAGATGATAAGTGGACACGATAGATTGTGAAAGGTGGCCAGTATATTTTTAAACGAAGAAAAAAAGGAATAAAACTTTGTAATAAATATGTATAGCATTTTAGCGATCTTCACTCTTTTAAACACAGTAATAAATTTAATCGAAATTCAGATGCTGGTTCCGTGACTCAGAAAATAATTAGCTGCCTAAAGCCCAAAATCAAAACGTATTTTACAATTATTATTCACCATTTCCCGTCAAACCTATTGCAAAAGCAACATTGTCTTGTATTTATTGCTCTCTTAAAATCCTAGAATGTATTTCCGTTTCTTGAGCCTGCTGTAATGATACTTTGATAACAGTTTCTACAATTTAGACAAGTTCTACTCTGAAACTGACAGATTATTCCAAAAGACTTAGTTTGGTGTCCATGTGGCTGTGTAGTGTATATCACAGGCTAAAAGAATGTCAACATTCACTGCAACACGAATCTCACAAAGGGACGTAGCTTGAGATATTTATACTAGCTCAGAGTTAAATACAATTTTAAACATATTTACGTATTTGGAAACGTCAAACAACTATGTTAAATTTGGTTGCATAAACTAGGTGTCGGTTGATTTAATTTGGCGACCATTTATATGAGAGTCGTACCAGTACAATGACTGCCATACATTTGAGAAGACAGTCATCAAACGTATTGGTCGTTACATACTTTAGTTTTCATCATGTCTGAGAAACCAGGCAAATCCATTAGGTATTATGTTTACGGGACATTATGAACGAGTTTTCTTTTCTCCAAGTAAATTTGGGAATTAAGAATTATTCGTCCAAAACCACTTCATATTTTCTAATACAAATACCGAAACGTTTTAAGTATTTATTCCTTTCCTTTTCCAACCTAAGGCTTAATATTAAGGGAACACACTACAATAAACAACCCAATTGAACGTATAGTCTGCTTCAAGATAATACACATCCGTAGATTCATCAAAACACGGTAACAATATTAATGCGCAATTAACATCGACATAATGTTTAATAAATACTCGTTTTGGTCTACATGAACTTGAAATTTATTTGAATCATTATGCATCGATAAAACGGTTGCACTAGGTCAAGAATGGTAAGAGTTTGTTTTTATGTTTATTCAACTCATCAGTTTTTGTGATGATGATGAAATGGATTTATTGGGTCATGTTAGTACAGTAAGGGGGAATGTAATGTACTATGGAAATGTTGTCCACTTACAGTACAATTTGAGGTGTGTATCATGTTTTCACATGACATGTTTATGCCCTGTCACTTGCATGCTTTCTGTTGGAGGAACCCGGCTCTGACATACATCATACAGTGCATCTCTCCCATCGCTGACCTCACGATTGTTTCTCAAATTAAATCGCAAAACAGCTGTTGTGTGACCGTCCATTTAGCCAGATTAAATAATACTTTTTTGTCGTCTTGCTGTGTTGTCTCTGAAGCTTCTTATTTCCAACAAAACCGTCAGTTGCTTTTTTCTCGATATTAGTGTTTACACAGACTTGCAAAATGGAACTTGGTCTGATAGATATGCGATAGCCCTTGCCGCAATTTGCTTTTCTGCGTTATTTTTATAGACCCATGAGATCACTGGTTGTGGTATGAACCATTGTCTATGCAAGAAGTTACGAATACAGTAGAACCTCGTTTATCCGAATCAATTGGGACCGGACACCGTTCGGATACGCGATTGTTCGGATAACCGAAAACCGAATGCGATCCATGCAGTATATGAAACCGGACACTATACGAATATTGAAAATCATCACATGCGGGAAACGTGCGTGAAGAAAGAGCAAAACAGGTGCAAACTGTCGCAATTTTACCTTTATTGTGGAAAAAAATTACTTATTTTTCGCTGTACCATTGTACACCGTTTTTTCGATGCAAGGTCTCTGATTCTCTTGAGCAGCAGTAGTTGAGTAGGACAGCACTCTGATTGTTGTTCGTACCACTCCATAGCTGTCTCTAACGCAGCAAACGCGTTAGCATTTGATGGACCCTTGCTACTTTCGTTGTTGTTGTTGTCCTCGTCTTCATCCGTTTCATCGTCGACAGGGTCGGATTCTTCTTGCACGGAAGTCACAATCTAGTCATCATTTAGCATTTGAAATCCACAGTCTTCTGCATCGCATGCCATCCAGGTTTCTACATCTTCTTCATCGCATTCTTGAAATCCTGGGATCGATTGGACAAAGTCGGTAATCTCCTCCCTGTGGTCGTCATTGGAGTCTTTTTCGCCTTCTAAATCTGGCCGCAGCTTATTCCATGCATTTTTCAGGTTCTGTCTTTCAAGCGAGTCCCACGCTTCGGCTAACATGTAGCAGGCGTCTTTCATATTGAGCTTCTTAGCAAAAGCAGCAACACTTTCTTCGTCGTTTTCTGCCAAAAGTAATCTCCGCAAAACTTGTTTCCTATAAATTCTCTTGAGCTTTTCAATGACGCCTTGGTCCATTGGTTGCACCAGCGCAGTGACGTTTGGCGGAAGATACATCACGCTGAAGTCGTCATCAATTGCATTGAGAATTTCGACAGGTGGGTGGCAGGGAGCATTATCGAGAATCAGTAAAACTTTGCCTGTTTTCCCTTTCACGTTCACGATGTTTCTTGACGTTGGGAATGAAGTCTTTAGAGTACCATTCAGAAAAAATGGCAGAGTTCATCCACGCGCTCTTTTGCGCCTTGTAAAGAGTAGGAAGGCATGAAACATTTTGGAAGCAGCGAGGCTTCTTAGATTTGCCAATCACAAGCAATGGCAAAGTGTGTGTTCCACTAGCGTTCGCACAAACCATGGCTGTAACACGTTATTTGCTGACTTTAAAACCTGGTGCTGTGGACTCCCGTTTTGAAGCCAATGACTTTCTTATCTGAGCCTTCCAATTTACTCCAGTCTCGTCTACGTTGTAAACGTCGTCTCTGGAGTAACCTTCTTCTTCCACATGCTTGCTGCAAAAATGTTTCCTTAAACTTGTGGGCAGAATTCTTATCGCCAGACAATGATTCGCCTTCAATCTGCAGTTCCCGTATCCCATGGCGCGATTTAAAGTTCTGTAACCAGCCAGTGCTAGCTTTGAAATCAGCCGAACCGCCTAATTTCTCGTTAAGTTCCAGAGCTTTCTCGCACAACAGAGGGCCCGATATCGGGTTCCCTTTGCTCCTTCTTTGTGAAAACCACAAGTAGAGTGCACGATCAAGAACAACATCGTTTGCTTCCCTCATGGTTTTCCTTTTCTTCGAGCCATCTTCTGAGTCAAGTTTTGACGCAAAATTTAAAATGGTTTCTCGGGGGTTTTTTTATGTCAGAAATTGTTGACTTTCCAACATTATAGAGACGCTCCACTTTCTCCCTTCGCGAGACGGTTCAATATTTCAAGTTTTTTCTCTATGTTCAAGACGTTGCGCTTCCGTTTTGAATTCGAAGCCATAGCAGTTCACAACTCAACAGAAGAGCACATATACACCACCTCACTTGGAAACAAATTGACCTAATATTCCGCGCAGAAGTTTACCGAATTCAGAATTTCCTCAGGACTAGGGCGAGTTAGAAGGGCTTAAATTAAAAACGCTTTCTGACGCCTATAACGGGATCGTTACGTGTATCTAAAACGAGTTTTGAGATTCTTGAAAAGGGATTAGTGTCCACTTATCAACTGAAATTCCCCAAATATCCCTCACCTTGGGTTTTCCCGTCACTTTTGTCCTCACGCGAAACAACTGTTGAGCATTGCACTGTTCGAAAACGTATTTATATACATGTACAGTACATGTAGTTGATAAAAAAAAAAACTGGTCCGGATATAAAAACTGGTCCGGATATTTGACGCTCCGGATAATAAACGTTCGGATAAACGAGGTTCTACTGTATGTCTTTTTAATAACGGTTTACATGATCAGATTAGTATTTTCAATTACATTTGTTGTTGACATTTCGAATATCATGTTTAACGTTTGCTTTTTTGAAAGTTTCATTTGTTAATCAATCTAACTGGTCATCATAGTTAACTTTATCATCTCTACTTTCAAATGGAGGACACAAACTTGCTTAGTGCATCCATGAACAAATCTAATAAAACTAAAGCTAAAGCGTGTAATAAATAAAAGTGCATTGTTTGTTGACAAAGTCGTTCTTAATAAACTTTACTGTTTTTATACCAAAGTGTCGTGTAGTATCACAGTATATGGAAGCATACCGCAGGATTTTGATATGTAAAATTAACGGATTAAATGTCAGCAACAAGTAATCGAAAAGCATACACTTTTAAGCTGGAATTAATGATAAAGAGATCGTTGTGTAAACGCACTTTTAATGACGCTCCTTTAAAAATGAATTACACAGTATTTTATTTAGCTATCCTAGGATACCTATTTTAAATGTTCAGTGTGAGTAAATATGATATTTTGATAACATAAAATGTATTTCCTTAATTTCTAAACGATCTTCAAATGGTGTAGAAGACAAGTGGAATCAATCACGAGGATATTGTATCAGCATCTATTTGCACTCTGTGTATGTTTTGGTATTCGATTCAGACAGTTAATTTAATTCATATGGATTGAAATGTTGATATTTGGTCAGATGATAAGACCGACACATCAAGCTTATGAGCGATCTATCCAAGATGGGACATTTAAAATGATGCGTTCGTTTGCTTGCTTTTAATTAAAAACAAATTTCATTCTAGATGCCGACCTGCAAATGCTTTATACAAAGTATTAATTTGCCATAAACAGGCTGGTTCTAAAGGTCATCAAATAATGACTTGCGTGAGAATAACCGCCTAGCAATACAATTATGTCCTGAAATGTTGTTAAACCTCCATACGCCATGAGCTTTAAAATATAAGGCTTTACCTATTTTGTCAGTTATTTAAATTAGGTCGACCAATAAAGACGAGAAACAATCACGTGTGAACGAAACAGTTTTAGTTCAACCACAACAGTTATGTAACTCAAATCAAAATAACTCAAGTGCGGATGTGCAATACTCAGATAATTTGTAGTGTTGTAAGCTTTAATTGATGCGTGTTTTTAAATGACTGACAAGTCGTTTCCACCTTTGTATATCTGGTTCATCTACTTCAATTGGAATTTGTATTATTCCGATCACGTAGTTTAAATACACTGCATGTGATGTTATTTATTTATCGTGTGCAGTGCATGTCCAGCCATTTACCAGTGTCTTGATCAGCGAGTTGTATATCCTGAAGTCCACCATGGAACTTTGTCAGTGGACAGATATTCACACTGTGTGGCATGGTCTGTAAAACTCTATATCTATAGGAAGAGCCAGTGGCCCAGATTGCCCAGCTACAAGGGGGTAATTTACAACTTCTGTTGAAGACCATTCATCATTTCAAAGCCGACATAGCTGTCACATCTGACGACAACTGACATAATCAGATTGGATGTCTCGAAGCCAAGAGGACTGCTCAGGGTGAAGTGATGATTAGTACAGTAGAAGCTTTTCATTGGCATAATCCTTAGTGGTTTTATGTTTTCCTGGCGACGCAAATCTGCATAATGAATATTATGTAGTATCAGAAGCAGTGGTAAAATAATACGACGCAATGTCCCATAGATTATGCGCAGTGTTGTGCTGAGCTGCACGGCAATAAGCTTGATATGGGACACTTGAGAACAGACGGAAGCGAAATAATTGGCTATCGACTAACAGAGGTACAGTGCTGGTGTCTTGAGTGTCTGAGCAATAACAACCCAGGTTGAGTCAGCTTGTTTGCGGAGTAGGTTGTTGCAGTTTTGATTTACTTTTTCTTCAGTAGATCTGTCCAAAGTCACACCAAGGCATGTTGGTAACAGATCGTGTTTTATGTGGTCCCCATTGATGATTATATTTATTCTGTAACATGTATGTTTGTATACACAGGTAAATGCATCCATCATATAAATCCAAATAAATCCATGTGTAATTATGTTAAAAATACCTTTTATATGAATATTTAATTTATTCTCTTTATTTAACCTTAGTCCATTATTGTGAGTTATCGGCAAGATATTTAACAGTTAACATTTGTCCACGCTTTTCAGTTACAAACAAGATGTTTACAAGCCTTTTAATTCAAAGTCAGTCCTAATTACAATTATGCTAGAATTACCCGTTGAAATGATTTACACAATATAACGCTGAACGTAAGGTATATATGTATAAATGGGGGTTTGATAAACAAATAATTAATTTCCGTTTTCCATTTCCAATCAACTGATTTCATTCATTAGGAATTATTATTTTGAAACTTTCGATTTAACTTCTAAAGTTTTCAATGGCTTTGAATGAATACATTCATTGTTTTTTTGTGAATCAGTCGAAGATATTTTGCTTTTAATCATTGTGGAATGATACCAGAAGGAGCTAGCGATAGGAAAATAAAGACAACGTAGGAGACGAATTATGTTTTAGAGAAAAGTATAAGGTCGGTGACAGAGTCAAACATCGCATAATTTCTAGATTATTTTGAAAATAGCCAACACGGAAAACTGGACCAAAAAAGAAAATGTTGTCGTGTCAGACAAATTGAAGAAGATCCCTCTGACATTGAATATTCCAGATCTTAGCGGCTAACTTATCTAGGGATTATATCACGAAAAATAATTATCAGCATCATCTCTCAGAAGAAAAGATAAAAGTCATCTTAAATGCCACAATGCAAGACAAGTTATAAATGCACTATAGAAACAAATTATATTTATTTGGACGTTATATATCATTGATGCCGAGACAAAATTATGTCGCAATTTAAAAATACTTTCACACTGACACGGCATTATTGTAAATAAGTGATGATCATGCTTACCTGACGCATGCACACCTCTTTATCATATTCGACCAAGTGAGACAGAGGAACACCCGGTTTTACAGAATGTTTAATCCGTATATCATTATGACTCGATGGTCTTAAAATACGTAATAGGAACAAGCAAACACATAAGAAGTGGTGTAATTCTGTGTCGGATCAAAGGAACATCATTTGGGGGACATAAACCTACCATTGACTGATTGTCGAGAGGAGGCAGTGTCTGATAATTATATGAATCAACATTCACTCTGAATTGAGCCAGGCGTGGCCAACATTACAATTGCAAGCTCAAATCTATTATCTTGAGAACTAAAAGTATATAGTCGCTAAACCAGCTTGCGGAAGTTATAAGGGAAGATAAGCTTCTCCGACGTCATTCAAAATTGGCTAGAAACTAGTTATTCTGGGAATTACAAGTAGCTTCAGTACAGGTCAGTGACTATTTTTCGATTGTTGAAATATTACGGTAAAGTAATTATACTTGAATTATGTGCATTATCTATACTTTAGTACATATAATTACCATTTGAAGGTTTTGATTCATTCGTAGTGTTTGATCTACATGCATCATTTGAGATATGAGCAAATTTATACTCCTTTACCTGACTAGGTCACAATTAGCATTTTCTAAGGAAAACCTAATCCTAATGGAAAGTTTCATTATAGAAGATCCCATGTTTACACTGTACAATATGTTACGACAAATATGATATGTAATATATAATGCTATTACTAAAATGTCCGTAACTCAGACCTAGATAAATATTTTCCATTATATTGATACTGATTTTAATTTTAAACATTTAATGGAGAAAATAATCATGTATAGGATGTTTACAGAATATAAAAAATCAATGATTTTGTCCAGGTATGAATAACGGTTTCCTACATAGTCTTCAACAACATAGTATATAATGAGGTTTATATAAAAGTTTAACTAACAATTATGAAACAGCGCAAATTAATTATACTTAAAAATATGATTACCCTTTGTTTCAGCCTTATTGATAAGATGGCAGCCTTGTTGGCAATAAGCTACTAATAGAGGAACAGCAGCAGAGAGGGTGAATCGGACAACGTTTTCAAGCAAAATTTTACTACTGCTTTTCTTATGGGATCTTTCAAACAAAAGGGAGCCTCAAAATGGATTGCAACGTCGTTGTCACTCACCCTCTCTGCTGCTATGGGTTACGGTGAAAATCGCTACGATTTCAACCGAATATTTGATCAAGTCCGGTCCTAGGGCGAAAATCCTTTCAGGATGAAAGTCCTTAGGACTTTACAAACAGACTAATTTGTAAAACTTCGTCTTGTAAATCAATCAGATTATTGGACTGGTCAGTGAGTTTGAAATTAATTCTGGTTAATGAATTATTATGACATCGCATATAGACTGGATTAATTGGGGATTCAATGATTAGAAACCCTGGAGGAGCTGTTGGTGCAAATGAATACAAAATATATCCTTGCTGAGCTTGATTTGATCGTTCTAAATTTATTTGATAGCTTCCTTCGATAACATCACACACTAAATTGATCGCTATCACCGATGAAATATTCACATTGAACGGAGCAATATGCCTGCCGCCACCATTTGGGTCATTATTGTGTTTGAGGATTTTTATTTCCGGTGATGTTGTTTTTCTCCATGCATCATGAATTATTTTAAAACCGACATCGATGGCATCATTGAGAAGTTTTTTTAGTTCTGGTACGTTATATCCTGGTATTGCAAATTCTGTTCTTGTTTCAGGACTACTGTCACCTAATACCTCTTGAATAATTTGTGAATGAAATGTTTCCATGTCATTGATGATTTTGTTACATGAGAGTACCGGATTTAAGAGATGGCAACAACAATGAAAAATCATTATTCATCGCTCTGAAATTTTCAGTGGTATTTTGCTGTCGAATTAAGTAAGATTTTCTTTTAGTGGAAGGATCTACCGATTCAGTGAAAAAAATCAATTTATCATAATCGCTATAGCTTTTTACTGGATTATCAGATTTTATCCTGTCTGTGATATAATCAGTTTTTTTTTGGTTCTGGTAAATCAACGGTTTTCCCCCCTGGTGGTAATTCAGGCCATCCTAGTACGGTCCTTATTGAGCTTTGATAGATATCTACGACGTAACCATCTGTGCTTATTTCAATGGCAGATGATAGTGTTGGCTCATGAACTGTTATAGCTATTTTTGATTCTTCTCCAGTAATGGATTTTATTCTACGCGCGAATTCATTATTGATTTGTTCAATTTGGTATGATCCGGTTGGTATGGAAACAACGTTCCAGTCTGGAGTACCGTCGTCTTTATTCTTATTTGCAAATACCAGTGAATTTTTCGGTTGTTGACCACCAAATGATTTTGATCTGATATTAGGCCAACTGTGGTATACTCGTAATTTTGCTAGTGCAATTTCCTTCACTGGAACCGGAGAGGGGAAATTCACACTGAATTCTGGATTCGTTGATGTTATTGAGCTCATGCTTGTTTCTACTGGGTTTGTGTTCTCCACTATTTGTTGAAGTAATTCCATCTGTGTTGTCATTGTTATTATACTCATGATGTATTTCTAATTTTGACATCGCAGAATCATATATATCTACCATCGCTGAAAACTCACTCTCTGATATAACTGTATCATCGAGAGATGACAATATCAATGAGGATAATTGCGAGTATGCAGTAGACACAACATGAAATTAAATTATGTAGTCTTGTAGTTTGCGTTGGCTGCATGATGATATTTTTTTTGTTATAATTGAAATTATTCCAGCGATTGCTGTTGCCGCAGAAATGCGAATTGGAACAGCTATCGGGGCCATCATTGTTACTGAAGACAGTATAATACCAGCTCCGGTGATTACACCACTCACTGAATACACGGTAACATCAATTGCGGTAATTCTCCTGCGATATTTTTTTATTTTCATTGCATACTCCTCGGCAAGGGTTTTGAGTTTCATTGAAATTTCTTTGACTGTATCATAGCGATATTGTGATTATGAAATCGTTGATGTCATCGTTATTTGAAATGTTCATCGTTGAATTGTGAGTTTTTCAGGAATATTTGATACAAATTCTAACACCCATGATATTGTTTTTCTAACTGTGCTATCACTAACCGCACTTAATGAAATTATTATGTTAGGTGAATTGACTTTAAATGTTAACGTATCGATACCAAATCTTTCCTCCCCAGGAATTTTTAATTTAAATTGTTCGTCGGATATCATTGTAATCCGATAAATTCCATTAACATACGTCTGACCCAGAATTAAAAAAGAAAACTCAGTTTAAAAGTCTTTTATCCAATCGAAAATTCCCTTGGCCATCGTGTAGACAACATTATGGATATCCGCTACGGGATGTGGAATTTTTATTTTATTGAGTTTTTCGGGGATTTTAGATAAATCATCTTTGATAACATCGATGGATTTTTTGATATCCGGAAGTTTTAGTTCAATTTTATCTAACGGGGTTCCAATAAATTTATCCACGATATTTCTTTGAAAATTTGAAAACTGTTTTCCGTGTTCTTCGGTTTTAGATTGAAGTGTTGTTAGTTCCAACACAGAACTTTTTAATTCATCGTTGAGAGTTTTTAATCGATCTGTAATCGTCAAAAAAAATACACCCGGTTTGAGTTTACCCTGATCGGAAAATAACGCAACGGTGTTCTCGATTGCGTTTCGTTGTTTAACCAATATATCATCCAACGAAACATCACTAGTTTTCAATTTACCCTGACGATCTTGAAATACAACTATTTCATTCGGGTCAACACTTGTTAAATTTAACGTCTCAGTGATTTCATCTTTAATTTTTTTTTTTATATCACCGGTTGCAGTGTCATCGGGTTTGGGTTTCAGAGGTCTTCCCCAAATATCAATCATGATATTTTATACACCTCTCTTTAAAATCTATGATTTTCGCCAGCGACTACTAGTGTAGTCATTTACGACAACATGTGGTGGTTTTCTAGATGCTGAAATAGCAAAGAACATTTAATACTTCGCTGCCACATATTGGTGGGCCATTCATTTGTTGTGTTGGTAGCGTAGAATACCAAGTCTTCATTGGAAATTTTTTTATATAACGCATAAACTCTTTTGGCGGGGCTAATCCATATGAATCAAAATAGACAATCCCACGTGGATCAATAGCGTATGCAACCCAGTGAGTTCCGGGTCCAGTGCTGTTATCGAGATTAATAATACCGGTTTCAACGCTGTTTGGGTGTGTCGGCAATTGATCCTTCATAAAAATACCTCTGAAATTTTTAATCGCTAGTTTTTTAGCAGCATCCATTAAATCAAAATTGGACATTGGTTTTTGAGTTAATAAACTGGTCCTAGTCTCAGGCCTTTTCCGCTGTACCATGAATACGGGGTTCCTGGTAGTCTTAGACCCTTTCCCTTTTTTTTATACCCTCGACCTTTCTTCGGTTCATATGATTCAGCAATGCTCTGTACCGCTTTTGCCCCCAAGCCTCCAACTGGCCCAATGCGGCCGCTTTTGCAACTGCTGGGGCTGCTGCTGCAATTAATCCTGGTAACGCAGCAAACAACGGGAATATACCACCTGTAATCTGAACACCTTTTTTTGCTACAAGTGCATCATTGAAATGTTTCACTTGACGAGTTGTCAGCGATAATTTATTTGCACCACCAGTCATTTGATTAGGTTTCAACGTGATTGTGGTTCCGCATTTTTTAGCCGATTCTGATTGCAATTTTTTTATTTGACCGGGTGTTAACGCAACACTAATAACACTATATGACATTATACCTAATAGATTGATTCTAAATCGTTTACATATTTTCCACTGGTGCATCAATGATTCTCATTCTTCCTCCAACACCTTCAAGTAGCATTGATTTATCACTGAGAATGACAGCAACCGCTCTATAATTCGGGATAAGGATAGGAGGTACCCCACCAACTGGTGGACCAGTCGGACGGGTTACACGGGCTCTAAAGTGTATATCAACGACAGATTGTCTTGTTAAATCTAGATGTTCCAATGAAAAGTAATAAATCGGATAGAGGCTTTTAAAATCCAATTGTGATTTTTGCAAACCAGTATCCACATTTTGATCACGTGCCATAAATGACAACAGGTTATGATAGACACGTGCAATATGGTTAGTGGTGTAATCAAGTTGCACATCTTCTTATGGTTCCTGTTGGCCGTTTATTCTCAGTGAGACTTCATTAACACCTAACTGATCAAATATCATATGACTTCGTTCTTGATCACCAACTCGCGCATTATTCTGTAATGCAATAAATATATGACGTGGAGCTGAAACCACTTGTTTTGATGCCAGGTGCCATGTGAATGTACCATCAACATTGTCTTGTTTAGTATCCGTAGTCACTGATAACCAACTCAACAATGATTTTCCTCCTTGGTCCATAAATGATAACAATTTTTCTTCTGCTGTGATTGATGGAGTTAACACTGGCATACACAATGATAGTTTGGTTAAAATGACTTTACCGGCTACAACACCAGCATCACGCCATATTGCATCATTATCAGTACCCTTTCGTACAAGCGCTACTGTGTGTTTAGCTCCATAAATAACTTTTCTAACATTTCTACAGAATCCAAAAATATGATGCAGTGGAATCGCACATGAAAATCGTCGACGCTGTCCATGCAACGTTGCTACGCGTGTTGCAAACCCTAGGTTGAAGTTAGTAATATTATTAATGACATCAAAAGTACCAGCTGGTCTTGTATATCCGGCTGGTGCTGGATCAACTGCAGTGACTAATGTTGCCTTGACTCTAGAATACTGGACGTGTTCAGGGTGATCAGTAATATCCTTAGAAAACATCATAGATGGACCAGCTGAACTTGTATAATCATCAGAATATCTTGCTAACCCTATGATTGTTGTTGCAACATCAACTTCACGGTCAATGGATTCAATTTCTTTTCCATCAATGAGATATCTAGCGCTTTCAAATAACGCCATTAAGCCGTTATTAACAAAACCAACTCGGACATTTGTGTTATTGTCATATGGGGTATCAGCTGCAACATTGGTTACAAGTTCTTCTTCTACTTCAATAAATGCCTCACACGGTAGAAAATATTTACTGGTATCATGAACTTGAAGTTCAATTCGCGATCAGAGATCTGGTTGTGTTGCGTGATAAGAATAAAATTGAAAATCGCGTACAGAATCATCTTTACGCACTGGGGCCTCCATATCAAATGCTGGATCAGGTGACCTTTTGAACATTTTATTCTATTTATCAGAGTCTAAATCGGATTTTCACCGTAAAAGATTTTTCATCGTGAAAAACGCTAGCGTTTTCTACGTGGTTTTTTAAAGTCACTTCCCGCTATCATGTTTGCTATCATGTTATCTTGGTCACTCGGAGTCACCAATGACTCTAATTTTTCATCTACTGCGTTATTTATTATTTTACTAACACTTGCAGGCATTTCCGCTGTAGATGGCAATGGTACCTGTTTCTTTTTTCGTCTAACTAATGATGTTAATTTTTTCTTCGCAGTTGAAAATGCCTTTCCGGCAAGATCTCCAACAGCACCAATACCCTTATCACGAATAACATCAATGGCTTTCATTCCTAATTATTTAGCTAACGGCATCACTTTTGGAGCCATTCTCGCAAAAAACCCTGCAATGGTATTACCTAAACCATCTCCGTAGTATGCTCTATAAACTGGAAACGGTGAATTAACGACATAGACACTGGCTGGTTTATCATGATTGTAGTGTATGATCATTATTATAAAAACACTAGTGTTTTCAATTGTTATTTATCTAATCGCAAAAATCCAAAGGATTTTCGACTTCGTCATCAGATTTTTAAATTCAGTCACTATGATACTCACTTTCCGCTAACTCGCCAATAAAATCTCGATATGTTTTAATATCCATGATACTGCCGGCAAATAACCGTCTACAGATATCAGGTGCTTCATTAATTATTTCTGGAGAGTTATTTCCAGCTCGGAACCCTCCTACAAGAACTTCTAATCGTGATATATCATTGATAAAACTATCAGGACAAGCGTTTCCAACTAGACCACTACCCAGAAATTCCTTCTCATCGTATGGCTGTCTTATTTGGAGTTGAAATTTTCTCTTGAAGTCTCTGTATTCCTTCATCCTTCTATCTAAATTCCCAGTATTTCTTTCATACACTATATCAGCCCATTCATTATGTGACATTCTATAATTCCTATAATTGTCCGTGAAAAACTTCTCTTGTGAATTATAGCTGTTAGCAGCAAATTCACCTAAATTCTCTATATCCTCGTTGAGTATTCGTTTTTTAGCGCTCTCGGTAAATATAATTGATTTAGGTAGTCCACTAACTAGTTCTTCCTGAAATCCTTCAAATTTTCGTTCTGATATATCCTGAGGAAGTGTTTTTAATGATTTTTTTGTTTGTTTAGTTCTTTTTGCTATTTTTTCTAACACAGGGAGAAAAGTCTCTTCTTGTTTTTTTCCTTGTTCAGAGATTGTTGACACTATCTGTTTCGTTGTTGTAGTTATTGGTTTAAACAACTCTTCAGATCCCTCAGCAAAATCAGTCTGAAGACTGTCGTTGTTGCAGTTTATTCCTGACAGAGTCGCGAATTGGTATAAATCTCTTAATTGCATCTAATCGTTCACGAGCCAATCGGGTCGTTAATGCTTCATTGACCATTATTTGAAATTAGAAACAATTTTTCAATTGTAAAACAATTTCCCCCATCGATGATTAACTAATCGGAACCATCCCTTAACGGTCCAATTTTTTATTCAGTGTGAAATATTTTTATTTTTATTGCTGTGAAATATTTTTATTTTTTATTGCTGTGAAATATTTTTATTTTTTATTCAGTGTGAAATATTTTTATTTTTATTGCTGTGAAATATTTTTATTTTTTATTCACTGTTTTTGGTGGTTTTTCATTGATTTTTGGTGGTTTTTCATTGATTTTCATTGATTTTTTGACAGTTTTGGTGGTTTTCAGTTGAAAATCTCTTTGAGATTTTACAGTCAAGTAGTCGATTTTACATGGGATTTTCCATAGGGAAAAGCTGTTAAAACTCATTTTTGATGATTTTTAGCCATTTTTCATCAATTTTTGCCTGTTTTCAGTGATTTTTGGTCATTTTTGATCGATTTTTGGTAAAAAACCTCGTAGGGTCAAGTAGTCGATTTTGCATTGGATTTTCCATAGGGAAAAGTTCTTAAAAGTTAGGATTCTATTTTATTTTCGCAGTGTGAAATTTTTTTATTTTTTATTCAGTTTGAAATATTTTCACTGATTCAATCAGAAAATGCTTAAAAAATGAAAATCTCAAGGAGATTTTGCGGTCAAGTAGACAATTTCAATCAAAAACTGACAAAATCTTTTGAGGGTCGGTCAATCAAAATCGTTCATTTTCTTGAATTAACGCGTGTAGGTTTCTAATTTTAGAATTGACTTCCTTTTTCAATTCATATTCGTTACCCAATTCTTTTCGTATTCCTTCCACGATAGTATATAACGGAACAAACACACCTACTTCACTGAAAAATGCAAGAGAGACCCGAATAGAATTCTGAATTTTTTTGATGAGCGCATATTTCTTTGGTAGCATATATTTATTGTTGTTTACTCCGTATTCTATATCCTGAAAATCTGACATAATTTGATCAGGATTTAACCCATCTGACAATTTAATATCCTGGCTTTTCAATTTTGCAATTTCAACTATAATGCTATTCATATTTTCAGAATTCATATATGAAAATACATATTTCTAATTCATTTTTCAAAAATAAATGAGCCGTTAATATTTTTCAGAATTCAGTCTGTATATAAATATAAATATACTTTTCAGAATTCAGTCTGTATATAAATATAAATATACTTTTTCAAAATAAACAACAACCATGATGAGCGGTTGTCAGTCATTTGGCCCCTTAAAATAGGCCACTGTGTCTTTCATAGGATTCTTTCTTTGAGTATTTTTCTCAAATTTCCATTTTTTTTCCTGAGATTTCTTCAATCTCGATTTGACCCTATGACCATTTCTTTTGACCGGTAATTCATTTTTGAACACCATACGGGGCTACCCAAATGTGACGGAGAGCTAATTACATCCATGGATGTTATTTTTTTTAGGTCATGTATGTTTACATTCACCGGAAACATATTCCCCTAAGAGTGAATCTAACTCGTCAAATAACGGGTTAGAATCACAAGAGGGTATGTTTACGTGAAAGAGACCTAGAGGTTACATATATACGACAACACATCTTGGGAACTCCTTGGTTGCCTTCACATCCAAGTAAGCCCAAGGGAACCCCGAAACATACATCTCCGGAAGGGAGGCCTAACGTGGCAAACGCCATCTTAGACCGCCCAGAAGATATGCTTGGGGGGTGACGTCACAACATATACTTAATTAACTTAATTAAGGACAGTACACATACCGTATATATCTCCACTCGAGTGTTGTGGCAGATTGTAGGTATACATATACTTAATTAACTTAATTAAGGATGGATTATAATTCAATGATGATGGAATTTATGATGTAATGATGTGGGGACGGCACAAGACAGCACAAACATGAAACGACGGGGCGGATTTTCTACGGCCATCCGACCAATCAAAAGCAGCCCATGAAATTAAACCCGGTTGCATGATTGAGAAAAGTCAACCACACACACGTGTCAATGGCGTGGGTTATTTTTGATTGGTCGGATTGGCTTTCGAAAGCCCCAGCTTTAAACCTTTCATTTAGTATATAAGGTGACTAATACAGCAGCGTCAATCCACAGGGTGTGTTATTTTATTTTCTTGAATTGCTTGTTAATGGTGTTTCACAGTATTTAAATGAGACCGCATATTTGAATTAAACACTAAAAAAAGAATATAATTGTTTGAAAACATTTGATATTTTATTTCTTTTCTTGCAAAACAATACCCCCGCTGAATCACAATTTAAGGGGAGATAACCCATAAACAAGCTGACACAATCTAAGGGAGATAGTATACAAGGTGACTTAATACAGCAATCCACAGGGTGTATTACTTTATTTTCTTGAATTACTTATTAATGCTGTTTTACAGTATTTAAATGAGACCGAATATTTGACTTAAACACTAAAAAAAAGAATATAATTGTTTGAAAACATTTTATATTTGATTTTATTTCTTACAAAACAATACACCGCCGCTGAATCACAATAACCCATACACAAGTTGACACAATCTAAAGGAGATTACAACTTTGGTTATATTTAAGGGTTATGAAAGAGTTATCTCCCTTGGTTCATTTGTATACTAATACTATTTGTTTAATTCATTAATAACATCACTGGAGAATCTTTCAATGTAGTCTTGAGGGTTTCTTATTATTTTATCCTTGACGGAGTCAAGGTCAGTGTCAGAATTTTTGATTGAAAATCCATTTTTTATTCGTTTGTCATAATAGCGTTTTAGTTCCCTGTATCGTTTGCCGCCACACCTGAGACATAATTGCGATTTTCCCCTAACCCCAAACCCACATCGAATACAGGGTAACGGACCAAGGCTTCCACGACGAAAGCTTTGCATATGATACCCACAGAATTCATTTCTGCATGATTTGTTACACGGTGTCACTGATCCAATCATGAGCTATTTGCAATGATTCATTATACTTAAATCTTTCATTTAAATGCTTGTTTTAATTATAGTATGGAGGAGTTCGAGAGATTATCGAAAATTAAGCCCTGGAAAAGTTTTCAATTCAATCTTGATAGAGTTTCTGATACACCAAAGAATAAAATTCTTGATAGAACCATGATTAGTAAAATCAGAGACTGTTTTTATGAATTCAAGCGTGATGGGGCATCTCACTGTTGGTCAACATTTCGAATTGATGGTGTTGTTGACGCTACCATGAATGATGAAAAAGCAGCAGTGATAATCTCAAATCTTGGGGAAGAAAGAAATTTTTTTCGAATCAAATTCCTTATCCGTGATGATGGAAAATGGATCATTAGGGACAAATACGAGCCTATTCTCAAGGACAAAAAAACTGTCACTGTGAATCAGGATTCAAAACCAGGAATTTAGACTGGAATTGACAAACCATACTACGAAAGATCTTATCCTGTAACAGCAGTTGTTTACGGGATATATCCGCTCAATGAAGAACCTGAACCAAATTGGGTACAATTGTTACTTACAATGATGGATACAATCCGCAGTACACACATTTGAGAGCTTCTATGCTCGGTTATGCTGCTATCAATCTGTTTTCAATGATCAATAAATTTCCTAACACCGCAGTTAGAGTTGCCACTGATTCATTTTACATAAAAAGCGATATGGCTGATTTTATAAGCAGTAGCTTTGCTACTGGCAACGAGAATTGGGGGTAATGGAGAATCAAGCGAGAAATGCTTCATGATTATATTCCATCAGCAGATGTTACAATTGAAAATAATTATTTAGAAAGCAATCAGTGTTCAGAATTTTCTAATGCACCACCGTGTTCTGATCCAATCTGTAGATATAAAACAGTTTATTTAAACGGCTGTGGTGGGTCAGGAAAAACAACCCGGGCAATTGAGTTATTTCGTGTTTCCAAATCAAATATGATTGTGCTAACACCAACTCACAGACTTGCAAGAGAAATGATACAGCGAGGGGTAAATGCCTGTACTTATCACAGTTTCTTTAGATGGAAAGGAGATAAGTGGACTCCTGAACGTATGGGCGAAAAATTTATTCCTGAAATCATCATTTGGGATGAAATAGACACAGTGCCATTAGATGTATTAAAAATATTTCTTGAGTGGTTGTTATTGAAAAATACAAAAATCGTTATGTGCGGTGATCACGGCCAACCACCACCATTTGTCGGTGCATCCCCACATGAATGGCTAAAGGGTTTTGTAGATTATTATGAAGAAATTACCACTGATTATAGATCACTTGATAATGAATTAAAAGAATTTAAGAAACTAATCAGGTTACAACCGGATATAATCCAGTGTGAAATAGCCCGTGAAATAATTTCAGAAACTCCAATGAATGATTTCTGGGAAGCATGGAGACCAAATGATTTGATAATTGCAAGTAGAAAAATAGTCAGAGACACACTTCAGATGAAGTTATTTGAAACGCATCAAAAAAGATTTGCAACACTTCCAGTGTCTCTTTGTTATAGGCCATCGGATACACGAAAACAGAACATTGAAGTTGATATTCCAGGCCCAAAATCCGAAGGATTTCAAAAACAAATTCTGGTATTAAATGATATTGTGCTGGTTGATATCAATGTCGTTGAAGATGCATTGCGTGCTAATAAATCCCCGTGGACGCTGGGATACGCAGCAACAATACATTCTTCACAAGGATTGACTATATCGGATACAATTGTTTGGATGGTAGATAATCGCATCGAATGGTCAAATTTAGTCTATCTTGCAGTATCCAGAGTACGAAAAATAAATCAACTTCGAAGAATTGTCGTTGGCGAAGCCAGTGACGATAATGACACCATAATGGATGATATTGATGTTAAAATTATTGATAAAAAACTCTCCGGTTACAAACAACAAGACAAAAAAAAACAACGAGAATTTGATATTGATGCTGAATTAATAATTACGCTGAAGCAACAACAAAATAATCACTGCGCAAGCTGCAATTGTATAATGCGTTGGCAGTATTCGGATAAAGATCCTCGCCAATTCACCGTAGACAGAAAAAATAACAATCTCAGTCATGTCAGAAATAATGTGATGTTGACTTGTCTTGAGTGCAATAGACGCAACGGCGCTAGTTAAGACCCCGCGGTGGTAATTGAATATCCTCAGGTATCACTTGTAATTGTTGTCTAGTAAATCCTCGTTGAGGGGCAGTTGAATCCAGTTTATAGATTGGAGGTCTACCCGTAGATCGTGTTATACTAGATATCTTATGTGCAGTAATACTCCAAATAGGATCAGTAGCCCTTTTTCTGCCACCCTCAAGCTCTCCTGGTTCGAATAAATACCTCACAATGACATTACTACCAAGAATTGGTTCTTTGAAATCTTTTTGTGGTTGTACGGGTATTGACTTCTTTTTAATCGCATTGATAGGTTTCATGTTGATTTTTCTAGTAATCTCATTATTCAGTGCAGTAATCACAGCTGATAATCTTTTAACCCATTCACGGGATCTTTTTTCTTGGATGAATTCTTTTGCGTATTGATATCCAAATAACCGCTCAGCAAGGGTTTTATTAAACCGTTCTACAATTGCCTGATCACGATGTAGTGCAGTATGTCCTCGTCTGATAGTGACATTATGATGTTTCATTGTAGATAACACTGCACCCTGAAATTCCTTGCCAGGATCAATTTGTAATAGATTTGGCCAGTGTAGAGGACCCCTTCGATAAATCTTTTCAAATGCAGAAGCAACTTCAGTGGCTGATTTTGTTTTTAACGGTTCTGTTTCTTTGTATCGCCTTGCAATATTGATTCAACTACGGTTAATGCGTATTTGTAACCGTGGTCATGTGGCAGAAATAATATATCAGCCTGATGAACTTCATTAGGAAAGGTCACATTAAAATGCGAGAAATTAATTTGTTTAGGCGGTGGTAGATAAATTTGCCATAGTGCCTGTTTGGATAACCAATGAGCCGCAGTAGTTTTTTTTCACTTTTGCAGCGCTAGCGAGGTTATGGACTGCTGATTTACCCCTCCAGTATCCTTTTGGAGAATAGTAAATAGATTCCATGTTGTTATTAATTACCAGCACCTAACATCAATTTACTTTTCATAGCCGATTTTATCAAAAATGAAGCCAATTTTTCTTTGAAAGATTTATCAGGAATAGCATTTAACGCATGAATTAATTTCACATCTGCTAGATGCCTGTGCTGCAGATTACTGCTTTTATAAGATACATCATGAAGGTGACAGGCCTTATCAATGGCGTTTATTGGTTCTTCACCGGGTCGGGGCTGATTCTGATTATTGAGTCTGATATCAAGTCTGGTTCCCGGTCCACAGTAGCTATATCCTGGAAGGTGCTTTTCTCCAGGGTATTTTGCCCATGGGGTTCCAGGGAGTTTAGTTAGCTTGGCTGCGATATCACCTCCTCGTTTTTTTTTAAATTCTTGGAAACAAATCTAAATTTCTTTGTACTACATTGTACGCATTTACCAGAAAGCGCTGATCGGTTATTTTTAGTTGTAATCGTCGTCAAGTCATCTGTGCCAGTACGTTTTTTACACTTCACACAATATAGATTCATAATTTATATATAACGGCATTAATATAATTGATTATTCAGCTACCCGACAACGGGAACCTATTAAACACCATGAAATGTTGCCGAATTCAATTAGAATGATTATAATCGGACCATCTGGAAGCGAAAAGACACAACTGCTACTTAATTTGATAACGAGATGGATGAAATGGAACAAATTGTATTTAATAGCCCCGAGTGTAGACGATCAGCGATGCTATGAAGTGCTAAAGGATTTTAACGAGAAAGCAAAAGAATTTCAAATCGATGAAGATTTTATTGAGTTAATAAACGATATAGAGGAAGCCCCGAGCATTGATGCTATTGATGGAAGTATTAACAATTTAGTTGTGTATGACGATATCATGTTAGATAATCAAAAAAATCCTGCTAGAATATTTTCCCGAGGCAGGCATAAAAACACTGATGTGATATATGTCACTCAACGATACACTCAGATACCAAAAGTGATCAGAGATAACTGCAATGTGTTGTGTGTATTTAACGGCGTTGATACTCATACGCTACGAAATATTCATCAGACCTGGTGCAGCGGTGATATGAATCATAATCAATTTAGAAATTTCTTTAGTCACGCTCAGTCAAAACCACACGGATTTGTGACAATAAATTTAGCAGACCCTAGGACACGATATTGTATCGGACTTGATAAAATATTCGGTTGAAATCGTAGCGATTTTCACCGTAACCCATAGCAGCAGAGAGGGTGAGTGACAACGACGTTGCAATCCATTTTGAGGCTCCCTTTTGTATGAAAGATCCCATAAGAAATGCAGTAGTAAAATTTTGCTTGAAAACGTTGTCCGATTCACCCTCTCTGCTGCTGGAACAGTAACTTTTAGCATACAGCAGATTTAATTTTTTAGTACCAGTACATATATATTTGGTGGCAGTTTTTGTTATTAAATACACTCATCGAGAAGCGAACCTACGTCATAATCAAGTATGCAGTTACGAACCGTGCCGTAATAGTTCTAAATCGGGTAGACAACACAAATGGGCAAATATATCATGAAACCACGCCTGATGTTACGAACAAGAACTAGGATGGACCCAACAATATACTAGGCAGAAACTATAATAAATATTGTGGCTGACGCATCTAAAACCGCCCTCTTATACCAACACAATACATAATTCTTAACTATTGGTCGAATAACAAAGTACAATACGCTATGCATTTTTATTTTTGGCTTAAAAGTACTTACTCATCATTATTCTAATAATCGTATTCCGTCATGTTGAAGAAACAAATTAAGCTCTCTTGTGTTTGTGACCGTATGTTTTCCTTTTCCAAATCTTGTAAACGCATCATTAAAATGAAGTTAAATCTATCTAATAGAGAAATAGCGTATCCATGTAAATGTAGAGATTAAATGTTACTGATACTTATATAAAGCTCTGACAAGGATAGAAAATAATTATCTGCTGTAATGAATGCAAAACCTAAATTTGAAATTCAAATGTATGATATACCAGTTCATACTAGTTATACTGTAGTTTTTGTTCGAAACGGCATACTACAAATCAAAAAGTACTAGGTACTTAGAACGAAAACCACCGTGCAGAGTGTGGTTTGTACATAGATGGCGCGGAAGTATACAATATTAGAAATACATAATTGCCACTTGGCTTTAGAATATATAACACACGAACAGCAGTTTACTTTGCTAACGTATCTGGAATAAAAATTGATGCGGGAGGTTATGTGTTTGATCCCTGGCCGAGTCATACAAATCAAAGAATTATAAAAATGGTATTAAGAACTGCCTTGCTGATGGACAAATCATCAATGACGTATTAAAGACAATGAGATTGTTTGACCTTCTACAATTTTTGACGTCTATATTGTTAACAGATAAACAATGATATAGGCAAGAGAGAGTGTGCTGTGAATGTTGTTCATATGTAAAAGCCTTCTGATATTTTGTTTTTAAAATGCGAAAATACCTTGTGCGCAATAAATGATTTTGTATTAATGAAAAGATCTTAAACGCTGACGATTATACAATAAACACGTAAAACAACTAACGCGATTTCTAAGAATATGTCGAAGCTGACTAGTAAAGTCCAATCAAAGGCTGTTGTAGCTGTAGGGTTTGACGCTATTTTTCAGCACAATATAGGCTATAGCTGGCGGCTAGTATCAATGGTATAAGAACAACCCGGAAAACAAACCTGGAAAGAACCACCAACCCATGAGTAACTACTGACATGTTTTCTCACATGCTTGGCCGAATCTAAGACTTGAACACATTAAGACAGAGGTGAGATGGCAGTGATCCATAACGGAGAGCGCTTTAGACCAGTCGGCCACTCGGGGTCCCCCTACCAATGGTATTAACTTCCGTAGATCAAAGCAAATCATATGGATGCCTACATATTGTGACCAACATTTCTATACATTTTCACACAAAAGTTTTATCTATAATATGGTATAAGAAAAATTCTTGGTTTATAGTTATTTATAAATGTTTATTTAGATGCATCTGAATTACCAATAAGCAAGTGAAATATTCTTATAGTCTCCTCTATCTATCAACATATTACGTTGTTACTTTAATGTACTTATGCAATTTTATAAAGTCCGTAAATATCTTTGGTAAAGAAATATTTGCGAAAGAATAAAGGAAGAGGGGTTTTAAAAGTAAAAACAAGAAGATACGATATTGAATATGTCTTACACACAGATAACTACACCACATTAGCTGTAAACAAAACATATACGGCTTTACAAAACTTAAAGAAGTCAGTCGGTCGGACGTAGCAGTGTATATTTCATTGTATTTAGTAACGAGAATCCAGTCGGTCGGACGTAGCAGTGTATATTTCATTGTATTTAGTAACGAAAAACGTTTCATGCCCAATATAGTTTTAGTCTTATGTTCAAGTGTGCTTCATATGCTGCAATCTGTCGAAAACATTAACACGATATATATATATATATATATATATATATATATATATATATATATATATATATATATATATATATACTCGTAGGAATTAGGTACAACCTACTATAGCTAATGCGTAGGCAGCTAGCGATGCGATCTCTTTCAATGTGAATCCTCCATATAAGGAAAGGATAGAGAAGCCAACAGCACAACTATATCTGCCGTGGATTATAAATTCATATTTTGGAATATTACATCAGTAGACAATTTTATTTCTTATCCAATCAACTGTCCTGGATCATGCTAGTGTGTCTTCGTTACCCTCTTCATCTAGCCATTGGACCATAACATGAATACTTAGCATACTCTATCCATATATACATCTTAGTTCGGCATGAAAACGGCAAGTTATTTATGCTACTAGTGACTGCCTTATCCAGCTAGGTCCAGCATGGATGTCGCCAATCGAAAAGAGATGCTTAACTGCTTGGTGTGTAATGTGTGGTCAAATGTCACGTGTAGTACGTAATCAGTTTAATGTTGTATAATATTAACTTTAAAACACCCACCATTTAAATGATAATGTCAAATCTGTTTTGCAGTAAATGTTATTTGAGGTCAAAATGGAAATATAATATTGAATGTTACTTGCACTAGATCACGACATTAATGTAGAAATTAACTATTGCCTTGTAACTATCTTGTTTATTAATATTAATCAAGATGAAACAAGCGTTACATTTTTCATATTCACTGCAACTTTCGTCCACTGCAACTAGCAAGCATCACGATGCCAAGCAATGGGTGCTGTTATACGGATCTTCCATTCAACCGGTCCCTTGACTATCCGAAAAATTACACTCATAATACACGTAACCAGTCAACTCTCCCTTGACTATCCGTAACATTACACGCATAATACACGTAACCAGTCAACCGGTCCCTTAACTATCCGAAACATAACATGCATAATACACGTAACCAGTAAACCGGTCTCTTGACTATCCGAAACATTACACGCATAATATACGTAACCAGTCAACCGATCCCTTAACTATCCGAAACATAACACGCATAATACATGCAACACGTAAACCGATCTCTTGACTATCCGAAACACTACACGCATAATACACGTAACCAGTCAACCGGTCCATTGAGTATACAAAACATTACACGCATACAGCACGTAACCAGTCAACCGGTTTCTTGACTATCCGAATCATTACACGTATACACGTAACCCTACAAGTCTCAACTTTTCCATATTGAGAGTGCAAATATGGGTGGTACCTCTATTAGTAAAGAGAATCGAAGAACATTCCTGAAATACAAACTAATAAATGACTGATTTGCTTGATTATAATTTACTTCTGTTCATCAGAACTTTCACAGCATGTACTACTGTGAGTATTATTCCGATAAAGTTTATATCTTCGGAGATAATCCGTATCTTGTTCTTGTGATCATAAAATCACTTGCCATTAACTATTGATATTAAATACACCTTTCATGTATGCATAATTGGGATGTATAATGATTTTGCTTGCAAAGATGAGAACTATAGCAGCAGAGAGGGTGAACAGACCACGTTTTCAAGCAAAAATAAGGCTTCCAGATCACGTTTTCGAACAAAATATGGCCTATAGATAACGTTTTCGAACAAAATATCAGGTTTCCAACAAATCTCATTTAACCAAAAAAAAGTCTCCATTTTTGCAAAAACGGAGATTTTACGATTTTTTAATCAATTTTGCTCGCAACGATGTGGTCATCCACCCTCTCTGCTGCTAAAGTTTTCAGTTCTGGGTTAATAATTCTTTTACGATTTTAACCGAATATTTGATCAAGTCTTTAGGATCTCACAAACAGACTAATCGCTAACACCTCTTCTTGTAAATCAATCAGATTATTTGACTGGTCGGTGAGTTTGAAATTAATTCTGGTTAACGAATTATTATGGCATCGCATGTAGACAGGATTAATTGGGTTTTCAATAATTAGGAATCCTGGAGGAGCTGTTGGTGCAAATGAATAAAGAATATATCCCTGCTGAGCTTGATTTGATTGCCCTAGATTAATCTGATAGCTTCCTTCGATAACATCACATACTAAATTGAGCGCAATCACCGATGAAATATTCACGTTGAACGGAGCAATATGCCTACCGCCACCATCTGGATCATTATTATATTTGAGGAGGACAGTTGAATCTGATTTTTGTAGCGCTTTGATATCGGTTTTAACAATTCTTGCTAATTCATCAGCGTTGTATTTCGGAAACTTGAAATTACGCAGATTGTCTTCTGTGATATTGTAATCGGTTAGGAATCGTTGTTTATTGTCGCTGTTGTCATTAATTATTGTTTGAATAATTAGTTCATAGATATATTCCATGTCCGATATAAGTTGATTTATTATTTCAACGTGTTTTTGCGATCTTGTTTTCCGTAGTTGTTCTAGTTGTGTGTCATATAATTGTTTAATCTCATTAAAATAACCACGGACGTCAGTTAGCGTAAATGAAATAGTAACAGATGAGTCGGTTGTTCTTTTAATGATAAAATCCCATTGCAATGTGTCTTTGTTGGTGGATATAAATCTATCGGCGATTTTTCCTTTTCTTATATCAGATAAATCATCTCGATAACTGGGATTGATTTCATGATATGATTGTACATCCGTGGTTAAGTCGGTGGTGGATTTTTCCGGTGGTAATTCAGGCCATCCTAGTACGGTTCTAATAGAACTTTGATAGATATCTACGACGTATCCTTCTGTGCTTATCTCAATTGCGGATGATAGTGTCGGCTCATGAACTGTTATAGCGATTTTTGATTCTTTTCCAGTAATCGATTTTATTCTACGCGCGAATTCATTATTGATTTGTTCTATTTGGTATGACCCTGTTGGTATCGAAACGACGTTCCAGTCTGGGGTACCGTCGTCTTTATTCTTATTCGCAAACACCAGTGAATTATTCGGTTGTTGACCACCAAATGATTTTGATCTGATATTAGGCCAACTGTGGTATACTCGTAATTTTGCTAGCGCTATCTCCTTCACTGGGACCGGAGAGGGGAAATTCACACTGAATTCTGGATTCGTTGATGTTATTGATATCATGCTTGTTTGTACTGGGTTCGTGTTCTCCACTATTCGTTGAAGTAATTCCTGCGGTGTTGTCATTGTTATTATACTCATGATTTATTTCTAATTTTGGTATCGAGGAATCATAAATACTGACCCTCACTGAGAACTCACAATCTGGTAATGTTGATATTATTGAGATCATTTTGTTTTTTGGGTTCGTGTTTTCTGATTCCATCGGTGTTGTCATTGTTATTATATTCATGTTGTCGCTCTAATTTCGATATCGCGGAATCAAAAATACTGACCATCGCTGAGAATTCACTATCTGATATAATTGTATTATCGAGTGACGACGATATCATCAGGGATAACTGCGAATATGCGGTTGATGCAATATGAAATTGAATTAAGTAATTCTGCAGTTTACTCTGGCTGCATGATGATATCTTTTTTGCTATCCCGGTTGATATACCCCCGATTGTAGCCACCGCAGAAATGCAAATTGGAACTACGACCGGGGCAATCATTGTAACCGATGCAAGTATTATTCCGGCGCCAGCGAGAACGCTTGACACCGAGTACATAGTAATATCAATTGCGGTGATTCTTCGTCGGTATTTTTTTATTTTTATTTGATACTCCTCGGCGAGGGTTTTGAGTCTAGTTTGAAATTCTCTGACCTGATCATAGCGACATTGCGTTGATGAAATCATTGTTATTTTAAAAACACTAGTGTTTTCAATTAATTACCATCTTCCGGGTAGTAGATCAGGGGGTAGTTTACTTCACCTACGAATTCTAAACACCAGGCTATATGTTTTCTAACGGTGTTATCAACCGCGACAATCTCAAATTCTTCTTCTCCCCCCGCGATAATTACTGTCGCGGTGCCACCAAAGTAGGTTTTACCTTTCAAATTGCTTGTTAGAGATTAACGTCATCCTGTAGATACCATGGGGCCACTCCCCGATATTGACTTTCAATTTAGCATTAGAGTCTTTTATCCAATCAAAGGTCCCATGCTTTACCCTTTCAGATTTTTCTTTTAGTTTAATAATATCGTCAATGACGTCGAGATAGGTTTTTTTGATTTCGGTATCTTTCATTATCGTTCCATTCCGGCGTTTAAAAAATGAAACCAAAAGGAGGCTGAATCCAAAACCTTTTTCGGTACTATAATTCCTGTCGAGTTCAGAATATGTCGTAGTGATATTGTAACTTTTAGAACCCTCAAAGAACTTATTAACCATTTCATTTGTGAGCTTTTGTTCGTCAATAGCTTTTTTAACTTCAGCGAGGGTTGGACCTGTCAACGATGTGGTTTCAGAACCAGGTGTTCTCCCCAAAAATCTATCCACGATGGTATTAAGTGTTGTTTGTCTCACCATAAACATATTAATATCTTTGAGAGTTATTGTAGATGTAGCCGGGATACCAAAGAAATTATTAGCGATGTAGGCATTGTGAGTGTGCTTGCCGATAAACTCACTGATTTCAGCGAGAGTCATTCCTGCCACAAGCGGGGTTCCAAAAAACTTAACAATGACGTCGTTAGTGGGTTTTTGATCTTCTATTAGTTTAGAAATCTCGAGATAATTTGCCTTGATTTCATTTTCATTCATCATCCTTCCCGCGTCCTTGTTAAAAAAGAATAGCGATAGATAGTTTTTAATTTCAGCGAGAGTCATGCCAACCACAAGCGGTGTTCCAAAGAATTTATGTACGACATTTTTGCGAAAACTATTATAACCTCGTATAAGATCATTCAGCTCACGTTCGTTGGTAGCAATCGCGTCGGTGATCGTAGACACAAGTGCGCCTGGTTTAAGTCGTCCACCGCTGGAATACAGCGCAATAGAGTTTTCAGCGGCGTCGCGCTGCCGTATCAAAATGTCATTCAATGACACATCACTGGATTTCAATTTACCCTGTTTGTCTTGAAATACAACTATTTCATTAGGATCAACATTTGTTAAGTTCAACGTCTCAGCGATTTCATCTTCAATTATTTTTTTTACATCCTTGATAGAATCAGGTGGTGCAGTGCCATCGGGTTTGGGTTTCAAAGATCTACCCCAAATATCAATCATGTTATTGTAAAACTCTTTCTCTCTCTAAAATCGTTTCGATTTCCAGCGATTACTAGTGTATTCATTAACGACAACATGTGGTGGTTTTCCGCTTGGGTTACTCAAGGAGTTAGAAATAGCGTTAAGGACATTTAATACTTCGCTGCCACATATTGGTGGGTCAATCATCGTTTGTGTTGGTAGCGTAGAATACCAAGTCTTCATTGGAAGGGTTTTTATATACCGCATAAACTCTTTTGGTGGGGCTAATCCATATGAATCAAAATAGACAATCCCACGTGGATCAATAGCGTATGCAACCCAGTGAGTACCAGGTCCGGTGCTGTTATCTAAATTAATGATTCCGGTTTCAACGCTGTTTGGTTGATGTGGTAATTGATCTTTCATAAAGACACCTCTAAAGTTTTTAATCGCTAGTTTTTTAGCAGCATCCATTAAATCAAAATTGGACATGGGAACCATCGAAGATTTGGAAACCATAGGTTCCTTAATTAATAAATCGTTCCTGGTAGTCTTAGACCCTTTCCGCTGTACCACGAATACGGGGTTCCTGGTAGTCTTAGACCCTTTCCCTTTTTTTATATCCTTTCCCAGTTGCCTTCTTTAGTGCCATTCCTGCTGCAGTACCAACGGCTCCTAACGCCGCTGCTTTAGCCACCGCTGGGGCAGCCGCTGCAATCAATGCTGGAATCGCAGCTAACAACGGAAATATACCGCCTGTTTTAATCATATTTTTGATAGCAGCCGCAGAAAGAGTAATCTGAACACCTTTTCTGGCTGCAAGTGCATCATTGAAATGTTTTATTTGACGAGTTGTCAGCGATAGTTTATTTGCACCACCAGTCATTTGGTTGGGTTTCAACGTGATTGTGGTTCCACATTTTTTAGCTGATTCCGATAGCAATTTTTTTAATTGACCAGGTGTCAAATACACATTGATATGACTATACGACATTATACAATAACAGATTAATTCTAAATAGAGGATTTCAATCAAAGATTTTCCACTGGCGCATCTACCACTCTCATTCTTCTTCCAACACCTTCGAGTAGCATTGATTTGTCGCTAAGAATGACAGCAACCGCTCTATAATTATCAATAGCATTAGGCTTGGTTACATTAGCTCTAAAGTGTATATCAACGACGGATTGTCTTGTTAAATCGAGATGTTCCAGCGAAAAGTAATAGATCGGATACAGATTCTTAAAATCTAATTGTGATATTTGTAGACCAGTATCGACATTTTGATCACGTGCCATGAACGACAACAATCTATGATACACGCGTGCAATATGATTTTCTGTGTAATCAAGTTGCACATCTTCGGATGGTTCCTGCTGGCCGTTTATTCTCAGTGAGACGTCTTTCACACCTAACTGATCAAATATCATATGACTGAAACGTTGATCGCCAACTCGTGTGTTATCCTGTAGCGCTACAAATATATGACGTGCAGCTGAAACACCTTGTTTTGATGCTAGATTCCACGTGAATAACCCGTTGAGATTTGATTGTTTAACATCTGTACTCACGGTTAACCAACTCAACAACGATTTTCCTCCTTGGTCCATAAATGATAGTAATCGCTCTTCTGCGGTGATTGCTGGAGTCAACATTGGCATCCACAATGATATTTTTGTTAAAATAACTTTACCGGCATCAGCATTGGGATTTGCATTGTCTGCTGGAATCCTCCAAATTGCGTCATTATCATCACCCTTTCGTACAAGCGCTACTGTATGCTTCGCCCCGTAGATAACTTTTCGGACGTTTCTACAGAATCCAAATATGTGATGTAGTGGAATCGCGCATGAAAATGATTTACGAGCCCCTTGCAACATTGAAATACGTGTTGCGGCTCCTAGATTGAAATTAACGTCGTTGTTTATAACTACAGCCTCGACATCAGCATCATCATTAGCAGCACTGGCTTTTTTTGGTCGTCTTACAACAAATTGAATTCCTCCAGCGGTATTTTTAATATCCTTTGCAAACATCATAGAAGGTCCTGCTGATCTTGTATAATCATCAGAATATCTCGCTAACCCGATTATTGTTGTAGCCACATCAACATCGCGATCTATCGACTCGATTTCTTTTCCATCAATGAGGTATCTTGCACTCTCAAATTACGCCATAATACCATTATTGACAAAACCGACTTGAGTACCAGCTGGATATGATGCTCCAGCAGCTGTTACAAGTTTTCCTTCTACTTCGATAAACGCTTCACAAGGCAAAAAATATTTACTGGTATCATGAACTTGTAAGTTCAATTCGCGATCGACTATTTGCGTCTATTGCATGATAGGCGTAATATTGATAATCGCGTACAGAATCATCCTTGCCAACTGGGGCGTCTATATCAAACGCTGGATCATGTGATTTTTTGAACATTTTATTCTATTTATCAGAGTCTAAATCGTGAAATCATAAACGATTTTCATCGACGTAGTTTTTTAAAGCCGCTTCCTGCTATCATATTTGCGTCGGGGGTTAAAGCCATCGACGCTAGTTTTTCGTCTACTGCGTTAATTTATAATTTTACTAACCCGTGCAGGCATTTCTGCTGTAGATGGCAATGGTACCGGTTTCTTTCTTCGTCTCACTAATGATGTTATTTTATTCTTTGCGGCTGAAAACGCTTTTCCAGCAAGATCTCCAACAGCACTAATACCCTTATCACGAATAACATCAATTGCTTTCATCGATAATTGTTTAGCTAACGGCATCACTTTTGGAGCCATTCTTGCAAATAACCCCGCAATGGTATTACCTAAACCATCACCATAGTAAGCTCTATAAACTGGAAACCGTGAATTAACTACATAGACGGGGGTTGGTTTATCATGATTGTAGTGTATGATCATTATTTGAAATCAGAAACCATTTTTCAATTGGAAACGCTAGCGTTTTTATTTAATCACTGAGATAATCCTCTACTAACTCGCCAATGAAATCTCGATATGTGCTGATATCTATGATACCGCCTTGAAATAAACGTCTACAGATATCAGATGCTTCATTAATTATTTCCGGTGAGTTGTTTCCAGCTCGGAAACCTCCTATAAGAACTTCTAATCGTGATATATCACTGAGAACACTACCAGGACAGAAACTCTTTGAGTTTCCAACGCTAGTGTTTTGCAATCCACTTCCGCTATAACCAGCTGCTTCATCTATTTCGTCTAAATCGGCTTTTTGTAAATAATCAAGAATATCATCATCAGGTGGTAGTTGTTGTTGTTTTTTAGGCGAGTAGACTACTTTCTTTGTAGGTTGCTGTCGCTTTCCTCGCAATTTTCGCGGTTTTTTTTTTGTTGTTTAAACTCTTCGTATTTTTCATACACTATATCCACCGCATTTCTATATTGAATATATGATGCACTATTCTTCTTAATTCTACCTGTTTTTTCAGTTTTGATTTTGTAGAATATATCAGCCCAATGATCTAAATTTCTAACAAACTTATGATATTCTGGTTTCAACATATCTTTCCTGTTTTCATAATTCGTAACAACAAGCTCAGGAATTCCTGTTGGATCAGTCTTATTAATTTTTGCTAACCCCGCCTCGTTAAATATCACGCGTAAATCATCTACTATTTCTTTTGATTCCATTTGTTTTGTTTGTTCAGTTTACGCTGCTATTTTTTCGAGTTCACCGATAACAGATTTCCCCGTCTCGGGAACATCTCCCAGTATAGCACGCTCTATCCCTTTCGTTGCTGTGGTTACTGGTTTAAACAATTCTTCAGATCCCACAGCAAAATCAGTTTGTAAACTCTGTCGTTGTTGCAGTTTATTTCTTACAGAGTCGCGAATTGGTATAAATTTCTTGATTGCATCAAGTCGTTCACGAGCCTATCGGGTCGTTAATGCTTCATTGACCATTATTTGAAATCGTAAACAATTTTTCAATTGTAAAACAATTTTCAGTTAATTCAACACTTCGGATGATTTTTAACACCAGTGATGGAATCACCGTAGAAGCATTTTAACGGCGTTATCATTGATGAGGGAAGTCACATAATTGTATATAAAATAATTAATACTGTGACTTTCCCCACTTTTCCATTGATCAATCCGAACCAGCCATCAATTTTTTATTCACTGATTTCAACAGTTTTAATCAAAAAATGCTAAAAAAAAATTAAAATCTCTATGAGGGACGGTCACAATCAAATAATGATAAATGGTTAATCAAAATTGTTCATTTTCTTGAATTAACGCCCGTAGGTTTCTAACTTTAGAATTAACCTCCTTTTTCAATTCGTATTCGTACCCCAATTCTTTTCGTATTCGTTCTACGATGGTATACAACGGAGCGAACACACTTACGTCACTGGAAAATGCGAGAGAGTCCTTAATAGAATTCTGAATTCTTTTGATGAGCGCATACTTCTTTGGTAGCATATATTTATTGTTGTTAACTCCGTATTCTATATCCTGAAAATCAGACATGATTTGATCAGGATTTAACCCATCTGATAGTTCAATATCCCAACTTTTCAATTTTGAAATCTCGGATAAAATGCTATTCATGTTTTCAAAATTCATTATTCTATAATAATGATATATTTCTAAATGAAAAAATATGACGCATTAGACATAACTAAATTGAACTTTTGTCCTGTCCTTTTTGAAATAGCTGATCGATAAATCCCCTCTGCAACTTTTCGTACTGAGGCTCTACAAATATCGAAATACTTGCCGGCTTCATATATTGATTGAAATATTTTTTCTTCGTTAGTTATTGTATTCAAAGATTTTACTGGTCTCGCTTTTTTTGAGCATTTTCCAGTCTCTCCTCGTTTGGTATTTTCACTTTGTGTGATAGCCTGCAGATTTGATAAAGAATTGTTCTTTGGATTAGAATCGATATGATCAATAACAAAATCATCCTCGATCAATCCATGGAAACACTCGTACACGAAACGATGGCAGTAATATTTCTTCTTTCAAGCACCAAACATCAAATACCCTTGATTATTCACAGCACCAACTGGTTTCTTTAGTCTACGGTTTCTTACAACACCATCACTAGATGCTTCATAATTTGTGATCACAGGGTGTGGTCTGAATTCTTGGTTCATTTATATATTATACTATTGTTTGTCTAATTCATCGTTTGGTTTAATGATAAATCTTTCGATGTAGTCTTGAGGAGTTCTTATGATTTTATCCTTGATACTGACTTTGTCAGCGTCAAGAATACTGACTTTGTCAGCGTCAGGGTCAAAATTTCTGATTGATTGTCCATTTTTTATTCTTTTATCATAATATCGCTTCAATTCCCTGTATCGCTTACCACCGCAATTTAGACACAACTGAGATTTTCCCCTGACCCCAACTCCACATAGAATACAAGGTAACAGACCAAGGCTTCCACGACGAAAGCTTTGCATATGATACCCACAGAACTCATTTCTGCATGATTTGTTACACGGGGATACTGATCCAATCATAAGCCACTTGCAGTGATTCATTATATAAAAATCTTTCATTTAAATGCTTGTTTTAATTATAGCATGAGGGAATTAAGGAGAACGCTTTCGAAAAATGCTGATAAGGAGTTTAAGAGATTATTAAAAATCAATCCTAGATTTAATCTCGATAGACCCAAAAAACGTCCAATAGACGGAAACATGAAACAGTTTAAGAGATTATTAAAAATCAATCCTAGATTTAATCTCGATAAACCCAAAAAACGTAACAAACGTCCAATAGACGGAAACATGAAAGAGTTTAAGAGATTATTAAAAATCAATCCTAGATTTAATCTCGATAAACCCAAAAAACGTAACAAACGTCCAAAAGACGGAAACATGAAAGAGTTTAAGAGATTATTAAAAATCAATCCTAGATTTAATCTCGATAGACCCAAAAAACGTAACAAAATCAATCCTAGATTTAATCTCGATGGACCCAAAAAACGTCCAATAGACGAAACATGAAAGAGTTTAAGAGATTATTAAAAATTAGTCCTAGATTTAATCTCGATAAACCAAAAAAAACGTCCAAGAGAGATTACCCTTGGAAAGATGCTCAATTCAATCTCGATATAGTTTCTAATACACCAAAGAATACAATTCTTGATAAAGCCATGATTAGTAAAATCAGAGATTGTTTTAATGAATTCAAGCGTGATGGAGCATCTTATTGTTGGTCAACATTTCGAATTGATGGTGTTGTTGATGCTACCATGACTGATGAAAAAGCAGCAGTGATAATTTCACGTGTTGGGGAAAAACGGCATTTTTTCCGAATCAAATTCATTATCGAAGTCGATGGTAAATGGATTATTAGGGATAAATTTGAACCAATCCTCAAGAATAAAAAAGCTGTCATTGTGAGTAGAGATTCCAAACCAGGAATTCTAACCGGCATTGACAAACCGTACTACGAAAGATCTTATCCCGTAACAGCAATGGTTTATGGGATATATCCGTTAAATGATAAACCCGATATCGCAAAACTAGCTCCTATGAAATATTATAGTTCACTGAATTGTGTAGCAGAACGAATAATAGAACACTTCACAAATGCATCCCGAGGAAATAAACTAACTGATCTGCGACGTAGGAAAATAACCGAGTGGGAACTGACAGTGAAACAGCATGGTGCAAAGATTTCTGATATAGCTAAATTAGAAGCATCATTAAAATTCCCAATATCAGTAGCAACAATAACCGGAGAAGTATTATACGAACCGAAATATCAATCGCGAGGAGCCCCAATACAGATTATTGATCATAACAAACACGCGTGGACATCTGCGGTAACAATATTTCCACGAGAACGAACCGTGAGATATATCCCTAAGGAGTTCGTCGGGGATGTTTTCTATGAAGAGAGATTATTCGATGCTATTCATGCGTTGTGTAAGGATGATCCTGTGTCAGTGTGGTTACTTAGAAGTGATGAAGAATTCGATCAATTTGTAAAACCAAATGGTGAATTATATCGCATTGAAGAATTAGATAACAGAATGAGAAAAATCGCTAGTGATTTTTCACCGGAGAATTCCCATGAAAAACTACTCACGGATAGTTTTACTATTCCATCAGTGGTAGCTCACTTCGCAAGAGAAAAAAACTCATGGCGTCCAACACGAAGTGATTTTCTCGAGGATGTTAAATTGAGTTGCGTCGAATTTGGTCATGGAGGACTGTGGAATACGAAATACTCACGTGATGGTATGATTTCAATTGATATAGCCGCGTGTTATCCCGGAAGTTTTATCGGATATGGGGAATGCGCTGAGTACTTCAAACGATTTGGACACCCCACGCATGAAATGACTCGTGTTGCGATTAATGGACCATTGCCTGATTTTGATTTAACCGGATTCGCTCGTGTGATATCATTTGAATTAGCTACAGGGTTACATCCGTGTAGTTATGTTTGGCTCGGTAGACACCTATCTGAAAAACACTGGATGCCAATAGTGCTATTGAGATATATGATTGATTGTGGTATGCTAATATCGTTGATTGTTTCCGAGGCTATTATATGCTATCGAGCTCAGAAAGAAGTTTGGCTACCACAACCCGATCTAGATAGAATAATCAACAAACTACGAAAACAGTTTCCAGATTTCAGTGAAGAAGAAATCATAAATTGGTCTAAGAAGTTATTTGAAATTAAAAAAGAACAAGCAAAAGATCTCGGAAGAAGAATAATCGGTAAATTTACCCAGGGTGGACGATACGACAACGCAAAATACTCTTCGCGGTTGATCATAGATGTCGCTGAATACGATTTTATTGTAGCGGATTTAATGAAACAGGGAAAACTTGTATCCCGTAAGGATGCTTTTCTATCCAATGGTGAGAAATTAGGTACGGTTGTTACCTACTGTGATGGATATAATTCCCAGTACACACATTTGAGAAGTTCAATGTTAGCCTATGCTTCTATTAATCTATTTTCGATGATAAATAGATTTCCTAATACCGCGGTTAGAGTGGCCACTGATTCGATGTATATACACAATAAGTACAAATCAGCTGTAGCTAAATTCACAGATCCCGAAGAAAATTGGGGGCGTTGGCGATTTAAAAAGGAGATGCTACATGAGTATTGTGAATCCGCAGACGTTGCCATGGATGATAAATATCTTTGTTGTAACCGTATTGAAATTCAATCAGAACTTTCTAATGCACCACCGGTATCTGATCCAGTATGTAGATATAAGACAGTTTATTTAAACGGTTGTGGTGGGTCAGGAAAGACAACTCGTGCAATTGAATTATTTCGTCGTGGAAACGCTAGCGTTTCTAACATGATTGTGCTAACACCGACTCACAGACTCGCCAGAGAGATGATACAACGAGGGGTAAATGCTTGCACTTATCACAGTTTTTTTCGATGGAAAGGTGACAAATGGACTCCTGAGCGTATGGGTGATAAATTCATTCCTGAAATCATAATTTGGGATGAAATATGCACAGTGTCATTAGATGTATTAAAAACATTTCTTGAGTGGTTGTTAAACAAAAACACAAAAGTCGTCATGTGCGGGGATCACGGCCAACCACCACCATTTGTCGGTGCATCTCCACATGAATGGCTAAAGGGTTTTGTAGACTACTATGAAGAAATCACCACTGATTATAGATCACTTGATGAACGATTACGAGAATTTAAGAAACTAATTAGATTACAACCGGATAGAATCCAATGCGAAATAGCGCGTGAAGTGATTTCAGAAACTCCAATGAATGATTTCTGGGAAACATGGAGACCAAACGATTTGATCATTGCAAGTAGAAAAATAGTCAGAGACACACTTCAGATGAAGTTATTTGAATTGCATAAAGAAAAATTTGCAACGCTTCCAGTACCCCTTTGTTATAGGCCATCGGATACACGAAAACAGAATATTGAAGTTGATATTCCAGGACAGAGTGAAAAACAAATTCTCGTATTAAATGATATTGTGCTGGTTGATATCAATGTCGTTGAAGATGCATTGCGTGCTAATAAATCCCCGTGGACGCTAGGATACGCAGCAACAATACACTCTTCACAGGGATTGACTATATCGAATACAATTGTTTGGATGGTGGATAATCACATCGAATGGTCGAATTTAATCTATCTCGCAGTATCCAGAGTACGAAAAATAAATCAACTTCGAAGAGTTGTTTTCGATGATAATGACACAACAATGGATGATATTGATGTTAAAATTATTGATAAAAAACTCTCCGGTTACAAACAACAGGACAAAAAAAAACAACGAGAATTTGATATTGATGCTAAATTAATAATCACTTTGAAGAAACAACAGAATAATCACTGCGCAAGTTGCAATTGTATAATGCGTTGGCGTTATTCGGATAAAGATCCTCGCCAATTTACCGTAGACAGAAAAAATAACAGTCTCGGTCATGTCAGAAACAATGTGATGTTGACTTGTCTTGAGTGTAATAGACGCAACGGCGCTAGTTAAGACCATGTGGTGGTAATTGAGTATCGTCAGGAATTACTTGTAATTGTTCGCGTGTAAAACCCCGCTGAGGGGCAGTTGAATCCAATTTATAGATTGGAGGTCTACCAGTTGATCGTGTTATACTAGATATATTATGCGTAGTGACGCTCCAAATAGGATCAGTAGCCCTTTTTCTACCCCCTTCAAGCTCTCCTGGTTCGTATAAGTACCTCACAATGACACTACTACCAAGAATTGGTTCTTTGAAATCTTTTTGTGGTTGTACGGGTATTGACTTCTTTTTAATCGCGTTGATAGGTTTCATGTTGATTGTTCTAGTAATCTCGTTATTCAGTGCAGTAATCACAGATGGTAATCTTTTAACCCATTCACTGGATCGCTTTTCTTGAATGAATTCTTTTGCGTATTGATATCCAAATAACCGCTCAGCAATCGTCCGATTAAATCGTTCTACAATGGCCTGATCGCGATGTAGCGCAGTATGCCCTCGTCGTACGGTGACATTATGATGTTTCATTGTAGATAACACTGCACCCTGAAATTCCTTGCCAGGATCAACCTGCAATAGATTTGGCCAGTGCAGAGGACCTCGTCGGTAAATCCTTTCAAATGCAGAAGCGACTTCAGTGGCTGATTTTGTTTTTAACGGTTCTGCTTCTTTGTATCGACTTGCAATATCAACTACGGTTAACGCATATTTGTAACCACGATCATGTGGCAGAAATAATATATCAGCCTGATGAACTTCATTAGGAGCGGTCACATCAAAATGCGAGAATTGAATTTGTTTAGGCGGTGGTAGATAAATTTGCCATAGTGCCTGTTTGGATAACCAATTAGCCGCAGTGGTTTTTTTCACTTTTGCAGCACTAGCGAGTTTATGGACTGCTGATTTACCCCTCCAGTATCCTCTTGGGGAATAATAAATTGATTCCATATTATTAATTACCAGCACCTAACATCAATTTACTTTTCATAGCCGATTTTATCAAAAATGAAGACAATTTTTCTTTGAAGGATTTATCAGGAATAGCATTTAACGCATGAATTAATTTCACATCTGCTAGATGCCTGTTTTGCAGATTGCTGCTTTTATAAGCAACATCATGAAGGTGACAGGCCTTATCAATGGCGTTTATTGGTTCTTCACCGGGATTGGGTTGATTTTGATTATTGAGTCTGATATCAAGTCTGGTTCCTGGTCCACAGTAGCTATATCCTGGGAGGTGCTTTTCTCCGGGGTACTTTGCCCATGGGGTTCCAGGGAGCTTTGCCAATTTGGCTGCGATATCACCTCCTCGTTTTTTTTTTAAATCAGATCTCATAGACACAAATCTAAATTTCTTTGTACCACATTGCACGCATTTACCAGAAAGCGCTGATCTGTTATTTTTAGTTGTAACCGTCGTCACATCATTTGTGCCAGTACGCGTTTTACACTTCACACAATATAGATCCATAATTTATGTATAGAGATATGGATATAATTGATTTTTCAGCGACTAAAACAAGAGAACCAATTAAGCATCATGCAGCGCTACCAAACTCTATCCGGATGATTATAATCGGGCCATCTGGATCCGGAAAAACGCAATTGTTGCTCAATTTAAAAATGAGATGGATGAAGTGGGATAAGTTGTATTTAATTGCCCCTAGCGTAGATGATCAACGATGTTATGAAGTGTTAAAGGATTTTAACGAGAATGCATCAGAAATTAAGGGTGAGAACGCCATTGATTTTATAACCGATATCGATGAAGCACCGAGTATTGATGATATTGATGGAGATATTAACAATTTAGTCGTATACGACGATATAATGTTGGATAAACAAAAACATCCTGCTAGAATATTTTCCCGTGGGCGTCACAAAAACACTGACGTGATATATGTCACTCAACGCTACACTCAGGTTCCAAAAGTGATCAGAGATAACTGCAATATTCTTTCTGTATTCAACGGAGTTGATACTCATACTCTTAGAAATATTTGGCAGACATGGTGTTCTGATATGGACTTCAATCAATTTCGAGATTTCTTTAGTCATGCTCAGTCGACTCCGCACGGATTCGCAACAATAAATCTACATGATCCTCGGACACGATATCGTATCGGACTTGATCAAATATTCGGTTAAAATCGTAAAAGAATTATTAACCCAGAACTGAAAACTTTAGCAGCAGAGAGGGTGGATGACCACATCGTTGCGAGCAAAATTGATTAAAAAATCGTAAAATCTCCGCTTTTGCAAAAATGGAGACTTTTTTTTGGTTAAATGAGATTTGTTGGAAACCTGATATTTTGTTCGAAAACGTTATCTATAGGCCATATTTTGTTCGAAAACGTGATCTGGAAGCCTTATTTTTGCTTGAAAACGTGGTCTGTTCACCCTCTCTGCTGCTACTATTCTAGTTGTTGTATACGTTTCCGCTGGTGTGTCAGAGAAAACCTAGCACAGAACAAGAGTGTTAAGCAAATTTTAAAAATCCCAATTTAAACAAAAGGTTAGAAACTGATTAGGTAAGATATATCAGCAATTGTGTACTCAACAAGATAAAACTTCGTTCAGTTCGGGTAGCCATCACGAATGTCGAAACCGTTCAAATTAAATGAAGTATAGCGCAACATGTATAAGGATGGAGAATATGTTGTGATATGGGCTTGTATGCCATTTCAACTCTGGGCTTTATATTTATAATGTTTTGCATACTGTATATTTTGTAGAAATGTCAGAAAGTGTTTATTTGGGACGACGCAGGTCTCATGACAAAGCTATTCGGCACGTGAATGCAGATTTAGCTGCGACAGCAGCGCTTAATAGAAAAGCTACATTGTCAAAATGTTTGCTGTGGATGCGCACACTAACACCGTCGCTCGCAGTAAAACAACTACTTAGTTTAACACAGGGCAGTGGTCACTTTATATTGTCAATGATTTCAATGACTATAGGTTCAGTTCAAGGTGTTGGCAGTGGGTTATTTATGTGGCAGATCGCACTAAAACAAAGTGATTCTGATCCGTGACATGTATTCTTAGCAATTCAGGCTATTACGCGGTTAAACATGCAGAGAAAATATCCAAAGAATTCGAGTTGAATTGTCATCAGAATCATGATATACATGAGTATTGGGTGCTAATGCCCTTATAGGGCGTGACCAAAACGTTGACTTGTGACACAAGATATATTTGAATAATATCGAAATGCTTGATCTCGTACAATAACTGTCGTTCAGATAATTTGTCCGTGACAGGCATTGTAGCGCTTTATGGATAAGAGTTTTATGACTATAGATGTGTCGTCTTGATACTGTCTCATCAAATAGTGCCTTTCGAGGGGACCGGTGGACCAATGAAGCGTAACGGATGTGACACTAAGTCAAAGTCAAATTAAAAAAACTTTTATCTATAGCCAAGAACAATGTTAGAGCAGCCCTATCATCAATGGTTCCTCATTGGCACGGTGGACCAAATGTTTCATTATAATTAAGCGATGTCTTAGGCACTGGGGTTTATACACGATAGTCCGGTGCATAAGATCCCATTTCTCGCAGCAGCCTCCATTCATAATAATAAAAAGTTCTAACTCTCTTGGTATATCATTGATACAGCGTACATAAAATGCATAACAACATGGCATTTTAAGTGTCGGTGTAAAGCAAATTGGTATATCATATTGGTATATCAAATTGTGATCCGCCCATGGTGCAGTATTACGAATATAGAATTAGTCTTTCAACCGCAGGCCTATAGACAAATGATGAATTTCTCTTCATTTATTATTCATAAATGTCATATGAAAATAACGATAAAAAGTTTTAATAGTCCATGTTTTCTAAATGATAATAAATGGTACACAATTTCAGCAAAAGCCTTTCTTTTTTACATTAATTCTCGTGCGTAAATGACAAAATAAGCACACAACTTCAGTGAGCGAGAAAAGCTTTGTTTTTTAGATCTAGTATAATGTTCTAAAAATCAATTATTAAAAATGTCTAAATTGTTGGCCTCCTGCCCCCCGTTTGCTCTATCTCTGGATTTTGGTAAATAAGTACGGGCGAATATCCATGAAAGTTCGAGCATTGTGGATTTATGGTTGCGTAACACTGCGATGTCGTTGAACATATAAATGATGCTAATGTTAGTCAAGCAGTCCAAATGAAAAAGATGAGAGAGAGAGAGAGAGAGAGAGAGAGAGAGAGAGAGAGAGAGACTTTATTACGTGAGACGTTTCCAATAATATTTTTATTTTATCGAATTCTTCTTAAATTCATTATCACGTACAATAAATAGATAAAACTAAGTGCGTCATTTTTCTGAGCAAGAATAGTTTGAAATGATAAAGACGCATCAGTTGTGATCTCGAGACATTTGTTTTCCTTTTATCAAACAATGGTTCCTCTATAATTAGAAGAAGGCAAGCTTTTGGTTATGTGTTTGTTTTATAGTATGCGAGGCGGCCACGAGTGGCGAGTGGTCTACAGCGCTCACCGTTACGGATCATTGACATCTAACTTCTGCGTGGGTTCGAGTCTCAGGCTCGGCTAATGTTGTTATGTGAGAAATCTTGCCGGTAGCGTCTTGTGGGTCGGTGGTTCTTTCCGGGGTTTTCCTGGGTTCTTTCTCCACCATTAATACTGGCCGCCATGTATAGACTATATTGTGCTGAAAATGGCGTTAATCCCTACAACAGCATATAATGCGAAACGCTTTCAAACAAGAGGTAACCTAAAATGATTTCTCGTTACATAGAGGGATTTATTCTCTGAATCTGAACGAGATTACTCAGTATGTCAAGAGCATTGAAAACTGAGTGTAGCTTTACAACGTTCATGTTGTACATAATACGATCGGATGAATTGGTATCTGTATTAAAACTATTTATCAGCCATTAAACGAACCTAAACCTACTCCTATGAAAAAGTTTAAAACTTTTACATATGTATATAGCAATGGAAACATTATATTAATATTGGAACATGTGATGACTTATTAAGGCGATAGCTTTCAATATCATATATGACGTTGTTTAAAGTAGAACCATTAGTGGTAAAATATCTAAGGTAGATAACTGTAATGAGGCTTTCCTGTACCTAAATTACAGTTTTTAGCCCCTAACTGATACATATATGATCTGAAAAGGAGTAAGCAGATTCATACATTTTGCTAACATTGCCTTTGACGCTGAACTTTCTTCCTGTCGTTAGTATACTAACTATATTTATTGCAAATAGCATGAGCTATGCAAAATAGTTTGTATTTTCATACACTACACAACTAGATTAAAGAATACAGAAGAAGTCAACATATATTTCTTGCAAATAGTTTAAAATTTTTGACAAATGCATGGAGACGTGTTTTCCAATGTTTGCGTGTATACCATCAAATAAGTGTTTGTTGATAATACAATGTTTATTTTTTTAATTAAAGGCGTCATTACCATGACCAACGATAAGTCATCTTAATTAACTCTCAATTATGTGATGGAAAATCTGTGCAATTTGTAGATGGACATGAGTAGTATATGGGGGCACTCTAGCGACAATTGGAAATCCAGTCAAAACGGGTTTGGGCACATCTAGCGACAAGGGGAATTTAATATGGGGAAATGTTACATGGAGCGAATGGGGAATTGAACATAGTGACAAGGATTGGGTCACTTTAGTGTCATTTTCACCTTAACGTTAAAAATTGGTATATCAAAATTGGCGTCTATGGAAATTCAACATGGGAATGTCACCTGGAGTTCTAAGGGAATTGAACATCGGTGACTCCATAGTGTTTATAGGGTCAAAACTATTGATAGGGTAAAGTGTACATGTAGGGACAAAGGGTTGATAGGGACAAACATAGATATACAGAAAGAAACAAATACACATTGAAACACACAGTAAAGACGGTAGAGATGTTCTAACGAAAGTCCCACAGATAATAAAAGTCTACGATATGGGCTCAAAACATGTATTTAAGTATATATTAGAGCTCTCTGGCCTGTGCTTCAGACTAAGCACTATCCATTTAAAACATTCAAATCTGGACATGGAACAAATCTATTCACATGTTATCTATTTCTTGGATCTAAAAAAAATACTTTAAAAATTAAAGTTTATGCCTTTAAAAAAGACCCTACTTTACATACAACGCATAAGCATTTCATATAAGAATGACACTTTTCATACAACAATATCCATTTTTAAGAAAAGAGCTAAACCAAAACAAGTAACAAACAATCAAAAAGGAGAAAGTTCATGTTGCTTTCTATATCAGTCACACACATTGTTTAAAATCTGGTCAGCTATCGCTTGTGTCCCAGCGTAGATGTTTCCCATTACGTACCCCTTTTATTCGTAAATCTGCTTGAGGCTTAAGCTCGATACGTGGTGTGTGAAATGATTCATCTTTCTTGCTTGTCAGTGTTAGTCACAATGAACTATTGGCCTTGTACTACGTCCCTTTTATATGCTGACCAACATCGACGTGACGGTACGGTAAAGTGAAGTGATTGGGAAGCCGCACTCTCTTCTAAATGGGTCACTTTAGTGTCATTTGGACCTTAACGTTAAAAATGGGTATATCAAAATTGGCGTCTATGGGAATTTAACATTGGAATGTCACCTGGAGTTCTAAGGGAATTGAACATTGGTGACTCCATAGTGTTTATAGGGTCAAAACTATTGATAGGCTAAAATGTTCGTATAGGGACAAAGGGTTGATAGGGACAAACATAGATATACAGAAAGAAACAAATACACATTGAAACACACAGAAAAGAGGATAGAGATGTTTTAAAGAAAGACCCACAGATAATAAAAGTCTACGATATGGGTTCAAAACATTTATTCAAGTATATACATGGGCTCTCTGGCCTATACTTTAGTCTAAGCACTATCCATTTAAAACATTCAAATCTGGACATGGAACAAATCTATTCACATGTTATCTATTTCTTGGATGTTGAAAAAATACTTTAAAAATTAAAGTTTATGCCTTCAAAGAAAGACCCTACTTTACATACAACGCATAAGCATTTTATATAAGAATGACACTTTTCATACAACAATATCCATTTTTAAGAAAAGACCTAAACCAAAAAAAGTAACAAACAATCAAAAAGGAGAAAGTTCATGTTGCTTTCTATTTCCGTCACACACATTGTTTAAAATCTGGTCAGCTATCGCTTGTGTCCCAGTGTAGATGTTTCCCATTACGTATCCCTTTCATTCGTAAATCTGCTTGAGGCTTACGCTCGATACGTGGTGTGTGAAATGATTCATCTTTCTTGCTTGTCAGTGTTAGTCACAACGAACTATTGGCCTTGTACTATGTCCCTTTTAATATGCTGACCAACATCGACGTGACCGTACGGTAAAGTGAAGTGATTGGGAAGCCGCACTCTCTTCTAGTACACGATGTGATAGACTTTTTCCAAAGACCTACTTACGATTTGGTGTGTGGGTAAACGTACGATCTTGTGCGGTTCGTGGGTGTTCACTTTAAACATTTCATCCTGTCCTGACTTCAAGCCTTCTTATAGCACTTCAAAGTTCAACACTCGACTGGTGCGATAATTGAGAGTCAATCCTTTCACTTTACATTCGATGTGAATTTCTCCATGTGGTCTCGGTATTCGTAGCCGTAATTTTTAGGACCGCCACTTGCAAAACTTAGAATCTTGTCGTCGGGATGTTCATCTGTCCAGGCTCTTAAACGGTCTCCTTCGATGTCAGGGTGACGTTACGAGGCGATGGATGTAGATGCAACTGTCCGTGTCAAAATACAGGACGCGATCTCCTAGGAGTTCTAACACTTCGTACAATTTTAAGCGAGCACGGGCTGTCACGTAAGCCGCAATGATGACATTTCTAAATTTGTCGGCTTCTACAAAGTCTAGCTCTTCTTCGTAATTGACTAAGATCAAGTCCTCTCGAATGCCGTCCACGTGTTTCATGACTTTGGTTTTGTCGTGAATCATCTGGAAGTAGCGAGAAGGTTCGGACAAATACTCCGTCATGGGTAAAGACGGACGTTGTGCCATTTTACCCCACAAGCAATTTAACATCACTTTGGCAAACGATCGCCTTCCTTCGTTTTTCTCTTTGTGGTCTAACGTGATGCCTTCCTGCTCCCGATATTGTTCTTTGAATATCTTTTGGTCCTCGGGAGCGTGGCAACAGGAAGGATAGCCACTATCATCTTGTTTTAGTTTTTAAACGGCATCCACGTAGTCTGCAAAAATACTTTTCTGTGTCTCGTTGCCCTTGTGGTATTGTTGTGTCTTGGGAAAGTGGTAAATTTCGTGTACTTCTAACAGTCGGTATCCCAGGTCCAGAGCTTTAAACAATTCCACGCTAACCCACGTTCCTGTCAAGGCGCGTTCTTCCTGGATGCGCTGACAAGGTTGGTCTTGGTTGCACGTTTCGGCACAAGTTCGACACAAAGGAAACATCATTTTCCCTTGGCAATGGTGTGGTAAAACGGGTTGGTACAAGTCCGTAGGAGGCAAGACTTTGCACTTCATCAATCCCTTGTACTGTAGAATTTGGTCCAGGTCAAACGTGTTCTGTCATCAATTCTGGATGCCCTACGGGAAAATGACAATATTTGCAGACGTAAGGATACAGCGAACACACGTCCAAGTATTTGATTCCTTTTTCTTTCTCATCGTCCGCCTGGTACAGCAAACAAGTGGCATTCATTCGTCCTCCGTACAAACTATCCCGGGGGTTCATGGGGTCCACCAACTTGTAACTTTCTAAGATCGGGATCGGTTTTCAAACGCCGATCGTACTCGTGTTCCCACATTTCCATTACCTGGTATCCTTGCTGCTCTAACCTCACACTCCGCTGACAAGTAGTCTGGTACAAGTCTTCCATGGTCCGTTGTAAAAACTGATTTTTGGTGTCACGTTGAGGGTAACACATGGGGCATCCGTGAAATAGGCATCCGTTAAACTCGTACACGATCTGAGGGTTTTATAAGTCATAGCCATCCACCGAATACGTTTCGATGGTCTTTTCGCCTCCTCCGTTGCGGGCATGTTGGATCCATTTGTTTTCCTTGTCACACAAATAATGTAACCAGCGTAGGGCTTTGACCGAGTATTGACGTTTGACAAAGTTCGTCGTTTGAGGGCTTATGATAGCCAGGGTGTTTTCGGGCATAAATCGATGGCGGTACACTAAAGAACACGCTTTGGCGATGGTACAAGCTTCTTTCAAAGGATCGATCACTCCGTGCTCCATGAAGAATTCTCGAAATTGTCCACATCAGATCAACAATACTTTAACATATCTTCCTGAAAGTCGAATGGGTCCGAGGCGTGAGTCTGGTATCAAGCGAAGAAAACTTCTCGTTGTTCGGTACGCATGTTGTCGGGGTAGTAATAGTGAGCCTCTGGCAAATGGGGTAGAACGGCACGTTGATTGACTTCGGTATTGAAAAAGTGCTGGAAATAACCTTTGGCCATTTCTGGCATTCCAAACGTTTTAGGCATGCGACTCAAAGGCATGGCCAAGTAACTCATCGAATCTAAAAAACTGGACTTGTCCAACTTGCAAGTAAATGATTTTGGCTCCGTTCAAAGTCGCTTTAGGAAGTTTGGTACTTTGTTCCGCATAGTATCTGAGCAGAAACTGCCTATCGTATCCCGAGAAATTATGAACCATTACCGTAACGTTTGATGTCTTCTGGACTCCACGTTTCGTCGATGGGGTTTAGGATCCATTGGGCAAAATCGGCTAGCGTGTTGGACCCTCGAAAGATTTTTTCACGTCCTCCAGGAATCATGCTGCAGTGAGGGCAATGACTAAAGATAGGTTCTTGTAAACACGTCTCGCACGCACGGTGAGCCACGCAGAAATTAGGAATGTGAATACCAGTCTCTTGCATGCATTCGAAATAAAAAAAGATACAATTCCCTTTCTTCTGGGTATCTTCTGGTTCGGGTTCGTATTTTTGAATGAAGCATTTGTGTTCCAAATCCATGATTTGGCGACAAATGTGACATCGTTTCTGACCTCGACAAACGTGAAACTTGGCACTATTGGTACGTATGCCTTGTCCACAAGAAAGGCACAATCTCAACAGTTGACAAGCAATTTTCTGCTGTGAACCTTGCATCTTCAAATGTTGATGGTAACAGGTAGGACTGACAAAAGTGCGCTGACAAACAGGGCAATGCACTCCTTCTTGTCCTTTGTCCAGAGAAGGTTTAGAGGCCAAACATCCCTCACATTTTGATCCACAATGATTGTGTTGTTCTCGATTGCTATAACTATAGTCACATGTTTCACAGTAGTAACTGTATCCCAGGAATGCAGCGATACTGGTAATGGTATCAAAATGACCATCGTGATGATAGACGTGAACGTATTTTCCGTCTTTGAAAACGCGACCTCGAAACAAAAGAGGACCACGCTCTTCTTGAGGGTGCACTTTCAAGGTGTAACGTGTAGCCAAGACGTCTTGCAATTTTTGCATTTCTGGAATGTCGCAAGAGGTGTCTTCGGATATCTCCGCTTGCTGTAACAGGAGTTCTGCTTCACTTCTTTGTTTGGCTCGATTTGATCGTGGAATAGTTTTCCAGGCTCTTTTCCATTCTGCCGTGTCGTTCTTGTTGTCGCACGGGATAAACATATCTGGTCTTGAGGATTGTTAATTCCGACGAGGCTTAGTTTGGTGTTGCGAAGGTTGTCAACCAATAATACTTTTTTGCGTCCTGTCCCCTGGGGAAGAGACACGTGGTTCATGAACAGTATTGCTTTTCCGTCGGCCGTGTGAAACTTTACATTGGATTGTTGCACATGTTGAATCTTGTCGATGGCTTTGGAAGGTGTCAATTCTGATGGACTGCTAAACTCGATCCAAACAGGGGACTTAAAACCGTCGTGATGAATGGAAAATGTCAAGCGATCGTTTGCTTTGCATTGGCATCGTAGTTTCAGTGAGGTTAACAAAGAATCCCACAAATCGTCGCTGAACCCTTCTGATTTCCCCATAGGTACGTCCGACTTGCAATCTTTAATTTTTACCGTGCACCTGTAGGCCGTAGTTTTAAATTTTCTAGACAAGCGTTTTTCCGTCTCTCGAATGTGGTAATATTTTTCGGGTGATACTGGTGGACTTTGGTTTGGGATATGCTCTCTCGGTCTGGCCGCAGACGTAGAAGGTACCGGTTCAGGTTCACTCATGTCTTACATTTGAGCGAACACTTCTTTACGTGTGTTTGGCGATGCGTCACGTCACAGTCTCTTACCTTCTTCTTTTCTCTCACTGAAATCGTGCGATCGTTTCATCTCATTTACTGATTCAGAAATGATTTAACCAAGTTCGATTTCTTTTTATATATACCCCTATGTACCTCTAGTTATGATAATGACTTGGTATATTTCACAAGGGCAAGTGAAAGTCCAACAGTTTGGAAGCCCTGGATGACTTGTGCAAACGACAATAGTGCGTCTTAAACACCTCGTACGTCTTGATGACCCTTCGATTCAAATCCTACCACGAAAAGAAAAGGTTGCAAGAAAAGGAAAAAAAAACTAGACAGTTGGTGTCATCAAGAGCTCCAGAGACTATACTGTGCTGTTAGAACACGCACGTACTCCATCTAGAAAATAACGCTACTTGACTACGATGTCTCATTCTCTTTGTCACTTCTACTTTGCTGTTGACTGCGATATCTACCAACCCTGATTTAACACACGTCTTTTATCATTTAATATTTTTAAAACATAATAAACACATTTTAGAAAGAACTACTCCTTTTTTGAGAACCGGGAATATGTCTCCTCCTGCTCTTACTACTGTTGCTGCACCTACAACGGCGATCTTTCATAAGACCAAAGCATGAGTCAGAGCAAGTTAAGCTGTGAAGTTGAGCGGAGGTGTATAAACAGCGACTGTCAAGACCCTATGTTCCAGCTCTGTTTGTGATAATAACTTGCGATACTTCACATTTTCTAAAGTGTAAATGTTTGCAAGCCGTACAAAAGTTATGTGACTATAGCTTTTGACACTTGCACAGGTACTTCACTTCATAAGTGTCAAGAAAAAATTACTTTCAGAATTTTACCATTTTCCAAAACACGCACACACTTGCAACTTGATCAGAATCTGCACTTCGATATTTGTGGATATCCCACAGACCCATCCCAGCATACAAAGCTGGCTAAGAACTGTAGGAATATCACATCATTGTTTCAGAAATATCAACAACAAAAATGATGTGTATCTTCCCCGTTCCACCCTTTATTAGTGTTTGGGTATGTTCTCTAAAAGCACAAACAATTTAAAACAAAATTAACTTTTGAATTAAAATGTTTCTCTTTCTAAATCAAGGTATTGGTGCATGTCAGATTACATCCAATGCCTTCTCCAAGTGAAAGACATTTCTACACGTCAATGCGTTTGTTAAATTTGGTTGTTTGTTTTTTGGGGGTTAGTCATCGTTTATCTTTAATTCTATTCTTTCATGTATTTATTCTTTTAAAGAAGATGTAATATTGTTTATTGCTTTAACGGTATACATGTTGTTCATTCTATTGCTGCAAAAAGAAAATGTATATAGCAAAGGGCTTAATTTTGTTCATATTTTTATTATTAAAAGCTCTATAAAACGTACCAAGTTTGTTTTGCAAGAGGATTGAAAATTAAAGTTGCGCAGACGTGAAGGAAAACATACCTTTGTTACACAAGTTTGCACTCTGTTCATTCTAATCATGCTTGCTTTATATCTTTGTGTGTTAGATAACACATTTCTTCTGATGTAAATAAATGCATCCATGGACAGACAGATTGGGTTATCATCTTTGAGGTTCACTGTACTTTAGTTTATTTACTTTATACAAACCCCAAATTCACTAGTTTAACAAATGTTACCACTCACTACTATATTGATTCTCTTTACCTAGACGAATCTGTTTATGTCAAAGAGTCCAAGTGAGAAAATATTTTTTGGTCAGTTTTAAAACTCGAACAATAATTGCAGTTAAGTAGTTGATGTGTTATGAACAAATGGTACAATGTGCATCAAAGGGACTGTAAGTTCACACTTCAGTCTGTCTGCAAAAATGTGAGCTTTAGTCACCATAATTACGTAAACTGTTCCGTCTGTCATGTAAATTTTTTTCTCAACACTTACATCCTAAAATTATACAAGAATTTTTTCTGCTATCAGTAAATCACTGCATGAAACAAAATCTTGAGTTGACTTGAGCTTGTACAATTCAGGTATCTTGGCTTTATCCTATTTTTGCACACAGCAATGTGTCAAGAAAACAATTCTAACATGAGATCTACCGTAGCAGCAGAGGAGGTGAATCAGACAACAGCAGAGGCGTCAACGAGGCTTCCTTCTCGTAAATGTTTTATAGAAAGGTCGATTCGGCAATCTAAGGCTTCCTCAAAAATTGTATAAAAAAGCGTCGATTCGGTAAATTGAGGCTTCCTCAAGGACGCCATTGTCGTTGTCATTCACCCTCTCTGCTGCTATGTGTTAACAATTCTTTACGATGAAAGTCTTTTAGGATTTTACAAACAGACTAATTTGCAGGAACTCACCTTGTAGATCAATTAGATTATTGGACTGGTCAGCGAGTTTAAAATTAATTCTCGTTAATGAATTATTATTACATCGCATATAGACCGGATCAATTGGAGACTCAATTATTAGAACTCCGGGTGGAGCTGTTGGTGCAAATGAATATAAAATATATCCCTGCTGAGCTTGATTTGATCACTCGACATTTATTTGATAGCTTCCTTCGATAACATCACATACTAAATTTAACGCAATCACCGAGGATATATTCACATTTTGAGGAGCGATATGCCTACCACCACCATCTGGGTAATTATTATATTTAAGGATTATTGTTTTTTGTGATTTCTTCCATGCGTCTTGGATTTTTTTGAAACTTTCATCGATGGCGTGTCTAAGAGATTCTTTTATCACTGGGACATTATGTCCTGGAATCTTGAAATAAGGAATATATTATATATATATATATATATATATATATATATATATATATATATATATATATATATATATATATATATATATATATATATATATACATATATATATATATATATATATATATATATATATATATATATATATATATATATATATATATATATATATATATATATATTATACTTCATTGCAAATTCTGTTCTTGTTTTAGGATTATCGTCACCTAATACCTCTTGAACAATTTTTAAATTATATGTTTCCATGTCGTCGATGATTTTATTACATGTTTCTGCAAAGCTGATAAATTCATCTCGGGTGAGAGTACCAGACTCGAGAGATACTAACAGCAACGCAAAATCATTAGTCATCGCTGTGAAATTTTTAACGATTTCATCTTGTCGAGTTTGATAATATCTATTAACGCGATCGTCTATCATTTCAGTGATAAATTTTGACTTATTGTATTTGTCATAACTTTTTATTGGATTATCAGATTTTATTCTGTCGGTGACATAATCAGCTTTTTCAGGTTCGGGTATTTGATAAGCTGTCCGAGGTGGGATTTTAGGCCACACCAAGTATTGTTCTTATATAACTCTGATAGATATCTACGACATAACTTGGCGAGTTTATCACGATGGCAGATGATAGCGTCGGCTCGTGGACTGTTAATGCGATTTTTGATTCTGCTCCAGTAATGGATTTTATTCTACGCTGAAATTCAGCATTGATTTGCTGGATTTGATATGAACTTGATGGTAGCGAAACGACGTTCCAGTCTGGAGTCCCGTCTTCGCGATTCTTATTCGCAAATACCAAGGAATTATTCGGTTGTTGACCGCCAAATGCTACCGATCTGATATTAGGCCAACTGTGATACATTCGTAGTTTAGCTAACGCGATCTCCTTCACAGGATTCGGAGTAGGGAAATTAACACTGAATTCAGGATTGGTTGAGGTTATTGAGATCATGCTAGTTTTCACCGGTTCGGTAATTTCTACTATCCGTTGAAGTAGTTCTTGTGGCGATGTCTGTGACATTGTTGTTATTATTATTGTCACGCTCTAATTCTAACATGGTTGACTCGTACAACTGAACTATTCTTGAAAACACATCCTCGGTTATTGTCGTGTCGTCGATCGACGATGAAATCAATTCAGATAATTGCGAATGCGCATGAAATACCGCAACATATCTAATGGTGTAATCAATCCATGTAGTTTTTGTTGAGAACACGATGATAATTTTTTTGCTATTGCGTTGGCTATTCCCGCGATGGTTGACACTGCAGCTATACAAACCGGAATAACAGCCGGAGCGGTCATTGTAACTGATGATATAGTAATACCAGCGCCAGCAACTACACCAGACAGCGAGTACACAGCTACATCGATGGCAGTAATTTTTTCGCCGGTATTTTTTCAATTTTGTTCGGTACTCCTCAGAAAGAGTTTTGAGTTTTGTTGAAAATTCCTTGACGGTGTCATAACGGTATTGTGATGCCATGTTATTTCCAAATCCGTTTACGATTTCAATTTAGTTGTTTACTCAAATCCGCTACGAATTCCTCATACCATGTTACTGAAACCCTCTCCATATTCTTATCAGTTGGTTCTAATATGAATCGTTCAGCTGTATCCTTGTCCATGATCGTTGATATCGTATTGTTGACCCCATATGAACTCCACGATGATATATTAAATTGAGTCGGCGTCACTAGTGTTAATCGATAAATACCCTTGATGTTTGCAGCGATTCTCAATATATGGTATGTAGGAGTACACGCAAATGATCCGTGTTGGATCGTGTATACTACGTTGTTGGTTTTTTCATGAGGAATTATTGTTTCTTCAATGACTGTTATCATCCTCGAAAAAATCATTTTTGATTGCCTCGATGAAGTTTTTCATCTCATCGATGGATTTTTTAATATCCGGGAGTTTTATTTCAATTTTATCCAGCGCGGTTCCAAAAAATTTATCTATAATATTTTTACGAAAAACTGAAAACAGTTTTACGTATTCTTCATATCTAGATTGAAGTGTTGCTAGTTCCAACATATAAGTTTTTATCTCTGAGAGCTTCGGTGTGGTCACTGGAGGATTACCGAAAAATTCTAACACGGTTTCCATGATGGCTTTTTGAAAATCAGTAAATTTAGTTATATGATTGTCATACTTATCATTGAGCGATTTTAATGACTTTGCTGTGTTATCGATTGTTAATATTTTACCTGTAATCGTCGAAATAAGTACACACGGTTTGAGTTTACCCTGATTGGAAAACAACGCGATACTATCCTCTACTGCATTGCGTTGTTTAACTAAAATATCTTCTAGGGAAACATTCCTAGTTTTCAATTTACCCTGACGATCTTGAAATACAACTATTTCATTGGGATCAACACTTGCTAAGTTGAATGTCTCAGCTATTTCATCTTCGATTTTTTTTTAATATCACCGGTTGTAACGCCATCAGGTTCGGGTTCCTACAGTGCTGATAAAGATCTTCCCCAAATATCAATTATGTTATTCTATATAATCTCTCTCTAAAATCTCTTTGTTGACGACTTCGACTGCTAGTGTATTCATTTACGACAACATGTGGTGGTTTTTCAGATGTTGAAATAGCATCAAGGACATTTAATACTTCGTTGCCGCATATTGGTGGGTCATTCATTTGTTGTGTTGGTAACGTGGAATACCAACGAGGAGTTTTTAAGCGGTTTATATAACGCATAAATTCCTTCGGCGGCGCTAATCCATATGAATCGAAATAAACAATTGCACGTGGATCAATCGCGTATACAACCCAGTGAGTACCAGGTCCGGTGCTGTTATCGATTTTAATAATACCGGTTTCGGCGCTGTTTGGTTGTGCCGGCAACTGATCTTTCATAAAGACACCTCTGAAGTTTTGTATGGCCAATTTTTTAGCAGCATCGAGTAAATCAAAATTTGACACGGGAATCGAAAATGCCTGAGTTAATAAACCGTTCCTGGGATTCTCAGACTTTTCCCGCTGTACCATGAATACGGGATTCCTGGTAATCTTATACCCTTATCACGAATGACATCATTGGCTTTCATTGATAATTGTTTTACTAGCGGCGCCACTTTTGGAGCCATTCTTGCAAATAACCCTGCAATTGTATGACCGAGACCATCACCATAGTACGCTTTATAAACTGGAAATCGTGAGTTTACTACATAGACGCTGGCTGGTTTATCATGGTTGTAGTATATAATCATCTTATTTGAATGATATTTATCTAATGTGGTGATTTAGTCGCTGTAATAATCAGTAGGATTTTCCGCTAACTCGTTAATGAAATCTAGATATGTTTTGATATCCATGATACCGCCTTAAAATAACCGCCTGCAGATATCAGCCGCTTCATTAATTATCTCCGGTGAGTTATTTCCAGCTCGTTTTCCTCCGATAAGAACTTCTAATCGTGTTATATCGCTGACAATATTACCAGGACAACGAATAAGAATCCCACTGGAATCTCTTAATCTCTTCCCGAATGATTTTTTAGTGATACCAGTTGCACCTTTTCCAGAATCAGCTTCTGCCATTATTTGTATTTCATCTGGGATTGGATCTTCTGAATATGCTGGTGGTGGTTCTGTAACATCTTGTATCATAGCATCAAATTTAGCATAATCATGTTTTATTTCTTTTGTTATTCTAGTTTTCTTACGGTTTGCTAAAAATATTTTTTTCCCCAGATGATGCTGTCTTTTACATGTTTTTTAGACTGACCATCTTTTAAATATAGATTTCTTTTTTAAAATTGTCTTTAGTAAATTTAACTAACTCAGCGTCTTTTGTGATATTTCTAATTTCAGTTAGCGCATCATCTGTAAATATCCTTTCAGGTGTATACTCTTCTTTTTCAACGGCACTTTGTGTTTCTTCTGGTTCAGGTGGTCTAGTAATAAGTTATTGTGGTGGTCTACTATCAATTTCTTCAAGTTCTTCAAGAAGTTGTTCCTGTTCTTGTTCCCATTGTTCCCGTTGTTCTCGTTCTTGTTGTTCTCGTTCTTGTCTTGTAGCAGTTACTATATCACCAGGGTGTTTTTAAAGATTTTTTGTTTGTTTGTATTATCTTGCTATTTTTTCAGTTTCCGTTGCTATTTTTTCAAGTTCACCAATAAGAGGCTTTTCTTTTCTTGGTTCGTCCTTGGGAACATCCCCCCATATAGCACGCTCTACCCCCTTCGTTGCTGTGGTTATTGGTTTAAACAACTCTTCAGATCCCGCAGCAAAACCGTTTGTAAACTCTGTCTAGCTTGTAGTTTATTTCTGACAGAGTCGCGGATTGGTATAAATCTCTTAATCGCGTCTAGTCGCTCACTAGCCAATCTAGTCGTTAATGACTCATTAACCATTATTTATATTGTAAACAATTTTCCAATTTGAATCTGCAAAAAAATTACTACACTCCAGTATTGACCAAAACCGACCATCCGAAGGGGGATTTTCGTTTTGTTCAATTAACAATCTTATATTTCTGATTTTTGAATTAATCGTCCCTTTTATTTCATATTCCTTCCATAATTCCTTTCTTATTCTTTCCGCGATAGTAAATAACGGGACAAACTTACTGACGTCGGCACAATATAGAAGGGATTTGCGAATTGAATTCTGAATTTGTTTAATAAGGGCATAGTTTTTGGGTAGTACATATTTGTTATTCATAGCGCCGTATTCAATATCCTGGAGTCGGAAATAATTTGATCGCAGTTTAAAATATGTGTAAATCCCCTGAGATTTCAAAATTAAAATTTCGGTTATGACCTCATTGATATTTTGAGAATTCATATTATTGATAATTATATATTTCTAAATAAAAAATACATTTCCAGAGATGGGCGTCTAGATAAAAACGAATTGAATTTTTTGTCTGGTCTTTTTTGAAATCCCAAATCGATAAATTCCCTCTGCAACGTATTGAACAGAAGGTGGACAAATATCGAAATATCTACAGGCTTCAATTATTGATTTAAATACTATTTTTTCGTTATTTGTTGTATTAAAAGATCTTACGGGTCTCGCTTTTTTCGAGTATTGTCCAGTCTATCCTCGTTTCAAATTTTCACTTTGTGTAACAGCTTGTAGATTTGACAAAGAATTGTTCTTAGCATTGGAATCAATGTGATCGATAACAAAACCGTCCTTTGTTCAATCCATTGTGACATTCATATATTATTCTGTGATTAAGATGTATTTTCCCTCCAGCGGTAAACACCAAATACCCTTGATTATTCACAGCACCAACTGGTGTCTTCAGTTTACGATGTCTGACAATACCATCACGGGATGCTTCATAGTTTGTGATCAAGGGATGCGGTCTGAATTCTTGGTTCATTTGTATATATATATATAATACTATTTGTCTAATTCATTGTTTGGTTGAATGATTACATTTGGAAATCTTCCGATGTAGTCTTGAGGAGTTATTATGACATTGTCCTTGACGGAGTCAAGATCATTGATGGAGTTTTTGTTTCTCCTATCATAATAACGCTTCAACTCTTTGTATCGCTTACCACCACAGCTCAGACATAACTGCGATTTTCCTCTAACCCCATCCCCACATCGTATGCAGGGTAGCGAGCCAAGGCTTAAACGTCGAAAACTTTGCATATGATACCCACATAACTCATTTCTGCATGACTTATTACACGGGGTCACTGATCGAATCATGAGCCATTTGCAATGATTCATTATATAAAAAAACTTTCTATTTAAATACTTGTTTTAATTATAGCATGAAGGAGTTCGTGAGATTATCGAAAATTACGCCTAGGAAAAATGCTAAATTCAATCTTGATAGTCTCTGATACACCAAAGGGTAAAATTTGTGATAGAACCATGTTGGGTAAAATTCGTGATTGTTTTAATGAATTCAAGCGTGATGAAGCATCTTATTGTTGGTCGACATTTCGAATCGATGGTGACGTGCTACCATGAACGATAAAAAAACAGTAGTGATAATCTCACATCTTGGGCGAAAAAGGTATTTTTTTAGAATAAAATTGATTATCCGTTCAGACACTGGAGATTGGATTATTCGGGATAAATACGAACCCATCTTGAAGGATAAAAAAACTGTCACTGTGAGTCGATATTCCTAACTAGGAATTCTGACTGGGATTGACAAACCGTACTGCGAGAGATCCTATCCTGTAACAACTGTTGTTTATGGGATATATCCGTTAAATGATAAACCAAGCATTGAAAACCTAGCACCGATGAAACTGTCGTCGTCGATGATTTTATCAACGAGAATGAATTGTGTAGCAGAACGAATAATATAACACTTCACAAATGCATTCCGTGGAAACAAACTGACTGATCTAAGACGCAGAGCAATAACCGAGTGGGAATTAACAGTTAGGAAGAACGGATCAACGATCCAGGATATAGCCAAATTAGAAACATCATTAAGATTCCCAATCACCGTAGCGACGATAACCGGCGAGATTTATTATACGAACCGAAATATAAATCACAGGGAACCCGAATCAAAATAATTGCTCATAATGAACACGTGTGAACACCTGAAGTAACAATATTTCTACGGGATAGAACCGTAAAATATCTACCCCCGGAATTTTCCGGAGAAGAGAAACTATTTGATTTTATTTACCAGCTGAGTAAAAACGATCCCGTGTCAGTGTGGTTACTTAACTCCGAGGGAAGATTCGATCAATTTGTAAGACCCAATTGAGGATTATACCGCACTGAAGCCCTTCAACACGCAATGAAAAAACTAGCTAGTAGTATCTCAAAGAATTTCGACGACGAACAATTACTAATAAACTGTTTAACAATTTCGTCGGATGCAGCTCATTTTGCGAGAAAGAAAAACACGTGGAAACCAACAAGAGCTGAATTTCTATCAGACATCAATCAAACTGCATCGAATACAACCACGGCGGATTATGGAATACAAAATACACCACTGAAAGTATTATTTCAGTTGATATGGTTGCGTGTTATCCAGGGAGTTTTCTCGAGTACGGAGAATACTTCAAGCGATTTGGACATCCCACACACGAGATGGCCCGTGTTGCGATTAATGGACCACTGCCTGGTTTTGATTTAACCGGATTCGCTCGTGTGGTATCATTTAAATTGGCTACAGGACTTCATCCGTTCTGTTACGTTTGGACTGGTAAACATATATCTGAAAAACACTGGATGCCAATATTGCTGTTACGGTATATGAGTGATTCTAAAATGCTGATATAGCTGATTGTCAGTGAAGCGATTATATCATATCAATCGCAGAATGAGGTTTGGTTACCACAACCCGATAGTCTAGATAGTATAATCAGCGAACAACGAAAACAGTTTCCCGATCTTAACAAAGAATATATCGTGAAATGGTCCAAACAGTTCTTTGAAGTTTGAAATAAAGACGCTAAGGATCTTGGTAGAAGAATAATCGGTAAATTTACTCAAGGTGGAAAATAGGACAATACAAGATATTCTTTACGATTGATTATAGATAGCGTTGAGTACGATTTTATCATCGCGGATATAACATCTAAGGGTATATACGTGGATCGTGAAGACGCTTTCTTGTCCGATGGTACAATTGTTACTTACGCAGACGGAGAAAATCTTCAGTATACACATTTGAGGGCGTCTATGCTAGCTTATACTTCTATCAATTTATTTTCGATGATAAATAGATTTCCTGACACGGCAATTAGAGTAGCCACTGATTCATTTTATATCAAAGCGAAACACAGCGAAGCAGTGGCTGAATTCACTAATTCTGACGAGAGCTGAGGATCATGGAGAATTAAGCGGGAAATACTGCATGACTCTTCCAAATCAGCAGATGTTACGATTGAAAACAATTACTTGAAAAATAATCAGATATCAGAACTATCTAATGCACCGCAGATATCTGATCCAATATGTAAATACAATACCGTTTATTTAAACGGCTGTGGCGGGTCAGGAAAAACGACTCGTGCGATTGAGTTATTTCGTGGAAAATCAACATGATTGTGTTAACACCAACCCACAGACTTGCAAGACAGATGAAACAGCGAGGAATTAATGCCTGTACGTATCACAGTTTATTTCGATGGAAAGGTGATGAATGGACTCCTGATCGAATAGGTGAAAAATATATTCCTGAAGTCATTATTTGGGATGAGATTTGCACGGTGTCATTAGATGTATTACAAAGATTTATCGAGTGGCTATTGCACGCGAACACAAAAGTCGTCATGTGCGGTGATCATGGTCAACCACCACCATTTGTCGGTTTATCGCCGCATGATTGGCTGAGGAATTTTGTAGACTACTATGAAGAAATTAGTACTGATCATAGAGCACTTGATGAACAATTACGCGAGTTCAAAAAACTATATAGATTACAACCGGATGTGAAATAGCCCGTGAAATAATTACAGAAACACCATTAAATGATTTCTGGGAAGCGTGGAGACCAAACTATTTGATAGTGGCGAGTAGAAAGATAGTCAGAGTCACACTTCAGATCAAGTTATTTGAATTGCATAAAGAAAAATTTGCAACACTTCCAACACCGCTGTGTTATAGGCCTTCGGATACACGAAAACAGAATATTGAAATTGATATTCCAGGACAGCGTAAAAAGCAGAATTTAGTGTTAAATGATATTAAGTTGGTTGATATTAGCGTCGTCGAAGATGCATTACGCGCTGATAAATCCCCATGGACGCTATGTTACGCAGCGACGATACATTCTTCACAAAAATTGACTATATCAGATACAAATGTTTGGATGGTGGATAATCACATCGAGTATTCAAATTTAGTTTATCTCGTAGTGTCCAGAGTACGAAGAATAAATCAACTTCGAAGAGTTGTTTTAGATGATAATTACACTACAATAAGTGATATTGTCAGCCTTGACAACGTCAAAGACATATTCAGAAGAAACCTTTATGGTTATAAACAACACGGCAAAAAAAATAACAGAGAATTTGACATTAATGCTTAATTAATAATTACATTGAAGCAACAACAGAATAATCACTGTGCGAGTTTCAATTGTATAATGCGTTGGTACTGGTCCGATAAGGATTGTCGACAATTTACCGTAGACAGAAAAGATAGCAGCGTATGTCATACTAGAGATAATGTGATGCTGACTTGTCTTGAATGCAATAGACGCAGAGGTGCTAGTTAAGACCACGCGGTGGTAATTGAGTGTTCTCGGGTATCACTTGTAATTGTTCACGAGTAAATCCGCGTTGAGGAGCGGTCAAATCCAATCTATAGATTGCTGGTCTACCCGTAGATCGTGTTATACTAGATATCTTATGCGCGGTAACGTACCAAATAGGATCAGTAGCTCTTTTTGTGCTACCTTCGAGCTCTCCTGGTTCATATAAATACCTAACAGTGACATTGCCGGGAATTGGTTGTTTTGAAAAATCTTTTTGCGGTTGTACGGGTATATACTTCTTTTTAATCGCGTTGTTAGGTTTCATATTAATCGTTCTAGTAACCTCATTATTCAGCGCGGTGATCATGCCTGGCAATATCTTGACCCATTCACGAGATCGTTTATCCTGAATAAATTCCTTCGCATACTGATATCCAAATAACCGCTAAGCAAGTGTACGATTAAATCGTTTAACAATTGCCTGATCCCAATGTAGTGCAGTATGTCCTCGTCGTAACGCGGATTTGTGATTCCTCATTGCTGATAGAACCGCGCCCTGAAATTCCTTGCCAGGATCAACTTGTAATAGATTTTTGCAAGCGCAGAGGACCCCTTCGATAAATCCTTTCAAACGCAGAAGACACGTCAGTTGATGATTTTGTTTTTAACGGCTCTGCTTGTTTGTATCGACTCGCAACATCAACTACAGTTAAAGCGTATTTGTAACCACCATCATGCGGCAGAAATAATATATCAGCCTGATGAACTTCATTAGGAACTGTCACATCAAATTGCGAGTAGTTAATTTGTTTAGGCGACGGTAGATAAATTTGCTATATCGCCTGTTTGGATAACCAATCCGCTGCAGTGGTATTTTTCACCGCTGCTGCGCTAGCGAGTTTCCCAATCGCTGATTTACCCCTTCAGTATCCTCTTGGAGAATAATAAATAGATTCCATGTTATAATTAATTACCTTCACCTAACATCAATTTACCTTTCATAGCCGATTTTACTAACCATGAAGCCAACTTTTCTTTGAAGTATTTATCAGTGATAGAATCTAACGCGTGAATTAATTTTACATCTTCGTGATGTCTGTGTTGCAGATTACTGCTTTTATAAGCAACATCATGAGCATGACACGCCTTATCAATAGCGTTTATTGGTTCTTCACCATGTCGAGGTTGGTTATGATCATCGAGTCTGACATCGAGTTTCGTCCCGGGTCCACAATAACTATACCCTGGAAGGTGTTTGTCTCCTGGATACTTCGCCCATGGTGTTCCCGGGAGTTTAGCTAGCTTGGCTGCGATATCACCTCCTCGTTTTTTTTTTAATCCTTAGAAACAAATCTAAATTTCTTTGTTTTACATTGTACACACTTACCAGAAAGTGCTGATCTGTTATTTTTAGTTGTAATGGTAGTCAAGTAATCTGTACCAGTACGCGCCTTACACTTCACACAATATAGATCCATAATTTATACATAATAACATGAATGTAATTGATTATTCAGCTACCCGACGACGGGAACCTAATAAACACCATGCGATGTTGCCGAATTCAATTAGAATGATTATAATCAGATCATCTGGAAGTGGCAAGACACAATTGCTACTTAATTTAATAACGAGATGGATGAAATGGGACAAGTTGTATTTGATAGCTCCAAGTCTAGATGATCATCGATGTTTCAATGTGTTAAAAGATTTTAACGACAAAGCGGTAGAAGAATCCGGTGAGGGTATTATTGAGTTTATAACCGATATCGATGAAGAACCGAGCATTGATGATATTGATGGATATATTAACAATTTAGTCGTATATGATGATAGCATGTTAGACAATCTAAAGAATCCCGCTAGGATATTTTCCAGAGGTAGGCATAAAAAAACTGACGTGATATATGTTACTCAACGATACTCTCAAATACCAAAAGTGATCAGAGATAATCGATTTAGAAATTTCTTTAGTCGCGCTCAGTCAATCCCACACGGATTTATGACGATAAATTTAGCAGATCCTCGAACGCGATATCGTGTCGGACTTGATAAAATATTCGGTTAACCCATATCAGCAGACGCCTGTTTGTTGCCTTTTGAAAGAAAAAGAAATAACGGTAGATCTCATGTTAGAATTGTTTTCTTGACACATTGCTGTGTGCAAAAATAGGATAAATCTAAGATACCTGAATTGTACAAGCTCAAGTCAACTCAAGATTTTGTTTCATACAATGATTTACTGATAGAAGAAAAAATCGTTCTATAATTTTTGGATGTATGTTTTGAGAAAAAAATTTACATGACAGACGGAACAGTTTACGTAATTATGGTGACTACAGCTCACATTTTTGTAGAGGTATCTTCAAAACAGGAACAGATGCCATTAGATTTCAACAAAAGATTGATCGGACGGTGGGAGGGAGAGAATGTTATTCCTACTTTTAAAAATATCACGACTCTTTTACGTTTTGTATGGTATATTTTCCTTCCAAAATTTCACACACATCTCACTGACATACGTATTCCTTAGGAAATAAACCACTATTGTAAAATATCACAAGTGTGAAATGCAGACATAGCCTCCTACAATCATTCTGTCAAAAACATTTTGTGAAGTTCTCACAGAATAGTATATGCAAACATGTTTTGATGTATTTCGCAATAAGACTGACATCTCCACGATGGTGCGATTATTTGTGCATAAGTTTTATTGTTTGGAAAGTGACTAGTGGACAGGTACAGAAATGCAGTCCTTATCTTCTCGCTGTGAGAATAACAACTGAAGCCAATTTGAAGCAAAGGCGGTGGAAAATATCGGTTTGCCAATGAAATCACTTACAATGAGTGACACATTGTTTGGTTCGAAATTCAAGGTAGGTAGTGTAGTGGTCAGGCGCAGAAAAAAAACACGTCTTATCTTGTTACTGTACTAAGAACGAGTGAGGGCATTTTGAAGCTAATGGGGTAGAAAAAAGTATAGCCAATAAATTACTTCTAACGACTGGCGCATTGTTTTTCCAACGCTCATGCATTGATTCAATTGCAGAGCAGTCAGACTGAAGTGTGAACTTACAGTCCCTTAGTTGCACATTGTACCATTTCTTCATGACACATCAACTACTTAACTGTAATTATTGTTCAAGTTTTAAAACTGACCTAAACAATATTTTCTCACTTTGACATTTTAACATAAACACATTCGTCTAGGAAGAGAGAAATAATATAGTAGTGAGTGGTAAACTTTGTCAAACTAGTGAATTTGGGGTTTGTATAAAATAAATAAACTAAAGTACAGTGAACCTCAAGCATGATAACCCAATCTGTATTTCCATAGATGCATGTATTTACATCAGAAGAAATGTGTTATCTAACACACAAAGATATAAGGCCAGCTTGATTAGAATGAACACAGAGTGCAAACGTTTGTAACAAAGGTATGTTTTCCTTCACGTCTGCGCAACTTTAAGTTTCAATCTTCTTGCAAAACAAACTTGGTACGTTTTATAGAGCTTGAAATAATAAAAATATGAACAAAATTAAGCCCTTTGCTATATACATTTTCTTTTGCAGCAATAGAATGAACAACATATATACCGTTACAGCAATATTTCTGAAACAATGATATGATATTCCTACAGTTCTTAGCCAGCTTTGTATGCTGGGATGGGTCTGTGGGATATCCACAAATATAGAAGTGCAGATTCTGGTCAAGTTGCGAGTGTGTGCGTGTTTTGGAAAATGGTAAAAATGGTAAAATTCTGAAAGTATTTTTTTCTTGACACTTATGAAGTGAAGTACCTGTGCAAGTGTCAAAAGCTATAGTCACATAACTTTTGTACGGCTTGCAAACATTTACACTTTAGAAAATGTGAAGTATCGCAAGTTATTATCACAAACAGAATTGGAACATAGGGTCTTGACAGTCGTTGTTTATACACCTCCGCTCAACTTCACAACTTAACTTGCTCTGACCCATGCTTTGGTCTTATGAAAGATCGCCGTTGTAGGTGCAGCAACAGTAGTAAGAGCAGGAGGAGACATCTTCACTGTTGTCATAAAAGGGGTAGTTCTTTTTAAAATGAGTTTATTATGGTTTAAAAATGTAAAATGAGAAAAGACGTGTGTTAAATCAGGGATGGTACATATCGCAGTCAACAGCAAAGTAGAAGTTACAAAGAGAATGAGACATCGTAATCAAGTAGCGTTATTTTCTAGACGCACTATTGTCGTTTGCACATGTCATCCAGGGCTTCCAAACTGTTGGACTTTCACTTGCCCTTGTGAAATATACCAAGTCATTATCATAACTAAAGGTACATAGGGGTATATATAAAGAGAAATCGAACTTGGTTAAATCATTTCTGAATCAGTAATTGAGATGAAACGATCGCACGATTTCAGTGAGAGAGAAGAAGAGACTGCGACGTAACGTATCGCCAAACACACGTAAAGAAGTGTTCGCTCAAATCGAAGACATGAGCGAACCTGAATTGATACCTTCTACGTCTGCGGCCAGACCGAGAGAGCATATTCCAAACCAAAGTTCACCAGTATCACCCGAAAAATATTACCACATTCGAGAAACGGAAAAACGCACGTCTAGAAAATTTAGAACTACGGCCTACAGGTACACCGTGAAAATTAAAGATTTCAAGTCGGACGTACCTATGGAGAAAGCAGAAAGGTTCATCGACTATTTGTGGGATTCATTGTTAACCTCACTGAAACTACGATGCCAATGCAAAGAAGACGATCGCTTGACACTTTCCATTCATCACGACGGTTTGAAGTCCCCTGTTTGGATCGAGTTTAGCAGTCCATCAGAAGTGACACCTTCCAAAGCCATCGACAAGATTCAACATGTGCAACAATCCAATGAAAATTTTCACATCGCCGACGGAAAAGCAACACTGTTCATGAACCACGTGTCTCTTCTCCAGGGGATAGGACGCAAAAAGTATTATTGGTCGACAACCTTCGCAACACCAAACTAAGCCTCGTCCGAATTAACAATCCTCAAGACCAGATGTGTTTAGCCCGTGCTGTCGTCGTGGGACGAACGTATGCCAACAAGAACGACACGGCAGAATGGAAAAGAGCCTGGAAAACTATTTAACGATCGGATCGAGCCAAACAAGGAAGTGAAGCAGAACTCCTGTTACAGCAAGCGGAGATATCCAAAGACACCTCTTGCGGCAGTCAAGAAATGCAAAAATTGCAAGACGTCTTGGCTCCACGTTACACCTTGAAAGTGCACCCTCAAGAAGTGCGTGGTCATCCTTTGTTTCGAGGTCGCGATTTCAAAGACGGAAAATACGTTCACGTCTATCATCACGATGGTCATTTTGATACCATTACCAGTATCGCTGCATTCCTGGGATACAGTTACTACTGTGAAACATGTGACTATGGTTATAACAATCGAGAACAACACAAGCGTTGTGGATAAAAATCTGAGGGATGTTTGGCCTCTAAACCTTGTCTGGACAAAGGACAAGAAGGAGTGCATTGCCCTGTTTGTCAGTGCACTTTTGTCAGTCCTACCTGTTACCAACAACATTTGAAGATGCAAGGTTCACAACAGAAAAGTGCTTGTCAACTGTTGAGATTGTGCCTTTCTTGTGGAAAAGGCATACGTTCCAATAGTGCCAAGTTTCACGTTTGTCGAGGTCAGAAACGATGTCACATTTGTCGCCAAATCGTGGATTTGGAACACGAATGCTTCATTAAAAAATACCAACTCGAACCAGAAGATACCCAAAGGGAGTTTTTTTTTTTTTGATTTCGAATGCATGCAAGAGACTGGTATTCACATTCCTAATTTCTGCGTGGCTCACCGTGCGTGCGAGAAGTGTTACCAAGAACCTGTCTTTAGTCATTGCCCTCACTTCAGCAAGATTCCTTGAGGACGTGAAAAATCTTTCGAGGGTCCATCACGCTTTCCGATTTTGCCCAGTGGATCCTAAACCCCATCGAAGAAACGTGGAGTCCAGAAGACATCAAACGTTACGGATATTGTCATTGCCATGCAGCGGTAATGGCTCACAATTTATCGGGATACGATGGGCAGTTTCTGCACAGATACTATGCGGAAAAAAGTACCGAACGTCCTAAAGTGACTTTGAACGGAGCAAAAATTATTTATATGCAAGTGGGACAAGTGCAGTTCAAAGAATCGATGAGTTACTTGGCCATGCCTTTGAGTCGCATCCTAAAACGTTTGGAATGCCAGAAATGGCCAAAGGTTTTTTCCCGCACTTTTTCAATACCGAAGTCAATCAACGTGCCGTTCTACCCCATTTGCCTAAGGCTCCCTATTACGACCCCGACAACATGCGTACCGAACAACGAGAAGTTTTCTTATCTTGGTACCAGACTCACGCCTCGGACCCATTCGACTTTCAGGAAGAAATGTTAAAGCATTGTCGATCTGACGTGGACATTTTACGACGTTGTTGTGGAAAATATCGAGAACTCTTCATGGAGAACGGAGGGATCGATCCTTTGAAAGAAGCTTGTACCATCGCCAAAGCGTGTTCTTTAGTGTACCGCCATCGATTTATGCCCGAAAACACCCTGGCTATCATAAGCCCTCAAACGACGAACTTTGTCAAACGTCAATACTCGGTCAAAGCCCTACGCTGTTTACATTATTTGTGTGACAAGGAAAACAAATGGATCCAACATGCCCGCAACGGAGGAGGCGAAAAGTCCATCGAAACGTATTCGGTGGATGGCTGGGACTTAGAAAACCCTCAGATCGTGTTCGAGTTTAACGGATGCCTATTTCAGGCATGTCCCATGTGTTACCCTCAACGTGACAAAAAAAAATCAGTTTTTACAACGGACCATGGAAGACTTGTACCAGACTACTTTTCAGCGGCGTTTGAGGTTAGAACAGAAAGGATACCAAGTAATGGAAATGTGGGAACACGAGTACTATCAGCGTTTGAAAACTGATCCCGAGTTTCAACGCATCGTAGAAAGTTACAAGTTGATGGACCCCCTTAACCTCCGGGATAGTTTTGTACGGAGGACAAACGAATGCCACTTGTTTGCTGTACCAGGCGGACGAGGAGAAAGGAGAAGAAATCAAATACTTGGACGTTTGTTCGCTGTATCCTTACGTCAGCAAATATTGTCACTTTCCCTTAGGGCATCCAGAATTGATGACAGAACATATTGACCTACACTATATTGGACAGTACGAAGGGTTGATGAAGTGCAAAGTCTTGCCTCCTACGGACTTGTACCATCCCGTTTAACCTAACCATTGCCAGGGTAAACTGATGTTTCCTTTGTGTCGAACTTGTGCCGAAACGGGCAGCCAAGACCAACCTTGTCAGCACATCCAGGAAGAACGCGCCTTGACAGGAACGTGGGTTAGCGTGAAATTGTTTAAAGCTCTGAACCTGGAATACCGACTGTTAGAAGTACACGAAATTTACCACTTTCCCAAGACACAACAATACCACAAGGGCAACGAGACACAGAAAGGTATTTTTTGCAGACTACGTGGATGCCTTTTTGAAACTAAAACAAGAAGCTAGTGGCTATCCTTCATGGTGCAACACTCCCGAAGACCAAAAGATATTCCAAGAAAAATATCGGGAGCAGGAAGGCATCATGTTAGACCACATCGAGAAAAAAGAAGGAAGGCGATCGTTTGCCAGAGTGATGTTAAATTGCTTGTGGGGTAAAATGGCACAACGTCCGTCTTTACCCATGACGGGGTATTTGTCCGAACCTTCTCGCTACTTCCAGATGATTCACGACAAATACATGAAACACGTGGACTTCATTCGTGAGGACTTGATCTTAGGCAATTACGAAGAAGAACTAGACTTTGTAGAAGCCGACAAATTTGGAAATGTCATCATTGCGGTTTACGTGACAGCCTATGCTCGCTTAAAATTGTACGAAGTGTTAGAACTCCTAGGAGATCGCGTCCTGTATTTTGACACGGACAGTTGCATCTACATCCATCGCCTCGCAACGTCACCCTGACATCGAAGGAGACCGTTTAGGAGCCTGGACAGATGAACATCCCGACGACAAGATTCTAAGCAGATTTACGAATGAAAGGGGTACGTAATAAGAAACATCTACGCTGCGACACAAGCGATAGCTGACCAGATTTTAAACAATGTGTGTGACGGATATAGAAAGCAACATGAACTTTCTCCTTTTTGATTGTTTGTTACTTGTTTTGGTTTAGCTCTTTTCTTAAAAATGGATATTAATTGTTGTATGAAAAATGTCATTCTTATATGAAATGCTTATGTATTGTATGTAAAGTAGGGTCTTTTTTTGAAGGCATAAACTTTAATTTTTAAAGTGTTTTTCTAGATCCAAGAAATAGATAACATGTAAATAGATTTGTTCCATGTCCAGATTTGAATGTTTTAAATGGATAGTGCTTAGACTAAAGCATAGGCCAGAAAGCCCATGTATATACTTGAATAAATGTTTTGAACCCATATCGTAGACTTTTGTTATTTGTGTGTCTTTCTTTAGAACATCTCTGCTATCTTTTTTGTGTCTTTCAATGTGTATTTGTTTCTTTCTGTATATCTATGTTTGTCCCTGTCAGCCATTTGTCCCTACACGAACATTTTACCTTATCAATAGTTTTGACCCTATAAACACTATGGAGTCACCAATGTTCAATTCCCTAAGAACTCCAGGTGACATTCCCATGTTAAATTTCCATAGACGCCAATTTTGATATACCCATTTTAAACGTTAAATTCCAAATGACGCTAAAGTGACCCATTAAGAAGAGAGTGTGGCTTCCCAATCACTTCACTTTACCGTACGGTCACGTCGATGTTGGTCAGCATATAAAAAGGGACATAGTACAAGGCCAATAGTTCATTGTGATTAACACTGACAAGCAAGAGAGATGAATCATTTCACACACCAAGTATCGAGCGTAAGCCTCAAGCAGATTTGCGAATAAAAGGGGTACGTAATGGGAAACATCTACACTGGGACACAAGCGATAGCTGACCAGATTTTAAACAATGTGTGTGACGGATATAGAAAGCAACATGAACTTTCTCCTATTCGATTGTTTGTTACTTGTATTGGTTTAGCTTTATCTTAAAAATGGATATTGTTGTATGAAAAGTGTCATTCTTATATAAAATGCTTATGCGATGTATGTAAAGTAAAGTCTTTTTTTGAAGGCATAAACATTCATTTTTAAAGTATGTTTTCTAGATCCAATAAATAGATAACATGTGAATAGATTTGTTCCATGTCCAGATTTGAATGTTTTAAATGGATAGGGCTTAGACTGAAGCACGATTCAGAGAGCCCATGTATATACTTGAATAAATGTTTTGAACCCATATCGTAGACTTTTATTATCTGTGGGACTTTCTTTAGAACATCTCTACCATCTTTTCTGTGTGGTTTAATGTGTATTTGATTCTTTCTGTATATCTATGTTTGTCCCTGTCAGCCCTTTGTCCCTACACGTACATTTTACCCTATCAATAGTTTTGACCCTATAAACACTATGGAGTCACCAATGTTCAATTCCCTTAGAACTCCAGGTGACATTCCCATGGTAAATTCCCATAGATGCCAATTTTTATATACCCATTTTTAACGTTAAGGTCCAAATGACACTAAAGTGACCCAATCCTTGTCACTATGTTCAATTCCCCATTCGCTCCATGTAACATTTCCCCATGTTAAATTCCCCTTGTCGCTAGATGTGCCCAATCCCTTTTTCACTGGATTTCTTATTGTCGCTAGAGTGCCCCCATATACTACTGACTTGTCTTATAAGTTAGTATAAACAGTAGTTTATGAATTTACTGAATCTTCTGTTTCCGTAAATAAATTTTGATTGGGTTTTTTAAGCTAACAATATGATGAAATATTGCTATTATTTATGTTGCTTAAAGGAAAGAGGGTCATTTGGCAATGCATTAGTAATGCACTGTCTATAGTTAGCTCCTCAGGTCTTTCCACCTTAAAAAGCTAGTCCAAATATATAAATGTACATAACTCATATTCTAATTCAGGGAGAAAATAAATAATCAATTGGTTACTTTCCTTGTGCTCTACAGAGAATGGATTAGAACATTCAATCATTTTCTTGACCTTTCATACAAAATATTTAAGCATATAGTTTGACACTATCTATAAAGCACTGCAAACACTATAGAATACTTTCAGGTAATTGTTTAAAGATTTTCTCAAAGACAACTGAATTCTTTCTTAATTATTTGTTAAGATGTAAAGAGAGAAAACAAATACCTGAAGACGGCACATAAGCATATCTTTATCAGCAATCGGTTGTACGCAAAGCTCTAAATTATGTATGCCACGAATTTAACTGGGCAAGCAAAATGTTAAAATAATGATAAACATTACAGTAGATGTTGACTGTTAAATGATATTGTATCGTTTTAAAGTTGTTAACGTTGATTTAAATTGTAGTATCGCTGCATATAAAAACAATCCATTTTTATATACATGTTTAGCTAAACTACGATGAAATACAATGTAATTGTATTGTATGTATTAGTTAAATTCTAGTTCTAAACAAGATAAAATTTAATTTCAAATACATAAGATACAAAATGCTATACACCCAACACATGTTTAACTCATCAATTAATAGGTCGATATTGAGTTACATGTACGCATATTAATCATGTATTTCTGCATATGATTAACTGAACATATTATCCCGATGGAAGTCATATTTCTTATCCAATGTTGATCAACCTGTAACCATCGATTTATATGCACAAACTGGTGAACATGCTCAGTTATGAGGGAGATCAACCCATACCAATTAGATAACCTTGCATTAATAATCCCCCAATTTAAGAAATGTAGACATAGTCATGAACTATTTTAGTGATATCACATACAATAAAAATGATGTACCATTTAATTAGTACCACAAAGGAAGATAAAAAGCAAGCTATGAGTGAGTTATCATAACTTACAAGTAATTCATTATTATTAAACATATGCTGGTTAGAAACAAGAAGAGCTTTTGTAATGGCTGCCTACATCCGGTGGTTGTTTTTAATTTTACTAGTCATATACCGTACACGCTTTTGGGATGCTTCATGTTCACCGTCTGCCTTCCATCAATCGGTTATGGATTCTTAGTTTTAGCATGTTGAACATATTTATGTTTGTATTCTTGAATAAGATGTAATTTCAACATTATCTGTGTTTGACTAATATTGCATCAAGTATCGCTGATACGACAACCATATTTAAAATCGTCTAATTAATATTGATACGACTACAGGTCTCAAGACAAATAACAGAGGAATGCAAAGTCAACAATTTAAGCTATTTATTTCTCTATAATATAATTGAAAATACAAGAATACATTTGCATTAGTGTGAATCAAATCCTAAATAATCATTAAACTCCTAGCACATTGTCCAAGTTTATCGAAAGTTCCGAATTAATTCCTATAGTCATAAACGTCCTTAAATACTACAATGATCGAACCTAGAACGTCTTTGAATGGGTTATCAATATTCCCAAAGTAGTTTTATAGTCCAAAAGGTAAATTAGCAATTACAATTAATAATTTAAATACACGATTCCTCGCAAAACATTTCTGGAACATAATTAGAAATGATTCCAAACGTATTTATGTGAAAATACCCATTTGACTTATGCCGCATTAGACTAAAAACCATACGTTTCCAATGGAAATGTCCAAACAAATTGCAAACAAATTCTCCACTTGAACTTTCTACTCTCAAACAAGGTTTGGCCTTGAACTCATATTCTAGCAAACACTGTGACAAAAACAGGTAATCATAATTATACCATCAATGAGGATGATGCCAGTAATTTCAACGATTTTCCATACGAGAATGGGACTTGTACACAGATATGATTGAAAAAAACTAATATGATTGATGCAGAAGTGCTAATACGAGATGAAAATAATAAGTTTATTCAAGTCTCTAATCAATGACGTGGGTTTACAAGATCATGATTTTATTAAATCTTACAGATACATATATTTACCAAAAAGTAATAGCACAGTAAAAGTTCACAAGTTTACATAAAACATTAAGTTTTAAAATTACACAGGATCAAATCAAATTGAATCCAAATTTAATAGATTACTAATAGTCAGGTGTACCACAAAATAATATTATTAAACATGACCAATCCATGCAATTACTATCATATCAAAATAATATTATTAAGCATGACCAATCCATGCATTTACTATCAAATCAACATAATATTATTATACCTGACCAATCCATACAATTACTATCAAATCAAAATAATATTATTAAGCTTGACCAATCCATGCATTTACTATCAAATCAACATAATATTATTATACTTGACCAATCCATACAATTACTATCAAATCAAAATATTATTATTAAGCATGACCAATCCATGCATTTACTTTCATATCAAAATAATATTATTATGCCTGACCAAGCCATGCATTTACTATCAAATCAAAATAATATTATTATGCCTGACCAATCCATACAATTACTATCAAATCAACATAATATTCTTATGCCTGACCAATCCATGCAATTACTATCAAATCAAAATAATATTATTATGCCTGACCAAGCCATGCATTTACTATCAAATCAAAATAATATTATTATGCCTGACCAATCCATGCAATTACTATCAAATCAACATAATATTATTATGCCTGACCAATCCATGCAATTACTATCAAATCAAAATAATATTATTATGCCTGACCAATCCATGCAATTACTATCAAACCAACATAATATTATTATGCCTGACCAATCCATGCAATTACTATCAAATCAAAATAATATTATTATGCCTGACCAATCCATGCAATTACTATTAAATCAAAATAATATTATTATGCCTGACCAATCCATGCAATTACTATCAAATCAACATAATATTATTATGCCTGACCAATCCATGCAATTACTATCAAATCAAAATAATATTATTATGCCTGACCAATCCATGCATTTACTATCAAATCAAAATAATATTATTATGCCTGACCAATCCATACAATTACTATCAAATCAAAATAATATTATTATGCCTGACCAATCCATACAATTACTATCAAATCAACATAATATTATTATGCCTGACCAATCCATGCAATTACTATCAAATCAAAATAATATTATTATGCCTGACCAATCCATGCAATTACTATCAAATCAACATAATATTATTATGCCTGACCAATCCATGCAATTACTATCAAATCAAAATAATATTATTATACAAGACCAATCCATGCAATTACTATCAAATCAAAATAATATTATTATGCCTGACCAATCCATGCATTTACTATCAAATCAAAATAATATTAATATGTATGACCAATCCATGCATTTATTATCAAATCAAAATAATATTATTATACCTGACCAATCCATGCAATTACTATCAATTCAATCTCCTATATATGTACATGTATTAGTAAATTTAATTTATTTAAATTGATCGCGTTTAGGAAGAAAAAAAGGCATATTTTAAATGTCAAGTATTTATCAAACGTACATAAACAACAATGTAGCTTATAGTTATTAAATCGCAAATATCAATTAAATGCCATTTTTGGAATATCTGAATCAACGTGTGCCTGTAACGATGAGAGCGTGAATCTTTCCAAGATGTTATGGTACAGCTAAAGAATGAATACACTTTTGGTAGTACTTGCTATATCCATATTGCTTGGATATTTATTTTATCATTAGGCTATTTCTCTTTCACTGTTCAAATACGTGGCACATGTGGTCAATGTAATAACAAAAATTGGTTAAGAAAAGGAAATGTGCATTGTGTCGAATGATAATATATTCATGTTTATTTCAAGTGTTATTATATACCTAAAGTTCTAAACAATATCATTCATATTCTATAATATCTACATACCATGGCACATCCGTGGATAATATAATGCCCACAAGAGTGTGCTGAGTAATCGTTTATTTGCACATTCCAACACTTTGGTTGTGGTTCGTGTTTGTGATATTAACATCGATTTAGACTTAACCAGATTAAATCCGACCAGCACAAATCTAAGCCAGTCATGTCTGATTTCAATATCAAAGTTCAGTATTTCCCCAGCTAAAATGGGATTATGCAGTGCACAGAAAAAAAATATTACATACAAAATCGTGCTACCGATGATTCTATATTTTCACGGATGAAAATTAAACAGAGAAGTCACGAGATTGAACACTTCTATATTACCTGATTAAAGCTTAAATGATATGTGTATTTTAATTTTTTTTATACTTTTTTCTTCTAATTTGACGGCCTTAAACATAAAATAGAGAAGCGGTTGCGCAACATATGTTTCCTTCATAAACGTTTCTAGTTTATTCCTTCAAACCGATTCAATGAACTCCGTGACTGCATCTTCCAGATATCAATAGTTTTCATATATACTCCTGGACATTGTTTATATTATTATGTATGTTTAAGAGAAATATACGCCATAGGTCGACAATCCTCTTCGTGGATTTTACATTTTGACTGTATGGGTTCCCAATCACTACATGCAAGTATCGTCAAACTGTTCTTTGTTTGAGAAAAAATTTCATTCAAAATATCAACATCTGCATCAGCTTCATCCACATCATTGATGATAATTATAATTTTATCGGGGCTATTATTCATCAACATGTCCAAATGAAAATCGAAATGTCCATTTTGAGTAACACTGCCCATCACGAATTGTTGTTTTATTATGTTCGCCAACGTTTGCCCTTTGTCAGCATTTCTGAGAGACACGAAAAACAAAAGAGGGAATGATTTCATGGTCTGTATATTTTCATCATTCGTTCGTATTGGTATTCCAAGATACTGATTTTCATAAGCTTTACACCACGTTGAAACAAGTTTTCTACACCAAGCAGTTTTCCCTATGCCCAATTCCCATTGCACTACTAACAGTTTCAAGAGTTTATCTTTGTGATAAAAGGTTTGTGCATATGATGGATTGGTTTGACGATTTTCCATTAAAGTTCCACCATCACCGCTATCAGCGGCGTTGTCAATGTATAAAATTTCACTATTCTCTAATTCGATATGTGTTGTGTTGATTTCTTCCAGTGCAAGTTCTCGGCTGTTTTTGAAAATAACATACATAATATTCGAAATTTCCTTCGTTGCTGAAAATATAAGAACCAATAATTATAGGCGTATGTTAATTGCAACCTACGCTGCATTACATTGATCTGCTATGAAACCAAGTACATGGATAATAAAATGGTCCTTGCCTAGATATTTTCCCAACTTTCGTTTAGTCAAGACTGGCAGTAATATTAGATTGTACTTGTCATATTAGCTTTGGATGCTAGCATATAGTTGTCTCAATACAGTTTTCTTGTCAGGGCCTCGTGCATACGAATTTCGGTTGCCAGTCTGAAATTTGGCGAGAATGGATATTCTCTGGGCATAAATCGTTTTGACAATAATTATGTGAAATGTCGAAACCACAAGTTATTCAAGATCTCATCAATTTTCAAATACATGTTAACATTGGACAAAGTCTACCATGCCTGTATAACGTTCGTATGCGAAAGCAACGTGTTTGCAAAAACGACAATAAGGGCCATAACTCTTCTAACAGATAATGTGGAACATATGAATTCATACTCATCCCAGATATCGCCAATATGAAACGGTATGTTGCGTTTTGTTGAAATCCGACAAAGTCAAGCAAATTTTGGCCATGCAAATAATATTTTATTAAAATCGGTTATTAGATGAAAACCAAACAAAAAAGGACGTGCAATCGTTGGTTTGTGTGAGTTAGTAGGTGATCATGTTCAACAACGGAGATAAAATTGTATCATTGGCTCGTAATTGAACAGCTAGATACCAAACTTGTATGAAATACTATACTGTATAGTGAAGTTATGCAGCATAAGCAAAACTCAGGATAATGGAAAATCAGGGAACTCTAGTAATATTATGAAAATCATCAAGATGTCTCTCTGGGCATACATGACAACTTTAGTTAAAAGGAACAAAGTGTATGAGGATATATTTTGAAAGTCAAACTTAGAAGAACGACCAACCAGGAAGAAATAACTCATCCAAACGAAATTAAAATCAAATATCAAATGCATGTAATTACCTGCGAGATTGTTACTATCAATATTTCATCAGAAAAGGATAAAAAGTTGAGTTATGCCGATTTCAAGTGAGGTTGTATCTGAATATAGAAGGCAAGCTGTCATTGTTCATAACTGTATGTCATTTGAAGTCGAGGACCGACAATCCCATAAAAGGAAAACAAAGACTTAATTGCCTACAATTTTGTTTTCCAAATTATTGTAATGCTTTATGACATATTTCAATAAACAATGATCTGCTTGAGCGACATGTATAGTTTATATAAAAGGTAACCAACTGATTCATCAATCACATTAAAATGTCGACTTTTTTCATAGACGTATTTACATTTCACCTACCAATGACATTACAATTAAGACTAAGATTTTCAAGCCTATGTCCTATACAACATGAATGAAATCACGGACAGACAGATGCAAAAGGTGACTACATTCATTGTTGTTTCGTTATTTCAATACTTATCATCAATTAAGCTTACATGACATTATTGATGTATCCAGGGAACGACTCTCTGTAATGCTTTTTGCTTCATGAGGCGCATGTTCAGAAAGCCTCGCCTTCATTACTTTAACAAACAATGGTATCAATTTCAACTTGCTTTCAAACATCATGAAGCGAGTTTACTCTAGAAAATCTGAATCGTCTCACTTACCCTTGTCCATCACCACTGCAATACAAAATGTCAAATAATGTATGTATATATACATATATATATATATGCGGATGTAATCGGCAAATAAAATACAAACATATGATTAGCTGAAGATTGTTTTATCCGTTCTGCTCCCGAACTGTTGTGACAAGATATGCATTGGATTACCTTCACCCTTTTACAGCAGTGACCCCTTCCCTCCTCCAGTCCATACACACACAGACACATACACACACAAGCACACACACATGGTTTCATGAACATTTCTTCTCCAAGAAACGCTTTATCTGCCTCGTCAACAAAACCTGAGACTATTGTACACAATTTAACTTTCATAACACTGTGGATCATATTCCAGAATTTTAAATATATATCACAAGATGGCACTGGAGTTGAGCGTAATTACTCAAAGGCAAAGTAGTCCAATGAAGTACACATACTCTTAGCGTCATATAATTTCCACGTTGTTGTCAACAAGCTTGAGCAGGATTCTCACTTGTCATTTCGTAAGGCAGGTTTCATTAAAAAAAATATCATTACACTTAACCAATCCACAATCAAATGCAAGAAGGCAATTTACTTGTATGTTTACTTGATAATTTATATAATCTTGATCATAATTATGATTTGCAGTTGCTACTATTTCATGAAATATATGTGAAAATGTAACTATAATTGTGAAATGTATTTAAATATGCGTTTTTGACATACAATGTATTCGTAAAACTTAGTACATACCTTCCTGTGGTAGAATCAGTGATTGAAACAGTGTGTCATCATCCTCGAAGTGTAAAGTTGCTGTCAGAAAATTAAATTGATAGAATAAAAATCTGTGTAATTGTTTCCTTAAAGGAGTAATAATGGCAGTACATTAATTGTGAATGGCACGGTAACTAGATAATGTTTTGTGTTTCTGTATATTTTTAGAAAGACAACAAACATGTATTCATAAAGAGGGAAATATAGATGATGAAGTGGTATCAGTAACGGAAGTAATAGTGAAAGACGAAGAAGAAGAGACATTTTGCAAATTAACATTGTGTGATTCTTGATGGACTGGAATCAGTTAAATTTGCTCAGATGCGACCAATGATCTTACTGGTTACTTATGCTAGGTCACATAAATTATTAAATGTCCATGCATAAGTCCATCTAACATTGTATACGCTGACCGGAAGAGAGTTATCATAATCGGTTTTATTTGGAAAGAAGATGAATAGATGGTAAGGACAGTTTGGGATAATAAATACGCACGTACGCTGTATTACCGTTATTCCTGTTTATTATAGTATTTTTGCAGCATATTATACTTAGATAGTTTCTTGCGAAAATTCCCGATAAATCTTGCCATGAATTGAAATACCATAACAATATATATTATTTTTTTTATTGCAAAGTAATTGTATTTAGCAATATTTAATCTATTGCAATAGCTATGTTTAATCATATCGATGACATGTGTTACCTTATAGAATATACCAAACAGACGGAATATTGTTATAAATATGTAGGCAAAGTCCAATGTTTGGAAACGTTCAGATCTTAAAAAGAAGGAAACAAAATGTCAAGGTTTTAGTTCTTTACTCTCATTGTTCAACGTGCTAAATAAACGAAATTCTTTCATATAAATGATCATCTTAAGATTTTCAAACGAATTCTGTTTGAAATTTACCCCAGTCTGCCTAATATTGTATCGTGTGTTTCGTCAGTGTATCTAACGGCTGTTGTTCCTAACTGAAATTGTCTTTGACTAGAGTTGCCATCCCAATCAAGGTCTCCCGGACACTAAGATAGTAGCTAGTAAATTGTATTCACACTTCCATTTTTTTATCAACAAACTCCCTAAGAGCACTATAATGTCCTTAGAAATGTCTTTTGATGTGGTTACTCTTTTAGAAATCGTTCTGGGGCGTCAGTGGTACACGTGTAATAGCTCACCCTTTGAGAAATATGACCTTAAACAAAAGAAATATGATGAGCCATATTCATAATCTCTTGTAAATAATATTCTCAGTGCTTGCAAATAATAGCGCATTTTTATCTTAATCGTCCTTCTATATTTCATGATGAACCTGTTATCGCCCAATCGTTAGATCATAATATATATCTTGATTGTAGTAAAATCTTTAATTTTGCTTATTAAAAGTGTAATTGTCAGTAAATAAACAATAGTCGAACAATTTACTTTTTGTGAAACTTTCGAGTCAGATACGTTGGTACCAATGCATTTAATAATACTGATGGTCAACCTTAATGGTACTTATGGTCAACCTTAATGGTATTGATGGTCAACCTTTATAGCACTGACGGTCAACCGACAATTAATATGGACTCAGGTGTGGGACATGATGAATTGGACTATTTGCCTTGATCAGTTTTCTAAAAGTTCGACACCTCTGCCAAAAATCTTATTTATGTGTTAGGTTTTTCTAATTTACAACTTTAGCATTAATTTCGTCTTATCAAGCTTCATACAAGCTGATTTATTTTTTCTGTTTTTTCTTTAATTGGTCACCTTTATTTAGGCATTATAAGACTGCGAACTACTTGCAGGATTAGCTTCGCATTGAAATGTTACGCGAAAGGGGTCTGTAACTCATGTCTTCTAAATTACCGCATTTCAAATATCTAGAGAAAATCTATTGATCTGGTTTATAGCGAGGTGCCACCTTATTATATAATTTAACAAAAATATTTATCTTGAGATAAAATAAAGAATACATTACTGGCTCGAAAGAAAATCGCAGACCACCCATCCCAAAAGTAAGTGATCATTACTTTATAGAATATGAATTTGAAAAAATTATTTAAATTGTCGTATAAGTCGTAGTCCTAAAGTCTTAACTAACGTGAGATGATTCAACTTGTATTATACACCTGCTGACGTTCTGTTGAAGACAATACCAAGTCTATTCACTCATCTGCCTTATCATTAAACTGAAATAGATTATTCGTACAGCCGTTGAGCACATGATCCGCAAAAAGGCTATTACAGGAGTCACTAACCTATTTTACATTGCGTGCCACTTTTTTTCCGGATTAATTAAAAATTGAGCAAGCGCGTGCCAGCAATAAGAGTAACACAGTTAAAATTGAGAGTTTTGGCAGCCTCTTTGCGTGTCACACAACCTCTTGACGGGCCAACTTATAGCACACGGGCAGATCCCTGGGTTATGCTTGTCTAATTAAATATAGCTATTAGTAACTCCGCTACGTACCTGATCTACCGATTTTCGTTTTGCCATTGTAGGTAAAACGGGTGCAATCATGGGTGGACTAAATACATAGTAAAGGGAGAAAGTCCCCCTGTAGCCCCACGTTAACCACACAATGCGGTGCAACTGAATTTGGTATTGTCTTTCTTTCTTTTAAATAGGTTGCGGGACATTCGCCTGACTTGTATAAGTATGACCACTTAATCAGTTAAACGGCTGATTTAGTTTATATCAGCAAATCACTTTGATGATATGGAAACCAGTCTATATTCAGATGTCTCCTTAAACGAATATGAGATATAGCATGTGACATATTAAAAACGGGATGTAGAAAATAAGGATTATAATGCTCTTCGTTCAAACAAAGGTAACGATCTCTTAATGAGTTTATTCAATGTTACCTCTAACAGTCTTCCACTTCTTGTTTCTCCGTCTATATTTATGTTTCCGTCTCCAATTAATTTTAATTATTATGACCAGAATTACTGTCAGTACTATTATCGTACCACCAATAGACAGACCGGCAACTAAAGTAATATTTTGTTCCGTCGTTTGGGGAAATTTTCTCATCTCTTCTGCAATAAAGAACAAAAATCAATATAGCGGTTAGATAGCAATAGCACTATATGAAACAACATATTTGTCTGATCAAATAACTTCTATACATTAGTATACAACTGCAACTTACGTCATTCCAGATCAGATTTTTTTAATAGAAAATGTTGATTACGACCGAGTTCAAGTGGAAGACTATATAGTCTTGTTACTGAAAAAGTTGTTCATTTGTGCTTAAGAATGTAGCAGAATCAATGTTGTTTCATTTTTGTTGTTTACAGGAGCTCATTTTTGGGCTGGAATGTATTTATTCAAATTGTATGACTGAGTGAATATATTCTCCGGAAATAGATTGCTCAAAAAATTATTGGACAGAATTATTTCACTGGGATTTATTAAGAAATCAAACATGGAATTACATTACTGCGTCGTATCAAAAGATGCGTGGCACAACAACACAACACAGGCTGTCACGAAGGTGTATTCAGACCTGTAAATTATTATGACTTGCGTCTGTAATTCTATGCTTATCTTGGAACTTAATTCGCAATACCATACCTTCTTTTTTGTTTGCACTTTGTGTTCTAGAGAATAAATGATTTGCTGCATTTTACAAAGGTTTTTGCGTTTCACTGTTTTATTTTAAGAGCTTGGACTCGTAACACATGACTCAGTTTTAGAGTCATTATCCCCCAAAGTTACAAATAGAACACTAAAAGTAAATTCGGTTTATATACGGTGGTTTCGTTAAGCTCTTTATCAAACAGCGTCTTCCAAAACGCGATTGTTAAATGAAGTGACACGTTCCTAGGGCATACCCGGTTGATTATCGGAAAATTAATGTATGGCTTTATACACAGGCTGATTAGAATTATATCAAATATCATAATGTGCCAACAAGAATTTCATTAATACCTTACACCTATACATGACAAAATAAGTATAACAATGTTTACCACGCATGTCTGTATTATTATATTATGAGATTTATATTAAGGCATTACGTAGAGCGTATGTATGTATGTATGTATGTATGTATGTATGTATGTGTGTGTGTGTGTGTGTGTGTGTGTGTGTGTGTGTGTGTGTGTGTTCTTTAGCATCACAGGTTTCTTGTGTTTTTATGACATGAAACATCTCACCTAAAGACTGTAAGAACTTGACTTGGACACAATAGATGATGTTTAACATAACCAAAAAGATATGTGAGAAGGCTAGAACTCTTACTTTAGCCCGTGTTAACCCTATGCATAATATTTATGAATGAATCCAATTTTATATGATTTTACCGATGTTTTCGTCCTGACAAAGAGATTCTCTCTTTCCTTTGAAACAAGTTTCTATCGAAAGTCCTGTGACACATACTGTGAACCTTCCAGTCAGGTTTGAAGCAAGAAATATGAGTAAATCCCCATCCGACTGAAACGAGAAAGAAGGTAAGGCAGGTTATACATATATGCTAACGATCTAGATATTGCAAAAAAGGACAAGATCGCACGTTATACCTCAATAACTGATAATCAGGCATTAAAAGTATCACAGCAATAATTTAGCTATAATTTGGGTTTTACCATGGTTCCTGGCGCATTATTCCACTTCAGTTGAAATGGCCCCGTTCCGCATGCCTGCGGATCCAAATTGGCTCGAAGGCCTGTTCCATTTTCTAATCGTTGTATTGTTGGTTTGCAGCAGCCTGGTAGCGGTGGCTCTGACAAAAATACGATTTAATGTATGAATGATGCAAATTATGCAGTTGTCTCATTTTGTATACTATTACTTGTTTGTGTATTAGCCGTTATTTTCGTTCCGTTTTCGCTACCACAGTATGAAATATATCCTGTATTAACGTAGGAAAAGAAAATGTTTTCTTTATACCACATAGTTGGTTCAGATTATAAGCTGAGAATATTAAAATCACTCATCGCATAGGCCAGTAAGCTCAGCTCCAGCCCTTTCTTTGTCGGCTGATGCGACATTTGAAAGCGGGAGGATTGCCTCGACCTAATCGGTCCCAATATATATGTTTGGTCATTTTTTTTTAAATATTTGACAATACCTGGAGATAATGCTAGTCCTATTCAGCAATGCATCACAATTATCTTTTTGTCAGGTTTTTAAGGGGCAATAACTACATAGCCACGTGAAAGCCATTTTGGACACATATGCTTATAAAAGATGACATAATATGTCCGCAATGTAAAGCAGTTTCTATTAATGTGTTCTAGCTCACAATGTGTCTTTTTTATTGTTGCCTTAGGTACAAATGTTAAAGGCATACACGCGTATCACATTGTACTAAAGAAAATAACACATTTTATCTATGAAAATGTAAGAATATATATTTTACATGTCAAATAATAGAAATGAAAAAGATATTAAAACTTTCTTCTCAATTAATTGTTTTTTATCACATTTAGGTAGATAATAAACATGAAATACTCGCTCATAATAATAAAAAGTGCTATATGTTAGGTTCTTGGTGGGTAAAAATAATTTCGGAAATGTCGAGAGATATTTGTTTTAAGTTATCTCAACAAATCCTGTACATTTTCTCAGCAATATATAATTCTTACTTAAGCGTGTTCAAATAAGTGAAGTCATGTGCATGACCACCAGAAGCACATTGATATATATGTAAGGTCCAGAGTACTTCAGAACAGGGCCAGCTTTGACTTGATGTCAACTTGAGACACGAGATCTATTTAAGTTTCAAAAATTTAATAAACGCTAGTAACGATAAATATTAACTGTGCAATGTGCGTGAATAAACCAAGAATACAATGTAAAGTTCCGGTCAAACTCTATTGTTATAACTTAGATCCAGATGAATTTATATTTTGTATGTTGTTACGGAACTCACATACATTCTTTGCTTACATAATTGTAAATGGAGTGTGTGGAAGAAGAATGCAGCACAAAATAAATCACTGAAAAACGATTCATGTGTCTCTCAGGAAAGAACACAACCAGAAACAAACTGATTTATAATACAGGTGAAAAATGATACCACTTGAATGTGTTTCTCAATGGATATAGTATATGTTAACAACGAATACATTTTAACGATACAATTAACATTTCTGAATTATAACTCAGACATCTATTTAGGGATCAAAGACATAAATAGTTACAATGCAAATGACTACAAAAACATTAGCGAGAATCATTGAACCGATAAATGTATCATAATTTAAGTAAATAAAGATTAAATTAAATCATAAATAACGCATTTGTCTGTAGAATATGTTTGTCATGTACAAGTTCCACGCATATGCAAAACATTTTGCAACAAAAATCACAAAATTACACAAACTATAGCTGATGAGAAAATAGAATTTGTACGACATGGATGAAGTACGTGCCAGTACATGTTTGCTTTGTACAGTTCTATAGATTCAGATGTAATTGCTTCTGACCTGCCATTTGACGTACAGATAAAGAACATAAATAAAGGTAAAATCAATTACTATGCAAAATGCACATCCCTATATTTTTCTTATGTCGTACAAATATATCTAACAATACAGTATTTTATTATACACTTTAGTGACAAATAAAAGAAAACATTTTTGAAGAAATAAGTGTCGTACTTTTTTATTCATATATCAACACATGTGAAAAGTGCATGCTTCTATCTGTACATTTAAATTTACGAAATATCTCATCACGCCATTGGTGTTCCCACAGAAGATATACCGGAATCAAAACAGATTAGAACTTTGTGAGCTATAATAAATCAATCGAAACTTCATTACATTTTATACGTGAAAAGGAATGATTTTATGAGGAAGAAATTTAACATAGCACCGTTCGAGTCTTTGTAAAGTCAGTATTCCCTACGTGCATGACAACAGTGTTAACTCACTTTAATACATTGCTGAACAGGATTTGGTTTTGTGGTCCGATATAATGAAATAGTTTACAAAATGTAACAATGCAATTTACTACGACATATTAATTCAACTTTCTCTCTCTTAAATCATTGATATTTGTCATCATAAACCTATCAACGTTAGGTGAATTGCGAATCGGTAGAGTTGAATGAATTAAATTTTGTTGACATTAAATCTGGAGAAAATGTTTTATATAGCCAAAGTATATTTTTTATTTCCCAAGCAAATACAAGATATATTGTAATTTTTTAAATGCCTAAACGATATATATAAACTCATCATTTTGTCACTTTAGTACTCAAATGACTTATAGACATTATTAATACAGAACAGATAATGTTCTCTATTCCTTACTCTCAAGTTGTATAGCGTATAAGGAGCAAATCAAAGTTAAAAATAGCGCATGGTATCATAACATGGGTTACTGATTAACAATATCTAAAAACAACAAGCTAAATGTTGCAAATAATTTGAAAAATGAGTATATTTTATCTGTATTCATTAATTTATATAATCTTAATCTCTAGGCCTGGAAATGTAAAATATAATATTAATATTTGTCCTTCATCACAAACAAATATGACAGAACATGATGAATGTGATCACCTATTTTCGCTATTGATAGAGTGTACTTCATCTTTCGATTACACTTAAGCGGATCAACGGTTTCGACAAGTAACCATTTTAGCAATAAATAATTAAATAATTGTGCATATATTCCTCTCAAAATCAATACAATCATTTATTGTCTAAAAGGTGCCTGCACGTTATGAAGCAAGCACAATACATTTTTGGTATAGATTCTTGGGCTCCAGTTATCGAAAATCTACTACGGTATCACGGGTATATTGCACATTTGAGTTATCCGCAACCAGTATTGTGTTATGAATGTATGGTCGTAAACTGTCTCTTCTCAAGATAGTGTGTATTTAGAGTTAGACCGAGTGTCACCTGTCATTTCACAGCCTGCATTCAATACGTTGACACCACAACACAACTATCCAGATACCTATCTCTGGTTACAGCCTGCATTCAATACGTTGACACCACAACATAGCTATCCAGATACCTATCTCTGGCTTGGAAAGGTTAGAAGAAAATAGGACGACAACAACTTACATAAATGTTTAGACTGATGTATGGGCTTTAGGCTTCCAAAGACAATTAGCTTGAATAGATTTCAAAATAAAATGTATGAATCAGCCTGATATTTAAAGCGCGACAATTATTTATTTACAGATATAAATATATATATATATATATATATATATATATATATATATATATATATATATATATATATATATATATATATATATATATATATATATATATATATATCAGACTTCCCGAAAGCTAAAAAAAAGTGTCAGACGTTCGGTCTGACAAAACCTGAAAATCTGTCAGACAGGAAAAAAATATCTCAGACCGACAAAATATAACAAAATTGAGGTATTTTGTAACGTGTTTTGTTTTCTATTTTCTAAGTGTAAATAACACATGTTAATCAAGTAAAGTTATGTCAAATTCACTGATAGTTTGTTGTAAACATGATCAGTTTATCAAAATTGTCAAGTTCATCTTGATAGTCTAAACAGTCTTCCTCAATGTCCAAGGTCTCCTGTTCATCTCCTGAGATATCTGTATTTCCATCCATCATAAAGGCAAAAATTGGATTATACTCTATAAGATTGAGTTTTTTGCTTCTCTGTCTGTGCTATACTGTGTATGAAATATGCAGTTGCTTTGTCATTAATATATGTACTGCCTATGTCTAATTGTTTAGCTTTGTTAATTTCACACAGCCATGTATAATCTGATAGTGGACGATTATTTTTGGCTACTGCGTGTGCATTTCTGAACAAATGCACTAATCTACTTTTTTCAGCTGCCTTTAATTGCCTAAGTTCTTTGCCGGCTTCTGACCCCAGTTTTTCCTGAGCAGTTTTCTGTCTGCCTGAAACAAACTCTGATGCTTTTTGTGGGACTTGGAAAGTTCATGATCATTTATTGTTGACATTTTAAAATTTGTACATCCGACGATAAACGCGTTTGTGTTTCGCAGATTTTTCTCAGTCCTCGCTTTCACGCCGTAGAAACTTAGACACATGGCACACTGCATAAGCTGCTTTATTTCATCAAATATTAACCAGTCTGTTTTCTTTCCATTTATCATTAAAGGTTCTTTCAACACTATGTTTTTCATAATCCTTTTTCTTTTCTTTCAATTCTTCATAAGATAGTTTTCTTTTTTTCCCTAGTTTCGCTCCGTCATAATATTTCAACAATGCCATGATTACAGGTGAGCCGCATAGGCGTATCGATTGGATCGCTCGAAAGCTTGTAACCAATGAAAATCTGTTTAACAAACTAGATTCAAGAACGACTACTCGAGCGGTGCAAAGTGAGAAAACTGCCTGACAGTCGGTCCTATGCCGACTAACAAACTGTCGGTCCGGGAAAAAATTATGCACGCTATAATGAAGCAAAATTAGATGTCCCTTTAGAACTTCAGAATATTGTTACTTGACATAGAGGCCAAAATAAATACGTAATATGTTTAGTGCGAAAAGGGAAACAACCTCTTCATCTGGTTTTAAGGGCTAGCTAATTAAGGTGCTTATATGTTCATTCAAAGATGCTGCTTTATCCGCCAACTTCAAGAAAGCAATTGCCAAAATATTCTTTGAGCGTTTTAAAATTTTGCCGTTAATGGAACATCACCTTATCGTTAGCATATAATAAGCCTTCTATATAGATCAACGAATGGAAGGTTAGATATTTACTAACTTTCTTTCGATTTGAAATTGTTTTGAATACAGATGTATCAAACGTCGAGGAAAGATATATTTACCAGTGAATTTATAATTGCGAAAACATACTTTTAGATGATACACTATTCACACGCAAATGTTGTTGCCAGCATATACGTAGGTGTGAGCAAATAAAATATACAATTAGAATAAGCGGGAACAAATCAAACATTTTAATGCAACACTATTCAAGAAAAGAATACAACTGAAATATAAAATATACGCATTTCAAGTAGTTTATTCTAGATGTACTAGTGTCAATTATACTTTTGTCATCGTCTTAAAGAAAGAGATTCGGCTTGAGTCTTATGCAGCATTTTTAAAAGTACACCTTTTCTTATACACTTACTTAAAACAGTGAGATTTAAAGATAGCTTTGGATTTGGCTGCGAGCTTTGTCGAAGGAAGAGGGTCAAAGTGTACATTCCTCCATCTTTTGTTGTTATGTTTCTGATAATGAGGCTGTCATTTCCAATAATCGTGACTGTGTTATTGAAGTTTTGTTCTAAGATTGGTCCATCTTTGTACTTCCGTTGAGCTATGAGTATCGTGTTCTCGTTCTTTGAATAGGACCAAGTTTTGGCGTCTACGTACTCGTTAGGATTCAGCTCGTATTCCCATTTCAGTTGGACCGCCTCGTCTTCACATGCGATTAGTTGTGTAGAAACATTTTTCAATGTCAGGGCTATGAAGTAATATAAAATTAACATCCATAAGTGAACGTTCTTAAACAATCAAAAATGCATTCAGAATAAAGTAGTGAACATACAGAAAAGCTGAATAAATATCCCCTGCATTGGTGTTTCATCTGTGTCTAAATTAATGAAATTTATTTCTTGCAGATCAAAAATAACAGACAAAATTAATTACGGCAAAAAAGATAGAGATTAATAAATACACTAACTGCCCTGTTAACATTTGTGTATGTAAGTCATTTAGTTAGGAAATGTTTTTCCCGGCGCGAATTCTCAATCAAGACTGTGTATCTCCATTCTGAGTAAAAAGAATATTGCTTTTCTAAATGTTCAAACTCGGATTAAATGTATGCCATGCACAAACCGACATGAAGGTTCTAAATCACATTTTGTATCACCTGTATTTCAGAGAAGATATCGTTTTCACTGAAAATCACTCTCCGATTTGGGAATCGATTCATAAATTCTTTCCTTGGTTGCAATGAGGATAAATAAATAGAAATATGTCACAGTACTAAGAGCTATGTAATAAGTGCAATCAGTCGCGAAATGTAAATGATGAATGAATTATAACTCTCTGATATAATGTATTGCATTATATATATATATGAAACATCACAATACTGCTGCAGACAGCCGTTGGTAGGAGCATTTGTGAATAGTCGACACCACAAGCCTTGAAAGTGATTTACACGACAGATGTGTGCATCATTGAGATGGTTTAGAGGTTAGTATATATAAGAGCATTATTTAAGTTATGTTCCAAGTACATAGGTCTATGACGGATCATCTATGGATCATTAATAATATTTCTGTAACAAAAACACTTCAAAGATACGATGACGTAATTACAATCGTCAATGCCCTGACATAAAGTCGTGCCCATAGGAATGAATACCTTTATAAACTAAACTCACAAATGTTTAAATTGCAAACGCACAATTATATATATATATATATATATATATATATATATATATATATATATATATATATATATATATATATATATAACGAACAAAACACAAAACACAAGACAAACTAAGTATTCGTAACACAGTAATAGATTAAATAAATCGTTTTGATTTATCATTTTAGTCAAAGAAAGAAGTCAAGAATAGTAAAATACGCTGAATTTCACAAGATATATATGCAGTTTGCAGCAATATAGTCCTTTAATAAACGTGAATGACATTAATTAGAATACTTTTCATTAATTAGAACACCTTTCATTAATTAGAATACCTTTCATTAATTAGAATACCTTTCATTATGATGTGCGTAATGTTAATGTTTTATTCCTGCAAGATCAATATACACGTTAATAATACCTGATGTTAATTTTTCACTTTGTTTATAAATTTAAGAGGGTTATGATCACTTAACAAAACAAATTGTGTAAGGAGCTGAAATTATATACACTTCAAACTACTGAAAAGCCAATATCGATGTCAAATTATCGACATGTGCACGTGCAAGGGTTCATCAATTTCGGAAACCACCGAGTCAATTTTTCAATAAAATCCATCTGTTCCCGAACTTAGCAATAGTTTTTATTTAATGATAGGCACAGTGCGTTCAGAGATAGCATTTTCCGAAAATTCTATAGGTTTAATTTGAAATTTTTTCGCAATATCGCCTAAACATTTAATGCAAGCACAGTAACATTCCCCTTTACCCAAGGTGTCAACTTTACAACACTGAAGAATTTCTTAATGGAGAGATTTTACAGCTATCGTCTTAGATATGATGTAAGCACCAATCGAACTGCCTAAACCATATGCTATCGTTATTATTAACTCTTGCAGAGTTGAGGACGAATCTTTTATACGATATGGCATTAGCTTATTTCGATACCGTTCATCTGGAGTTAAAGTGCTGACATTTCCTTTGCTGTTTCATTTAATGGAATGTGCCGGAATCCCGTGAAAATTCGAACTTAGTGACATATTTTGCATTTCCAATTGTTTTCAACGCTTTGTCAATTTAAACTGTGCTGGTGATACTGTTCGCGTTTTTATAGATGGCGCATGTTGAAAGTATTATCTGAACTTAAGTGGTTCTTTGAAATAACTTTCCAAGAAATCACTTGCTCACTGATCGTCACAGAATTTCCGCTGTCATTATCTGGTTCTGAATCTCTCCAATTTCCTGATTTGTTTCAATCAATTTTTTTTAGAGACGATTCATTTTGAAAGATTCTGTTTCACAAGTTAAAATCTACAATTTCAGCCTCATTATTGATTTAGTTTCGTAATATTTGGTTACATGTGCTCATATTAAAAAATAACTGTTTTAGTTCACGTATTTGTCAAGTGTTGTAGATGAGAACATTTGGTGTCCTGGTTATTCAAAATTTCTGAATTGTAAAGACTAGTAAAACCAAAGTTACTTCAGTCCTATTGCATTCCATCGTTTCAATCCGTGTTTACGATAAATACAACAAAATTTACTGAAAGATTAACATTATCTATCGCACATTTTCATTTAAAAGATTTATATGGCATAATTAAATCTGTTTATTACTCACAGGGACGTTATTGATATAATTTAAGTAACTTAAAGTTTTCAACAGTATATTTCTGCCATGCCTTAATTTCCATTTTGATTGAGGAAGATTAAGATTAAGTCTTGCTACTTCACAAACTTTTGACACCTTTTATTTGAAATGAGAAACAGTCAAGATCATAGCTTTCTGAATCTTCAATTGAAAGAAGTTTCTCCATTAATATTTTCAACGGTAATCGTACAGAATGTACAAAAGCGAAGTCAAAATTCTTAAAACCAAGAGACTCTTCAACTGATTCTCAAACATCAAACAAATAAACTTTAACAACTTAGCTCCAATTTTCTCCGTATCAAAACAATATGATCGAATCATATTCTTCCAAGTCTGAGTAATGTTTCTGAAGCACCCTGGCTTTCAGGGAGACAGCAGAACATTTAAACGATTGGATGCGCACTCCATGCACAACTTGCTGGAAAGTTTCAGACATATAATTCAACCTTTGATCAAATTGTATAGATTTAGGAAAGACAAACTGTGTCAGAAATTTATATCAAAGCGTTCATATTAGTGTACGTTTTAATATTCCTCAAAGGAATTGGTTGACTGACTTGATCTTAGATCACAGACTAGTACAGTCTACCATTATCCTGCTAAACGGTTCGTCAATTGCAGGATCAGGTTACAGATAAGCCATTTCATTGGTGTTTCCTATAATTTGCAAAATGTGAAATATACACACTAGTTGCAGTAAAGTCTCAAACAAGAAAATGAATTGCTTCATAATCTTGTCTTATTAATCAAAAATATTTCTGCAATACAAAAACATGTATTGATCATTCTCATGAGCACTTTGTGTCATAACTCTAGTAACTGCACGTGTAGAGTACCAAATTAGTGATCCAATCATAACAAGATTAAACTTTTGATGCAAATAAGGCCTGTCAGTTTCAAGTAGAATAACTACAGCGCTATCTCCAACTGATCATTGCCTAGTAATAAATAAATATTATAGATTGGTTACGAAATGAGAATACCGACTGCAACAGATTCGAAATTCTGATGAAATATTTAAATAATGGAGAGGAACATTACCGAAACTGTACTGACCTCTTTGAATAGGACGGCTTTCACTAAGAAAAGGCTTCTCAGATAAACGACTCTAAAACTCCCCCACATCTCTGAATATCGTAATTTGGATCGGCTTAGCTGAACCGGTAAAAAGTGATGTAAACCCTTCCGACATTAATGGCTCATACTGCACATTAATCAAATCAGCCAAAGGTTTGTTTGGCCAAATAAATATGTATTGCTTTCGATACATGACCGTGACCTTTACCTATAACTCTGTCTTATTATGTTGCTCATTTGGAATCTGTAGCAATCAGATATGACGTGACCTTTCTACTTCAATAGGTGCACATAGGAGAATTGATGATGAGTCTTGTCAGAAATTAAATACATACATGTTGTGCCACATTGAGAATTGGAAGTGATCGTATCAATTAAAATTATATTTTCTATTAATAAACTACTGAGTGGAAGACTTACAAACAAAAGAAAGTTTGTGAGGCTGGGTATAATCGTCAGCTTTACGAGTAGCATTGTCTAAAGTTTCGACCATTTGCTTATCATGGTAGGTCAGTGTGGACGCAAACCTCTTTTACTATTATGAGTAATCTGAGGTTTTCACCAGCCTTCCTGACGGAGCACCATCTATCAAATAAATGTATAGTTACAAACCATTGTCTATATGCCAGTCTGTTTATTGCCTTGTAATGTTGTGCCGATAAATTAATTTGTATAGCTTATAGTATATAACGTCATTACGTATATGTCCGTGTCATTCTTAGTACACTGTGTTCGATTTATTTTCAGCTGATCAGAGCTGTCCATGGTGATCAGAGCTGACCGTGGTAGCTGTGGAGCTGAATATGGTGGTCAGGGTTGACGGCGTACCACCTGTAGAGCTGACCTTAGACGTTGTTCATGACGGCTGTGGTGCTGGTCATAGCGGCCGTGAAGCTGACGACGGAGCTGACGACGGAGCTGGTTGAACGGCTGCCGTGCAACTGATTGAACAGTGTACTACTAGTTGAGTTGCAGGTGATTGGGTGGTGTTGACAGATTGGTGGGCGCAGATTGCTTAATTGACCATGGAAATGAATGGTGGACATTGACTACCTGTAATGCTAACTGCTTGATTGGATACATGTGTATGGTTTGGCCGAAATTCATTTATCGTCTGCATATTCCAGTTGTTATAATATTCTTCGGATTTGATGTTCGGCAGCATGTGTTCACTGAAATCTTCTTGAAATGTGTAGTTTCTAAATGCGGAGTCATTCTACACTTACATGACTAATTTTAGTAGCAGTTGATGACTCTGTCAATCTGTCAATCACATCACTATCCTTAAAGAAACCGCTGATTTCATATCGGCGTTAAAATAAATTACTTATGGCAATACCATCTCCAAACACTAAGGCTGGCAAAATTCTTGTTGCATAGATTCGTCCTTAATCTGTAGCTTTTAAAAAGGTTACATGATCATGTACAAATGTGCAATCAAGGCAATTTCGTACAGCTCAGGCTGGTGCAACATTTCAGGAGCACTTGGTGATGACACGTTTGCAGTGAGATAGCCACGTATTAAATACATTGATGGTTACTACCACTTAAACACGCTTCTACTAGCAACATAACTTTATTTATCATGGCTTCAAAATTGCAACAGAAAGCGTAAGCATCAGTCTTTGACGAACACATTCAGCTCAATATCGATGAATTATCCTCGTTATTTGAATTTCCAAATTAAGTACTTATTGTGGCAAGTACACAGCAAACTAGCTTCCCGCTTTTAGCAACATTACTCTGTGCCGTCCACCTCGAGCACAATAACAAAATCGAGAATATCCTCGATGGCAAAAACGTAATAAGATCTCAGTTTACACCAATTATTTTTGGCACTGAGAATTTCTCTGGATCCTCACCCCCGATTCCTGTTTAACGAGTGGAAGCTGGGGATGAGCATGGCCCGCACAGGAGTCAATACCGTCATGAGGGCTTATACATCAGAGCGGACAAAATTTCCTCAGTTATGAATAGTATGGTATCAAATGAATTAGGCTTGTATATCTGGATTTCAAGCCGAATCTTTCATAACTTTCATGGTTGTACAATCAGCAACGACAATGAGAGACTCAGACTTCTCGGAGTCACGTATTACTTAACTAGGCCTTACGGAGGACGTGACAAAATGACATTTGCAATAGCCCTAACCCAAATGTTACATTCTTAATGGCACACAATGATATTGCTTCTGTTTCAATAAAATTTCATAATAAAGCCTTGCAACTTATATGTTTGCCACCAGAGATGCCATTACGTTTAAAGGTCTCAAGAGATGTCATTACGTTTAAGGGTCTCAAGATCAGTGCATAGCACCATTCTAACCATCGTTGGCTTCCACAATAAAAATATTACTGAGACATAGACAAGTATCACGACCTGTTAATATCACCTGCCAGTCCTAATATGGAGAACATAGCACTTGGTGAGCTAGCACTACAAATGTCTCACCACAGCGGAATATACAAATAACTGTTCGAAGAGTATCTGCGCCGACATGGGACAATATCCAAGTTAACAATCGCGTGCACCGAGACTGCAAAGAAAATATACACTGAGTACATCCACATCTCAGAGCAACTTCAGCCAATCCGCGGTCAACTTCGGGTAATTGAGTGTTTGTCGTGTTACAAAAGCCCAAACTACTTACTTCGAGAGGTATCGGGGATTGATTTTCTACTAGAGTACCGATGTATTATGTAATGAATCAGTCACAACAGCAGCAAATCATTTTGACTATATAACGGCTTATAAATCTCGATGTATCGGCTGGAAAAAAAAACAAGTTGTATTCAAGAAAGGTATGAACAGCCGCATCACAGTTACAGACCAAGAAAAACCCAATCATAAAACCTGTGGACAGAGTGAGTACTATCTATAAATATTTCTGAGCATATTGTTGGGCGTATGGAACGCTGTCGTTGCTGCAACTAAGATGTTTTGGAAATGTTCGCTTTCGTATTAATAATATATAACAACGATAAAGAACTTACCCCCATCCAATCATTTGTGGAACTAGAGTTCATATTTCGCTTCTGACAGAGAGATTATATTATATCTGTTACCAATGCGTTAGGCAAATCCACGCAATTTTAATCTTGAACGATAACGAGTGCATATACACAATGGTTGATGCTATTGACGTGACACTTGCAGCTGTGTATGCAAGTTCGAGCGGGATTGGCATCTTGTCACCAATCATTGCTGCCCAAATCATTGTTGCCTTGAAATTGCAGCTTTAGGATATAAATGGTTTCCACGACTCGAAATTTCATTTCATTTGCCTGAATCTATTATCGAAAGCCATAAAAGAACAACGAAATCCATGTCCTGTTAAAAACGCAAAACATAAAGAAAGCGGCCATAAACGCCATCTACAGGGTAGAGTAAATGTTTGTTCTCGAAATTATCTATTAGAATAAACCGATACAAACTACGAAATATGGATAAAATCGCACACGCTTGATTAAATTGGAAACGTCGAACTTATCGCTACAAAAGCAGACGCACGTACTGAAATCATCAAAGGTCTAACTGTAACTTGTAAAGCAGCTGTGCTACGTCTGCGTAAATAGCTGAAAATCTGAAAAGACTGCCAATATCCGGTGCTCTTGGTTTGAAGATCTAAAGCGAATTATGAGACCAACCCCAACGCTCTTCCTGCGCCATAAGACGCGCATTACAAAACAATAATAGAAAGGATGCAAATACCTGATAACAAAGTGGCCAAATTTTGTGTACGTTTCTAAGTCAGTCAACAAGTTAACATAAAAACATAGGTTCCCAACAAGTTATTGTATTTAGTTTTCATAGCCTGCTTGTTTGCGCTAGAAGGCTATAAACTATTATTACTACAGTTACCAGTTCCACAAGTAGACTTTGTTGTATGCATACAAGTTATGAAACACAATCACGCCAGCTGCAATCAAAATTGTCAACGGCACGAAAACATCAATAAGAAAACAGCATCTGGACATTTGGCTAACGAGTATCCTAAAGCATATATAATTTATTGCCTGGATGGGACCATTGTCCAGGTACAACCAAGTCTTCAATACATTCAGCATGGTTCTCCAACATTATAATAAGCAACTCGTGCAAGAAAAACGGGTAATTTCACATCCTCGTTCTCCAATAATCGATCCATTGCTTCATTGAGTTTATTTGTTTGTCATTAGTTTTCTCCAGTGTAGGTTTCAAACCTATCGCAGACACTGAAACCTCGTCGCAAAGAAAATGGCCGACTTCCACTATTATTTCATCTCGGCTTCCAGCTCAAATCATCTCTTAAGTGTGAATTAGCAGGGTCCGAAAAATCTTACATTGGTCATGGAAGCAAAAAAGGAAGTTATACCACTATCAGAAATTGTGATATTGTGTTTAAATTCTAATCTGACCATCATATCATATTAATTGTCTTTTTTATCCATGCATACATAATATGTATACGCATTAAAAACAATACGTATTAAACTAACATAAAAAGTGTACATAATAAGATGTGTCTCTTTGGCCAGGACCTATTGGTTGTAGCAAATAACAATCTCATATTGTAAGATAATCACACATATTGATCTCATCTTAACTTCGAACCAACGAAACACTGTATAAATTCTCAAGTCACTGGTAACCATTGGCTACGCTCCTTTATCATCAACGACATCACACTGAAACAATCTTTTACAAATCGAATAGAGATCGAGTTTGAAAGAGACGTTTTATTTGCTCATTCTAACAGCCATTATTGATCACTGCAGTACGAATATATTACTTGCACACACACAATGAGGCACCGGTGATAAAATAGCGTAGTGGATTGCAGCCTCTGGTTTGCGAGGATGAACACGATATGGTGTTTCAGATCAATAAATGTAAAACTTATAACCATTCCTCTACTGGAACCTGTATCACATAAGGTCAGTACCAGAAAAATAAACTGTTATGTGTGTCTGTTATAGGTCTCGTGCCAGTATATTTAAGATTATTGCAGGTCCTTCATGAGTACATACAACTCCATATCAACACATTCGGCTTCATGAGTATATACAACTCCATATCAACACATTCGGCTTGGATTTTCATTGCAAGTTACCAATTTATCGGGCAGTTACTGTAGCATAATGATACTGACGAAAATCTACCGGACAGAGTAATCAATCGTTCCAATCAAAAATAGACAAGTAGTGACACATATCGCTCATCTCTTGTATGTCTGCGATCAAATGCAAGGATTAATCTTTTCAGTTCCCCAGATTCAGCTCAAAGGAAAATGTTCGAGGTGTACGGAAACAGGATCACTTTCTACCAAACTTCAAATGTCAAATTACGACAATTTAAGGAAAATGAAACTTCACAACTACTGGAAAATAGTAAGAAAGGAGGTCATATCGTAAGTGTACTTAAATGCATAAGTAAACGTTATTCATACGTAATTCACCTACCAGTGACAGACCATATGTGAAGGATGATAATAGTACAGGCTGCGACTTGCGAACTTGACACTATAAACTTCATGTCTTTCTACTGGAAAGCTTTTATCTGAAAGAAATGCAAATCATAATTAGGTGCCGTACATGAGCTAGACATTGCCAAGATAGTTATGCATCTCCTTTGCCAAAATATGGCAACTATATACATTCACCATTCATGGGGAAAAATATCAAGCCGACTGAAGAATAAAACATAAATTATCGAATTATACCTCAGTGGCTAATGACACCTGACTAATTCAACTGTTTCTTTATTCTTTGATGAAGAGCTTTCAATACGTTGCTATATAAAAGGCAATTCTAGGGGTAAAAGTCAAGTACGTAGAGGTTCTCGTTATGAAAAGCGAGCTCAGCTGGTATACATTTTGATATCAACCCGCGTTCGATACAATATATTGCAGAAAATATAACCAAATCTGCACTCTTTACAAAATGTAAATAAAAAAGCACTTTTCATTATTGTTAGAGATAATTGTCAAGCTAAGCTATCTCTGGTAGAGTAATTAAGTAGTTACCTCCATAATATTCACGAAATATTTATTTACGCTTTTATTTATTCTTTTGCAATTGTTAAGTAATTAATTAATTATGATAATGTTACTCTGACATCTTCAGTACGAAAAGTGGCGCTCAAAAAGTCCCTTTAACATTATACTTCACCGATCTTTCAGTGACCTGAAGCAAGGGAGATAATTTTGTAGTACATAATTGTCCGTAAATCGCAATTTGTTTTGTCAATAGAATTAATTAATTAACCATCTGAATCATTACAAAATCGTAAATTTTATGGTGAGTATTCACTATCATCTGAATGCAGAGTAATGAAAAATATACACGAAATCATGTTACAATCTTTATCAAAAGCAAAAGATGTACAAGTAGACAAATCTGTACCTCGTGCTATCGCAATTGATATAATTAGATAAACATTATCTAAAGATTATATATGCACTAGACAAAGTAGGTTGCAATACACATGTATATAAATAACAGTTCTATTTATACATGTAACGCAATGTTTCTTCTGCCTTAATATTTTTTCTAAGTTAGAAAGCATAAATGTCCTTCATCTAATTTGGTCAATCATGTTACTTCACTGATGTTAATTATGTGGGCCCAGCCCCGCCTCGAAACTCAACATGAAACAAATACACCATCCTCGCCATATCACCATGTGGTGAGTGATCTTTTGCAGTCTCCCTGGGTTTATTAAGGGTGTGTGTGTGGAAAGATCTTTTGGATGTAGAGAATGGCTCTAATATATGCTGTGTGCCGTCCTTAGCATTAGCATTGTAAATATATATGTATGTATGTATATATATATATATATATATATATATATATATATATATATATATATATATATATATATATATATATATATATATATATACATATATATATATATATATACATATATATATATATATATATATATATATATATATATATATATATATATATATATATATATAGCTTACTAGAAAAACTCAATATGTCTGTTTCTCTTAGACAACGGTCACTTTGACTATTCTCATCTGAGAAACCTCACGCCAGTTATTCTCAGTAGACAAATATCAATTTGACTAGTCTCATTAGATCAATATAAGTTTGGTTATTCTCACTTGCAAAATATCAATTTGGCTATTCTCGCTAGAAAACCATCAATTTGGCTATTCAACTAAATCTTAAATTGCTGTCTTTATATGTTATGCTGTCCTTATATATATATATATATATATATATATATATATATATATATATATATATATATATATATATATATATATATATATATATATATATATATATATATATTGTGTTGTGTACAACATATAGCCATCTGAGCTAGCTAGAATATCATATGACAATCATGGAGTTCACATGGAGGTTATGTCGTCCAAAGAAGCGGTCCATATGGACCAAAAATATTATATTTTGAATATTATATATATTTATATATATATATATATATATATATATATATATATATATATATATATATATATATATATATATATATATAAATATTGAAAATATAAAACATTATAGATAGATAGATAGATAGATAGATAGATAGATAGATAGATAGATAGATAGATAGATAGACAGATAGATAGATAGATATTGAAAATGTTAATGATATTATTTCTGCAATTGAAAAAATAAACAAGATGGTATCAATATTCCTGATAAGATCATTTCTGATTTAGAATCATTACAAAATCGTAAATTTCAGGGTGAATATTCACTATCATCTGAATGCAGAGTAATGAAAAATATATACGAAATCATGTTACAATCTTTATCAACAGTGAAAGATGTACAAGTAGACAAATCTGTACCTCGTGCTATCGCAATTGATATAATTAGATAAACATTATCTAAAGATTACGAGACAAAAAAGACTAGAAACAGTAAAAAGAATATATCCGATATTGAAAGTGAAAATCCTCTGGGTCTCTCGTTTATGAAAATTAAAATGAAAGTATAAACCATATCACTAGAGATAGGGGTTATCAAACTTCGGTAACAAAAATATTCTATTATATATAGCCTCGTCACCATACAGTTATGATACAGAATTTCAGCGACAACCATTATGAGCATTTAAACCTGTCTATATTGATTTAGTACGGACAATCGTCACGAACAGTGCACCAAAGTCTTGTGAACTTGATCCAATTCCAACATCACTGCTGCTTGAATGCTCAGACCACATACTGCCTTCACTAACTGATGTTATTAATCTCTCTCTCTCTCTCTCTCTCTCTCTCTCTCTCTCTCTCTCTCTCTCTCTCTCTCTCTCTCTCTCGTCGCGGGAATTCCCATTATTTTTCAAAACTGCCATCGCAAAGCCTCTGCTGAAGAAACCAACACTTGACCATAACGATTTAAAGAACTACCGCCCAGTTTCTAATTTCCCATTCATATAAAAAAAAATCGTAGAACAAGTTGTTCTAACCCAATCTGCAGCACCAGTGCAAGGCATTTTGTTGCCATAGGCAAGTTCAGATTTCAGGCGTCCCCCTTCCACTCACGCCATCTACCACCCTCCCATCATGAAATAAACCCTTTGCGCAGCGCCCTTTGCGATTTCCTAGTTCGCCGAGCGAAAGCGCCGGCCCTGCCAACTTGTATCTCATTTGAATTCAACCAGTCTATTTAGCAATGTACAGTCTGCATACCGCCATTTCTACAGTACTGAAACTACTCTTCTGAAGGGGCCCTGAGTGACCGAGTTGTCTAACGGATCACTGCCGTCTCACCTCTGTCTGCGTGGGTTCGATTCTAAGATTCGGATAATGCATTTATGTGAAAAAGCTTGCCAGTAGCTTCTCGTGGGTCGCTGGTTCTTTCCGGGGTTTTCCGGGGTTCTTCCTCCACCAATAATACTGGCCGCTATGTATAGCCTATCGTGTGCTGAAAAATGGCGATAAACCATAAAATAAACAAACAAATTCTTCTGAAATATTTAATGATATTCTCTCTGTCTCTAGCTATATCACAGAATATTGAAACAATTAAGTTTGGCAAGGGGTATAATGTTATCAACTGTACAACCCCAGGTAGGCGGAGCTTAAAGTGTAGGGGTGAAACTGGGTCTGTTGTGACTAGATAACTCTTACCTCTATCTAGTTCCAGCAGAGTCACCTCTCGTAAATGAAGTGGAGTACATAACTCTGTCCTTGTCAAATTGACAATCTAAAATTTGTCTCCGTTGCAATGTGTGACATTTATGCTGAAGTAGGATAGAACGTATATTTAGTGGTACCGTGATACCACGAGACGTCATATGGGTAAACGGAAACGCGCGCAAAACAACTAACCCCCAAGCGAATCAATAGGAGAAACTTTCGGTAAGTTAGAGACTGTGGGTTAGCGTCAATGACTTTTTTAATTTCGTAGGAAGCTTTTTTTAAAGTAACGTTCTAGCAAAATATCTGTTCGTCTTCTACTTTGCTGCTTGGATGTATGGATCTTTTCGTAGAAAATTCCGTTTCTATTTATGCTAAACTCGTGTTTAGAAACGTTAATATAACAAATGTGAAAAATAATAAACATAATTTTGAAACAGTACCTCACGCTATCTTGTGCCGTTTCTCTTTTGTACTGCAGCGTTTTCTATTATAATTTTTAGATGTTGACTGCTTTTCTTATACATTAGTTTGTAGAATGTTATCATGGAATGTTATCATGGAAACAATAATTTTCTAAATGTAGGAAACTCATACTTGTAACATCTGAAAATACGCACCTTTAGCTTGAATGCACTACTACTTCCGAAAATGAAAGCCCAACACCACCACCCTACCCCACTCCCACCCCCACACACAAATCCCAACTCCTCAATATTATAACTGAGATCACTAAACTAACAAGGGCATATAGTTTTGCACTATTGATTTCAACGAGTCACGGATTTAATACATTTCTTGTCGATGTTTGACAACAATTTTAGAACAAGAACATGCACATATATTTCAGCTCAATCTGTGTTTTTAACAGTGAACGTGAGGTTACTTGGAAATCTAATAATGTACACTCCTGTTTGTAGGTTTCCTGTAAATGCAAGAAGATTGAAAAAGAAATCAAGCTAGGTTATGAACAGATATACAAACTTTACTTAGTGGCCCCGAGTGGCCGAGTGGTCTAAAGAACACACCTTTTCAGATCACTGCCATCTCACCTCTGTCTGCGTGGGTTCGAGTCTAAGATTCGGCTAATGTAGTTATGTGAGAAAGCTTGCAAGTAGCTTATCGTGGGTCGGTGGTTCTTTCCGGGGGGTTTCCGGGTTCTTCATCCACCAATAGTAATGGCCGCCATGTATAGCCTATATTGTGCTGAAAAATGGCGTTAAACCCAAAAACAAAACAAACAAATTTTACCTTGATGGTTTAGTATTGTGCACTCAGTGCACTTTGACAAGCGCGTGAGGCCTACCACAGTGCTTGTTGACTTGATAAAATAATAAAGGGCGGAGCAAATCTTTTGATCGACAATGATTGATATAAATATTGCGACCTCATCATACTATCATTTGAGATAGACAATATAGAGTGGACCTTCAAATTCTTCACACTTAAGGGCCTATTTTCATTATTAGAGCAGATTTAGCGCAGAACAGTACACTATATTGGAATTGGAAACAACAATGTCAACATGTACTCAATATATATAACAATGCAATAAAATGTGTCCCTTTAACGAGATAAACACGAGAAAACTAACTTTGTACCAGACATTGTTAGTTAGCTGCGGCAAAGCAGATATATTTGCCTATTACATGTCCCCTTGCCCCAAACGAAATTATATCAGGTTTTGTTTTATTAGCAAATCTTGCTGGGTTCTACTCGCGTAAACGTGTATTTTAGATACTCCCTCTTTAGAAAATATGAATAATGTTTTATGTTGCATTACAGATGGTATGGAATACACATACTTGTGTTTAGGAAAAGTAAACAAATGTTGGATTTTTACCTTTTTGACAAATAGAAGACACTTTATGGTTTTTAATCACTGACATAATATTTTTTAATTCCTAAGTTTCTAAAATAAAGTCACTACACGTTGTAACAGTCGAAAATACTAACCTTCCACAGTTAGTGGACATGCAAAGAGAGAATTATGGAGACAGACAATCAGAAAATAAAATTATGGACAGAAAGATAGATTTCAAATAATTAGGTCTCAGTGAATTACCACACAATCATCATTACCGTGAAAATAATATTTTGGAAATATATATATATATATATATATATATATATATATATATATATATATATATATATTGATTATTTGAGCTACTATTAATAGCAGACTATGACACTCCATGTTTTCGTCGTCTAGCTTTCGTCCACTGTTAAGTCGGAAATCATTAACACGAGAGACGTGTTGAAAAAGTACTAGCGAGCACGGTTACATATTCAAACTCAATCACTATACAGTTATAATGTAACATACACAAGATGATTGTACTTAAATGGGTGAGGTGGTGTACCAAACTGGACTGATAGACTAGGTACCACGTTCTGGAGGCCATTGTATTACACATACTTCAGTTGAAAATAGGTATAGTGTTTTCAATGACATTTCATGTTTACCGACTATATTCAAAGAAAGCTATGTATGTAATGATATAATATACATTCCATTAAACAAAGGAGTCATTGTCCGATAGGTCTAGAACTGTCTGGAAGCACAAATTGCTATAAATTCAGTTCTTATAACACCATGTGAAACGATGGTAGATGTTATTAGATACACATTCTATCATGATAATGCGAATCAGCTTATCCTGGTTTTCACTAATACGTTCCGAAACGCTTGATCACTAAAGTTAACGGAGCCTACCATAGTTAAACCTACTGTCTTGATAAAATGAAAGGGTATCCAAATGATTTGCGTTTAGCGCCTATCCTCTAACATGGATTCACGTGTTTCTCTAAATGACTCATAATGAATACCTCATTTGGAATCTACATATCGTTCACCTATATCAAACAAACTAATCTCCTAAATTAGGCTCCAAATCTCAAGCATCCTAGTCTCATGGATTTTTTTTTGCCTGGATACATAGTTCTGACAGATTAAGGCAGTACAGAAAAACCAATGAAATTATAATTTAATCATATCTCCACAAAGGAAAAGCTCCAGACAAACGTTGGGAGAGTAATACTCTCTCTCTCTCTCTCTCTCTCTCTCTCTCTCTCTCTCTCTCTCTCTCTCTCTCTCTCTCTCTCTCTCTCTCTCTCTCTCTCCACAAGTCTACAATGGTCACCAAACTAAAACATAGCGGGTGTTAATTGCTTAGAGTTATTAATTGCCTTGAGTAGGCGCCGGTGCAAGACCTTTATTGTGCCCTAGGCGAGATCAGATATTTGGCGCCCCCTTCCACTCACTCACTCCCTCACCCGCCCATCATGAAATAAACCCTTAGCCCAGCGACCTAGGCGATTGCCCATTTCGCCTAGCGGAAGCGCCTTCCCTGCCTTGAGTATTTCAACTCGTGGACCGGTAGCCTTGACATGCGAAAGGTATATTATTTGTTGCGAAGCGCAACGATATAAAACGTTATGGATAAAAAATCAGATCTGCTTTAGAGATAATATTATGTCTATCAAGAAAACATGGCCTTCGTGGACCAGTTATGAAAAACTTGTGTTTTTATTTATTGCATATTATGCCTGATTTAAAATAAGCTATACACAAACAGCTGTACCCAGGAGTGGTTTATTTAAATCGTAAATTATTTTGATATTACTGTTTTCAAATCACCGCTAGCTGCACGAGCAAAGTATCAGAACCAGTGTACAACACTATTATCTTAATAACCATAATTAATTCTTCTTCATTACTTGTTCAAGTTGCATGTTATGAATCGTTCCAGTTAAATATAAGAGTTTTCTTATCAAATTAACTCTGCTGCGTGCATCATTTTTTCTAAATCCATTGTCGGAATGTTTGCGCACGAGTTTGGTGTCAGGTTTAATCTTTCAATCGCAATATATACAAACATCTTGCTCACTGAATTCTTTTTGGTGTGTTCACTCTAATCTACCTACAAAGGATTGTCCTGATTACAATACCCACAACATCAACAAGACGGAACTCCAATTCCATGAGTTGAAACAGGATATGCGGTACTAATTCATCTCCCACAGACAAAAACATGAAGAAAAAAAAACACCCGATTTTAACAAATCAATCGAATAAAAAAATTCTGACTGCTCATTATCATATCAATATTTATCAATATCCCTGACGACAGCCTCTGAGCAGAGAACGCCATCTGATCCGCGGCATTGTCTGGATCTACATGTTAAAACGTTTCCAATTCCTCACAAAAGAGTAGGTACTAATTTCAGTAACATGTTTCCCAGAATTGTATGTAAAAGTAATGAAATTTCATCATTAACACTATCTCTATTTGTTTTGTTTTTTAAGTTACAGCTAAAATAAACTCTTAAAAAATTAATTTAACAAAATTGTACTTTACTTTACATCCAGCCCGGGCTAGCCAAATCCATAAATACTCCATTTTATGTTTATGTTCTATTCTAGTTCATAATCGTCCGTATCCTTAGTACAATTATTTCTAACTCTCACACTGTATAAGAGAAAGACAAGCAAAACAAACATTGTAAAATTCAAACACATTATTAAATAGGAATCTGAATGCATCACAACGATTTAATCCAGAATACATCTAAATGAGTTCAGAATAATTCCACAAGTTTTTTAAAAAAAAAACAATGAGCATGACGGAATTCCAATGAATAATTTAATTCCTCTAACATTATATCTGAAAACAACATCAAATAACTATATACACAGATCTTGATGTTAACCACGTCTAGGTTATATGAATATACAAGACATAATCAGATAAGCATTACGAGGGTCTGAAGTTCCCTTCCAGAACTTTCAAAATCAAAATGTTTCTTGAAATGGAGAAAAGACGATATTGTTTTAGATTGAAATACAAACTTTATAAAAGATTCTGATTGGTTTTCATTTTAATTAAAAGAAACATCGTGTCTTTTATTATCCTGAAATTATCGCATGTGCTTATGTGGAAAAAGGTCTTTTGATATTACAATATTATAATCGAAAAGGGCATTGAATGAATTCTCTATATGTCCAAACTAAGGATTTAGTCTAAGAGGCATCAACGAATACTCTGTAGTTCCTGTGAATAATTCTAATCACAAATCCACCTGAACCTAACACAAAATAAGACGGATTCTATTTTGAATGTTAAGACAGGCGTTTCAGCGGTCTAAATCCAGGTTATACAAGAAAGAGAAAACCTACAATTTTTTTAAAAATCAAACATTAATTTAGTTCGATAGAATCCAAAGAAAATATTAACAAAGTTACTGCAGTGTTATGAATTACAATCTGAAATAGTACTAAAATTTATATCACAAGTCGAAATGTATGCAATTCAAACTGAATTCCATTAATTTTTCAATCAAGATCCACTATCGAATGGGTTGATGTGCCGGTATTCTCAAACGTGTTTTTTAACACTAGCCTGGAATGTGGTGATTTGTTAACACTATATTGGTGTATGTCAATAATATAATCCAATATGTCATTCTCTGAAGTCATTATACTTCCAAATCAGTTTGTTAGTACAAGAATATTATTGAAAACCATGTAATTCCAGTGAATAATAAATTGAATAAACACATTCATGTGAATTAAAATACTGATTACAACAATAATACTGATTCGGCTTCAAATATTATGACATAATGAGTAATTTTACAGGTAAACAGTATTATCTTAACACCTAAGACAATAATTGACCTAGGATTTAGGTCAGTCTCGTCTCTATAACATTAAATTGTATCAAGAAGTTTTGGTATATCCATGTAAAAAACTCATGTTGTACAGTCAGACCGAATAAAACACGTTTACTTCCATTGATAATAATCTGAATATTTAATATATACTCCTAGAAAAATATTATCTATGCATTTTGTTGTTTACATAATGAATGTCCCTAGCCAGGTACACAACGAGCTCGTTTTTGGAGAGACAAAAGCCACTTACTAGATACAGATATACATAACATATAATCACGGAAAAAAGCCAACAATCATTATAAATTCAATATACATTACAGTATGAATACATAATGTTTTAAATAGACAAGATTGATATTAAAAGCTAGGAAACCATAATAGAGCCAGGATGTATGTCAGTTTAAAACATTCAAAGTTGGAAATAATTCAAGGAATTCCTAGAGAAATATTAACGTACTAGACTCAGATTTAAATTAAAAGGTTACCTACAATATTAATTATCCGAATAGTTAATCTCTAATCAAAGAGAAATATTAGATATATATGATGGTATTTACAAAATAAATGTCATTTGTCAGGTCGATCATTAACTTGATTTTGGACTAAGGTCATTAACAAAAAAAAATACATTATATGTACTCATCGAGAAAAACCAACAACAATACAAATTATATATATATATATATATATATATATATATATATATATATATATATATATATATATATATATATATATATATAGCAACATTTCAACCTAACATTGTACATACTTTACCGAGATATCCGTATTTACATTGCAGAAGATTAAACACAGACTAGATAATATCTCCACCATATCTTACTAGTTGTACGTAAACCTTGCGAAATAATCTTATGTTATCAAATCACTCAAGTGAGAGCGTGTGGCTCACATAAAGATTTTTCACTAGTTTAAGATAATAAATATATTGACATACTCCCTCGAACGGGCAAAACTAAATTTAGATATTTGCAGTACATTATTTACAGAAATGATCGAATTCCCATTACTGATACATGGTAAATGTACGGGATGTCTGGAAATCCCGCGGTCATAGTGTAAAGAAGGAGGCGAAAATATGTTTATTTACAGACCAAGTAAAACATGCTTACGAAAACATAACCACAATCCTGGGAACGTTATATGATGAGCGTAATTATCCATAGCACATGAATCTATTATACAGCCTAGTTGACAGTATTTATAATAAAGATATATTCCATATAAATAAATACATAATTTAGGGGTATGGATCTTTGCGTGGAAAATTTCGATTGCATTCGTCTGCATTTTCTTATCATTTAGCTTCTGGGAATGGTATTATGGAATCTAGAAGTGACTAAATGAAGCAAATGCAAACGTTTAACATCTCAAAATACGCACATATAGCTTGAATACACAACTTCTAAAAAAAAAACAAACGATGCGGTCCCGCACACTAAAGCATACCAATATTATGATTCAGTTCACTAACCCAACAAAGTAGTATTCTACTGCAATGTTGACTTCATCCGAAATAGCTTGAATTGGTATTATCACCAGAGATTTGTGTTTTGATTGGGATTCTTAACCTAGCTTTAACAATGTTTCAGTCGTATCGATACGATGTCTGCAATGATGCAGTTAATAGTGATGTCTAGAACTGGGGCATCATGCCGCAGACATGTAGCATGATGTCCCACCCAGTCACATTATCCTGACACCAGGCCGACCAGTCCTAACACTAAACTCTTAATGCTGAGCGCCAAGCGAAGTAGCTGTTAGTACCATTTTTGTGAGTCTTTGGTATGACTCGGCCGGGGATCGAACCCACGACCTCCGCTTCCGCGGAGGACGCTCTAAAAACTAGGCCACCGGAGCTGTTATCAACAGAGATCGTGAGGTTACTTGGAAATTACCATTAGACAAAATTCAAAGAAAAGCACTACTGATTGGCACTGGCGCACTGCCATCAACATCAACGTCGGAACTGCAAATCTTGACTGGAGAACTACCGTTACATTTAAGGCGTCAGGAACTCATCTTGAAATATGCAGCCCGACTTACAGCCCAATCAAACACCCACCCCACTTATATGGCACTCAAAAATGTGATATCCCGCTAACAAAATCACGTAGAAAACACATCCCGATGGGTAAAATAGTTTATGAACTACAACTACAACTTCAAATAAAGGTACTTCAAGTAGAAACTAAGATTAACCATGATGACGAACCTTGGAGTAACATCACACCTAAAGTAAATACCTCCCTTGCTAGCAAAGGTAACAAGACAAACCAAGGACACTATCTGAAAGCAATGGCACTAGAAGAGATAAAAACAAAATATATAAACCATACCAAAATCTATACAGATGGCTCCAAAGTAATTACCCCATACAAAACAGCTGCTGCTATGGTCATGCCAGAACTAAATATCAAAATAGGAAGCAGACTGCCAGACCACTGCTATATATATATATATATATATATATATATATATATATATATATATATATATATATATATATATATATATATATATCTCAAAATTATGGGCCGTCTTAGAAGCACTAATATGGATTGAGATAAACAAACCAAATAAGACAGTGATTATCAGTGACTCGCTCAGTGTCATAACCTCCATCCAAAAAATAACACAAAGTCAAGAGAAACGTTCCTAAATGCAGCTAATTTATTAATCAAAAACCTAAACTCAATCCAACTAGAAGTAGATATCACGTGGATACCCTCACACATAGAAATCAAAGTAAACGACTTAGCGGACAAGCTAGCTAAAGAAAAACTCAATGATCCAAATTACATGCCACTAGAATATAGTAAACTTGAACTATATAGCATAATAAACACATTTATCAACAACAAATGGCAAAACGATTGGAACATAAATAAACAAGGGAGAGCATTATACAATAACATAAAGGAAGTAACTAGGAACAGAAAAGCACCCAAGGGCACAGAATACGAACAGTCAATAATCAATAGAATAACCCTAGAAAAAACCAAACTGGCAAACAGTTTTGGAAAATACATAGGACCGTTCCCTCAGAACATAAATTGCTACAATTGTAACACCCCAGAAGAATTACAACACATCTTCAACGATTGTAGACGAAGCAAACAGGAAAGGGACCAATTAAGATCTAAGCAACTAACTATATCAGCCCCACACAAATAAACAGAATTGATACAAAATAATAACATTAACATGCTAGGCACACATAGGAACAACATTGAATATCTTAAAATAACAGGGCTAATAGGAAAAAAATAAAAATATTCCCACCCCCACGAAGTGTGTAACCAAAATAGACTACCATTTATGGAATGGAAGCAACTAGCAACGGTCAGTGGGTCTGGTGAGGTTTATCCAGCCCACCTACAGTATCCTGGGTCTATCAGCCCATGACCGCGACCTAAGCGACCAAACCCAAACATAAAGCGGTAAATATATGGGTAGCAACCACACCAGGGTCAACTACAAAAAACTAAGGGAAATAATGTCCGAAAAGGGAACAAAAGTCAACTTACGGGATGGAAGCAATAGCAACGGTCAGAGGGAATTGGTGATGTTTATCCAGCCCACCTACACTACGCTGGGTATATCAGCCATATGACCGCGACCTAAGCGACCAAACCAAACAGTAAAGGGCCAGAAACCCACGTATCTATACAGGGAATAATGGATAACCATCTAATGAATAAATATTGAATAATTAAATAACATCAAATAAGATCAAATGGAAGTGGCTAATGATACCATGATAATAAGGAGTAAACAACATGAAAATAAGCCGTCTAGGTCTAGGTCTAACACCCTCCTCTATCACTACCTCTAGCTTTTTCTCCATATACAGCCTCGTTGACAGAATCAAAAGTTACACCATAGGAAACTAATTGAGATAAGTACCCCCAAATTAATCAAAAAGTGCACTGAGACCAGTACACAATAAATTTCTAATAGCCCATCTTAAGGCCCCAACATAGAAAGTATAAGGTAGTCTAAAAGTCCAAAGACTATCAGACCCCGCCACACAAGGTCGCAACCCAACTAAAAATCAGCTACACAAGACCCCAACTAGAGGTAATAAGGTAGTCCAAAAGTCCAATACTATCAGAACCAGCAGCACAAAGCTGTATCTAAAACTAAGATATAGGACCTAAGGGCCCCAAATAATGAATACGAGGTGACCAAAAAAAAAAGGTCATCAGACACAGCAGCACAATGCTGCACCAAAACAATACAATTAGGCCATAATTAACCACTCAGTTTAAGAAATATAAGGTGGTATCTGTAACAGAATTGTTACCGAGAGGATGGTGGATTAAATGAACAACACAAACACAATATGTGAAAGAAAATATAAATTTATGAAATAAATTATTATTGAAAAATAAAGATGTATCAACACAATAACTCATGCGCTCAACCCACAATTACACTCACAACCATTCACAATACATGAATAAATGAAATATCAATACAAAATAAAACTCAGATGTAAAGGGATCTCTTGGACTATACACAGATCCAAGGAACCTCTACGAAAGTTATATTAATGCAAGTATATATTATGATCACAAACACAAAACATTAAACTATATTATCGCACGTATGGACTGCGACACTAGCACGAACATACTTGTATTCAATCAAGTTGCTAGCTTTTATTGATCTTCATGCAATCCCTTGAAATATTATTGTGATCTGACATAAGCATGTAAATACAACAATGTATTAAATTGTACTACAATTTCAATACACCTATGTGTCTCGACCCTGTATAACCGTACGATTCACCCACAGTTGAATCGCCTCCCAGTTTCCCCGAAGACCTAGGGTTGACCAATACTTTTATCGGCCGTTTGCCCTTCACGGATCCACCACAGTTATACGTTCAGACAGCATACAACATCTACTAGAACCAACGGTTCCTCAATACCCTAGATGTCGCCCCGGATGTTTACAACTCTAAGACAGCTCCGACACTCGGACTTCAAGATTTCCGGATATTTACACGTCACGACAGATGTAGACGAACAGACAGTTCGACAGACAGACAGTCAGATACTTCAATTCGTTTGCACAATTAATCAGCAACAATCAATCACATTCAGCTATTATACAGATATGTTCCGCAACAAATCATAGATGTTCCACAACAAATCAGACGATATCAAAGATGTTCTCAGAGATGCTATCAGCCGACGTTATCAGATGCGTTAACAGCTACGTTATCAGAAACGGTATCAACGATGTTATTAGATGCGCTATCAGAAACGGTATCAACGACGGTATCAGCTACGTAAACAAAATCAGACTAATAATAGTTATCTCACAAAATAATCTAAACCGTAGATTACGCTATTGCATTTAAAGTCTAATAGTGACTAGTAATTCCAAATACTCCACGTTTAAAATCTGCATTGCAATAAAGGCATCATTATACGAAATGATAAACTGAATAAAATTCACAATAAAACGAAATGTAAATTTAACACTCACCCCTTTGGCTGGAGATTGAAAGACGAGCTTATCTATCCTGCGATTAGATACTTTAGGTCCCGTAAAATTGATCATAAATATTCCGCCTTATATACCCTCTAATAGGTGAACAGAAATCACAGCAAGATTGCCGTGCACCACGTGAAACTAATGGTCCGGATTTCATGTAAATAAAAATCAAGCACAAGCAAATCGTTACACGCCGCTAATCTTGGAGAAAACCACTTATTCACCCCGGGTAAGGCATGTACGACGAAACAAAGAAACTGGTGAGATTAGATTGCAATTCAAGAAAGGAAAAAAGCACAATTCAATTTTCGCCTAATTCTGTGACAATACCTCCCCCCTAAGAATAAAAATGTACACATTTTTAAAACCAACACAGAATAGAAGAAAAGTAACTACTGATGATATTTTACAACATTTACACTGGTTATACAACAAACTGGATTTATTACTGGGCAAATTCATACAAATTTCCCATCATGCCCTACTCAAGTAGTCTGCACCTACATTTTCAACTCCCCTTATTGCTTCTACACGGAAACGATAAGGTTGTAGTGTTAGCGCCCAACGCATCAACCGAGCGTTAGCGACCTTGGCCTTGTTTAAATACAGTAGGGGTTGGTGATCAGTCTCGAGAACGAAATCTCTCCCAAATAGATATGCGTGATACTTCCCAATTCCCCATACTACGGCCAAACATTCCTTTTCTATGACGGAATAATTCTTCTCCCTGGGTAGCAATTTCCTACTCGAGTAAGCTACGGGTAACTTACTGTCGTCTTGCTCTTGCAGTAAAACTGCCCCCAACCCAGTTTCAGAAGCATCTGTTCTTAGAATAAAAGGTTTGCTGACATCTGGCAATTTTAATATAGGTGCACTAACCAGTTTCTCTTTCAGAGTACAAAATGCTTTATCTTGTGGCGGTCCCCATTCAACTTTGTTTGGTTGCCCCTTCTTGGTCAAATCAGACAGCGGGCTAGCAATGGCTGCAAAGTTCGGTATAAACTTTCTATAAAAACCTACTAGACCTAGAAATGATCTTACCTGCGTTTTGTTGGTTGGCTTCGGTGCGTCTCTAATTGCTTCAACCTGCTTGGGATGAGGTTTTAACTGACCCATACCGCTGACCCTATGACCCAAACAATCGAAATCTGTATAACCAATACTGCATTTAGTGGGTCTCACTGTAACGTTCGCTTTGCGGAGTCTATTGAAGAGATCGCTCAGGACGGACACGTGCTCACTCCAAGTATTCGTGTACACGAATATGTCGTCTACAAAGCTATCAACGTTTGCTAAACCTTTAAGCAGCTTACGCATCAAACGACAACAGGTGGCGCTGGCTCCAACTAACCCGAATGGCATCACTTTGAATTGATACAATCCTTTCTGGGTCGCAAATGCTGTCAAAGTTCGGGACTCAGGGACAATGGGAACCTGCCAATATCCCTTGGACAGATCCAGTTTGGAAATCCATCGGTTTCCCGACAGCTTTGCAAATAGACCCTCCATATCTGGCATTGGTTCTGCATCGAACACAGTGATTTTATTCAACTGCCGAAAATCGATACAGAATCGGTTCGTCCCGTCCTTTTTCCTGACAAGCACTACTGGAGAAGAATATGGCGAGTCGGAGGGTTCAATCACCCCCAGATCCACCATTTTACCCACCTCTTCGTCCACAGCTTCACGTGCGTTGTATGGCACCTGATATCCCTTGATTCGAATAGGGTCAGACGTATTCAGCTTAATTTTGAGGTCCAACAAAGTTGTACAACCTGGTCTGTCAGTGAATACATAAGAGTGTTTAGCCAAGAGCGCATTAATCTGTTGACGCTGGTCTTTCGTCAACTCCGCACTCACATCGACTTTATCTATCCCCTCCCCCGCAACTCCCAAGGGACATTCAAGGGAACTATCGATATTCGAATCTGCTTTATCATCGTCTACGACTGCCGTACAAACGACATTTAAGACCCCCTTTTCAACATTGTTGCTCTGTCTCTTGATGTATAACTTGAGCATGTTAGCATGGAATGTTTTTAAATCCCCGTCCATGTCAATTTTATAGTCCATGTCACCTTTTACCTCTTTAACTTCATAGGGACCTTTCCACTGGACTAATAACTTTTTTGAACTCGTTGGAAGAAGCAATAGCACCTGATCTCCTACAAGAAATTTCCTATTTCGCGCTCTGCGGTTGTAATACTTGGCATATCTGCGCCCCGATTTAATCAATTCGTCACGTGCCATCTGGCAAGTACTCTCAAGTTTATTTCTTAGATCTAAAACGTACTGGTAAGTTGTTTTTATTTCCTCGTTCGCAACATCACCAGTCCATAGTTCGCGTAGTATCCGCATCGGGCCTCGAACCGTTCTACCGTACAACAGTTCGAAGGGTGAAAACCCTAAACTTTCCTGCGGTACTTCACGGTACGCGAACAGAACAGCGTTCAAATAACGGTCCCAGTCTTGAGGACGTTCCGCGCACATTTTTCGCAGCATGCTTTTCAGGGTACCATTAAACTTCTCTACCAGTCCATTGCACATCGGATGGTATGGGGTAGTGTTAAGCTGTTTGATGGATAACAGCCTACTTATTTCACCCATGAGGTCAGAGGTGAATTGGGCACCACAATCAGTGAGAATTTCTTCTGGCACCCCTACCCTACTGAAGATATCAACTAATGCTTCAGCTAACCTTTCTCTAATTCTATCTTTCCCTTTCGGCCTGCTTCTCTAATTCTATCTTTTCCCTCTCAAAGGCCCATTTCCTATCTTCGGAGTCCCTTTCTAATTCCCTTTTCCTTTTATCGGATTCCCTTTCTAATTCCCTTTTCCTTTCATCGGATTCCCTTTCTAATTCCCTGGACCTTACCCTTTCTTCCTTTTCTAATTCCCTTGCCCTTGCCCTTTCTTCCCTTTCCCGGGCTTGTTCTTCCTGAATAAATTTCCTTAGGCTTTCACCTTCATATCCAAATTCTTTGCCTAAGGCAACCAAGTCCTTAAGGGATGACATGACAATGACAATTGTGATATGAATATATATATATATATATATATATATATATATATATATATATAGGTAACCAAACCAATACTTTAAACACGTTTATACTGGACACACGGACCTAGATAAACTAAACAAAAATAAACCCCAACTTGAGTATTATCTTGTCAAGAAGGTCACGCTCAAATATAAACATTAAATGTAAACTCTCACAAAAATGATTGACAGTTCACTTAATCCAGCGATCCCACTTCTGACACCATTGTATCAGAATTGTTACCGAGAGGATGGTGGATTAAATGAACAACACAAACACAATATGTGAAGGAAAATATAAATTTATGAAATAAATTATTGAAAAATAAAGATGTATCAACACAATAACTCATGCGCTCAACCCACAATTACACTCACAACCATTCACAATACATGAATAAATGAAATATCAATACAAAATAAAACTCAGATGTAAAGGGATCTCTTGGACTATACACAGATCCAAGGAACCTTTACGATATTTATATTAATGCAAGTATATATTACGATGACAAACACAAAACATTAAACTATATTATCGCACGTATGGACTGCGACAAATAGCACGAACATACTTGTATTCAATCAAGTTGCTAGCTTTTATTGATCTTCATGCAATCCCTTGAAATATTATTGTGATCTGACATAAGCATGTAAATACAACAATGTATTAAATTGTACTACAATTTCAATACACCTATGTGTCTCGACCCTGTATAACCGTACGATTCACCCACAGTTGAATCGCCTCCCAGTTTTCCCGAAGACCTAGGGTTGACCAATACTTTTATCGGCCGTTTGCCCTTCACGGATCCACCACAGTTATACGTTCAGACAGCATACAACATCTACTAGAACCAACGGTTCCTCAATACCCTAGATGTCGCCCCGGATGTTTACAACCCTAAGACAGCTCCGACACTCGGACTTCAAGATTTCCGGATATTTACACGTCACGACAGATGTAGACGAACAGACAGTTCGACAGACAGACAGTCAGATACTTCAATTCGTTTGCACAATTAATCAGCAACAATCAATCACATTCAGCTATTATACAGATATGTTTCGCAACAAATCATAGATGTTCCACAACAAATCAGACGATATCAAAGATGTTCTCAGAGATGTTATCAGCCGACGTTATCAGATGCATTAACATCTACGTTATCAGAAACGGTATCAACGATGTTATTAGATGCGCTATCAGAAACGGTATCAACGACGGTATGAGCTACGTAAACAAAACCAGACTAATAATAGTTATCTCACAAAATAATCTAAACCGTAGATTACGCTATTGCATTTAAAGTCTAATAGTGACTAGTAATTCCAAATACTCCACGTTTAAAATCTGCATTGCAATAAAGGCATCATTATACGAAATGATAAACTGAATAAAATTCACAATAAAACGAAATGTAAATTTAACACTCACCCCTTTGGCTGGAGATTGAAAGACGAGCTTATCTATCCTGCGATTAGATACTTTAGGTCCCGTAAAATTGATCATAAATATTCCGCCTTATATACCCTCTAATAGGTGAACAGAAATCACAGCAAGATTGCCGTGCACCACGTGAAACTAATGGTCCGGATTTCATGTAAATAAAAATCAAGCACAAGCAAATCGTTACACGCCCCTTACCTTGGAGAAAACCACTTATTCACCCCAGGTAATGCATGTACGACGAAACAAAGAAAATGGTGAGATTAGATTGCAATTCAAGAAAAAAAAAACAATTCAATTTTCGCCTAATTCTGTGACAATGGGATAGAAAATGGTTTGTGTTAGTCAACTGGACGACACCAGTTATATGTTATGTTATGCGTTTTGTTTGATAAAAAAAAAGAATTTCAATCAATCCAGTATCACAATTTGAGTGAAAACCAAAATTTTAGACAATTTCACTATTTCAGCGAAAATCATGTATATATTTAAATACATCCTACTTGTCGAAAAGAAAGTATCCGTATTTTTACAAATGCCATACGTTATTATCCCTTGGTGAATAATCACGTATTTCATAGTTCATACACTGATACATCTGTGGTAGATTCAATACTGTTCATTTTGTATTAATTTCTAAACACTGATCATCTAACCTTATTGATCCATAAATAAAATATTATTTTGTTTGTAGTTTTCTTTTAATTCTTGTTCATTATTTGTTTATACATTAAAGTATATTTTGTTTGTGGCTTTTATTTAATTCTTGTTCATTATTTGTTTATACATTAAAGTATATTTTTTGTGGTTTTTATTTAATCCTTGTTCATTATTGAAGTTGCAAAAAAAGAGTGACTGACCTTTCTTGCTGTACGCAAACAGGATGTGATAGAATCTTTTTTGACGCTCCAAGCTGAATTCACACTATGGTCATGCAGTATCCAAAAGAGAATTATATACTTGTTTTCAACATTAGATTCCGTTGCATCCTTCTTACCCATGGATGACGTGAAAGTAGTTTTCCTATAACTGCCTACATTGACTTTTACAACAATTACACTCCCTATGAACTATATCGGTACACTGAAGGGTTGATAACAATGTTCTATAACAAACAATGACAAAAATTGTTTAATGTTTTGGAACCATTTAGTCTTTCGCATAAAAACTTCCTTTCTTCTTGATATTCTCCTCTCACCTTGTGACTCGTGTCATGTGCGTTAATTCTTCACGTGAATTTGTTGCGATCCTGAGATTGTATTCCTTAATGAATTCTAAAACTGTTGCTCCATCAACTTCATTTGTGTCAATGGTTTCTCTGCATAATGGATTATCCATATTTAAATAAAAAAAATTCAAATCACTCTGAGCTTCGCAATCGACTTATCAACCCTTTTGTCACTCTGACTGCATATATGGCGTAGAAATGATAATGTCACTATGCCGGTGAAGTCGTACCTGAATAATAGCATCACTTCTTAATAAAGACGTCTCCAACTATAGAGCGACAAATTTGTATTAGAATATATAATATTGTTCCAGGATAGTCAATCAATTCTTTAAATAAATCTTTCTCTCTCTCTCTCAGGGTTATTACCGTTTACTTACATTTTTCTACAACGTCCAGATAGAATACAATATCATATCCCAATTCCCTAAACTAGGAAGGGCGTAGAGTTTTGCACTGTTGACTTCAACTTTCTACAATTGAATACTTTTCTTCTCGACATTTTCATTTGCCAACAGGGTTAGAGCAAAGAATAATACATTTCTTTATTGTATAGGGGCCCCGAGTGGCCGAGTAGTCTAATGCACTCACAGTTACCTATCACTGCATCTCACCTCTGTCTGCGTGGATTCTAGTCTCGGATTCGGCCAGTATTGGTATGTGAGAAGGCTTGCCAGTCGGTACACGTTGGTCGCTGTTTCTTTTCGGGCTTTTCCCGGGTTCTTTCTCCGTTTATATTGGCCGCCATGAAAAAAAAATATTATTATTGTCTACTCGGTACACTTTAATGGGAACATGAAGCCCACCATATGAGGTTTGTGTTGTTAAAATAATAAATGCGGTGAAAATCATCATACCGACAATGAATAATTTACATATTTGCAACCTGAGTATAATTTTGTTTCAGACAGAAAATATACAGTGGAGTTCAGAAATCTGCATACACTGGAGGCCGATTTTCGTTCTTCGCGCCTCTCTTTGATCCTTTCATCCCAAAGGAGACATCAAGTACTGTCAGCTCGCTAGGAAAAGTGCTAATGTAATTTTTGTATGTTGGGTACAGTTGGTATATGAATATACATGATTATAGTTATCAAAAGTAAACAGCGAAACATTTTAACGATTTTTGCATAAGAGAAACCTCTATTTTCTTTTCAGATATACTTTCGCTTGTGGATGTGATTATTTAATTAACTAAAAGGCTGGAAATACCTATTATTATGGAAATAGTAAGTTTCTAAATACAATTAATCAACGATTGTAAAGGCTGAAAATACTCACCTTTAGCGTGATTGTAACTGCACAATTGATAGTATGCCTCTGGTGCAACAAAGGCATAATCAAAAGTTACAGAACAATATGTACAATGTGACTATTGCACCATGGGTGATGAAGATGTTTTTTTGAAATCCCAAAACTACCGTACATCCAAAAGAAACAAAAATGTGTTTAAATATAGATCTGGAAAAAAAAAACATTATATCACGGAAATGTTGTATGATGAACATCATTCTCTATAACTATCATTCTCTATAACTATCATTCTCTATAACTATATTCTCTATAACTATATTCTCTCTATATATATATCGTCGTCAGCATCCGTCCGTCTTCGAGAGACGATGGTGTAGCTTCCGATTTGGGTGTCCTATCTGCACCTTCGCGAGTGGCTGAAGAGTCCGACCCTTGAGTGACAGTCTCTGTTGCACTTGCTGCAGGTGTATGCTGATGCTTGCTGATGATGTTTTTGGTTCGCCTTCCTCCTGGCTCTCTTTGCAGCGAGGTTTGTGTTTCTCATCTCCTCAGCTTTCTGAGTGCCCTGTCTGACAGCAAGACACCACGCGGAGCGGTCGTCAGCACAGCTGTCCCAATTGTTTATGTTGATGTTGGATGTCTTCATGTCCTTTTTGCAGACATCTTTGTATCGCAGACGTGGCCATCCAGTCGTTCGTACACCTTCTACTAGCTCGCCGTACAGCAGGTCCTTGGGTATGCGGCCTGGGTCCATTCTCCTAACATGGCCTAGCCAGCGAAGGCGCCTCTCGCTGAGAATGGAGGACATGCTGTTCATGCCGGTGCGTTTCAGAACCTCTGTGTTGGGAACTTTGTCCTGCCACTGGATACGCAGAATGCGCCGCAAGCATCTCAGGTGGAAGCTGTTGAGTTTCCTCACGTGACTCGCATAGGTGGTCCATGCCTCGCTGCTGTAAAGGAGTGTGCTGAGCACGCATGCCTGGTAGACGCGCAGTTTGGTCTTCTCGGTGAGGTTGTGATTGTCCCAGACCCTCTGGTTCAGTCTCGCCATAACTGCTGATGCCTTGGCTATCCGGCCATTTACATCAGTATCAACGGAGAGCGAGTTGGAGATGGTGGACCCAAGGTATGTGTAGCCCTCAACAGCTTCCAGGTTGTACCCATCAATGGCGATGGTGGGAGAGGAGTTTGCGTCCTGCACCATTACATTCGTCTTCTTCAGACTGATGGTCAGTCCGAACACCTTGCAGGCGTGGGAGAGGCGGCATACTAGCTGCTGCAGTCCATCTTCCGTGTGTGATGTCAAGGCTGCATCGCTGGCGAAGAGCAATTCACGGATGAGAACCTTTCTAACTTTAGTCTTTGCAATGAGACGGGCAATGTTAAACAGCTTTCCGTCAGTCCTGGTGTGTATATACACACCCTCGCTGCAGTTCTTGAAGGCGTACTGGAGGAGAATGGAAAAGAAGATGGCAAAGAGAGTTGGCGCAAGGACACAGCCTTGCTTCACTCCGCTGCTGACTGGGAAGGCCTCTGATGTTGCGCCGTTGAAGCACACTGTGCTGTGCATGTTCTCATGGAACGATGTTATGATAGCGAGCAGTCGTGGGGGGTAGCCTATCTTCGTAAGGATCCTGAAGAGTCCGCTCCGGCTGACCAGGTCAAATGCCTTGGTCAGGTCTATGAAGGCAATGTAGAGGGGCATCTGCTGCTCACGACACTTCTCCTGCAGCTGTCGTAGTGAAAAGATCATGTCTACAGTTGACCTGCCTGCTCGGAAGCCACACTGGGACTCGGGGTAGACTCGGGATGCTAGGGTCTGCAAGCGCGCCAGGACGAAACGGGCGAACGCCTTTCCAACAATACTGAGAAGAGAGATTCCCCGGTAGTTGTTGCAGTCACTGCGGTCTCGTTTGTTCTTGTATAGAGTGACAATGTTTGCATCTCGCATGTCCTGGGGCATGTGTCCTTGTCCCCAGCAGAGGCAGAGGAGTTCGTGCAGAGGCTGGATTAGTGCTGGTTTCCCTATCTTTAGGACTTCAGGCGGAATGCCGTTACTTCCAGGGGCCTTCCCACAAGCGAGGCAGTCGATGGCTTTGCTAAGCTCTTCCAGGGTGGGTGGTGTGTCTAGTTCCTTCAAGACTGGCAGGTCTGGGATGGCGTCTAGGGCGGTGTCCGTGACGACGTTTTGGGTTGCATACAGCTCAAGATAGTGCTCAACCCAGCGCTGCAGATGTTTGCCCTGGTCTTTGATGACTTCGCCAGTCTTGTACTTGAGTGGGGCGATCTTGGAGGTGGGTGTGCCTGTTTCCTTCTTGATACCCTCGTACATGCCCCTTGCATCCCCGGTTTCGGCAGCTATCTGTATACTGGTGCAAAGGTTCAGCCAGTAGGTGTTAGCGCAGTGACGGGCGGTCTGCTGGGCATTTTTCCTGGCAGTCCTGAGGGCCTGTAATGTACCAAGGCTAGGCGCAGCCTTGTAAGCCAGGAGGGCTTTCCTCTTCGCCTCAGTCACGGGTTTCATATCCTCCCAGCTGGCCTCATACCAGTCTGTGTTTTTGTGCTCTTTCTTCCCGTAGGCAGTAATGGCTGAGTTGTACACAGCGTCTCGGAGGTGAGACCACTTGGAGTCGATGGTGTCATCAGGTGTCTCTTTGGTGAGAGCCTCGTGAAGTTTGCAGATGAACTGCTGTGTCTTCTCTGGATTGCTTGCACAGCAGGTGTTGATAAGTGGGCGACCATTCTTCTTGGCGTGGTGCAGTTTCTTGGGTATTATTCGCACCTTGCTGGCCACAAGGGAGTGGTCCGTGTCGCAGTCGGCACTGTGGTAGCTGCGGGTGAGAAGGACGCTGACTAGTTCCGCGCGCCTGGTGATGACTAGATCTAGCTGGTGCCAGTGGCGGGAACGTGGGTGTCTCCATGATACCTGGTGGATCTCCTTGCATTTGAAGAAGGTGTTGGTCACATATAAGCTGTGAGTGCAGCACATCTCCAGCAGTCGCTGGCTATTCTCGTTGATTTTGCCACTTCCGTGCGGGCCGAGACAGGTGGGCCATGCCTCGTAGTTAGCTCCCACTCGCGCATTGAAGTCTCCTAGTAGGTAGAGGCCCTCGGTACTGGGGATGTTTGATATTGCTTGATCCAGAGCCTCGTAGAACTGGTCTTTTTCTTCTGGGTTTGAGTAGAGGGTTGGGGCATACACGCTGAAGATGTTGGCTGGGCCTGAGGATGTTGATAGCCGGAGGGCAAGGATCCTCTGAGTACCTGATGATGGAGGCTCAATGAAGGCAATGAGGGTGTTCTTTACAGCGAAGCCGACACCATGCTGCCTGGCTTCGTTTGATGGTTTTCCTTGCCAGAAGAAGGTGTAGTTGGCTTCCCTGGTGGTGCCGCTGTCGGCCAGTCGGGTCTCTTGAAGACAGGCAATGTCGACATTCAGTCGGGAGAGTTCTCTGTCAATGACGGCAGTCTTACGTGCGTCGTTGATCTTCTGCAGGTCAGTGGTGAGTCCAGCGCACAAGGTTCTGATGTTCCAGCTTGCGAAACGAAGAGCTGGAGTCTTCTTGTTTCCTCTTTGTATCATGCTTGGTGCAGAGTTTTTTTGCCTGCTTGTCGAAATGGTTCTCTAAGCTCCACGCACCCAATGAAGCAGGCAGGCCATGGCGGGAAGCACCTTATTGACTGGGGGCTTCCCAGCTTGAGCCGAGCGGTAGCTTCCAATGAGACATGGCGATCTCTCCCACCATCGAAAGCAGCCCCTGGCGCCAAGTTCTACGCCAATCGAGCTATGGCTTATAACCGGTAGACTGCTGCTTCCCGTGTTGTGCCGACGCCTTAAGACGACGCTGGAGTGTCCTCTCCAGTGGAGCTACAAAGCGTGGGCAGTCTATAATGGAGAATCAGCTGTTGCCCATGCAGCAGATCCCCCCTCTCCACGCAGCTGGTGGACCCAAGGGAACGACAAATGTCGCTACAGCTTGGCACCATAGGCGTCGCAGGAGTTACCAGAATGACGTTGAAGTCAACGTCAGACCGCCTTATGGACTCCGTCTCCGGATTTTCTGTCGGGGTTTACTCCCTTAGCCTTCCTGTGAGTGGGTATAGCCGCAAGGCAACGGAGGTTTGGGATCAGAGTTTTCCTTCTCCTAGATGAGCTACCATCCAAGGTTTACGAGCCCCATCTACCCGAAGCGACTGGTTTTAAGGCGCCAGTGGCCGCCTTCACCCCTTCTCCTGTCAGTGAAAACATGGTCCGCCGGACTTAGAAGCTAAGCCACTCGCGAAGGCCAGGAGCTGGATTTTAGTTGACAGAGGCGATCAGAGTCGCAAGCCCCATGGGGCATTTTTGGAGGAGTGGGGAGCATGTCTCCCACTCCCACCCCGGCAATGTCAACCTTGGACCACCTATATATATATATATATATATATATATATATATATATATATATATATATATATATATATATATATATATATATATATATATATATATATATATATATAAGGGCCCGTCACACAAAAGTAGCCCTGTGTTTTGTTTTTTGCAGGGAAAATACCTGCTTTGTCGCCATATCCCTCAATTCACCTCCTCTGTTGTTTGACATTTGTTTGTTTTGTTTGCTTGATGGGGATCTTTAATGTAGCCTTAACAATGTTTCAGTTATATTGCTACGATGTCTGCAGTGTAACAACAGTGAGGTAGTTTATAGTGATGTCTTACACTGGGGGGCATCATGCCGCAGACATGTAGCATAATGTCCCACCCAGGCACATTATACTGACACAAGGTCGATCAGTCTTATTAATAACCTCTTAATGCTGTTCGCCCAGCGAGGCAGCTGTTGGTACCATTTTTGTATTTATTTGGTATGATTCGGCCGGGGATTGAAACCACGACCTCCCACTGTTTGACTTTAAACAAACTGGTAATTGTAGCTGCCTTGCTTGGCGCTCAGCATTAAGCGGTAAATTGCACACACACACACACACACACACACACACACACACACACACACACACACAACATATCTGTTGCCGTACATTTTAAGGATAGTTACCTATATTTTGCAGCGTTTTTCATGTCAACCCATTGATATAGCTGATTCTGATATGGAACGTCTCTTGAATGAACACTATTGGATTCATTGTCTCCTAACGGTATAAATTAAACAACTTTTAAACAACTATTAAACAACGTCTATTTTTACATTGATATAAGAATATGTTGATATTATTATAATTTATGGAAGAACTTAAGTAGTGAAAGCTACAATCTAATATCATTAAATTAAGTTTACTAATACATTTTAAATCAAAAGGAATCATTCGATACATTTTCAGTACATTATGATTAATTATTCATAGGATACATTTTTATTTATATTATTATTAGTGTAATATAGGTATTATTTTTATTATATAATTTGAATTCAGAGCGAATGTTAAACAATTTTAAATATTATATCAAGATATATTATTATTAATGCATTAGACAATAAAAAAATCTTAATAAAACGGTGTCTATTTATCCACAACGATCTGATATATGTATCAATATATACGTATCTTTAAGATCCAGTTTATGTACTAAGATGGATTTTTATTATTGTATATGCATTTTCCATTTTAATTATTTGTTACGGATTCAAAAAATTGCGTATAGTAACACTTTAAATTTCCATCTTGTTAATTAATCACGCAAAAACGGGATACCAATTTGATTTATCATTTTGAATTTAATGACGTAAGCAATGATATTAATCACGTTGAGACAGAATGCATTTAATTACTTAAACAATAATATTAAATTCAGTTTGAGAGAGATAGATAGATAGATAGATAGATAGATAGATAGATAGATAGATAGATAGATAGATAGATAGATAGATAGATAGATAGATAGATAGATATATAGATAGATAGATAGATAGATATATAGATAGATAGATAGATAGATAGATAGATAGATAGATAGATAGATAGATAGATAGATAGATAGATAGATACACTTTCGCAGTCAAACTAGATCACAGTAAAAGTTACGAGAAAACATGTGTGCAAGGAACGTTGTATTGACACACTCCAAGAATCCATAATCGACAACAAACACTTTGTCTGGTCCTTGAATTGACCAGCACAAACATCCACATTCATAATGAAGGGAAAACAATCTTAATATTTGCGACATCAAGAGTAGCACGCCATCTTCCATCGACGGTGTTAGCATTACAGGTTGACATGATTGTGTTTGCATCAAAAATAATCCTCTTAAAATGAAACATATGACTAAGCCGGAATCGCGCACATAAACATCAATGAGCTTTTATGAAGCTGTTGACACTTGCAAAATCCAAGGTTAAACGTGTTGCTGGCGGTAATGACAACGGCATGCACATCGACGTTTTTGCATGATTTTGAGTACCCAATATTATACGGATTTAAATCTGAATTATTGTATGAGTTCTTTAAAACATAATGGACTGGACTGCAAATATCGCATACACATCGTTGTACTTCGCGAGTCCCATTCTCGTCATGGCAATGTAAAGTTTGCAACAAATTGCTGCGATTTCTTTCCTTCGATGTAATAATGTACGCTATTAAAAAACGCCATTATGCTTGTGCTGACAAATCCATCATTGGCACGACAATCACCGTAATAAATATCATCGTTCTGCATCAGTACCTCATGCAGAACATAATGCTGAAACTTGTTCCGCACTTGTAATCTTATATTAATGACTTGAAATCACTTACTAGATACGAATCAGACTTGAATTATTTGACGTTGCAACCGGTCATTACTGGTAAACCCATGTTTAACGCGAACTCGGATGAATCTGCAAATTGTATTATTATATATGATTGACTTTGCGGGACAACCGTAATCCGCTTTCCATTGCAAAATTTGCAATCGCTGAATCAGCTGAACGCTGCTGAGCTTCATTTCTGGCATTGATGGTAGTTGAATAACATTGGTGGTGCTCGTTTACTATTCGTTGTTGTCGATCTCGATTCGGTTTAATGGCAAGGAATTCCAGAATTCGTGACCGCCACAGCAGTCAGCATATATGTTGCGCGTGTAAATATTACCAACCAATATCACCAAACCTTTATCTGTAATATGGCATGTAAGCGGATTTTCAAGAGTTAACAAGACGCACCAGTATCACACATCCATGTAAGAATATTTTATTAAAATATCAGGTTGATGACGAACGTACAGTTGCACTGTTATGATCTCCGCGCAAAGATATATTATGAGCGTGTCCTAGTCATTAACGGTAAAACGAATGTATATCAACTATTAGGACGTGGATTAAACAAGGGCGACGTGGAAGTAATAATAAAATAACCTATTTCAAAGTTGTTAAAAACCCAAACAGTATGTAACCCTACGATGATTTTACCACAGATGCCATGAAAGGATAAATTGACAAGGTTAATCCAGATGTCTGACTAAATGTATTATTAGGTCCCTCTCCTCCCCGCTACAAAACGCAGATTCTGTTTATTTTAGAGAATACCATTGGACCGAATGAGAATGTTTCTCAATGACAATGACGGCTTTCTAATTTTATGCATATATTGCAGAGGTTCATTATAGCGCTGGCGGAGCTTAATGTCCGTTCCTGTTAGTATATTGAAATTTCGGAGTCATTCCCTGTCACCAACTAAATTCTTCGTCGGACCTTATGAATAATTGAACCAATATTGTACTCTCCTGTGAAACTTTCGACCAATCATCAAGGTTAGCCACCGTCTGGTGCTAACACCAGAATATTATTCGCGTAAAAACTACCGAATGGCCGCAATCAGAGATAAGGCCAATTGCACTGCACGTGCAGTTACGCTATTGATATAAAGAGCATGCGACTTTTCCACATGGTGAGTGGTGCTGAGACTATCAGTTGTATTTGCAAACACATGCTCACCCGTGTTTTGATTTCATGAAAATCTGCCTGAAAATGCATGCCCGTTGTACGAATTCATGCTTTATTCCCGTAAAGGCCACATATAAATGTGTTGTTTGTACGTTTCCTTTACAAATTGATGCCGATTGATTAATAACTCGAGCTAAACCTACTAACTTGTTCAACATGTCCACGCGTTCTTGTTCTTTATAGAAATCTTCCGGATCGGTCGCTTATATATATATATATATATATATATATATATCAATCCTCTCTGCGCCGTCTTGTTCTTGAGGCAGCAGCAAGGGAGCACCATTTCGGTCTGTCGGCAGCTATTGCTGGGGCGGTCTGAAGAGTGGACCTCTGGTCTTAAGGTCTCTCTCCACGGTTCGTCGCCAGGTATCTTTGCGTCTGCCACGGTTCCTTTTCCTCTAGGGGGTCCATCTCAGTGACTCCCTTGGTAGTGAGTCAGGGGGCATTCTGCAGACATGGCCGAGCCATCTCCATCGCCGAGTTGCAATGATCGCAGAGATGGTGCTGGCACCCGCTCTGTGCCGAAGTTCCTCGTTTGAGATCATGTTTGGCCAGAAGATCCTCATGATGCGTCGCAAGCATTTGGTTTGAAACACTTCGAGCTTATGTTCTATGTTTGCAGTGGACTTCCAACACTCTGAACTGTACAAAAGGACGCGCAACGCGTTGTTGCTCTTGAAGATACGGATCTTCTTGTGGACGCTGAGGTTTCTTGTCCTCCATATTGGCTTCAGCATTGCGAAGGTCTGGTTGGCTTTGCTGATTCTTGTGACGACTTCCCTTGTGCAAACTTCATCCGTGGCGACCTTACTGCCCATGTAAGAGAAATCATCTAGTTCTTGCAGGAGCTGGTCGTTAATGGTGATTGGGTTGCCCACTCTAGTATTCTTCCTCAAGACCTTTGTCTTCCCTATGTTGACTCGGAACCTATGGTGTTTGCTGTCTGTACTAGCTGTTTTGTCTTCCTCCATACTCCTTCAAAATTCTCTCTTTCAGTCTTGGTGATTTTGAATCCAAAAGTCTCTTCTTAATCTGTCTTCTCTCTTCTATACGAGTTCATGTCTCTTCTGATATCCACTCTGTCTTCCTATTATTCCTGTAACCTAAAACTTCTTCTCCTGCTTCCTTCATTGCTCTGTTAAAATTGTCGATGGTCAGCGCTCTCATCTTTTAGATCACTAAACCTATTCCTTAAAGCCAGCCTGAACTCATCCTTCACTTTTAGATTCATTAGCTTGACCACATCAAAGCGTTTATTCTTCGAGACCCCTATCCTAACTTTCCTAAGCTTCAAAGTCACCTTGGCCACCAGAAGAAAATGATCGCTGCCAATGTCAGCGTTCCGCATCACTCGCACATCCTGCAAATACTGTTTCCACCGACCGTTGATGATGATGGTCGATCTGGCTCTGATTTCTGCCGTCTGGTGACGTCCATGTAAGCTTGTGGAAGTCCTTGTGCTCGAACAGAGTCCCTCCTATGACAAAGTCATTCTCTTGACAGAAGTTGACCAGCCTTTCCCCGTTGTCAGTCATCATGCCTATTCCATGGCGCCCCATGGTCCTCTATCTGTCATTATTATTGCAGCCAACCCTAGCGTTGACGTCGCCAAGAAACATCAGCACGTCATGTCGAGGGACGTCCTCTAAAACGGTTTGAAGAGCGTAGTAGAAGGTGTCTTTGTCCTCTTCTTCCGCGCCGTCTGTTGGTGCATAGGCCACTACAACTGACAGTTTGGCGTACTTGGAGTTCATTCTGACGTACAACAGGCGTTCATTTCCTGGTTTCCACTGTAAGATGGTATTGGCCTTGTTCTTGCTGATAATGATGGCGACTCCTTCCCAGTGGTCATTGTCCTTCCTTCCGGACCAGATGATGACTTCTCCGGAGCTCAACTTCTGCTTTCCGGTACCAATCCATCGACCTTTTGTTACAACCATGAGGGTCAGGTTGTAGTGGTTCAATTCGCTCACTGCTTGTGTCAACCTTCCAGTCTGGTTGAGCGTTCGCACGTTCCAGCATCCAACTCTAATCCATGTTTTTGGCGATGGGAGTTCCACTATCGGGGTGGGGACGTCCCTGCGGTTTTGTTCCCCAACCGTCATAGGGCCAGTTTCCTGGTCTGCTTCGCTCCCAGCGCCGTTTGTAATTTGTTCCCTTGTTGTCGTTTCCGTAGCAAGAGTTGTTTTAACGGGGTGGGGTCGCTAGCCCTACACTCAACCCTCCTCCTTTTTCAGCCGGGCTTGGGATCGTCCTTGGCGGAGTTAATATATATATATATATATATATATATATATATATATATATATATATATATATATATATATATATATATATATATATATATATATTTATATATTCATATTACTTTAAATTATCTCCATTCATCGGCTGATACCATACCCGTATACCTCTGATACCATACCTCTCCCGATGTATCCACTGAGCCCAGTTGCCAGTGGCTACCATTTAGGATCGAAGATTGTAACGTAGCTTTACATAATTTTTCCAGTTGTCTTACAACATCGTTTTTGATTTATTGGCTGCCTTCGAACAATTACTTAGTTATGAAGAATTACTAACCATTCACGGACAAAGATTCTGTATCGCTTATTAACGACTCTGCCAGTCCTATCCCTTTTAAAGTTCAAGAGACATAAGAATTTCTCAGATTCATTTATTATCTTGTACTTTGCCTTTTGTGACAAGACTTCAACAAAAGAAAGTGTACAATTGTCATCAGACATGGTTCCAGGTCCCACAATGGTTGGAACAGTGACTTACCGATTGACTGAATTCATTTATTATTAGGCAATAATCTAGGTAGAGATCAGGTTGTAGATAAACCACTGGTACCTGAAAGGCCTTGTTGGGATCGAAAATTCGATTATATTGAAAGTGAAATCCTGATTTATACCCACCTTGTGCTGTTACTAGATCTATGGGAAAATGAGCTCATGAAAATGACGTCTATCAGGACATTATTCCTTAATCTGACACATGCATTGGTCAGTAGTTTGATGAGGTCACATTTGCTTTTGTTTGTGATCAATGAAGATGTATCCATCAAATTTAGCACCATTTTCTACCAATTCTCTTTATTCTGAACGGTAATCCTTGCTTGTCGAATAGAAACAAGATTTCTTGAGGTCTCATGTTAGTTTTAGAGGGTTATTAGCATAACTGAAACCTCAAACGTACCCGATTGTTACTTTGCTAAAATATTGTTCAATCAAGAGAATAGAGAAGGCCTGAGGTACCCACTTGTGCTGAGTCGTCAATGACCTATCAAATTGTTGTTTCTAAATCGTAAAGAGACAACATTCTTAATGTAGTCCATGAAGTCTCTTTTCCTGGTAATCTAAGGATCAATACGACTTGTCACAAGATCTTGAATCAGTTATATTGGCCAAAAGTTAAAGCAGGGCTTGTAAATACTGTAGATTATGTCACACTTGTCAAATGGTAGAAAACTTCAATCAGAAGGCATCTAAGGCTCATCTGCAACCTAATCTTGCATTTTATGAACCATTTATCTTCTTAGACGGTTTGCTCCCTTACCTAAGATCACTGCAAGAAACCAATATATGTTGATTATAATGTGTGCGTACTTAGAGAAATATTAACATTAAAAACCATAGTAAAAATATTTATACAAATTTTACACTTTCCAAAATCTGTCAAATACAATTAAGTGTCAAATGTTATGTCTGTAATATATTGCAAGTTATGTATGAATTAAGCATCAAACAACATAAACCTGACTATCGTAATGCAATTTAAGGGCATCTGAAGAGTAAGATTCGGTCATGATTCTTTTATATCGAAAGTGATTCGGACGCATGTCTTCATTTACTGTTGTTTGCTTATAGGGAATCAGTTCGAGAATCATTTCGGCTAAGTTTTTTTTAAATTTTCCTTTGTACATAATATATATATATATATATATATATATATATATATATATATATATATATATATATATATATATATGGACGATTGACGTTTTTGAAATAGAAAGTTCTTGCAGCCAAAGAGCAATGCAATTAGACTCTGATTACGATTCTCATTTTCAAAATGAGTTGTCAAATTTGTCTGAAGTATCAATAACTAACCATCACTCCTCTCAGTCAGACAGGACTTTAAGGTATGACAAAAATACAGATAAAAGGAATTTGCCTGTTGATATTGTTCTGGCTCTCTTGTCCATAACTCAGAATCCTCTGCAAGCTAAATAATATCCTAATAATTTGACAAAATGTGACTTTAATTTATAGTTAACACTCATGAGGCAACTGACCATGAAGATAATACAAAATAAAAAATAATTAAATATCTTAATCAATTATAGCAAATAAACATCATACAAACATGATTGCAGTCCCGGAATCACTGTGTTTGACATATTTACGGGTTAAGTCAATAACTGTAGCTTTTTGGGTTCCTTTAAGGACATTTGAACAGATATAAGTCATTGCTGTATTTTAGTTAAGTGTAGCTTTGAAGTTCCCCTTAACAGTCTCCGGTTCCAATCCAGGATTTAAGAGTACATAGACGGCCGGTTCTTGATATCCGTCTGTATCTGGTTTTACCCCATCCATCACGTATTCCATGACCCCCTCAGTATACAAGGATGGACTTTCTTTATTGTCATCATCAGATGATAGGAGGTTGTTTGCCTCCACGGTTATTTCTGATTTAACTCGCCTTCTGATGTCGTATAATTTCTCGTCATCTATTGTGCAGTAATTTCCAGATAGCACTCGATTAACACCATGGTATGCCATATCCTCGCCGTTTCTCGAAGGCCCGGTGTACAAACTGGCTTTATATTTTCTACAATAATAATAATAATAATAATAATAATAATAATAATAATAATAATAAGAATAACAGTAATATTAATAATAATAATAACAATAACATTTATTATTATTATTATTATTATTATTATTATTATTATTATTATTATTATTATTGTTATTATTATTACGGTAGAAATAGGTATATATTTTTTGTATGTCCATCTGTGTAACTCCAGCTTTACATAGATGTGTAGATTAGAGGACACAAACTGCAAACAATGACATGTCATCTTCTCACATGTTAAAGTATGTTCCAGTTAAATTATACAACTTTGTTATACAAACAAGGACATGTCATCTTCTCACATGTTAAAGTATGTTCCAATTAAATTATACAACTTCTCACATGTTAAAGTATGTTCCAATTAAATTATACAATTTTGTGAGACCCTGTCAACAGTTTAATCCCCTGAAATACTTGAATTATACAAAATCATTTTCACCATTGTATTTGGCTAGTTATGTAACATTCACTAAGGTCACCACCCGTGTCGCTTTTTGGTCCTGCTTATTTTTCTCTTCCATACCAATTTATTCCTGCGTTGTTGTTCACGCCTCCAGTTTATTTTGCTAATTTGAACAAAGACGCGAACTTTTATGCTGAGATCACCTAGATCCCTGTCACTGGCTAAGAAATATATTAAATTGTATCAATATATTTAGACTCACCTGTATAATAAACCGGCGACGAGCACAAAAGCGGAGATGATTATGCAGGCTGCAATTAATATAGTGGGCGAAGATATATTTTCAGGAGCTATATAAATTACGAAAAAACGGTACATGTATTATAATGATTCACATGTAGAGAAACATAAAAAACCTTGCTTGACCGCATCCACACGAAGAAAAGAAATAAATATTTGACGTAAACAGAGATAGTTAAGCTTACTTTACATACATTTCAATTGTAAGTTACATTAAGGTTCGAAAGCTACGGTGGTCTTTATTATTGGAACGTTCGCCATGGATGCGGGAGATCGCGGGTTCAAACCACGGCCAAGTCATACCAAAGACTTATTAAAAAAAATGGTACTATCAGATGCCTCACTTGGCTCCCAGCATTATGAGGTTAGTGTTATGACTGATGTCAGGATAATTTGACTGGGTGGGACATCATGCTACGTGTCCTAGGCATCATGCCCCAGTTCTAGACATCAAGACAACACACTTTAGACATAGAAGCGATATGACTGAAAAATGTTTAAAGCAACGTTTAAAAGCTAGCTCAAGAACACACGCATACACACACACACGTGCGCGCGCAAACACCTATATTTGTATATTACCTTATATTACCTTATTCGTTATAACTAACAATTAAAAATATATTCTCCAGGAAATAAAATATTTGAAATCCAAACGGTAGGATAAAGAAGATATGATGAGACATTAAAAATCTCTGTATACTCGAACAAACATGTTTCTACGTAACGTCAGGAATTGTTCAAATATCAAAATTAGATTATTTAAATCTTATTGCTGCTCTATGTATTGTGCTCCTTCGTGGATAAGCTTTAGTGAGGGTATGAAAAGAAAACTAGTTATTGGTTATAATAATAGTGGTCGTTTTATATTAGGTCTTCCAAGGTGTATCAGTGCCTCCGACATGTTTGTTAATTATAATGTATTCAGTTCTATTCAAATAAGGAGAAAGTATGTTTTCTCAATGATGACAAGAATATCTATTAGTATGAACTGTATATTGAAGTCTTTTTGGAACTATGACATTCGTGTAAATTCTCATATTATTAGTAGATGGAACAAATTACTCTTTAAATGTGTCATTTAATTTTTTCTCTTAATAATGCATGGCGCAGTTAATAGTTGAAGATATTGCTGTATATTTGTAGGTATGATATACCAATATATATATATATGTGTGTGTGTGTGTGTGTGTGTGTGTGCTTGTTTTATATATATATGTGTGTACGCTTATGTTTACAACGTTTTTATACTTTATATCAATATTTTAATTAAGAGGTATGGACTTTATAGTCTGAAGTAAAGAAATCTTAACTTATCTTTTCTTAAAATTACTACTTGCTCATAGAATATTTCGAAATTTCCAAGGCAGTGCTCTCTGGTGACGTGGCATCGTATTCATTAAAAGCCAAACAGGTGAACGTATCCGCCAAGTCTTGACGCTGTAGGTAACTGATTCTTAATTCGAAATGTTTGACTATGTATTTCGTATTGTTCTCAACAACCTCCCCGTTCCTTCTACATATATAAGACACTGGAATGGAATGCCCAGGTGGGGTTCCACGTGTTTCCATTTGGCACGTCAATGTCACACTAGAATTAACAAGCTCGTTGGCATTTCTTGTTGCTAGTATAGTCGGTTTCGTAAACGGAGCTAGAACGAAAATATATTTCAGTAGTGGTGTCAATGTCAGTCTCTAATATAAATCAACATTTGCGACTAGGAATTATAGCATAAATTTTGTCTAAAATTAATCAAATATATGTTTTTAGGTAGTTCCATCTGCGTAAGACTGTAAGTTTAATACATAGATATTATATGAGTCATTTTCAAAAATGTGACAATGGCAAATCAATACGTTCTCATTGTTCTCTACATTTTAAGTTTTATCTGCGGCTTCCTGTGGTATGATAATGAGACAACATGTATTGAAACAAAGCTTCATTTCCAGATAATCCAAAGACAATGTGTTAAAATCACTTAAAATATTTATCAACGTTGAAGCAAAATTATCTTCAATCGCCCCAAAAGGACTTTAACCATATCCTTGGTATGGAACATGCAGTGAAGATCACGTTACGGGATCGTTGAAATCAGAAGATATTCAATAAACCCACCAACATTCACGTGGATAATCTGATTGATCGTCAAATAAAGCAAAACAGAGCAGCCTGTATTAGAGAGGCGAATTTTGTCTTTATAATACATAGAACAGAATGTGAAAGAAACTGTTAAATTAATCTAGCAAAATTTTTACATTCATAGAGAACTAAATCAGTATAAATATTTTCGTACTTGTCAAATCGTTGATTAAAAATTATATAAGATATAATAATTTTTTTAACATACAAATGCCTAAGGTGCAGATGCAAATATCAGATGACCGGATAATTGCATAACAATCGCATATTGTTTAATAATAGAATTATATTTAATAATGTTTATAGAAACAAACATACCAAACACAACTAAATGTTGACTTCCTACCACTTTACTCGTCAGATCAATGACGGACCTATAGTTTCCACCATCTTCCTCAGTAGCATTAAGCACCAGAAATGCGATAATTCCATTGTTGTAGTCCCCCGTATAATCAAATTTTCCTTCAAATTCCAGCGCAGTATTTTCCGGATCTCCTCCAAAGCAATGAAAGATCGTTTTGTTCGTAGGACTGAGGACATTCACATACGAGTTCGCTACTAACGTTCTGTCGATCTTCCACTTAAGACGACCAACACCATTTCTTAAGACATACGTCACTGAGGCTGAGACACAATATAAAACGATAACAGAGAAATACACTCTATACATTTTATCTATCTATCTACCTATATATCCATCTACCTACCTATGTATGTATGTATGTATGTATGTATGTATGTATGTATGTATGTATGTATGTATGCATGCATGCATGCATGCATGCATGGATGGATGGATGGATGGATGGATGGATGTATATATATATATATATATATATATATATATATATATATATATATATATATATATATATATATATATATATATATATATATATATATATATATATATATATATATATGTCCTTACAAACGTACATAACATGAAGTGTTTGTTTACACATTATGAATATTTGACATTATAAATGTGGAATTTTCCACAGGTGCTTCCCTATAGCTCATATGTTGTGTTCTTTTATTTTGAGTTCGACCTTGTGATACATTTTCAAAACATTGAAGGACAAATTAATATTCCTTGAATATATGGGAGCCCCGAGTCGCCCAGTCGTCTAAAGCACTCTCCGCTTGCCTCGGTCTCAGTGGGTTTGAGTCTCGGATTCGGCCAATGTTTGTATGAGAGAAAGCTTGCATATAGCTTCTCGGCGGTCGGTGGTTTTGCCCGGGGTTTTCCCCGGGTTCTTCCTCCATCATTAATAATTGCCGCCATGTTGTGCTGAAAAATGGCGTTAAATCCTACTAAAAATACAACTTGAATATGTTTTCAAAGCTACCAGTCTTACCTTCATTTGTTGATCAGAGAGAAATAAACGCGTCTCCAACAATAAAGAAAAGAAATAACAGATTTCCACGTGCAGTCATTTTCCAACACTGTTAGTTTGACACGAAGAAGAACATTACTACAATCGCAACGATCACAACTTTCCAACATTGTCCATTGTTTTCTTTTTGCTTTTCATAATGTTAATGTGCAAACCGGAAGCGCACACTGAATCACTGGTTTCCATACTTTACTCAGCCGACTCAGTGGGAAATTGAAGATATGAATGTGGCTAGACAAACAGATGATAACTGTATTTATATTGTAATGCTAACGTTTGTAGTTTGAAAAGGTATTGTGTATATTTTTCTCTCATGTTCTGTATTCGGTATTGATTTTGGACCCTTTCTAAGATTTTGGAAATTGTGTTTTCCAAACGTTTTCTTTTTCGTCTTAGTGGGGTTATATTTGATTTGCAGCTTGAGATATTGCACTAAAATACTTAGAAACATATATACGAACTCTCAAACACACCAACGCAGCCCCATGTGTAGAGATATGACTGATAATTATTTGTGTGCTAAAGCTGGTGCCTTGTTTATTCAATGACATTTTTTTCTACAGTTTATTTCAATAATGATCAATACAAACATATCCACGAGAAACGTTAAACAAATACTATTATTTCAGAATCGTTTATAAAGCATTTTATTAACCTTGTTGGCGCATCGCTTTATATTTTTAGGTAAGTTGTGTATTGTTCAATTTAATTGTCTGTCATCAGACATTTTGTTGGAAGGAATACAACTCCGAACCAGATATGAAATATTGGAGAGTTATTGATTTCTGTTTCAGCAATTACCTGGTACAGCCGGATAATAATAATATGAATAAAACATTTATTTATTTTGCTACATTTTTCACATTTCTCTATACACGAAACAATATTTACATCACTGCATGTATTATTCTGTGAGTAATATATTCGTTTTATAACAATAATATGTGCGACAAACACAGTAGTTCAATTTATTACAAAAGAAACATAGATTCAAACCTTACACTGTTCTCCAATCCCAAACCGCACAACAAAAGATAGTAAGTATTAGAGTCAGACGTAAATTGATTATTCATAAATGAAGTTCTCCATACATTGTGTACATTTCTATACATTTCGATACATTTGTATACATTTCGATACATTTCGATACATTTCTATACATCTCAGGATATAATGGATATAGTTTTAATTTAGTGCAACTCATTCAGAAGTACATTCACATACACAGAAGAGAGAAAAACTGTTAAGCTGCCAAATCTATTGTTCATTAAAGGGATTTGGAATTCTGAAAGTAGCTGGATGACTTTTCATTATCATTGCTGATTATGATATGTTTTAGACTATCTTATAAAGCTGTACGTTTCTGTCGAATAATCCGGTCCTTTTGTATCAGATATACATACTAGATTTAGAGCGCAAAACCTTGTTTGGGTCTGGAGCCTTGAACAAAACTTATAACAATGTACATATAGTAAAATCTGCAATGACTTCAGGTCCAAAATAACTTTTGTATACAACAATTAATTTACAGTTGCCTGCCTCAGCTGGAAAGACAAGTCACCCTTGTTCCACGATCACATATTGCCAGTAGAAAGAAACGGGATCTGTTAGACTTGGCTGAGTGCTTTTAGAGGAAAGGTCGGAGTAAATGAAATGCGTACTTCACGCTCGTAAAATCATTGTGTTTCATCCCACACCATGGGATACAATCCTACATTACGTCCGGATATATATTGGGTCAATGTTTGATGTGGGTTCCAGAGACTTACCTCAGGCAAAGTATCAAGAGGTGGAGCTTGATTCATCCGCAGGTGAAAAGTGGGCAACAAACACAAAAACTATCAGTGTGCAATACATATAAACAGTAGTCGAACAAAGACACAGACCAAGAAACCACAATATGTGTGTCTTACAGCAATATAATTAATACGCTAAGTGCTTAAGCCACGCGAATCGATCCGGCAGCGATGACAAGAACCGCTAGGTGTCCAGCCAGCCTACACAACACCATAAAAAGGTGCTTAACTGCTGAGGATTTTCTGCAATCGCTTTAAGCATCTCAGTCAACTAATATTGATGGTTGCTTTACTTATTCTTTCCAGGCTACATGATGCGGGCGTTCTGATGTAGGTGCTAGGGCTATCTGTATTGGTGTGCCACCTTCACCTGGTGCTGTATAAAATATCGTGCGTATCATAAACCAACTCGCACTAAGAACTGAAGCTATCATCGTACCGATATCGCGGAAGATTATTCTAAGCCGGTAGACTTGCGTTTCATGCACGTGGAAAATGTGATTTGTGATATCCATTATTCGGCAAAATTAAACGTTTTAACTTCATATTACCCACAGCCGTGTGTTACGTCTATTGGATTTAAGTATGTCACAAAATTTTTGACCTTCTGAAAGGATTTTGGCAGATTCCACTACGGAAAGAGCAAAGGAAAACTCAACATTGTGGCTCCAAATGGACACTACCAATATAAAGAAAGTCCATTTCAACGTATCATAAAAATGATCATCTCTGGTCTAGAAATGTGTGACGTCATCATCTACAACGACACCTGAAGAGAACATCTAGCAACAATTCGAAAATTCTTTGACAGACTCACTGATGCATGTCTGACTGTTAATTTATTTAAAAGTGAGTTCTGCCCTGCTAGAGTGGCTTTCTTAGGACATTTTGTGGGACATGGACAAGTTAAAAGGTTGAGGCTATTTCTTGATAATATAATTGCAGACGCTCTTTCCTGTGCATAACAATTTATTATACTGTGTAATTTATACTAGTTCTTTTAACCTCAGATGTAAATTGGTTTGTAATAAAAAAAAAGTTTAATCATATTAATCTTTCTTTTTATTTTATGGGGAAGGTGTTACGTCTATTGGATTTAAATTATTTTTTTTTAATGTTAAATCCAAAATGTCATTTTGCCTTTAAAATGAATTAATTGTGAGATTATCCTAAAAAAATCTCTGACCATCCTTTAACTGTAAACAAGTTTTAGACCTTGGCTTGTTGACCTAATTCCTGACCTTGCTTTAGACATTGTCAACAAGCTTCTAAAACTATTGGTTAATTTCAAGGACAACTTTTTATTTTTAGTTCTTGGTGGTAGGAAATATCTAGATCTTTCTTTGAGTACGTGATTTAGTGAAGGCAGCCTCTTTCTGTGCCGTTCCATGAACTTCCATAAATTCACGCGATCACTTGTTTACTTAAGAAAACAGGTATATAAATTGTTGTTTGGGATAGAACAGTTCAGTAGATGTTGGGCTTTTCTATAAAGTTAATAGTTGTGTTTTTATGTTTGAGTGTTAATTTTAATTACCTTGTTCTGGACATTGTGTCAATTCATTGAAGCAAGAGGAATTATTTGGAAAAGAACCTGTATTCATAATTTCATTTGGATGATTATAAAACAAGAATTGCATCACGTGACATCGTCAGCCATTTTGGAATACATCGTCAAGATTCGAACTTGGAACTATTAGAACATTTATTTATCACGACTCTTATAATTCCATTAGTGGATTATTTTTGTGAATTCTTTATTGGATTAATGTTAGATTTGATTCTCTAAAACCGTAAGTTTATTTATTTTATGAAAATAATTGTACTTAATAAATTCATTGTTCAAGTTATACAAGCTTGTTAGTTTTAACTCTTTCTGTGTTGCTGCTTATTCGAACCTAAGCACGTAACACGTGTAACTCATTAGTCTTCTAAGTTTCCCTTGTTCAACGCTTGTGTTACGTGCTTAGGCTCGAAAAAGCAGCGACACAGAAAGATTGAAAACTAACAAGATCGTACAAATTTAACAAACAATTTAGTGAGCACAAATATTTTCAAAAAAGAAAATAAATAAACTTACGGTTTTAGAGAATCAAGTCCAAAAATTAATCCAAAAGAATTCACAATATAATCCACTAGTGGAATTGTAAGAGTCCTGATAGTAAAATGTCCTAATTGTTCCAGATTTGAATCTTGACGAATTAATCCAAGATGGTTGACGATGTCACGTGATGTAGTTCTGATTTTATTTAAGTCAAATAAGCACAAGTTTATCCAGATAAATAAAAATATATTTTCCTCTTGATCCAAAACGAATTGAAATGATTTCCAATATAACTCAAAACACAACTAGTAATTTAAAAGCCTAATTCTCTACTAAACCGTTAGTTTCTAAAACACAGCATATATGAATCCCTCGTAAAAGAAAGGGGCCACGTGATTTTCCAGAAGGTCATATAACAGACGTACGATCATTTAAACACGTACGCACGGAAAGATCAAGATAAGAATCAGTCACTTCTCACCCCTCAGAACCAAAAATAAAAAGATGTCCTTGGATTCAGCCAATCATTTTAGAGGCTTGTTTATCACCTTGAAACAAGGCCAGAAATGAGGTTAACAAGCAAGGTCGACACCTGTGTTTACAGATAAAGTATAGGTCAATCTAATTTTCCAGAAAACATTTCCCAATTTAATGAATTATAAACCCAAAAATTACAATTTTGAATTTGACAATACTAAATAAATTATTTAAATCAAATATACGTAACACCTTCCCCCATAAAAAAGAAAGGTTTATATGATAAAACTTTCTTTTTATCACAAACCCATTAACATCTGATTTTAAAAAAAAACTCATATAAATTACACAGAGAATATATTATATTATACACGTGAAAGAGCGTCTGCAATTATAATATTTAAAAATAGCCTTAATCTTAGCATATATTGGTTTCACATGTCCATGTCTCACAATTTGTCCTAAGAAAGTCACACTTGCACGGCAGAACTCACTTTTAGATAAATTAATTGTTAAACATGTATCAATGAGTCTGTCAAAGAATTTTCGAATTGTTGCTAGATGTTCTCTCCAGGTGTCGTTGTAGATGATGACGTCATCTATATAGGCATCACAATTTTATCGACCAGAGGTGATCATATTCATGAGACGTTAAAATGTACTTCGTGACCCTTGGTAAGGTCCATCTGGAGTCACAAATGCTGAGATTTCCTTTGCTCTTTCCGTTAGTGGAATCTGCCAAAATCCTTTCAGAAGGTCAAATTTGGTGACATACTTGGCATTCCCGATTTTATCAATACAATCGTCAATTCTTGGTAATGGGAATGAATCTGTTTTTGACACACTGTTCACCTTCCTATAATCAGTACACATACGGAAAGTTTTATCTGGTTTTGGAACAAGTATGCATGGTAAACTCCAATCACTTTTACTGGGCTTGATAAAATCATTCTCCAGCAAATATTGAATTTCCTTTTTAAAGTATTCCTGTTTGAGTGGATTCATCCTGTATAGAAAATTTTGTTTGACCTTGTAGGAATATCTGGAAATAAGTGCTCATATTCAAATAATTGTTTCAGTTCATTTATTTCTTGCACTTGCAAATGTGAAAGTTTCTGCTCTATATTTTTCATAATTTCTGAATTCCAACAATTTGTCGCTTCAATGTCAGTAGAATCCGATGAAATTTCTTCACTGAGTGGGACAGGTACAGCTAAATTAATTACATATTTAACATGGCTATCTCCTTCAATGTACTGGTACTTCTATAATTCATTTAAATCCCAGGAGCACTAATACTATAATTTAACTAATTCATTTTCTTCTTAACTTTGTAAGGGCCGTAATATCTAATCTGAAGAAAAGTAAGATGAATGAACAAGAGTAACACAACTCCGTTATCAGACTCAAAAGTTCTCTCCCTTGTAGTTCTTTCAAACCATAGTTTCATTTTTAACTTGAATTGCTGAATGCCCAATTCATTCATTACTTTGCTGGAAAATTCCAGACATGAAGTTTGAACCTTGATCAGACTGAACAGATTTTGGAAGGCCACATTGAGTAAAAAAACTTTATCAAAGCTTTTACTATTGTTTTAGATTTTATATTCCTCAACGGAATTGCCTCTGGAAACCTTGTTGATGCACACATAATGGTCAACAGGTATTGGTTACCTGACTTGGTCTTAGGTAAGGGACCTACACAATCTACCATAATTCTACTAAATGGTTATACAAACGCAGGAATAGGTTACAGATGAGCCTTAGGTATCTTCTGATTGGGTATTCCTACCATTTGACAAGTATGATAAGATCTACAGTATTTGGCAACATCACTTTTGACTTTGGCCAATAGAAGTGAGTCAAGATCTTGTGATAAGTGTTATTAATCCCTAAATGACCAGCCAAAGGAGTTTCATGGGCCAGATTAAGTATTTCCTGTCTGTAAGCTTTTGGAAGTACTATTTGATAGTTCACCGACCACTCATCACCAGCAGATACCTCGGGTGGTCTCCATTTTCTCATAAGAATCCCATTTTTAATGACATAACATACAGGATCTTCATTGGCTTCAGTCTCACTTATGGCCCTTTGAAACAAGCAGGAGATCTCAGGATCTTTTTCCTATTCGACGACAAGTAACTATCGTTTATCACCCTGATTAGAATAAAGAGAATGAGATGTTAAAAGAGGATCACTATGATCAGTACCTTCTGACTGATCCAAAAAAGAAGTAGAAGTGACCTCATCAAAAGCCTGACCTATACATATGTCAGCTAAAGAAATACTGCCTTTAACATCATTCTCAAGATCTTTCTTTGCCATAGCTCTGGTAACTGTACAAGCTTGAAATATATCAGAGAATTCTTTTTCAATTGGATCAAATTTCTGATCCAAATTAGGCTTGTCAGTTACAAGTGGATTAACCACAACCTTGTCCACAGCTAAGTCGTTGCCTAGCAATAACTGAATGCCCTCAACGGGTAAAACCGAGACTGTTCCGATTGTCACAGGTCTCTAAGACACTAAGTCTGATGACAAATTTACACAATAGAGAGGAACATTAACAAAGCCGCTCTCTACTCCCTTAATAAGAACACTTTCATTAGAAGAAGACTTCTCAGAAAAAGGCAAAGTACCTGACAATAAAAGACTCTGAGAAGCTCCTGTGTCCCTTAAAATTTTAATAGGGGTGGGATTGGCCGAATCACCCAAGAATGATATAGAACCCTTCGATATGAATGGTTCATAATTCTCCATAATAAAATCAGACTGAGATTTATTAGACCCAACAAATGTATTGCTTTCAATACATGACCGTGACCTTGACCTCCTAGAAATAAGAGCATTTGGAACAGGTCTGTCTTGATTCTGATGCATATTTTTCAATTTGGAGCAATCCGAAACAACGTGTCCTTTTTCTTGCAATAGGTACACGTCGGAAGAGACAATGATCTAGAATCAAACTTCTCTGAAGTTTGATTTTTGAAAGTTGTGTTAGTTTGAGTTTTAGAAGGTCTTGAATTAGGCGGAAATGCTTTTCTGCCAGAAGATTGTTGAGTAGAAGTCTTGTTAACAAACGAAACTTTATGTGTCAAAGAATATTCGTCAGCTGCTCGAACAGCATTCTCTAAAGTTTCAATCCTATGCTCATCAAGATTAGACTTAACATCACTATGGACACAGTTTTTGAACTCTTCAATTAATATCATTTGCTTGAGATTTCGGTAATCTTGTTCGACATTCTTGGCTGAGCACCATTTATCAAACAATTGCTATTTTGCTCTAGCAAATGCGACATGAGTTTGTCCAGCTTCTTTTCTGTAATTTCTGAATTTTTGCCTATAAGCTTCAGGGACTAACTCATAACCTCTTAGAATGCATTCTTTAACCTCATCATAGTCATCACTTTGCTGAACGGACGGTGAAGTGTAAATCTTACTAGCCTTACCAGTAAGTACACATTGTAATAACTGAGTCCAGTTCTCTCTTGGCCACTTTACATTTTCTGCAACTTTTTCAAAACGAATGAAGTATTTGTCTACTTCTTTTTCTCTGAAAGGGGGCACTAATCTAATATTGCTTGCTAAATCAAAACTTAAATTTGAATATGAAGTATGATGATGTCACTTGCCAGTTCTAATTCTTTCATTTTAATTTGATATTACCTTTCTTCCTTCTCTCTCTCATATTGTAATTGTCTTTCTTTCTTCTCTTTGTCATATTGTAATTGTCTTTCTTTCTCTTTTTCTTGAATTCCGGCTTCTTATACTCTAAAATTCTCTCTCTCCTCTCTGTCATATTGTAATTGTTTTTCTTTCTCCCTGTCTCGAAATTCCAGCTGATTCAACTCTAGTTCCATCTTGAATTTCAATTCTAATTCCTTTATTTTTACGTCAGAGTCTGATGCAGACTTACTGACTGAAATCAAAGCATCTTGTTCCAAAACACCCCTTTCCACCAAATATTGGACCAGAATCTTTTTGATATCTTGTTTCGTTAAAGAAGCTTTGACTTCAGAAAGATCATATTTTCTGGCAAGTCGAATGAACTCATCTTTTTTGAAAAGATCTAACTGCTCCTGGGTAGGATTAGAAAGAAATATTTCTACTTTAGATAGTGATATTCCTGTTGTGAGGTGGCCCCTATGATCATTGTGTCCTCTGATCTTGCTACAGTGAGTAAATCATTATCTGTCACAACTCCTATGGTGGGTTCGGTTGGGAAATTGTTTCCAGCTGTTGGGTTACATTGGGTCGTTAATCCAGGCTAACAAAAATCTACTTTTTACTTCAGTTCTCTACCAGGGCGCCGTTCTATTTTACCATAAGATTGAAGTTGGTGTGTGTAACAAATTTTTTTAGACCTTGTTCTAGTTGTTGAGGTATTACAATAGCTTTGTGATCAACCAGATAACACCTAACTGTCCCCAGTTATTCTGTTGAATTGTTTCGGGGCCAAATGTTATTACAGTTATTATATTTAATAACGCTTCAATATCTACATTTAAATGTCGTCCTGAACTATGTGATATTGCAGTATCAGCTAAGCTCCTTTATTGTAGGGAGAGAGATCATTAACAGGACCGAGAGTATGTCGTCTCAACGCAAAATATCAAATCAACCCATTACGTTTCCCTCCGCTGAGTGTTTGAAGGTAATCCGCACTCACACTATTGTGATCAAGAAACCAAGTTTAATAGATCAATACGAACATCTGCGTTTCAGATTTCCATACCTCATTCAGAACGATGTTTTTGCTCCAGCCGCACAACTCGAATGCTCGGAATTTAAGCGAGAGCTCAAACACAGATGCTATTCGTAAACGAACTAACTTACTTTATCTGGCATAAAGAAAAAGATAGGATAAAGGCAATCAAACATAATACGGAATTAAAAAGCTACTAAATGTGATGTTTATGCATGTGATAAGGTCGCCTCATTCAAGATCACTTCGTCTAAGGCAGCCTTGTTTGGAAACGAATATTTGCCTCTCGACTTGGGGCTTCAAAAAGATCATATGCATTTTGCCATTTTGGGGTTCTATACAGTGTTTGAGCTATCTTTTTATCATGAGTTCAAACAACAGTGTATAAACTGTTTCTGGAATTCGACACCGATTACCACCCAGCCCTCACACGGATGATTAGGAATTAGTATAGAGGTAAAGTGGCAATTGAGTAGTTATGCCATCGCAGTATGGTGGGAAATAGGAATAGCAGTGTGTGGAATATCAAAATCATCACTCCTTCTGAACAGGAACCTGCAAGAAGCGAGTATTTTAAACGTGATGTAGACTACTCCTAAAACCCCTTAATTTATCATCACAATCGAGGGTATCACAAACCAAACGTATAATGAAAGGCATTGGTGCCAAAAGACAGTCTATTTCTATAGTGCATCACAATTTAAGCCGTAAATTGATTCCGTTACATTGATTAGATGTTCTTTTGCATAACTTATTCAGGACAAAATATAACTTAGACAAATATTGAAGTCAGAAAAAGGGATGAGAACCACCACGTATTATTTTAGTGTTTAACTTATATGATAAATTCATATACCTGATTAAATACTTACGGTAAAGCATACAAACAATTAAAAAAAAACTATAAATGTCTGTATCAACGCTTTTGTATATCGTATACTAATGATGGCTTACCGCCCCAATATTCCGTGAATATGTGACATCTGTAAATGTTCAGTCCATAAAAAAGGACGTTCGCCGTAACTGCGATTTCCTTCATTGTAAGGACGATTAACCCGTTAGCGATTGCTACCCTTTGGTAAAAGTGTTGTTGTGCTTCTCCCCATAGTTTTCTCCCTTTCCAATCCATGATTCGGGTACATAGAGATGACATCCTTCTGAATCTGCTTTCATTCTAATTGTGACGGATTCCAAGATCCTCCCAATACAAAAGCATAAATTTTCTTTATTGAAATAATAATAATAATAATAATAATAATAATAATAATAATAATGACAAAAACAATAACAAAGAAGATTTTGTAAAGCGCCTAATCTTTCAAAGCTCTAAGTGCTTTACAACATCTATAATGGTATGACTACAAAAAAGATAAAAGAAATCACCATGAAAGAAGAATACAAAAAAAATGCTAAAAGTATTTAAGGTAGAAACATCATTAGGTTTTCATTATCATTCACACATTCAGGCAGTGGACACCGAGCTGACAAGACCGGGACAGCGGCTATCCAGAGTGAGCATGGCAGCAGTGAGATAAATTCTACCCAGTAGGAGTGCTAAAAGAAAACGCACCCATAGGAGTAGAAAGAAGCAGTAGCGTATGAGTTAATCTCCGCTACTTAAAATAAGACTTCACCACTGGATAAATAGGACCAGCCACCAGAAGTTAGACTGCTGTTATCGTTCTCTACATGCTGACCAAGAAATGGCGCCACGTAGTAAAACCAAGATGGCCGCCCAAACACGAGGCACAACGAGGCGTCACTATTGCTTGGGCGAAAATGGAGGAACAACACGTGGAGCAGAACAACATTTCCCAAAACCACTAACTCAGCATAGTAGAAGATACAAACAGGCAGGAGGGAAACAGGAGGATACAGATGTACGCGCTGTGACTTCCACCTTCTGCACCCCGGGTCGACGACAGCGGAGCGAGAAGTCAAGGGTTACATTGCCATTTCACTGTACTGAATAATAGGGGACTCATTTGGTTTAGAGTTCCCCTCTTTGACTAACTTTCTGGCCCTGAAAAGACAAATATGACATTTTTTGGCACTGCCTTCAACAAATTTATAACCCAATTCCCCTACCATTGACTACACTTTTATGTGTCGCTTAGGCACTTTAATTTAAATACAATAGGGACTTACACATGTACACTTAGTACTAGTCCCTATTTTTCATAGGATGATAATTAATATTTTGTAACCTAGATATTTGGTTAATTGCACAGGTGGCTTACACATTATTGGTTGTTAGGATGTCCATTAGTATAACTGGACTGAATTTGACTAAAAATAGCGTGCTTGGCTCTTCGCACCACTGCTTCCTGCTGCAGTAATATATCGTGCATTCACGACCTTACTACGCAGATAAAAGCGATATGAGTAAACTATTTTACTCTCGCTTCACTGCTATTGCAGAATGGTTAGGCACTCATAATACATGATGGATTGGGTGGGTGTGTGTAGGTTCTATTCCTACCCACCCTACGGCCTTACATTCACCCAGAGGCAGTTCAAATAACTGTCCCGTGGTGACGGCCAAACTAAATAAGTGCTTCTATTATAAGCACATAAACGCCTGCAGGGTGCGCGGCACCATTCCCACCCTCAGGATAAATTAAATAACTCCCCATTGGGAGATAAAACAGTGACAAGAGCCTTCGGGACGAATCACTATAAACCCATCATACTAACTAGGTCTTTAAGTTTGTTCTTTCAGTCGAAAAAGCTAAGTTTGAAGAGCACTCTTGAAAGGGATTACTGTGTCTTTGTGTCTAATTTTAATGAACAATTCGTTCCACGTTGCTGGGCCTTGCTATGGAAAAGAACGTTGTCCACATGACTTCGTTTTCATAGTGGGAATAATGAGTATACGATTGTCAGAAGAGGATTGTACGCATCTTGTTGGTGTATACATATGGGCGAAGCCAGATAGATATGTTGGACTGGAGTCTGTCAGTGAAACGTACCACAGAGAACAAATTGTGTTTGATTCTTGATTGAATGGAGAGCCAGTGAAGGGTACAGAACAACATGGAGATGTGCTCTGATCGTGGTACTCTAAGGCTGATCCAAGCAGCTGTGTGTTGAACATGTTGAACTTTCTAGAGTAGATATTGAGACGAACTAGACAGAATTGAGTTACAATAGTCCAGTCCTTTTAGTGACATCAACTGAAAGATATTTGCATATGTATATGACATGTTGGTGCAATGTGGGAGTACTGTCTGGAATAACAACTATGTTTCGTACTGACTGGGTGAATTTAATGTTTGTGTCGCTGATATTTGTTTTTTAGGTAAAGGATGTGAATGAGAAAGTCTTTGTGTTGTGATCAGAATGGCCTCTGTTTTATAATAATTCATCTGCAGCTTTTTACATGATTAGTAATATGGGGCCATATAGCGTCAAGTCAAGATTCAGTCAAAAAAGTCGTGGGGTCTTATAGCGTCAAGGGGAATTTAACATGGTGAGCCTATTTAGCGTCAAGGGAAATTTAACATGGTAGGTCTATCTAGCGTCAAGTGCATTTTAACATGGTGGGCCTATCTACCGTCAAGGGGATTTTAACATGCTGGGCCTGTCGAGTGTTAAAGGGATTTTAACATGGTATTTCAATCTAGCGTCATGGGGAATTTTACATGGCACTTTTTTGGGCCTATCTAGCGTCAAGGTGAATTTAACATGGGGAATATTATTTGGGCCTGTATTATTTGGGACTGGATAACGACAAGGGAAATGGACGTAAAGAAAGCAAATATCTTTTCGAGGTATATGAGTGGCCCAGAAAACAAACCACACAATCTCGTATCAAAACAGAAGGGAAGGAAACTAAAATCACACAATCTCCTATCCACACAGAAGGAAAGGAAAACAAAACAAGGATAATGAAGAACACCACACATTCTATGTGAAATATGTTTATTATTTTCATTTATTCGTCCATTTAATAAAAAGGTAGTGTGATACTTATTGTCGACTGACTTCTTAACATATCTCAAATCTTGTGTTTCTCAGCACACGCTACCAACAATGTTGTCAAGTTTTAATAAATCTAAGGGCAAAGGGGAACAAAAGCAGCACCAAAACGTGCTTTGTTCTATCGACAGTCTAAGCTGTGTGTTTTGATTTGAATTTCAAAGTTAACCATAGGCAGGGTCATAAAGTGCAATGTCACTCGTGTCTATCTTGAACATTGTTACATTTATTCCGAACGTGTTTTGGTTCTGGTTTTGGATTTCAAAGTTAGCCATAAGCAGGGTTATACAGTGCAAGATCACTCGCGTCATTCTTGTATTTGTTTACTTTCTGAAAAACGGTAGATCTAATGTTGAAATTTTTTTTTGTGACTCAATGCAGTGCCAAAAATAAGGATAAACCTTCGATACCTGAATGTACAAGTTTGTCAAGTCAAGATTTTATTTCATCCAGCGATTTACTGATTTACTATTTGTAAGGGTCTAGTGTTTGAAAAAATGACAAACGAAAATTATGGTGCCTACTGATTAAACTTTTGGAGTTGTTTCTTCAAACGGTAACATCTACCATTAGGATTTCAATCAAACGTATTACGACGGAGAGAGAGAGAGAGAGAGACAGAGAGAGAGAGAGAGAGAGAGAGAGAGAGAGAGAGAGAGAGAGAGAGAGAGAGAGAGAGAGAGAGAGAGAGACTATTGTATACTTTCTTTTAGAAAAAAAACACGACACTTACGCTTGTTTTTGTGGTATATTTTCCCTTTGAAAAATTCATTCACATCCAACTTAGAAAATCAAATCCATAGGAAAGGTCCACGATTTTAAAATATCACCAGAGTGAATTAATGACAAAGACGACTAAAACGTTCTCACAAAATAGTTAATCCAAATACACTGTGATATATTTGACTATAAAATTGACATAATTTCTTTGTGATCGCCCAGAGTACGATTGTTCTAGCTTTAGTTGTACTTCTTTTTTTATATAAATAATCTAGCGGTGAAACACGACCTCGAAACTAGGTGAAGAGCTACTGAAGTCAATTCGAAGTGAACTCGGTAAGAAAATTAGTCTAGCCAATGAAATTGTTTATGATGAGTGATGCAATGTTTTGTGCGAAGGTAGTATGGCAAAATAATAAATACGCTCTCAAGTTTTTCCCATTGCAGTGCAGACTGGAATGTGAATTTAAATCCCTCTGTTGTGTATTGTGCTATTTCTTCTTAGCACATCAGCTACTGAACGGTCGTAGTACCGGTTCGTGTTTTTAAACTGACAATTTATTTGTATCTCACTTAAACCTTTTGACGTACTCATTTACAACGGTATGGTAAGAAGTGGTGGAGTATTAAGTGGCATGGTGTTTTGTTTCTTTTTATCTTTTCTTTTCAAACTTGTGAATCTGGGGTTTGTACGAATTAATGAAGCAAGTTCACTGAACCTCAAGGATAAGAACTTAAGTTGACTGTCTATTGATGTGAATAGTTACATCAAAAACAATATGACCTGCAAAACACAAAGATACGTCAAACATTATTAGAATGAACACAACGACAACTAACTGTAGTAACAAAGATATATTTTTCAGCACGTCCGCGTAACTTCGAGTTTCAATCCTCTTTCATGACAAACTTGGAATCCTTTTGTGAGCGAGAAATTAAAATACTGAACAAACTTTAGTGCTTTGCTATAGTATAAATAATTTCAGCAACAAACTAAACAGCATAAGTATCTTTACAACAATAAAAAGCCCAAAATCGTCTATTAAAAAAGAAATGCGTTTTTAAAACAAATCAAAGATTAGCAATGGCTAAGCAATAAAACCGAATTTGAGAAAGGCAATGACATTTGTATATAGGCATCTCACTTTGATATTGTATGCGGATGTAATCTGCCATTTATTAACAACTTGACAAAAGGTATACACAAAGAGAAACCTCAATTCAAACTGACTTTCTTAGCTTTGTTCCTTCTTTTTAATTTTTGGGAACTCACCTAAACACTATTCAAGGGTGGAACAAAAAAAATACACATATCAAAACAAAACATACAATTTAATTTATACACACGGGAAGCAGCCAAAACAAAACACTAAATCTACTATCCCAAATCAGACAATTTACCATCCACACACGGGTAAGCAGTCAAAACAAACCACATAATCTACTATCAAATATCACACACTCTACCATCCACAAACGAGGAAGCAGCCAAAACAAAACATACAATTTACTATCTATGCACGGAGGAGCAGCTAAAACAAACCACATAATCTACTATCTAATATCACACAATCTACCATCCACCGACATCTCGCATCGCCTGGGACTGGCAACGTCTGCGTTCGGGTCGCTAGCCTGGTGCATATGGAGAAAAAAGGCCCTCTCGGTGGTGACCAAAGTGCGTCTATACCGCACTCTCATCCTCCCAATACTCCTATATGGAGCAGGGACGTGGGTCCTAGACGTGGACCTCAAGAAGCTGGAGGTATTTCAAATGCGTTGCCTCAGACAAATACTGGGAGTAAACCTTCTGGACAGAATCCCAAACGTGGAAATCCGGGCCTGATGCTCTCACCAACCGACAGTGGAATCACTGATTAGACGTGCTAGGCTTTGCTGGTTTGGCCATTTCTGCCGAATGGAAGAGAGGCGTCTACCGTATCGAGCCCTGTGGCGCACCAGACCGGAATCCTGGAAAACCTGGATCCAACAAGTGGAAAAAGACCTGGCGAATTATGGCATCACCTCGGCACATGCCAGAGAAAATGCCACGCGGGACCGAAAATGGTGGAAAGAAATAATTGACTTCATCTGCACGGGCAATTTTCGAGCAGCACCCACAGTCTCCTATCAACTGCGACCACGCTGATTGGATGGAAACTATGGGATCAAATTGATTGAATTGAATTACCATCCACAAACGTGGAAGCAGCCAAAACAAAACATACAATTTACTATTCACACACAGGAAGCAGCCAAAACAAACCACATAATCCACTATCCAAAATCACACAATCTACCATCCACACACACGGGGAAGCAGCCAAAACAAAACATACAATTTACTATCGACACATGGGAAGCAGCCAAAACAAACCACTAATCTACTATCCAATATTACACAATATACCATCCACACACACGGCGAAGCAACCAAAACAAACCACATAATATACTATCCAATATCACACAATCTACCGTCCACACACACGGAGATGCAGCCAATACAAAACATACAATTTACTATCCATACACGGGAAGCAGCCAAAACAAACCACATAATCTACTACCAAATATCATACAATCTATCATCCACACACACGGGAAGCAGCCAAAACAAGCCACATAATCTACTATCCAAACTCACACACTCTACCATCCACACACGGGAAGCAGCCAAAACAAACCACATAATTTACTATTCAATATCATACAATCTACCATTCCCACACACACGGAAGCAGCCAAAACAAACCAGATAATTTAATATCCAAAATCACACAATTTACCTTCCACACAGTTGGGAGCCAAAACAAAACAATTTACTATCCACACATGGTGAAGCGGCCAAAACAAACTATATAATCTACTATTCAAAATCACACAATCTACCCATCCACACAGACGGGAGTTAAAACAAGTCATACGATTTACTATCCACACACGGGGAAGCAGACTACACAAGCCATATAATCTACTATTCAAACTCACACACTCTACCATCCACACACGGGAAGCAGCCAAAACAAACCACATAATTTACTATCCAATATTATACAATCTACCATCCCCACACACACGGAAGCAGCCAAAACAAAAAAGATAATTTAATATCCAAAATCACACAATTTACCTTCCACACAGTTGGGAGCCAAAACAAAACAATTTACTATCTACACATGGTGAACGACAGACGCATTGTTTTCAAAAGACAACATTTTTTATTAAAATAACAAACAACTAACAAAACACATTTTATTTTTCAACTAACAAACATTTTTTCATTCACAAACTTAATTTTTAACTAACATGTTTTTAAGCTAACAATTTTTTTTTAGTAACACAAATACATTTTGTTTGACAAGGTTGACAACGTTGTGAATTAAATTGAGATTTCCACTGTTGGAAGTGATTGGGCCATTGATGTAAACTACGTTTTTTAGCTAAAGACAACAGATAGCCATAATGATCACACAACCATTGATCTACTTTGTCATCGTTTCGAGACGAGTGATGATCAAAATAAGTCACTAAATGTTCTAAAGAATATCCAAGATTGCGGTGATGCAAAACATAAACACAATATTGTCCACACACAACATAATCTTTGCCTTATAATTTCACATTATTGAATCGTGTTGTCTGGGCATTTCTTCTCATACAATCAATGATATCGTCTTCCAAAGGGGGCATCAAAATACTCCACACATCCCTCTTAAAGGAAGTAGACAGCAACCCAGTGGCTTCCTGGAAGATGACTGTCGTCTGTGTTGATGACATAAGCTTGATTCTCTTGAGGTTTGCGATGAGGTAGTTCATCTTTAGCACACACGATAGCATTCCAAGAAGAATTTTACGAACTACGGTTCAAAGATAATAAAGTATCCATTTGGTGTGGTCTTGTTTTTGTTTCTTCACAGGTGATGATAAGTCATCAATTCGATCCAAACCTTTTGCTTGAAAAGGTCTGTCAAGTAACTGCTTCTTTGCGTTGTCTCCTTACTCTGTGCCAAGAGAGCTTCGATGTGATCAAATTTATATAAAAAAAACTACAACCGATAGCCAAGAACAATGTTAGTGTAGCCCTATCATCAATGGTGCCTCATTGGCACGGTGTACTAAATAGTTCTAGGCACTGGGAATTATAAAACATAGTCGGGCGCAGAATATCCTTTATATTGCAGCAGCCTCTATTCATTCATAGTAATGAAACATTTCTATCTCTCGTGGTATATCATTGATATAGCGTACATAATATGCATATATATGTAATAAGGCTTTGTTTCTCTCCTGTACCTAAATTACAGTTATTGCCCCTAACTGATAGATATGATCTGAAACGGAGTAAGTAGATTGATACATTTTGCTAACATTGTATTAGACGCTAAACTTTCTTTCGTCGTTAGTATACTAACTATATTTATTGAAAATGTCATGAGCTATGCAAAATAGTTTGTATCTTCATGATCTGCACTCCTAGATTACAGAATGCACACGAAGTCAACAAATATTTCATGCAAATAGTTGAAAGTTTACGACAAAAGTTTGAGACGTGTTTACCAATCATTGCGTTTATACGACCAAATTAGCGTCTGTTGATAATATAATGTTTGGGGGAGGGGTTTAAAGGAGTCATTACCATGACCAACGAGAAGTCATCTTAATTAACTCTCAAGAACCGTGCCTCTCCCATGATTTCCTATGCAAATGAGATAATACATTAGTAGACGGCACATAAGCATACCTTTATCAACGATCGGTTGTACACAAAGCACTAAATTATGTATACAACGAGTCTAACTGGGCAAACAAATTGTTGAAATAATAACGAACAATATAGTAGATGTTGACTGTCAAATAATACTGTGACGTCATAAAGTTGTTAGCGTCGATTTAAATTGTAGTCTCTCTGCAGATTAAAACAATCCAGTAAGTTTGCAATACAATCGATAAACGCACACTCTCCATACTATCAAATTAAATACAATAAAACATTATTTATCATTAAGAACATTTAGTATGGTTTATTTGTATTTTTGGTATTGGAAAGTAAAAAGTGAAAACTTAAAAAAAACTTAAAGCGTGATGAATGAAACCAAAAATTGTTCAAGCCTTTCTATCATAGGTACAAACCTATTGATTAATCTAAACAGGTTCCATTGGTATTCCGAACGGAGTTCAATATATTTTATTGATGTGCCAGTAGTATTGATACATGGCAATGATATAATCCCAAATGTTTTTGAATACGTTCACGGCAACTCCAAAACTGAATGAAAGAATTCGAGTCAGTTCCTGAGGATTGAATGAAAAAGGTCGATTTATATTCCCGTAGGTACTGGCTTATATTTGTATTCCGTGTATCATATACTTAAATTACTAAATGAGGAAACACTTATTTACATTTGCAAAATTTTCAAGATATTGTAGATACATTTTAAAGAGAAGAGACGCTTTGAAAACGCGGTGAAGAGCAGTTAAAAACTTTTTTTAAAATGTAATAATGTCATGATCTGTTTCAGAAAATGCTAGTACTGAGTATTTCACCAATCTTGTGTTAGAATATTGCATCACGTTTTTAAGCGCAGTTCCAATTCACCCGTAATTAAGGCTTATTTGAAAGGCACTTCATGCTTACAGAGGGCGTTTGAATACTAGTTGATAGCAATATCTGGCTTATGAGAACGTTTCAAATTCTCCTCGCGTTTATCCTGCTTTTTGAAACTGAATGTAAATTATTTCACACCTGCCAAATTTCAGGATTTGATATAACATAACTGAAAACATTATCTTCAGAACACTGACCTATAGTTTATATAAAGGCGTGTCCGTTACTTATTCGTTACCTGAAGTAGTTCACTTTTTTGTTACAAATGAATAGTTTCTGTCTAAAATACTTTGACAGGTGTACGCACTAAAGTGTCACAGAACTAGGCGAAAATTGACTTTATTTCTTCTTGGTAATTTCACCATTTTTTTGTTTCGTCGTACATGCGTTACCTGGGGTGAATAAGTGTTTTTCAAGGTAAGCGACGTGTAGCAATTGGCATGTACCTGACTAGAAATCACTTGAAGTCAGGAACATTATAATCACGTGGTGCACGGGAATTTTCCATGAATCCTGCTCACCTATTTGGGGACATATAAGGCAGACTATTTCTGAAAAGATGACGAGTCAAAAGTATCTTGTCAAAGGATAGATAGCTCGTCATTCGTTCTCCAGCCAAAGGGCTGAATGTGATTGATTGTGCCGTGATTGTGCCGTGATTATACTGTTTAATTGTGCTATTTGATTGTGCGATCAAATTGAGGTATCTGACTGTCTGTCTATCAGATTGTCTGTCCGTCTACGCTTGTATCTGGCGTGAACAGGAGGTCATGATGTCTGAGGATATCTGTCGAGATGTGTAAATATTCGGAAATCTAGAAGTCTAAGTGTCCGAGTGTCGGAGCTGTCTAGAGATGTAAACGTCCGGGGTAGCATCTAAGTGTTTGGGACCGGTGGTTCTAGTATGTGTTGTATGCTTTCTGTACGTATAACTGTAGTGGATCCGTGAAGGGCAAGCGGCCGATAAAAGTATTGGGTCAACCCTAGGTATTCGGAGAAGCTGGGCGGCGATTCAACAGTTGGTGAATCGTACGGTTGTACAGGGTCGAGACGCATGTGTGTGTTTCAATTGTGGTTACAACTGAATACATTGTTATATTTACACGTAGTTACTTTGAATCACAGTAGTATTCCAAAGGATTACATCAATCTCAATAACAGTTAGTAACTTGATTTAATACATGTAGATGTTTGTACTTGTTGTAGCAATCCATACGTGCGATAATATAGTTTGATGTTTGTATTTGTTATCGCAATTTATACGTGCGATAATATAACTTTTGTAAAGGCTCCATTTTATTTGAAACATTTGTTTAGTCCAGGAGGTTCCGTGGATTTTTGTTTATTTTGTATTAATATTTAATTTATTTTTAAATTGGGAATGGTTGTGAAGTGTGATCATGGGTTGAACGCATGAGTTAGATTGTTTGATACATCGTTATTTTTCATTAATAATTTATTTCATAAATTTACATCATCTTTCACATATTGTGTTTGTGCTGTTCATTTAATCCACCATCCACTCGATAACAATTTTGTTACAAAAAGCAGATGCTACAATTTAGATACAATTTACATCAACATACTGCTTACATAGTTTCGTTAAGCAGTTACAAAAAGAGACTTTTTCCCGTACGACATTATACATATTTTTCTAAAGCAATTATTCTGTTTCGATATTCTCATTACAATTAGCTAAACATCTTATAGTCAACGTAGTCATCAAATATTTGACAAGTACAATCACGCTCGTTTTGATATCCTTATTGCTAATCCTACACGCGACCATCCTTACGACCCACTCCACCTATGAACTGGCTATTTAACCGGTTTATTAAATATTACCGTAATGAAAATATAATCAATTAGATATAACTGTAACAGAATTGTTACCGAGTGAATGGTGGATTAAATGAACAACACAAACACAATGTGTGGAAGAAAAAATCAATTTATGAAATAAATTATTAAAAAAAATAATGATGTATCAACACAATAACTCATGCGTTCAACCCACAATTACACTCACAACCATTCACAATACATGAATAAATTAAATATTAATACACAGATACAAAGGAATCTCTTGAACTATACACAGATCCAAGGAACCTTTACAAACGTTATATTACCGCAAGTATAAATTGCGATAACAAATACAAAACATCAAACTGTACTATCGCACGTATGGATTGCGACAACTAGCACGAACATATACATATATTTAATCAAGTTGCTAACTTTTATTGAGATTCATGTAATCCCTTGAAATACTACTGTGATTTGAAGTAACTATGTAAATATAACAATGTATTCAATTGTACTACAATTGCAACACACACATGTGTCTCGACCCTGTATAACCGTACGATTCACCAACTATTGAATCGCCGCCCAGCTTCCCCGAATACCTAGGGTTGACCAATACTTTTATCGGTCACTTGCCCTTCACGGATCCACCACAGTTATACGTACAGACAGCATACAGCATCTACTAGAACCAATGTTCCCAAATACCTAGATGCCACCCCGGATGTTTACACCTCTAGACAGCTCCGACACTCAGACTTCTAGATTTCCGGATATTTACACATCACGACAGATGTAGACGGACAGACAATCCGACAGACATACAGTCAGATACCTCAATTTGATCTCACAATCAAATGGCACAATTAATCACATTCAGATACAATTCAGATACGTTCAGAGACGTTCAGCTTCAATCAGATACGTTCAGAGAAGTTCAGCTACAATCAGCAACTATTTCAGAGATGCTCCGTTACAATATCAGAGACGTTCCGCTACAATATCAGAGATGCTCCGCTACAATATCAGATACGTTCAGAGATGCTCCGCTACAATATCAGCTACGATATCAGCTACAATAAAGATACCAAACTAATAATAGTTTTCTTCTAAAACAATCTACAACTTAGATTACGCTATTGCAGTTAAAGTCTAATAGTGACTAGTAATTCCAAATATTCCACGTTTAAATCTGCATTGTAATAAAGACATCATTACATGAAATGATAAATTGAATAAAAATTCACAATAAAACGAAATTCAAGTTTAACACTCACCCCTTTGGCTGGAGATAGAATGACGAGCTATCTTTCCTTTGATAATATACTTTTGGTCCCGTAATATTTATCAGAAATATTCTGCCTTATATATCCTCAAATAGTTGAGCAGAATTCACGGCAAAATTACCGTGCACCACGTGATTCTAATGTTCCTGACTTCATGTGGTTCGAAATCAGGCACATGCAAATCGTTACACGCCGCTTACCTTGGAGAAAACCACTTATTCACCCCATGTAACGCATGTACGACGAAACAAAAAAAATGGTGAGATTAGTTTGTAATTCAAGAAAAAAAAAATTCAATTTTCGCCTAATTCTGTGACAATAACCAAGCTAAACACGGAGATGTAAATCCTAATAAAACATATTACTAAAGCATATAACTTACGGACATTGAAACCACTAGAAGAATGCTTCTTAGTGTGCCAGATTCCCGTGGATGCAAGGTGTCAATGAAAAGTTCAGCTAGTTTGTTATGAATTTGGTAAGAAGAGCAAAAAATAGGGTATTTCAGTCACTCAACATTTGACGCAAAGCGTAATTTAGGTTGAAAATCTCTTAGGCAATTTGATTTTCTGACTGAAATCCATTACCCATAGAATTCAGATTCGACTATAAAAATGAAAGGACGAAATGCGACAAATAAAAACAATCCCGATTAATGCACAATTTACGTGTATGTTCTTACACAGATGAATAATTAAAAACATTTAACCTATACCATCAACATAAGGTAGACAACTGATCCAACATGATTATGTAGTAATATGGCATTGATATGATTTATATTAGATCGTGTTTTAATTGATTGCTTGTTAAACTAAACCTTTCTCAAATGTGTGAAATCAACATCTTTACCTGGGACAATCCTAGACAATACATCAACTGTAGTAACGATTCTAAGACATTAATGAATGAAACAGAAAAATGTAAAGCAAGCAACTTAAATTATAATTAACAATTTAAGCTAATTTTCAAAAGTCCGTTACCAAACAGTCAGTTACAAGATTGTCAACTAAACTCCAAACATTACTAAACGTCATATCGCAATTACAAAAATATATAATATTCCAAATGAATTCTAATAATGTTGAGTATCCTGATATACCACATTGATTCAATTCAGAATGTCTTTGAGTGAGTTCACAAAATTCTGACTAATGTTTTAATCCTAAAGTCAATGAGTGCGTTAGCCATTCAAAACAATATTTTAAAAGACTGATTCTTCTTGAATTATTTCTTACTTCAACAACGCAACAATACTCTACCTAAAAATGGATTCCTACATGCTGAGGTAAAACAGGATTGAATTTTGTGGTTATCAAATCCATTTTTATAGACATTTCACCTACACTACCATACAAAAGAATGTAATTGTATCATATAAATAAACTATATCTAGTTCTGAAAAAGATAAAACTTAAACTGATGTGCTGCTGAATGAATTTGTTTGCGACTTACAATCACGGACAAATGTAAGCTATACAAGCATTTTCTGCTTGCAACTTACATAAGATATAAAATGCAATACACACAACACATCTTCAACACATCAATTGATAGGTTCGATAATGAGTTAAATCTACGCACATTAATCATTTATTTCTGCATCTGATTAACTGAAGATGTTACCCCTTTTGAAGTCATATTTTTTATCCGATGTTGATCAAGCTTTAACCATCGACTTATATGCTTAAGCTGGTGGATAAGGCTCAATCATGAGGGAGATCAACCCATACCAAGGAGCTAATCTTGCATCCTTGCATGAACAATTCCTCAGTTTAGGTACTTTAGAACTATTTGGTCGATATCACATACGAAATAAATGCACAATTGTTGTTCATGCTAATAAAATGAGTTCAGAACACCACACTAGAAAACTAGAACCATTTAAGTAGGACAACAAAGCAAAACAAAAGCCAACACTTTGAGTGATTTATCAGAACTTATAAGTAATATGTATTGTTAAACACATGCTGGTTAGAAACCAGAAGAGCGTTTGTAATGGGCTCGCATCTGGCTGGCTGCCTGCATCCGGTGGTGTTTTTTTAAATTTACTAGTCATCTACCATACACGCTTTTGGTATGTCTTCAGGTTCATAGTCTGCCTTCCATCCATCGGTTATGGATTCTTAGGTTGTCCTTAATCAAAATAAATCTATCCAACATTTTATATGACCAACTCAATCAGCATGTTGAACATGTTTATGTCTGTATTTTGGCATATAAAGGTAATGTCAACAAGTGGCATTTACCAATGCTGCATCAATTAACTCGAAAATATATTCAAAATCATCCAATTAATAGTGTTACTACTCCAGGTCTTAAGACAAGTAACATTACAAAGCAAAGCCAACAATTTAAGCAAAATGAAGCTATTTTTTCTCCATAATATTATTAAAAATGCACACATTCATTTGCAGTATTGTGAATCAAATCCCAAATAATCATTAATGTCCTATCACATTGTCCAAGTTTATCGAAAATCCCACATTATTTCCAATAGTCATAAATGTCCTAAAATACCGCAATGATCGAATCTAGAACATCTTTGTATGGTTGTCGACATTCCCAACGTAGTGTTGTTGTCCAAAACGTCAATAATTGAAAAAAACGATTCCTGGAAAAAACATTTTTGGAACAAAATCATAAATGATTCTAAACGTATTTATGTGAAAATAACCATTTGACTTATGCCGCATTAGACTGAACACCATACGCTTCCAATGGAAATGTCCAAACCAATTGTAAACAAATTCGCCACTGGAGCGTTCTAATCTCAAACAAGGTTTGGCGTTGAACTCATATTCTAGCAAACACTGTGACAAAAACCAGGTAGGCATATTTATACCATCAATGAGAATGATGCCGGTAATTTCAACGAGTTTCCATACGAGAATGGGACATGTACACAGGATTAAAATAAATTAACATGATTGATGCAGAAGTGCTAATACAAGATGAGTATAATACATTCTTCAGGTTTCTAATCAATGACTTGGGTTGACAGATAATGGTTTTATTAAATCTTACACATACATATATTTACCAAAAGGTAAATGCACAGTAAAAGTACACAAGTTTACATGAAAGGTTATGCTTTGAATATTACATATGATTAAATCAAATTGAATCCAAATTTAATACAAGACTAATAGTCAGGTGTACCACAAAATAAAATTATTATGCCTGACCAATCCATGCAATTACTATCATATCAAAATAATATTATTATACCTGACCAATCCATGCATTTACTATCAAATCAACATAATATTATTATGCCTGACCAATCCATACAATTACTATTAAATCAAAATAATATTATTATGCCTGACCAATCCATGCATTTACTATCAAATCAAAATAATATTATTATGCCTGACCAATCCATACAATTACTATCAAATCAAAATAATATTATTATGCCTGACCAATCCATGCAATTACTATCAAATCAAAATAATATTATTATACCTGACCAATCCATGCAATTACTATCAAATCAAAATAATATTATTATGCCTGACCAATCCATGCAATTACTATTAAATCAAAATAATATTATTATGCCTGACCAATCCATGCAATTACTATCAAATCAAAATAATATTATTATGCCTGACCAATCCATGCAATTACTATTAAATCAAAATAATATTATTATGCCTGACCAATCCATGCAATTACTATTAAATCAAAATAATATTATTATGCCTGACCAATCCATGCATTTATTATCAAATCAAAATAATATTATTAAGCTTGACCAATCCATGCAATTACTATTAAATCAAAATAATATTATTATGCCTGACCAATCCATACAATTACTATCAAATCAAAATAATATTATTATGCCTGACCAATCCATGCAATTACTATCAAATCAAAATAATATTATTATGCCTGACCAATCCATGCATTTACTATCAAATCAAAATAATATTATTATGCCTGACCAATCCATGCAATTACTACAAAATCAAAATAATATTATTATGCCTGACCAATCCATGCATTTACTATCAAATCAAAATAATATTATTATGCCTGACCAATCCATGCAATTACTATCAAATCAAAATAATATTATTATGCCTGACCAATCCATGCATTTACTATCAAATCAAAATAATATTATTATGCCTGACCAATCCATACAATTACTATCAAATCAAAATAATATTATTATGTCTGACCAATCCATGCAATTACTATCAAATCAACATAATATTATTATGCCTGACCAATCCATACAATTACTATCAAATCAAAATAATATTATTATGCCTGACCAATCCATGCAATTACTATCAAATCAAAATAATATTATTATGCCTGACCAATCCATGCATTTACTATCAAATCAAAATAATATTATTATGCCTGACCAATCCATGCAATTACTATCAAATCAAAATAATATTATTATGCCTGACCAATCCATGCAATTAATATCAAATCAAAATAATATTATTATGCCTGACCAATCCATACAATTACTATCAAATCAAAATAATATTATTATGCCTGACCAATCCATGCAATTACTATCAAATCAACATAATATTATTATGCCTGACCAATCCATGCAATTAATATCAAATCAAAATAATATTATTATGTCTGACCAATCCATGCATTTACTATCAAATCAAAATAATATTATTATGTATGACCAATCCATGCAATTAATATCAAATCAAAATAATATTATTATGCCTGACCAATCCATACAATTACTATCAAATCAAAATAATATTATTATGCCTGACCAATCCATGCAATTACTATCAAATCAACATAATATTATTATGCCTGACCAATCCATGCAATTAATATCAAATCAAAATAATATTATTATGTCTGACCAATCCATGCATTTACTATCAAATCAAAATAATATTATTATGCCTGACCAATCCATACAATTACTATCAAATCAAAATAATATTATTATGTATGACCAATCCATGCAATTACTACAAAATCAAAATAATATTATTATGCCTGACCAATCCATGCAATTACTATTAAATCAAAATAATATTATTATGCCTGACCAATCCATGCAATTACTACAAAATCAAAATAATATTATTATGCCTGACCAATCCATACAATTACTATCAAATCAAAATAATATTATTATGCCTGACCAATCCATGCATTTACTATCAAATCAAAATAATATTATTATGCCTGACCAATCCATGCAATTACTACAAAATCAAAATAATATTATTATGCCTGACCAATCCATGCATTTACTATCAAATCAAAATAATATTATTATGCCTGACCAATCCATGCATTTACTATCAAATCAAAATAATATTATTATGCCTGACCAATCCATGCATTTACTATCAAATCAAAATAATATTATTATGCCTGACTAATCCATGCAATTACTACAAAATCAAAATAATATTAGTATGTCTGACCAATCCATGCAATTACTATCAAATCAAAATAATATTATTATGCCTGACCAATCCATGCATTTACTATCAAATCAAAATAATATTATTATTTCTTACCAATCCATGCATTTACTATCAAATCAAAATAATATTATTATACCTGACCAAGCCATGCAATTACTATCGAATCAAAATAATATTATTATGCCTGACCAATCCATGCAATTACTATCGAATCAAAATAATATTATTATACCTGACCAAGCCATGCAATTACTATCGAATCAAAATAATATTATTATACCTGACCAATCCATGCAATTACTATCGAATCAAAATAATATTATTATACCTGACCAATCCTTGCAATTACTATCAAATCAAAATAATATTTTTATGTCTGACCAAGCCATGCATTTACTATCAAATCAATCTCATAATAATATACATCTATTTGTAAATTTAATTTATTTAATTTGATCGCGTTAAGTAACAAAAAAGGCCTAGTAAATATCAAGTATCTGTCAAACTTATATAAATAAAAATGTTGCTTCTAGTTATTAAATCCCATATCTATTGGGAATGTATTGATCACGTAAATGGCATTTTTGTTCTTTTCGTCACCTAACACGTATCCTCCTACAGGATGTGTGGATGACATTATCCGCTCCATCTGACGTATACGTTTTACCAACAACAAAACATAACTGTTAAATAATTTACATTAATTAAATGACCTAAACTAAGGTTAATTTTAATTTCAGCCAATTATTTTACGAAAGGTTTCTACATACAATTGCAAGCAGAGAACTTCTGGCATTAAATAGGAAGCATCATGTATATAGAGCAATGTTGGCCAAACAGCAATAACAAATATAAAAGCATTAATCTGAATCATGGTACATAAATAATAATTTGGATAGAATAATTGTGTTTTGTTTTTCAGAAAAAAGAAACTAAAACAATTTCTCAACGATACAGTGAATTATGCTTTGCATGAGACACACGTCTTTCAATCAATCTAATTCAGTTATGCATAAAAAGCATGTATAATCAATGGCTGCCATCCTATTTAGGCCGCGACCCTAAGCATATTTATTATGAGTCTCATTATCTTCTTTCCACAATTTGCTTAGTTTTTCCGCCTCCAAAAGAATATTCTGGCCATCAACCGCGATCCTCTAGAACGTCATTACGACCTTGATTTTGTAGCCACTTGCGGAACGTGAACCACTGGTATAGACGATACGATAGGTCTTGTATTTTATGGACCAACCACAACATTCAATCACGATTTAGTGAATAATATTGTCATAAGCGTGGGAGATGGACCGGAATGAGTAGATTTCATTTTTTATGCTTAAATGTCGAGTCATATTATTATATCTCCACTTCAACACATAAACAAAAAGGATACTATATAACAAGGCTTATATGAATGCACTAGTGATAATGATATTTGTTAGTTATGTCTACAATAAGTGCTTGTTCTATATATATATATATATATATATATATATATATATATATATATATATATATATATATATATATATATATATATATATATATATATATATACCAAGGTCGTATGGAGAACTGTTTATAATACCGATGTAAGGCTGGTCAGAAAGGTTTGGATAATTTCACGTTCTTCACTCTCTATGTCTTTCACCTGAGATTCACCTTCACAAGCCAAATGAAAAGCTATCAGGAAATATTGTATGATCTTGTGTTTGAAACAAAGTCGTTTTTTTTCCGTACTGCTATCACTGATAGGGGCCGTTGATATCAGCTTGGCTGCAATACCTATTTCAGTGAGCTCTTTCCCAGGAGTGTTGGTGAGTTGCACCATCTCTTCTTCATGGAAAATGTCTTTGGTACTTTTGTTTAGCAAGCACTTGAGAGCGACCTTTCCGAGGAGACATAAAACGTTTCCGTAACTGATTACAAAAATCTTTCCCCTCACTTTAGGTACCCTATCCACTTTCGAATCCAGATTTAATGTAGCAGATTTGGGTAGGTTCTTCTTCTCTTTCAAACTATCTTCAATTAAGCACAAACACACATCTGTGGCATTTGAAGGAAACATACCACTCTTGTGCCAGATGTTGATAAGCGGTTTCACAAAGTATGTTTCTGTCATAAACGTTTCTAGTTTATTCCTTCCAACCAATTTCATGAACTCCGTAACTGCATCTTTCGGATATCCATAGCCTTCAAATATACTCTTGGCATATAATGCGACATCGTCTATATTAAAATGTTTAAGAGTAAGATAGGCCATAGGTCGATAATCGTTTTCCTGAATCCTACATTTTGACTGCATGGTTTTCCAATCACGGCAAGTAAGTATCGTCAAACTGTTCTTTGTTTGAGAGATAATTTTATTCAAAATATCAACATTTGCTTCCGCTTCATCCACACCATGGATAATAAATATCAGTTTATCGGGGCGTTTCGTCATCAAAAAGTCCAAATTATCAACGAATTCTACATTAGTAGTATCATTTCCCATCACGACTTGTTGTGTAATTATGTTCGTCAACGTTTGCCCTTTTTCAGCATTTCTGAGAGACACGAAAAACAAAAGAGGGAATGATTTCATGGTCTGTATATTTTCATCATTCGTTAGGATTTGTGTTTCATGATACTGACATTCATAAGCTTTACACCACGTTAAAACAAGTTTTCTACACCAATTAGTTTTCCCTATGCCCAATTCCCCTTGCACTACTAATAGTTTCAAGAGTTTACCTTTGTGATAAAAGGTTTGTGCATATAATGGATTTGTTTGACGACTTTCCATTATAACTCCACCATCACCGCTATCCGTGGCATCGTCAATGTATATAATTTCACTGTTCTCTAATGCGACATGTGTTGTGTTGACTTTTTCCAGTGCAAGTTTTTGGCTACTTTTGAAAATAACATACATAGAGTTCGAAATTTCCTTCATTGCTGAAAATATAAGAACCAATAAATATAGTCATATGTTAATTGCATCCTACGCTGCATTACATTGATCTGCTATAAAACCAACTACATCGATAATAAAATGGCCCTTGCCTAGATATTTTCCCAACTTTCGTTTAGTCAAGACTGGCAACATTAGATTGTACTTGTCCTATTAGCATTGGATGCTAGCATATGGTTTTTTTCAATACGGTTTTCTTGTCAGGGCCTCGTGCATACGAATGTCGGTTGCTTAATAGAAATTTGGCGAGAACGGACATTCACTGGTCATAAATCTTTTCGAAGATGATTATGTGAAATGTCGAAACCACGAGTTATTCAAGATCTCATCAATATACAAATACATGATAACATTGGCCAAAGTCTACCATGCAGGTGTAACGTTCGTATGCGAAACGACAAAAATGGTCATAACTCTTCTAACAGATAATGTGGAACATTTGAAATCATACTCATTCCAGATATCACCAGTATGAAACGGTATGTTCAAATTTGTTGAAATCCGACAACGTCAAGCAAATTTAGGCCATGCATATAAAATTTCATAGAATGTGCAATCATGAGCAAAACAACCGTATATGTTTATGCGAACTACTTGACCCTTCATGGTTTTGTCTCTATAACAGTGCGTTACATGTCTGGTTGAACTACAGCAGACTTATGCTATTATGAATCACATGTCAATCAAAGCCAGAACAAATCAATAATTTCTTCGAAGGTTAGAGTTCAACTTTCTGAGGCTCTCTTGAGTGTAACAGAGCATACGAAAACTTGATTTAAATGCAGGTGAGATTAAAATCGGTTATTAGATGAAAACCAAAAACAAAGGACGAGCAATCGTTGGTTCGTGTGAGTTAGTAGGTGATGATGTTCAACAAGTGAGATCAAATTGTATCATTGGCTTACAAATGAACATCTAGATACCAAACTTCAATGAAATCCCAAGCAGTGTTGTGAAGTTATGCAGCATAAACAACATTCAGGATAATGGAAAATCATGGGCTGTAATTCTCGTAAAACAAATATTATGAAAATCATATTTCTTTCAAGATGTTTCTCTGGGCATACATGACAAATTTAATTAAAATCAAACGAATTCATGAAGTGAAATTTTGAAAGTCAAAATTAGGCGTACGACCAATCAGGGTGAGATAATTGTTCCAAACGAGATTAAATCCAAACATCAAACGCATGTAATTACATGCGAGATTGGTACTACCAATATTTCATCAGAAAATGGTAAAATGTTGAGTTATGACGATTTCAAGTGCGGTTATAAGTGAATATAGAAAGCAAGCTGTCAAGGGTCATAAATATATGTCACTTGAAGTCTATGACAGACAATCCCATAAAAGGAAAACACAGACTTAATAGCCTACAATTTTTTTCCAAATTATTTTAATGCTTCATGACATAATTCAGTAAACAACGATCTGCTTCAGCGACATGTACAGTTTATTTAAAAGGTAACTAACTCATTCATCGATCACATTAAAATGTGAAATCCTTCGGAAGGCGTATTTACATGTAATTTACATTTCACCTACCAATGACTTTAAACTTAAATCTAAGATTTGCATTTACAAAATGAATGAAATAACGGACAGAAAGATGCACAAGGGGACTACATTGTCGTTTCGTTGTTTTAATACTTATCATCAATAAAGCATGCACGATATTATTGATATATTCAGAGAACGTCTCTCTGTTATGGTTTTCTCTTCCATAGGCGCATTTTAATTCAGACAGTCTCGCCTTCATTACTTTAACAATGGTATGTTTTTAACTTGTTTTCAAAAATCATGCAGCGAGTTTACTCTAGAACATCTGAATCGTCTCACTTACCTTTCTCCATCTTCTCTGCAAGAAAAATTGTAAAATTATATATATATATATATATATATATATATATATATATATATATATATATATATATATATATGATTAGCTGAAGACTGTTTTATCCGTTTTGTTTTGGAACTGTTGTGTTGTGACAAGATATGCATCGGATTCACTTCTTTTCTTTTTCAGCAGTGACCCCATCCCTTCTCCAGTGCATACACACACACACACAGACGCACACACACAGACACATACACATGGTTGCATTAACATTTCTCCTCCAAGAAACTCTTTATCTGTCTCGTCAACCAACCATGGGACCATTATGCACAATCTCACAATTATGATTTCATTGCACTGTCGATCATATTCCAGACTTTTTAATCTATATCACAAAATGTCACTGGAGTTGAGCTTAATTGCACTAAGGCAATGTAGCCCAATGAAGTACATTTACTGTTAGCATCATATAGTTTCCACGTTGTTGTCAACAAGCTTGAGCAGAATCCTCACGTGTTATTTTGTAAGGCATGTTTCATGATAAACAATATCGTTGCATTTAACCAATCCACTATCAAATTCAAGAAGGCAATTTACTTGTTTCGCGTTTCTTTTCTTGATAAATTAATATAATGGTGAACATAAATGTGATTTGCTACTATTTCATGAAATATATGTAAAACCGTAACACACTATAATTGTAAAATGTCGTTTTTAGATATGCATATTTGACATGAAATGCTTTCGTAAAACTTAGTACCTACCTTCCTCTGTTGTTGGAATCAGTGATTTCAATAGTTTGGCATCATCCTTTATGTTAAAATTATCTGTCAGAAGAATAAATTTATAGAATACAAATTTCTTAGTAATAGTTTCCTTAAAGGCGTAATAATGAGAGTACATCAGTTTTTAATGGCACACTAACTAGATAATGTTTTCTGTTTCTTTATATTTTAAGAAAGACAACAAACATATATTTATAATGAGGAAAATGCAGAAGATGGAGTGGTAGCAGTAGCGGAAATAATAGTGAACGAAGAAAAAGAAGACACATTTTTTGCAAAGTAACATGGTCTGATTCTTGATAGACTGGAATTATTTAAATCTGCTCAGACGCCACTTCTGATGCTACTGGTCACTTATGCTAGGTCACATAAGTTCTTAAATGTCCGTGCATAAGTCCATCTAACATTGTATACGCTGACCGGAAGAAAGTTATCATACTTGATTTTATTTTGAAGGAAGATGAATAGATTGCAAGGACGGTTTTGGATAATAGATATGCACGTACGCCGTATTACCGTTATACCCGTTTATCATAGTATTTTTGCAGCACATATACTTAGATAGTTTCTGTCAGTAAGAAACTTGCAACAATTCCCGATACATCTTGTTATGAATTGAAATACCATAGCAAAATATATTGCTTTTTCATTGCAAAGTAATTGTATTTAGCAAAATGTAACCTATTGCAACAGCTATGTTTAATCATATCGATGACATGTGTTACGTTATAGAATATACCAAGCGAGGGGCCCTGAGAGGTCGAGTGGTCTAAAGCGCTCTTCGTTATGGATCACTGCCATCTCACATCTGTCTGTGTGGGTTCGAGTCTCAGATTCGGCCAATGTGGGTATGTGAGAAATCTTGCCGGTAGCTTCTCGTGGGTCGGTGGTTCTTTCTGGGGTTTACTCGAGTTCTTGCTCCACCATTAACACTGGCCTCCATGTAATGCCTAGCAAATGCTGTAAAATGGCGTTAAACCCTACAACAACAACAACAACAACAACAACAGAATGTTGTTATGAATATTCAGGAAAAGTCTAATGCTTGGAAACTTTCAGAAGAAAAAAAGGAAACAAAATGTGAAGGTTTTAGTTATTTACTGGCAATGTTCATCGTGATAAATAAGCGAAATTCTTTCATATAAATGATCATCCTAAGATTTTCAGACGAGTTCTGTTTAAAATTTATCCCTGTCTGCCTAATATTTTTTCGTGTGTTTAATCAGTGTGTCTAACGGCTGCTGTTCCTCCCTGACATTTTCTTTCACTACGGTTGCCATCCCAATCAAAGTCTCCCTGACACCATGATTGTAGCTAGTAAATTGTATTCACACTTCTATTTTTTTTATTAACAAACTCGCTAAAAGCACTATAATGTAAATATAAATGTCTTTTCATGTGGTTGCTCTTTAGAAATCGTTCTGCGGCTTCAGTGGTACACTTGTAAAAGCGCACTCTTTCAGTAATATGACCTTAATATAAAACAATATGAGTCTTATACATAATATCTTGTAACAAGTATTCTCAATGCTTCCAAATAATAATGCATTTTCATCTTAACCGTCTTTCTACATTTCTAAATCGTTAGATCATAACATATGACTTGGTTGTAGTAAAATCTTTAATTTTTGCTCTTTAACGAGTAATTCTCAGTAAAAAAAACAATAATCGAACAATTTACTTTTTGACGTACTTTCGAGTCAGATACGATGGCATCCATGCATTTAATGATACTGATGGTCAACCTTAATGGTACTTATGGTCAACCTTTATAGTACTGATGGTCAACTCCAATGGTACTGATGGTCAACCCGAATGGTACTGATGGTCAACCTTTATAGTACTTATGGTCAACCTTTATAGCACTGATGGTCAATCTTAATGGTACTTATGGTCAACCTTAATAGTAATGATGGTCAACCCTAATGGTACTGATGGTCAATCTAAATAGTACTGATGATCAACCTCAATGGTTCTTATGGTCAACCTTAATAGTAATGATGGTCAACCTTAATGGTACTGATGGTCAACCTTAATGGTACTAATGGTCAACACTAACGGTTCAAATGGTCAACCTTAACGGTACTAATGGTCAACCTTAATGGTACTGATGGCAACCTTAACGGTACTAATTGTCAACCTTAATGGTACTGATGGTCAACCTTAATAGTACTGATGGTCAACCTTAATGGTACTGATGGTCAACCTTAATGGTACTTATGGTCAACACTAACGGTTCAAATGGTCAACCTTAACGGTACTAATGGTCAACCTTAATGGTACTTATGGTCAACCTAAATGGTACTGATGGTCAACCTTAAAGGCTCTTATGGTTAACTTTAATAGTACTGATGGTCAACCTTGATGGTACTAATGGTCAACCGTAACGGTACTGGTGGTCAACCTTAATGGTACTAATGGTCAACCTTAATGGTACTGATGGTCAACCTTAATGGTAATGGTGGTCAACCTTAATGGTACTGATGGTCAGCCAACCATTAATACGGACAGGTGGTATGAGAACTGATGAAATGGACTATTTAACTTGCTCTCCATTAGTTTTCTAATTGTTCGACACCCCTTACAAAAAATTTATTAATGTGGTAGGTTTTGCTGAATTTACTTAGCAATAGTTTCGTCTTGTCTAGAGTCACCCAATCTGATTTTTTTTGTCACTTATTTTTTTGCAACCTTTATTTAGGCATTATGAGATTGCGAACTAATTGCAGGATTAGCTACGCACTGAAATGTTGCGCGGAATGGGTGTGTGACTCATGTCGTCTAGATTAATACCTTTCAAATATCAAGAGAAAATATATTGACCTGAATTACAACAAGATGTCACTATATTATATAATTTGACATAAATAATTATCTTGAGATACAACAAAGGTTACAATATTGGCTCGAAAAAAAATCGCAGAGCACCGACCCCAAAATTAAGTGACCATTACTTTATAGTACATGAATTTGATATATTTATGTAAATGTCGTATAAGTCGTAATCCTAAAGTTTTAACTAACGTGAGATGATTCAACTTGTATTATACACCTGCTGACGTTCTGTTGAAGACAATACCAAGTCTATTCACTCATCTGCCTTACAATTTAACTGAAATAGATTATTCGTACAGCCGTTGTGCACATGATCCACAAAAAGGCTATTACAGGGGTCACCAACCTATTTTACATTGCGTGCCACTTTTTTTCCCGGATTAATTAAAAATTGAACAAGCGCGTGCCAGCAGTAAGAGAGTAACACTGTTAAAATTGAGAGTTTTTGGCAGCCTCTTTGGGTGTCACACACAACCTCTTGACGGGCCAACGTGTAGCACACGGGAAGACAATACCAAGTCTATTCTCTCAGCTGCCTTATACTTTAACTGACATAGATTATTCGCACAGCCGTTATGCACGAGATCCACAAAAAAGGCTATTACAGGGGCCACCAACCTATTTTACATAGAGTGCCACTTTTTCCGGATTAATTCAAAATTGAACAAGCGCGTGCCAGCAGTAAGAGAGTAACGCTGATAAAATTTATATTTTTGGCAGCCCTTTTGCGTATAACACACAACCTCTCGACGTGCCAACTTGTGGCACACGTGTCGTAGGTTGCAGACTCCTGGGTAATGCTCGTCTAATTAAATAAAGCTATTAGTAACTCCGCTACGCACCTGATCTGCCGATTTTCGTTTTGCCATTGGAGGTAAAACGGGTGCAATCATGGGTGGACTAAATACATAGTAAAGGGAGAAAGTCCCCCTGTAGCCCCACGTTAACCACACAATACGATGAAATTGATTTTGGTATTGTCTTTCTTTCTTTTAAATAGGTTGCGGGACATTCGCCTGACTTGTATAATTATGACCACTTAATCAGTTAAACGGCTGATTTAGTTTATACCAGCAAATCACTTTGATGATATTAAAACCAGTCTATATTCAGACGTATCCTTAAACGAAAGTGAGATATAGCATGTGACATATTAAAAACGGGATGTAGAAAATAAGGATTATAATGTTCTTCGTTCAAACAAAGGTGACAATCACTTAATGAGTCGTTTATTCAATGTTACCTCTAACAGTCTTCCACTTCTTGTTTATCCATCGATATCTCTGTATCCGTCTCCAATAAACTTTAATTATTATGACCAGAATCACTGTCAGTACTATGATTGTACCACCAACAGACAGACCGGCAACTAAAGTAATATTTTGTTCCGTCGTTTTGGGAAATTCTTTCATCCCTTCTGCAATAAAGAACGCAAACCAATATAGCATGTTGATTTCAATAGCAATATATGACACAAACATTCTCGGATCGAACACCCTCTGTACAATAATAGTATACAATTGCAACTTGCATCATTCAGATCAGATTTATGTTTGATACACTTTCTTCTTCTTTGTATCTCAATGGGCAAAGATGGCTGCAGATATATCTTGTTTTGATGAATTGTGTTTCTGTTCTTTGCATATGTCAAGATTTGCAGAATGATGATAGACTGATTTCCCAGTAAGAAGTCCTATATCGTCATTGAGCAATGTCTACGTTTGCTATGCGTAGTGATCTTGACATCTCTGAAAACACTGCATACCAGTTATCAATTAACTTTCCTTATTATTTACCAGCCTTTCACCCATGGACATTCTTTGTTATTTTTTTCATTGTTTTCTAGCGACGTCAGACTGCATTCTAGATAAATATTTTTTAAGTGGGTTCAATATATAATATTTTATATGTACATATATTTTCCTGTGCATACATTAACCTTTACAACGATTGAAATTTTTATTAAATATTAGAGCTTTCTTCTTTTATTTGTGCACATTTTTTGTGCAATTATTTTGAATGCCTCCCGGAACAAAGCATTGATGTGTTTGAAAAGATGACATTTTCTACTCTGTTGTTAACACTGTGTCTTCTTTCTAATATATATATATATATATATATATATATATATATATATATATATATATATATATATATATATATATATATATATACGGTTCGATAGCTAGTTAGTTATCACTGCTACGGTCGATTAGTTTCACATTTTTTACATCGATCACGATTCGTCAAGAGAAAGCCAGACACACACCATGCATATTTACTTTGCATTGTTTGTTTGGTTGCTTTAAAATTTCTGTTTTATTTTATTATTTTAGCATTTGCTATTGTAATGTAAAATCTATGATGGACTTAACATTATCCAAACTCTAGTTTATTTTCTACTTGACCTGAGTTATCTTTTGTGGGTTTTTTTTATAGTATGCAAACAACTAATTCATAGCTAAAATAGTTTCATTGTGTATAGGCTTAAAATCAGGATCATTATTAATAGCAAGAAATATCTTTATTTGGGTCTTGGTATAAATAATTGGAATGCCCAACAAGTTACGTGCCTTTTCTGACATTGTTCAGTATCAAATTTGCAAATATAACACTAAAAGTAATTTCGGTTTATCATTATTTCGAAGATATACAGTGGTTTCATTAAGCACTCTATCAAACATCGTCTTCCAAAATGCGATTGTTAAAGGAAAGGACACGTTCCTAGGGCTTACCCGGCTGATTATCCGAAATTAATTTATAGCTTTATACACAGTCTGATTAGAATTATATCAGATAGCATAATGTGCCAACAAGAATTTCATTAAAAACTTACACCCATACAAGAAAAAATAAGTATAACAGTGTTTACCACGTATGTCTGTATTACTATATTATTTATATTAAGGCATTAAGTAGAGCGTAATCACTGTATGTATGTATGTATGTATGTATGTATGTATGTATGTATGTATGTATGTATGTATGTATGTACCTTTTGCATTAGAATCACAGGTTTCTTGTGTTTTTATGACATGAAACATCTCATCTAAAGACTGCAAGGACTTAACTTGGACACAATTGATGATGCTTAACATAACCAAAAAGATATGAAATGAGGCTAGAAACTCTTAGTTTAGCCCTTGTTAACCCTATGCATAACATTTATGAAGGTATGCATTTTTATATGATTTTACCTATGTTTTCGTCCTGACAAAGAGATTCTCTCTTTCCTTTGAAACAAGTTTCTATCGAGAGTCCTGTGACACATACTGTAAACCTTCCGGTCAGGTTTGAAGCAAGAAATATGAGTAAATCCCCATCCGACTGAAAACGAAAAAGAAGGTAAGGCAGGTTATACATATATGCGAATGATCTAGATATTGACACGATCGTACGATATACCTCACTAACTGATAATCAGGCATTAAACGTATTACATCAATAATTTATCTATAATTTGGGTTTTACCATGGTTCTTGACGCATTATTCCACTTCAGTTGAAATGGCCCCGTTCCGCATGCCTGCGGATCCAAATTGGCTCGAAGGCCTGTTCCATTTTCTAATCGTTGTATTGTTGGTTTGCAGCAGCCTGCTAGCGGTGGCTCTGACAAAAATAAGATTTAATGTATGAATGATGCAAATTATGCAGTTGTCTCATTTTGTAAACTATTAATTGTATGTGTCCAAGCCGTTATTTTCGTTCCGTTTTTGCTACCACAGTATGAAATATATCCTGTATTAACGTAGGAAAAGACAATGGTTTCTTTGTACCACATAGTTGTTTCAGATTATAAGCTGAGAAGATTAAAATCACTCATAGAATCGGCTAGTACGATCAGTTAAAGCTATTTTTGTCCGCTGATCGAATAAATATACGCGACTTTGGAAAGCGGGAGGATTGCCTCGACCTAATCTGTCCCAATAAATATGTTTGGTCATTTTGTAAAATATTTGACAATACCTGGAAATAATGCAAGTCATATTCAGCATTGCATCACAACCAAATTTATCTTTTTGTCAGGTTTATAAGGGGCAATAACTACATAGCCACGTGAAAGGCATTTGGTCACATATGCGTATAAAAGATGACTTGATATGTGTGCAATGTAAAGCAGTTTCTATTAATGTGTTCTAGCTCACAAAGTGTCATTTTTGTTGTTGATTTAGGTGCAAATGTTAAAGGCACTCACGCCTATTGCAATATGCTATAGAAAATCTGCTTTTTTATATATGAAAATGTAAGAATATTTATTTTACATGTCAAATAATAGAAATTAAAAAATATTAAAACTTTCTTCTAAATTAATTGTTTTTTAATCACATTTAAGTAGATACAAAACATGAAATACTCGCTCATGACGATAAATAAAAATAATGCTATATGTTTGGTTCTTTGTGGGTAAAACTAATTTCGGAAATGTTGTGAGATATTTGTTTTAGTTTATCTCAACATATCCTGTACATTTTCTCAGCTATATATAATTCTTACTAAAGCGTATTCAAATAAGTGACGTCATGTGGATGACCACCAGAAGCACATTGATATATATGTAAGGTCCAGAGTACTTCAGCACAAGACCAGCTTTGACTTGATGTCAACTTGAGACAGGAGATCTATTTAAGTTTCAACAATTTAATAAACGATAGTAATCATAAATATTAACTGTGCAATGTGCGTGAAGAAACCAAGAATACATTAGTAAGGTTCCAGTCAAACTCTTTTGTTATAAATTAGATCCAGATGAATTAATATTTTGTATGTTCTTTCCCATATGAAACTCACATAAAAATGTTTTTTGGTTACATAAATGTAGATGGAATGTGTGGCTTACTTTAAAGTTAAGAATGTACCACAAAACAAATCACTGAAAAACGAATAATGTGTCTGTCAGGAAAGAACACAACCAGAAACAAACAAATTGATTTATAATACAGGTGAAAAATGATACCACTTGAATGTGTTTCCCAATGAATATACTATAAGGTAACAACGGATACATTTTAACGATACAATTAACATTTGTGAATTATAACTGAAACATTTATTTAGGGATGTCGAATTAACTATCAGAAACTGTGCACACAATAAATAGAAATGTTTCGATACAAAGTATAACTGTTGGGAGCCAATGTATATTATACTGTCATTAAATTAAAATGATAATTCAATGACATAAAAAAAATTACAATGCGAATGACTGCAAAAATATTAGCAAGAATCTTTGAACCAATTAAGGGTAAGAAATATTACATTATTTCTGTTACGATTATGTAGACATTTAAACTGATCATAATTTAAGGAAAAAAAGATTAAATTACACCATAAATAATGCATTTTTATCAAGAATATGTTTGTCATGTACAAGTTCCACGCATATGCAAAACTTTTGTTGCAAAGAAAATCACACAAATAAACGAAATGAAGTTGATAGAAAATATAATTTGTACTACATGAATGAAGTAAATGCCAGTACATTTTTGCAGTGAACAGTTATATAGATTCAGCAGCGGGGGGAAGGGGGGGGGGGGGGCGAATCGGACCTTTGCTCCAGACATCATTTGCTCTAAATCTAACAAACATCTCAAGAGAATCAATTGGAATCCTTCTTTTTCAACCAAAAAATGGATTACTTGCTCGAAACATAAGTTTTTCGCAAATCATACTACAAGGCCATTTTCATCGTTTAGTCAAAAAACGGTCTCGTCGTGATGTCATCGCCCCCCTGCTGCTATGGGTTTTTACGATTTCAACCGAATATTTGATCGAGTCCTTAGGACGAAAATCATTTATGATTTCACAAACAAACTAATCGCTAACACCTCATCATGTAGATCAATTAAATTATTTGACTGGTCGGTGAGTCGGAAATTAATTCTCGTTAACGAATTATTATGGCATTGCATGTAGACAGCATTAATTGGGTTTTCAATAATTAGGAATCCTGGAGGAGCTGTTGGTGCAAACGAATAAAGAATATATTCCTGCTGAGCTTGATTTGATTGCTCTAGATTAATTTGATAGCTTCCTTCGATTGCGTCACATGTTAAGTTGAGAGCAATCACCGCTGAAATATTCACATTGTGCGGGGCAATATGCCTACCGAAACCATCTGGATCATTATTATATTTGAGGAGGACAGTTGAATCTAGTGTTTGTAATACCTTGATATTGTTTCTAACAGTTTTTTTTAGTTCCTCAGCGTTGTATCCTGGAAACTTGAAATTACGCAGATTGGCTTCTGTGATATTGTAATCGGTTAGGAATCGTTGTTTATTGTCGCTGTTGTCATTGGTTATTGTTTGAATAATTAGTTCATTGATATATTCCATGTCAGATATAAGCTGATTTAATATTTCAACGTGTTTTTGCGATTTTTTTTGCCGTAGTTGTTCTAGTTGTGTTTTATGTAATTTATTAATTTCATTAAAATAACCAGTGATGTCAGTTAGCGTAAATGAAATAGTAACAGATGAGTCGGCTGTTCTTTTAATGATAAAATCCCATTGCAATGTGTTTTTGTTGGTAAATATAAATCTATCGGCGATTTTTCCTTTTTTTATATCAGATAAATTATCTCGATCCATGGGATTGATTTCATGATATGATTGAACGTCTGTGGTTAAGTCGGTGGTGGCTCCGGGTGGTTTTTCAGGCCATCCTAACACTGTTCTTAACGAGCTGTTATAGATATCTACAATGTATCCCTCTGTGCTTATTTCGATCGACTACGAGAGCGACGGTTCATGAACTTTAATAGCTATTTTTGATTCTTTTCCAGTGATTGATTTAATTCTACGCTGAATTTCAGCATCGATTTGCTTAATTTGGTACGACCCAGTTGGTAACGAAACAGTTTCCCACGCTGGAGTACCATCGGGTTTATTCTTATACGAGAACACCAGTGCGTTATTCGGTTGCTGACCGCCAAATGCAACCTATCTGATATTAGGCCAGCTATGATATACTCGTAATTTTGTCAGCGCGATCTCACGCACTGGAATCGGAGAAGGGAAGTTCACACTAAATTCAGGGTTTGTTGATGTTATTGATATCATGCTTGTTCGTATCGGAGTGGTATTCTCCGCCATTCGTTGAAGCAGTTCGAGTGACATTATAATTAACGCTGTCTTCAATTTCCAATTTCATCATCGCGGAGTTATACAACTGGGTCATCGTGGAAAATTCAACATCGGATATGAACGAATTATCTAGCGACAGCGAGATCAACTCGGATAATTTCGAGTACGCGTCAAATACCACCCGGTACCGAGCTGTATAATCGGCGAGTTTTTTCTGAGAACACGATGATAACTTTTTAGTTATCGCGGTGACGACTGCCGCAATTGTTGTTGGCGCGGAGATAGCGATTGGAACTGCAATGGGAGCCATCATGGTCACCGTCGACAAAATAACCCCAGCGCTGGCCATCACACCGGACACCGAGTACACGGTGATGTCGATGATTGCTACGCTGCGTCGGTATTTTTTCATTTTTTCACGATAGCGCTCAGAAAGTGATTTTAAGTTCGCGGAAAATTCTTTCACGGTATCATATCGATATCGATGATATTGTGATACCTCTGGGACTATTATCGGTTCAATTGATTTCATCGATGTCATTACTATTTGAAACCCGCTAGTGTTTTCAATTATTCGCCATCGTTAAGGGGTCCAGGGCAGGCCAGGTGGGTAGATGGGTTGAGATGTCGTAGGTATGGTAGCTTCAGCCTGAAAAATCATCTACAAGTTCTAAACACCAAGTTATGTTTGATCTAACGGTGGAGCTATCAACCGCGACGACATTAAAGTGTTGACCGTTTCTCCTGATAATTAACATCGCGGTGCCACCAGAGTAGGTTTCACCGCTCGCGATCATATTAAATTGATCGATAGATCCACGTTAGCCTGTAGATACCTTCGATCCCCGTTGGACTGTAGATATCATTGCCCCCCACCTCCCCCCTCTTCCAGAAACCGGCGGACAATGTAGTATAAACGTCTCTTATCCAATCCATGGTTCCATGATCGACCGTATACACGACATTTTTAATGCTTATGCGTGGATGCTGAATCTTTATCCTTTCAACATTTTCTTTTAGTTTAAGAATATCATTGTAAATGTCTTTGAGAGTTATCGTAGATATAGCCGGGACACCAAAAACTTATCGACGACGCTGTTAGTGGGTTTTTGTACCTTTTCAAAATTTTCTTTTAGTTTAAGAATATCATTGTAAATATCAAGATAACTTGTCTTGATTTCGTTAGTATTTATCATCCTCACCGCCTCCTTGTTAAAAACGAATAAAATCAGAAGGGTTTTAAATTCATCGAGACCTTTTAATTTAAGAATATCATCGTAAATATCGAGATAATTTGTCCTGATTCTGGTAGGATCTATTATCCTCCTCGGCTCCCTGTTAGAAAAGAATGAAGTCAGAAGGTCTCTGATTTTAAGCTGTTCTTGGTCTTTAAGATACAGGTTGATGTGATAAAATTTTGTCGTGATATCTTGGGGGTAATACGTTCCGAAAAACTTATTAACAATTTCGCTGGTGAGCTTTTGTTCGTCAATAGCTTTTTTAGCTTCAGCGAGGGTCGGGCCTGTCAGAGATGTGGTTTCAGACACAGGTGTTCTCCCTAAAAATTTATCCACGATGGTATTAAGTGTTGTTTGTCTCACCATAAACATATTAACATCGTTGAGAGTCATCGTAGATGTAGCCGGGACACCGAAGAAATTATTAGCGACGTAGGCATTGTGAGTATGCTTGCCAATAAACTCGCTAATTACAGCGAGAGTCATGCCTGCCACACGCGGGGTTCCAAAAAACTTACCAACGACGTCGTTAGTGGGTTTTTGTACCTTTTCAAGATTTTCTATTAGTTTAGAAATATCCGTGTAAATATCGAGATAATTTGCCTTGATTTCATTTTCATTCATCATCCTCCCCGCCTCCTTGTTAAAAAAGAATAAAGATAGAAAGTTTTTAATTTCAGCGAGAGTCATGCCAACCACAAGCGGGGTTCCAAAGAATTTATGTACGACATTTTTGCGAAAAGTATTATAACCTCGTATATACTCATCCAGATCGCGGCCGTGGGCGGCAATCGCGTCGGTGATCGTAGACACACGTGCGCCTGGTTTAAGTCGCCCGTCGCTGGAATACAGCGCAATAGAGTTTTCAGCTGCGTCGCGCTGCCGTATCAAAATGTCATCCGTGGATATATTACTGCTTTTCAATTTACCCTTCCGATCTTGAAATACAACTATTTCGTTCGGGTCAACACTTGCTGAATTTAACGTCTCAGCGATTTCATCTTCAATTATTTTTTTTTACATCCTCCATAGAACCCGCAGATGTTTCCTCGGTGGGTTCTGACATTGACAGAGATCGTCCCAAAATATCAATCATTATTGTAAAAACTCGAGTATTTTTAATTTATTGATTCTCTAAAATTACCTTGTAAGTTCCCACTCGTGTATTTATTTACAACCAGATGAGGTGGTTTCTGTGACGATGAAAACTCCGCGAGGACATTTAATACTTCACGGCCGAAAATCGGTGGATCATTTAATTGTTGTGTTGGCAGCGTGGAATAAAAAATCGGAAACTCTTGGAGTTTCATCGAAGAATTTATATACCTCATAAACTCGCTTGGCGGAGCTAGCCCATATGAATCAAAATAGACAATTCCACGTGGATCAATCGCGTATGCAACCCAGTGAGTTCCCGATCCGCTGCTGTTATCATGATTGATGATACCGGTTTCAACGTTATTTGGTTTTCTCGGTAATTGATCTCTCATAAAAACCCCTCTGAAGTTTTTTATCGCTACTTTTTTAGCAGCATCAATTAAATCAAAATTGGACATAGGGAGAATTGGGCTTTCAACTAATAAACCGTTCCTGGTATTCTTAGACCCTTTCCGCTGTACCATGAATACTGGGTTCCTGGTAGGTGCAACCCCTTTCCCTTTTTTTATATCCTTTCCCAGTTGCCTTTTTCAACGCCATCCCTGCCGCGGTCCCAACGGCTCCCAACGCCGCCGCTTTCGCCACCGCTGGGGCAGCCGCTGCAATCAATGCTGGTATTGCGGCTAACAATGGAAATATACCACCTGATTTTATCATGTTGGCGACTGCAGCCTTTGAAAATACAATTTGAACCCCTCGCTGTTTCTTTAACGCATCATTGAAATGTTTTATTTGACGATCCGTCAATGATATTGTATGTGTACCGCCGGACATCTGCGCCGGTTTTAACGTTATTGTGGTTCCACATTCTTTAGCGGATTTTGATTTTAATTTCTTGACCTGACCATCAGTCAGCTTGACACTAACAACAATATGTCATTTTATTGTAAAACTATTTATGCTTTCAATAGATCTAATTGTGAATCGTTTACATATTTTCCACTGGTGCATCAACGATTCTCATTCGTCCGCCAGCGCCTTCTAACAACATTGATTTGTCGCTGAGAATGACAGCAACCGCTCTATAATTAGCAATAGCGCCACGAAGGACATTAGCTCTGAAGTGTATATCAACGACGGATTGCCTTGTTAAATCAAGATGTTCCAGCGAAAAGTAGTAGATCGGATACAAGTTCTTGAAATCATATTGCGATATTTGCAAACCAGTATCAACATTTTGATCAAGGCCCATATATGATAGCATACGATGGTACACGCGAGCAATATGGTTTTGACCAAAATTAAGTTGTATGTCTTCGGATGGTTCCTGCTGGCCATTTATTCTCAACGAGACCTCAGTAACTCCTAATTGATCAAATATCATATGACTGTGCAATTGTGAATTCACTCTTGTCATATCCTGCAACGTGATAAATATATGACGTGGAGCTGAAACGCCTTGTTGTGATGCCAAGTTCCATGTAAATGTACCATTGATATTTGATTGCTTAACATCTGTTGTTGTTGTTAGCCAACTTAGCAATGATTTGCCGCCCGCATCCATAAATGATAGTAGTCGCTGTTCTGTGGTAATTGATGGGGTCATTACTGGCATCCACAAGACCAATTTAGTTAAAATGACTTTACCAGCGTCAGCATCTGGATTTGCAGGATCCGCTGAAATTCTCCAGATTGCATCATCGTCACTACCCTTTCGCACGAGTACTACTGTATGCTTCGCTCCATAAATAACTTTTCGTACATTTCTACAGAATCCAAATATATGATTCAACGGAATCGCACATGAAAACGATCTACGTTGTCCTGCCAACATTGCTATTCGTGTTGCAGCTCCTAGATTGTACTGGAGATCAGTATTTATAATCATATCCTCGATAGCAGAAGGGGCGGGAGGACCAGCACGATCATTTGGTCGTCGTACAATAAATTGAGTGTGTCCAGCAGTGTTTTTATTATCTTTTGCAAACATCATAGACGGACCTGCTGATCTTGCATAATCGTCAGAATATCTTGCTAACCCAATTATTGTTGTAGCCACATCAACATCACGTTCTATAGACTCAATCTCTTTTCCGTCAAAGAGATATCTCGCGGATTCAAATAGTGCCATGATACCATTATTGACTAAGCCGACTTTGGCACCATCTGGATACGGTGCGGGTACAGCAGGAGTATCAGTCGTACAAGTTCTCCTTCTACTTCGATAAACGCTTCAGCGGGTAGAAAGTATTTGCTGGTATCATGGACTTGAAGTTCAATTCGCGATCGAATATCTGGTTGTATTGCATGATAGGAATAAAATTGATAATCGCGGACAGAATCATCTTTGCGTACTTGGGCTTCCATATCTAACGCTGGATCAGCTATTCTTTTGAACATTATTATTATTCACATCAGTATTTTCAATTGTGAAATTCTTTGTAATAATCGTCGTTTTTGTTTTCGTTTCAAACCACTTCCTGCTATCATGTTTGCGATATCATCTTGGTTACTGTTCGCCAGCGGCGCAGTCACGGATGACGGAGTCACCGAAGCAGCCAACGACGCTAATTTTTCTTCCACTGCGCTATCTATTGCTTTGCTGACACTTGCAGGCATCACTGTTGTAGATGGCAGTACAAGTGGTTCCTGTTTTCGTCGTCCCACCAATGATGTTATTTTATCTTTCGCGGCAGAAAATGCTTTTCCGGCAAGATTTCCGACAGCGCTGATTCCCTTATCACGAATAATATCAATGGCTTTCATTGATAATTGTATATCTAACGGCGCCACTTTTGGGGCCATTCTTGTAAATAACCCCGCAGTGGTACTGCCGAAACCATCTCCGCAATATGCTCTATAAATAGGCAATCGTGAGTTCACCACGTAGACGCTTACGGGTCTATCATGTTTGTAGTGTACAATCATCTTGTTATAAAACTAGTAGTTTTTCAATTGTGAAACTCAGTTTCCATTGAAACGCTAGCATAGTGAATCGCGTAGCCACCTTCGATTGAAACTCTTTGAGTAATCGCTTTCGATCAATCGCTAAAATCCATAGGATTTTCATCATAACCATGGGCATCTCTGTGATTTTTGTTACGGCTATTGGATTTAATTTATTTACTTTTTTTAAATGTTAAATCCAAATTTGTTATTTTGCCTTTAAAATGAATTGATTGGGAGATTTTTTCTAGAATGTTCAGGCTGACTTAGATTCTCTAATTGTAAACAAGTTTTGACCTTGGCTTGTTTGACCTAAATCCTGACCTTGCTTTAGACATTGTCAACAAGCCTCTTTATCTATTGGTTAATTTCAAGGACAAAATTTTATCAGTGGCTGATTTATTCTTCTAGTTCATTCTTTAAGCATGTGACTTGGTGAAGGTAGCTCTTTCCATGACCTTCCAGACTCACATGATTCCTCTTGTTTACTTCAGAAAAACAATATATATAGCTGTGTTTTAGAAGCTAACTTTAGTAGTAGAATATAAATTGGGCTCATTTTAAAGAAGTTGTGTATTTATGTTCGAGTGTTAATATTATTCTGGACTTGTGTCAATTCGTTGGAAAAGAAGAATTATTCTATTTATCTGGAAAAGGACATATGTTTCATAATTTCATTTGGATGATTTAAAAAAAAGAACTGTACCAAGTGACATTGTCAGCCATTTTGGATTATTACATCGTCAAGATTCGAACCTGGAACTATTAGAACATTTATTTATTAGGACTTGCAATTCCATTAGTGGATTATTTTGTGAATTCTAAATTTGTTGGATTTGATTCTCTAAAACTGTAAGTTCAATTGTTTTATTTAAATAATTGTACTTAATAAATTCATTGTTAAAGTTATACAAGCTTGTTAGTTTTCACTCTTTCTGTGTTGCTGCTTATTCGAGCCTAAGCACGTAACATAGAATTGGGGGCTCGTCCGGGATTGAGATTTGAGATAAATTTGAATTTAAATTTGAATTTCCCCTAGTTTTTGAGAATATTAAATCTTTAGTGAGACTGACACGCTTGTATCAAAATGACATCTAAGGTAGAAATATTTCTTTCTAATCCTACCCAGGAGCAATTAGATCTTTTCAAAAAAGACGAGTTGGTTCAACTTGCCAGAAAATACGATCTTTCCGAAGTGAAGGCTTCTTTAACGAAACAAGATATCAAAAAGATTTTGGTCCAGTATTTGGTAGAACAGGGTCTTTTGGAACAAAGTGCTTTGATTCCAGTCAGTAAGTCTACATCAGACTCTGACATTAAACTAAAGGAATTAGAATTAAAATTCAAGATGGAATTAGAGTTAAAGAAGCTGGAATTTCAGGAAAAGGAGAAAGAGAGACAGAAAAGAGAGAAAGAAAAGCAAATTGAATTACAAAAAGAGCAGATGCGGATTGATAGAGAGAGAGAGGAGAAAGAGAGACAATTACAATCTGAATTAGAGTTTAAGAAACTTCAATTTCAGGAAAGGGATAAAGAAAGAAAATTACAATTGGAAAAAGAGGAGAGAGAGAGACAGGAAAGGGAGAAAGAAAGACAATTACAATTTGAAAAAGAGGAGAGAGAGAGACAGGAAAGGGAGAAGGAAAAACAATTACAATATGAAATTAGAATGAAAGAAATGGAGCTGGCAAGTGAGAATCATAATCATACTTCAAATCAAAATTTAGATTTAGCAAGGAATATTAGATTAGTGCCCCCTTTTAAAGAAAAAGAAGTAGACAAATATTTTATTCTTTTTGAAAAAGTTGCAGAAAATTTAAAGTGGCCAAGAGAGAACTGGACTCAGTTACTACAATGTGTAATTACTGGTAAGGCTAGTGAGATTTACACTTCACTGTCTGTTCAGCAAAGTGGTGATTATGACGTAGTTAAAGAATGCATTTTAAGAGGTTATGAGTTAGTTCCTGAAGCTTATAGGCAAAAATTTAGAAATTACAGAAAAGAAGCTGGACAAACTCATGTCGAATTTGCTAGACAAAAAGAGCAGTTGTTTGATAGATGGTGTTTAGCCAAGAAAGTTGAGCAAGATTATCAAAATCTCAAGCAAATTATATTAATTGAAGAGTTCAAAAACTGTGTTCATAGTGATGTTAAAACTTATCTTGAGGAGCATCAGATTGAAACCTTGGAAAATGCTGCTCGAGCTGCTGACGAATATTCTTTGACACATAAAGTTCCTTTTGTTAACAAGACTTCTACTCAACAATTTAATGGCAGAAAAGAATTTCCGCCTAATTCAAGCCCTTTTAAAACTCAAACTAACACAACTTTCAAAAATCAGACTTCAGAGAAGTTTGATTCTAGATCCTTGTCTCTTCCGACGTGTAACTTTTGCAAGAAAAAAGGACACGTTATTTCTGATTGCTACAAATTGAAAAATAGGCAACAGAATCAAGATAGACCAGTTCCAAATGCTCTTATTTACAAGAGGTCAAGGTCACGGTCATGTATTGAAAGCAATACGTTTGTTGGGTCTAATAAACCCCAGTCTGATTTTGATATGGAGAATTATGAACCATTCATATCGAAGGGTTCTGTATCACTTTTGGGTGATTCAGCCAATCCCACCCCTATTAAAATTTTAAGGGACACAGGAGCCTCTCAGAGTCTTTTATTATCAGTTACTTTGCATTTATCTGAGAAGTCTTCTTCTAATGAAAGTGTTCTTATTCAGGGGTTGGAGTGCTGCTTTGTTAATGTTCCTCTCCATTGTGTAAATTTGTCATCAGACTTAGTGTCAGGACCTGTGACAATCGGAACAGTCTCGGTTTTACCTGTTGAGGGAATTGATTTATTGCTAGGCAACGACTTAGCTGGGGACAAGGTTGTGGTTAATCCACTTGTAACTGACAAGCCTAATTTGAATCAGAAAGTTGATCCAATTGAAGAAGAAATCCCTGATATATTTCAAGCTTGTACAGTTACTAGAGCTATGGCAAAGAAAGCTCTTGAGAATGAAGTTGAAAAGGGCAGTATTCCCTTTGTTGACAAATGCATGGGTCAGGCTTATGTTATTGAGGGCAGCATTCCTTTATCTGACTCCTGCATGGGTCAGGCTTATATTGAAAAAGCCAGTATACCTCAACTGACGCTTGTATAGGTCAGGGTTTTGATGAGGTCACTTTTACTCTTGGTTTAGATCAATCAGAAAGTATTGATCATAGTGATCCTCTTTTGACAACTCATTCTCTTTATTCTAATCAGGGTGATGATTTTGAGAGTGATGTTGCAGAAGACAGCATTCCTTCAACTGGCACTTGTATAGGTCAGGTTTTTGATGAGATCATGTGTACTCTTGGTTTAGATCAATCAGAAGGTATTGATCATAGTGATCCTCTTTTCATAACTCATTCTCTTAATCAGGGTGATAAACGACAGTCACTTGTCGTTGAACAGGAAAAAGATCCTGAGATCTCCTGTTTGTTTCAAAGGGTCATAAATGAGACTGAAGTTACTGAAGTTCCTGTCTGTTATTTCATTAAAAATGGAATTCTTATGAGAAAATGGAGACCTCCCGAGGTACCTGCTGGTGATGAATGGTCAGTGAACTATCAAATAGTAGTTCCAAAACCTTACAGACAGGAAATACTTAATCTGGCCCATGAAACTCCTTCGGTTGGTCATTTAGGGATTAATAAAATGTATTACAAGATCTTGACTCATTTCTATTGGCCAAAAATCAAAAGTGATGTTGCCAAATACTGTAGGTCTTGTCATACTTGTCAAATGGTAGGAAAACCCAATCAGAAGATACCTAAGGCTCATCTGCAACCTATTCCTACGTTTGATGAAACATTCAATGGAATTATGGTAGATTGTGTAGATCCCTTACCTAAGACCAAGACAAGTATTCAATTAAAGTTAAAAATGAAACTATGGTTTGAAAGTAATACAAGGGAGAGAACTTTTGAGTCTGATAATGGAGTTGTGTTACTCTTGTTCATTCTTCTTACTTTTCTTCAAATTAGATATTACGGCCCTTACAAAGTTAAGAAGAAAATGAATTAAGTTATAGTATTAGTGCTCCTGGGATCTAAATTAATTATAGGAGTACCAGTGTATTGAAAGAAATAGCCATGTTAAATATGTAATTAATTTATTACCTGTCCTACTCGGTGAAGAAATATCGTTGGATTCTACTGATATTGGAGCGGCGAATTGTTGGAATTCAGAAATTATAAACAAATCTAGATCAGAAACTTTCACAGTTGCAAGTGCAAGAAACAAATGAACTGCAAGTTATTATTATTATTATATGAGCACTTATGTCCAGATATTCTTACGAGGACAAACAAAAATTTTCATGACGTTGAAATTGAAAATTTCAAACAGCATCCATGCAGGATGAGTCCACTCAAACAGGAATATTTGAAAAAGGAAATTCGATATTTGCTGGAGAATGATTTTATCAAGCCCAGTAAACGTGATTGGAGTTCACCATGCATACTTTGTTTCAAAACCAAATAAAACTTTCCGTATGTGCACTGATTAAAGTAAGGTGAACAGAGTGACAAAAACAGATTCATTCCCATGAACAAGAATTGACTATTCTATTGATAAAATTGGGAATGTCAAGTACGTCACTAAATTTTGACCTTCTGAAAGGATTTTGGCAGATTCCACTACGGAAAGAGCAAAGGAAAACTCGACATTGCGACTTCAAAAGGACTCTAGCAATATAAAGAAAGTCCATTTCAACGTCTCATAAAAATGTTCATCTCTGGTCTAGAGATTTGTGACGTCATCATTTACAACGACACCTGGAGAGAACATCTAGCAACAATTCGATAATTCTTTAACAGACTCACTAATGTATGTTTGACAATTAATTTGTATAAAAGTGAGTTCTGTTGTGCTTGTGTGCTTTTCCTAGGACATTTTGTGAGACATGGACAAGTTAAAAGGTTGAGGCTATTTCTTGATAATACAATTGTAGATGCTCTTTCCCGTGTATAATTCATTATATTGTGTAATTTTTAATTTCAGATGTAAATTGGTTTGTGATAAAAAGAAAGTTTTATCATATAAACCTTTCTTTTTATTTTATGGGGGAAGGTGTTACGGCTATTGGATTTAATTTATTTACTTTTTTTAAATGTTAAATCCAAATTTGTTATTTTGCCTTTAAAATGAATTGATTGGGAGATTTTTTCTAGAATGTTCAGGCTGACTTAGATTCTCTAATTGTAAACAAGTTTTGACCTTGGCTTGTTTGACCTAAATCCTGACCTTGCTTTAGACATTGTCAACAAGCCTCTTTATCTATTGGTTAATTTCAAGGACAACATTTTATCAGTGGCTGATTTATTCTTCTAGTTCATTCTTTAAGCATGTGACTTGGTGAAGGTAGCTCTTTCCATGACCTTCCAGACTCACATGATTCCTCTTGTTTACTTCAGAAAAACAATATATATAGCTGTGTTTTAGAAGCTAACTTTAGTAGTAGAATATAAATTGGGCTTATTTTAAAGAAGTTGTGTATTTATGTTCGAGTGTTAATATTATTCTGGACTTGTGTCAATTCGTTGGAAAAGAAGAATTATTCTATTTATCTGGAAAAGGACATATGTTTCATAATTTCATTTGGATGATTTAAAAAAAAGAACTGTACCAAGTGACATTGTCAGCCATTTTGGATTATTACATCGTCAAGATTCGAACCTGGAACTATTAGAACATTTATTTATTAGATCTTGCAATTCCATTAGTGGATTATTTTGTGAATTCTAAATTTGTTGGATTTGATTCTCTAAAACTGTAAGTTCAATTGTTTTATTTAAATAATTGTACTTAATAAATTCATTGTTAAAGTTATACAAGCTTGTTAGTTTTCACTCTTTCTGTGTTGCTGCTTATTCGAGCCTAAGCACGTAACATTTTCAACTAATTCAGCAATGAGTTCTCGATATACATCAATGTCCATGACACCGCCGGCAAATAATCGTCTACAGATATCAGCCGCTTCACTAATTATTTCAACGGAGTTGTTTCCAGCTCGCTTTCCACCCATAAGTACTTCTAACCGTGATATATCACTGAGAATATTACCAGGGCATGTCACGGTGTTGGTGAAATCCAAATGATTTCCAATCGAATATCCGCTAGCAGTAACTTTTTTTAGTTGTACCAGTTTAATCATACTCATCAATTCCCTTTTTAAATTCTTTATATTCCAATGCTCTTTTATCTAAACGGCCGATAATCCCCTTATTCGTTTTATACAACCAATTAGCCCATTCATCTCGGCTTATTTTACTATTTTTATACTCGTCTTTTAAAAAGCCCTTTCTGGAATGAAAGCTTTGGGCGGCAAAATTACCAAAAATCTTATAATGTTCGGGTTTTATTAATTGAAATTGTTCGATTTGTGTTATAGCCCCTTTTGTCTATAAAGGGAAAACCTCTTGGGGTGACATCAACAGGTTCTGAATCAGGTGCAGAATCAACAATATCAGCTAATCGTTCATATTCGCGTTGAGTTTTTATATCACTGGATAGCTGTTGTATCCCTGTGCGTATTTGTTCGGTCTCTGCTGCTATCTTTTCAAGCGTATCAAGCAGCGGCGCCTTCTCTGCTCGTTCTTTTTCAGGAATATCTCCGTATATCGCTGCTTCAGTTAACTTTTTCACATCTTTGGTCGCACTTGTTATCGGAGTAAACAGTTGTTCACTTGACACAGAAAAGTCAGTTTGCATTTGTTGTCGCTGCTGAAGTTTTTCGCGAAGTCTGTCTCGTACCGGTATAAACTTTTTAATTGCTGCTAGCCGCTCTCGGGCTAATTTAGTTGTAAGCGATTCACCTACCATATATTGTTTGTGAATTGAGTTTTCAAATGTAAAACTATCACAATTAAAAGCTGAGTTATTAAATAATGTACCATCAAGCTAACGTATCCATCTCCGACAGGGTTAAACTGTACGACGCTATCCGCGAGCGTTTCAGAAATAACATCGCTGGGGGTTTCAGAATTGTAATATCTAAGAACGGCGATGAACGATTTTTGTTAACGACGCGGCAACAACAACAACTACGTGAAAATGGAGGCGTCGCGGTGATTACTTGCTACCACAACCAGATCATCCAGTACGCACATAACTGCATGAGCAAGCCCAAACTGATGAGTATTCTTTCAGGAGAAAATCCTATGTGACAAGTGTAACAAGTGTTACAAAAAACGCTAATATTTTTTTTACTGAAAGCCTATTTTTTATAGTAACGCTCACGTGGTTAGGATACTGGTTTTTCCTCGTTTAACATTTTTCTAAGATCACGAACCTTAGAACTAATTTCAGTTCGTTTTTGATACTCTTGGCCGAGCTTTTGACGTATTGCTTCAACGGTGCTAAATAGCGTTATAAATACATTAATGTCGTTACCGTACAAACAAGCATTGATGGACTTTTGAATTCCTTTCACGAGCCTGTACATCTTAGGTAAAACAAAACGACCCTTACTAGACTGATACTCAATGTCTTCATATTCCGAGGTAATCCTGTCGCAGTCTAGATCTTTAGATAATACTATCCTTCGATTTTTCAAATTTGACATTTCAGCAATAATAGCATTTACATCTTTGATATCCAAATTTTTATAGTATACTGTATCTCTAATTTTAAAAAAAATAACACTCATTTGGCAATCTCGCTGGCGCCCTATGACGTCAGAGAGACTCAGAGGTTACTTTATTAACTTAATTAAGTATCCTTAAAGGATTTATTTCCCTTGAATCGTTTCAGATGTATACGAATTTTATTTTATGGCCATTTTTCTTTGACAGAGATAATTTAGTTATATTTTCTGCAACAAATCGTATTGAAGGACTACAAATATCGAAATATCTACTGGCTTCATTTATTGACTGAAATATTTTATCTTCGTTGGTTTCTGTATCAAATGATTTGACATGTTTTGCCTTTTTGCGTGTTTGCCGGTTCCACCTAATTTTGTATTCTGACGCTGAGTAACAACTCGTAAGTTATCCGATTTGTTATTTTGAGGGAATCCATCAACGTGATCAATCGAAAATCCGTCTTCGATTAATCCGTAAAATGCTTCATAGATTATTCTGTGATTAAGATATGTCTTCTTCCCGGCTGTAAACATCAATATCCCATATTATTTACCCATCCAACCGGTTTCCTTAGTCTGCAATTTTTAACAACACCATCACGGGATGCTTCATAATTAACAAGCACTGGGTGAGGTCTGAAATCTTGGCTTATTTGTATAATAATACTACTTGTCAAATTTATTATTTGCTTTAATTATAAGTCTATCAATGTAGTCTTGAGGGGCTTTTATTCGTTTGTCGCTGACGGAGTCATCGGTAGGATCAATGACTGCATTTTTTATTCGTTTGTCATAGTAGCGTTTTAGTTCCCTGTATCGTTTGCCGCCACAACTGAGACACAACTGCGATTTTCCCCTTACCCCCCCCCCCCCCCCACATCGGAGGCATGGAAGGGGGCCAAAGGAACCGTTGCGAACGCTTTGTAAATGATACCCACAGAATTCGCTTCTGCATGTTTTGTTACATGGAGTTGATCCAATCATTAGCCACTTGCAGTGATTCATTATACTATATTTTTCTATTTAAATACTTGTTTTAATTATAACATGGAGGAGTTCGAGAGATTATCAGCAATTAAGCATTACAAAAACGTTAAATTTAATCTCGATAGAACCCTCAAAGATGTGCCAAAACGGGCAATAACTGACAGAGCCCTGATAAATAAAATACGTGATTGTATTAATGAATTCAAGCACGACGGTGCATTTCATAGCTGGTCAACATTTCGAATTCATGGCGTTTTTGAAACCACCATGAACGACAGCAACGCAGCGTTGATGTTATCACAACTTGGCAACAAAAAGTATTTTTTTAGAGTGAAATTCATTATCCGTGTAGAATCAGGCGGTTGGATTATACGAGACAAATTTGAATCGATTCTCAAAGACAAGAAAACAGTCGTTGTTATCCGCGATTCTAAGCCGGGTCTGTTAACTGGAATCGACAAACCATACTATGAACGAGCATATCCTGAAACAGCAGTTGTGTATGGGATATATCCGTTAAATGAAAAACCCGATATAGGAAAACTAAAACCAATGAAACAGTCGTCGCCGGCGACTTCATCGCTGAATTGTGAAGCAGCACGAATAACAGAACATTTTACAAATGCATCCCGAGGGAACAAACTTACCGATCTACGGCGTAGCGAAATAGCTCAATGGGAGTTAACGGTGAAAGACCGCGGAGCAACTATTAGCGATATAGCAAAATTAGAAACGTCGCTGAGATTTCCAATAACCGTTACAAAGATAACCGGAGAAGTTTTATGCGAATCAAAATATAAATCAAAGGGAGCTCCAATCAAAATTATTGATCATAACGAACACGTATGGACGCCCGCGGTCACAATATTTCCACGAAACAGAACGATAAAGTACATACCCGACGAATCCTTACGAGAAGAATTTTACAGGGATGGTTTTCTCGTTGAAAAGAAACTATTCGATGCTATTGCGCGTTTCAGTAAAACGACCCCGTATCGGTGTGGTTACTTCGCAGCACTGTAAACGACACGCATACCTTTGACCAGTTTGTAAGACCAAACGGTGAATTATACCGCACTGAAGCATTTCACAACAAAATGAAAAAAACTGCTAGCGGATTTTTAACGGCGTGTGGCGAAGCCACCAACAATGTTGAAATCATCAGCGATGATGAACAATTATTGACAAACTGTTTTACAATCCCGTCGGTTGCAGCTCATTTTGCAAGAATCAAAAACGCATGGAAACCAACACGCGTAGAATTCTTGCCAGACATTGAGGCTAGTTGTTTAGAATTTAATTATGGTGGTTTATGGAATAACAAATACGACCATGATAATATCATTTCAGTTGATATGGTTGCTTGTAATCCAGCGAGTTTTCTTGGTTATGGAGAGTGTACTGAGTATTTTAAACGATTTGGACACCCCCGTACATGAAATGACTCGTGTTGCAATTAATGGTCCGCTGCCTGATTTTGATTTAACTGGATTCGCTCGAATAGTATCATTTGAATTTTCAGCAGGACTTCATCGCTGTTGTTATATTTGGATTGGTAGACACATGTCTGAAAAGAAGTGGCTGCCAATAGTGTTATTACGGTTCATGATTCATACAAAAATGTTAATTTCGCTGACGGTCAGTGAAGCAATTATATCATATCGGAAACAAACCAATGTCTGGTTGCCAACACCGGAACGTCTTGATAGTATAATTGACGAATCCAGAAAACATATTGATGCCGACGAAGAATATATCATTGAGTGGTCCAAACGGGTATTTAATCAACGAAACATCGAAGCAAAAGATCTCGGCAGAAGAATAATCGGAAAATTCAATCAGGGAGGAACAAAATGCGACTATAGACGATATTGTTCACGGCTGATTATGGATAACACCGAATATGACTTTGTAATTGCGGATGCAGTATCCAAAAACATATATGTGTATCGTAAAGATGCTTTTTTGTCCGATGGAACAAAATTGGGTACAGTCGTTACTTACAGCGACGGTTACAGATCCCCGTATACACATTTGAGGTCGTCGATGCTGGGTTATGCTTGTATTAATTTATTTTCAATGAGTATCATCAGGAATCACTTGTAATTGTTCGCGTGTAAAACCCCGCTGTGGGGCAGTTGAATCCAATTTATAGATTGGAGGTCTACCAGTTGATCGTGTTATAGTAGATATGCTATGCGTAGTGACACTCCAAATAGGATCAGTAGCCCTTTTTTACCACCTTCGAGTTCTCCTGATTCATATAAATATCTCACGGTGACATTGCTGAGAATTGGCTGAGAAACGCTATCCCGCTGTGGTTGTGGTAAATACTTTTTTTTTATTGCGTTGTTAGGTTTCATATTGATTGCTCTGGTAATCTCGTTATTTAGCGCTGCAACTACCCCTGGTAACCTTTTGACCCATTCACGGGATCGCTTTTGTTGGATGAATTCTTTTGCGTATTGATATCCAAATATCCAACTTCAGGTGATGATTTTGTTTTTAGCGGTTCTGCTTGTTTGTATCGACTCGCAACGTCAACTACGGTTAGCGCGTATTTGTAACCGTTGTCATGTGGTAAAAACAATAAATCAGCTTGATGAACTTCATTGGGTCCGGTAACATCAAAATGCGAGAAATTGATTTGTATTGGACGCGGTAGATAAATTTGCCATATAGCCTGTTTGGATAACCAATTAGCCGCAGTGGCCTTTTTCACTTTTGCGGCGTTGGCGAGTTTATTGATTGCAGCGTTACCCCTCTAGTATCCCCTCGGAGAATAATAAATAGATTCCATATTATTAATTACCAGCGCCCATCATCAATTTGCGTTTCATAGCTGATTTTACCAACCACGAAGCCAATTTTTCTTTGAACGATTTATCAGGAATAGCATTTAACGCATGAATTATTTTCACATCTGCGAGATGCCTGTTTTGCATATTGCTGCTTTTATAAGCAACATCATGAACATGACTCGCATTATCAATAGTGTTTATCGGATACTCGCCGGGTCGGGGCTGATTTTGATCATCAAGTCTGATATCTAATCGTGTTCCGGGGCCACAGTAGCTATATCCTGGAAGGTGCTTTTCTCCGGGGTACTTTGCCCATGGGGTTCCAGGGAGCTTTGCCGATTTGGCTGCGATATCACCTCCTCGTTTTTTTTAAAAACATCTCCGGATTTTATAGAAACAAATCTAAACTTTTTTATACCACATGTTGCACACCTACCAGTAAGTGCTGATCTGTTATTTTTAGTTGTAATCGTCGTCACATCATTTGTGTTAGTACACGTTTTACACTTCACACAATATAGATCCTTAATTTATGCATAGAGATATGAATATAATTGATGTTTCAGCGACTAAAACAAGAGAACCAGTTAAGCATCATGCAGCACTACCAAACTCTATCCGCGCAATTATAATCGAGCCATCTGGATCCGGCAAGACGCAATTGTTGCTCAATTTAATAGTGAGATGGATGAAGTGGGATAAGTTGTATTTAGTTGCTCCTAGCGTAGATGATCAACGATGCTATGAAGTGTTAAAGGATTTTAACGAGAATGCATCAGAAATTAAGGGTGAGAACGCCATTGATTTTATAACTGATATTGACGAGGCACCATCCGTGGATGACCTTGATGGGAGCATTAACAATTTAGTCGTATACGACGATGTGATGTTAGACAATCAAAAAACCCAGATAGAATATTTTCCCGAGGCAGGCATAAAAACACCGATGTGATATATGTCACTCAAAGCTACACTCAGATTCCAAAAGTGATCAGAGATAACTGTAATATTCTTGCTGTGTTTAACGGCGTTGATACACATACGTTACGAAATATTTGGCAGACATGGTGTTCCGATATGGACTTCAATCAGTTTAGAGATTTCTTTAGTAACGCTCAGTCAACACCGCATGGATTTATAACAATAAATTTGCATGATCCTCGGACACGATATCGTATCTGACTCGATCAAATATTCGGTTGAAATCGTAAAAACCCATAGCAGCAGGGGGGCGATGACATCACGACGAGACCGTTTTTTGACTAAACGATGAAAACGGCCTTGGAGTATGATTTGCGAAAAACTTATGTTTCTAGCAAGTAATCCTTTTTTTTCGGTTGAAAAAGAAGGATTCGAATTAATTCTCTCGAAATGTTTGTTAGATTTAGAGCAAATGATGTCTGGAGCAAATGTCCGATTCGCCCCCCTCCCCCCCCCCCCCTGCTGCTGATTCAGATACAATTTCGTCTGACCTACCATTTGACTATACTTAAACAACTAAGATAAAGGCAAAATCAATATTCGTTCATGACTATGTAAAATGAACACCCCTATATTTTTTATGTCGTATTAGTACATATAACGGCACACCAATGGAGTATTTTATTATAAACTTCATTGACAAATATAAAAAACATTATTGAAGAAATATGTGTCATACTTTTTAATTCATATATCAACACATGTGAAAAGTGCATGCTTATATTTTAACAACGAAATTTACGAAATATCTCATCACGCCATTGGTGTTCCTACAGAAGATATACCTAAATCTAAACACATTAGCACTTTGTGAGCTAGATCAAATCAATCGAAACTTCATTACATTTTATATATGAAAAGGAATGATGTTTCGAGGAAGAAATGTAGCATAGCACCGTTCGAGTCTTTGTAAAGTGAATATTCCCTACGTGCATGACAACGGTGTTAAACTCACTTTAATACATTGTTTTTGTGGTCCGATATAATGAAATAGTTTTCAAAATGTAACAAATGCAATTTACTACGACATATTAATTCAACTTCCGCTCTCTTAAATCACTGATATTTGTTATCATAAATCTATCAACGTTAGGTGAATTGCGAGACGGTTGAGTTGTGTGAATTCAATTTTATTGACTTTAAATCTGGAGTTTGTTTTATTGCCAAAGTATCTTTTTCATTTCCCAAACAAACACAAGATATATTGCATTTTTTATGGCAAAACGACATATTTAAACTCCTATTTTTGTCACTTTAGTACTCAAATGACTTATAACCACTATTAATATAAAATAGATAAAGTTCTCTAGTCCTTACTCTTTACTCTCAAGTTGTATAGCGTATAAGGAGCAAATCAAAGTTAAAAATAGCGCATGGTATCATAACATGGGTTACTGCTTAACATATATACAATATCGGAAAACAACAACGCTAAATGTTGCAAATATTTTGAAAAATGAGTATATTTTATCTGTATTCATTAATCTTAAACTATAGGCCTGGAAATGTAAAATATAATATTAATATTTGTCTTTCGTCACAAACAAAGATGACAGAACATGATGAATATGATCACCTATTTTTGCTATTGTTAGAGTGTACTTTATCTTTCGATAACATTTAAGCGGATCAACAGTTTCAACAGGTAACCATTTTAGCAATAAATAATTCAATAATTCTGCATCTATTCTTCTCAACATTAATATCATCATTTCTTGTCTAAAATGTGCCTGCACGTTATGAAGCAAGCACAATACATTTTTTGGTAGAGATTCTTGGGCTCCAGTTATCGAAAATCTAGTACAGTATCACGTGTATATTGCACATTTGAGTTATCCGCAACCAGTATTGTCTTATGAATGTATGGTCGTAAACTGTCTCTTCTCAAGATATTGTGTATTTAGAGTTAGTCCGAGTGTCACCTGTCATTTCACAGCCTGCATTCAATACGTTGACACCACAACTCAACTATCCAGATAGCTATCTCTGGTTTGGAAAGGTTAGAAGAAAATAGGACAACAACAACTTACATATTTGTTTAGACTGATGTATGAGCTTTAGGCTTCTAAAGTCAATTTGCTTGAATACATCTTAAAATGTAATTTATGAATCAGCCTGATATTTAAGATGCAACAAATATTTATTTACGCAGATATATATGTACACCATTTTGTATTATAAAGCAAACGTAGATGTCCCTTTAGAACATCAGGATATTGTTACTTGACACAGAGACCAAAATAAATACGTAATATGTTTATCGCGCAAAGAAACGATATTTTTCATCTGGTTTGAAAGGCTAGCTAATTAGGTTGCTCATATGTTCATTCAAAGATGCTGCTTTATCCGCCAACTTGGAAAAAGCAATTGCCAAATAATTCATTGAGCGTTTTAATATTTTGCCGTTGATGTAACATGACCTTATAGTCATCAAATACTAAGCCTTCTAGAGAACTTTAACAGATAGATCATCGGAGGTAGCGTTATCCTATTGCTAGACCAGTTTAGTGCTACACAATTTTCAGTAAACAGTTTTATGAACGTTTGATATAATACTGGGTTTTTTAAACTTCTAAACAGGGTTCTGTAAGATACATTTATACAGATTATATTCATATGAGTTATAGTAATAGATCTTTGTCCAATTAATTGTGGCACATTGCAACTGGATTTAAATCTTATCTTTTTTGTTGTTGCCTTGTTTGTCAGTTGTGTCCGTATATTTAACACCATATCTCCTATATAAACTAAAATGTCTGAAAACAAATGTTGATCAAAATAAATTTCGATTGAGAATGCATCCATCGCAAAACAGGTACTAAATTTACGAAGATCTGCAAATACAATAACACAGCAAGAAATGTAAGGTTAGATATTTACTAACTTTCTTTCGATTTGAAATTGTTTTGAATACAGATGTATCAAACGTCGAGGAAAGATTTATTTGCCAGTGAATGTATATCTGTGAAAACATACTTTGTAGATTATATACTGTTCACACGCAAATGTTGTTCCCAACATATACGTAAGTGTGAACAGGTAAAATATACAATTAGAATAAAAGGGAACAAATCAAACATTTCCAAGCAATACTATTTAAGAAAATAATACGACTGAAATATGAAATATACGCATTTCAAGTGGTTTATTCCGGATATACTAGTACCAATTATATTTTTGTCATCGTCTTAAAGAAAGAGTTTCAGCTTTAGACTTATGCATCAATTTTAAAAGTACAACTTGTATTATACACTTACTTAAAACAGTGAGATCCAAAGATAGCTTTGGATTTGGCTGCGAGCTTTGTCGAATGAAGAGGGTCAAACTGTAGGTTCCTCCATCTTTTGTTGTTATGTTTCTGATAATGAGGCTGTCATTTCCAATAATTGTGACTGTGTTATTGAAGTTTGGTTCTAAGATTGGTAAATCTTTGTACATCCAATTAGCTATGCGTATCGTCTTCTCGTTCTTTGTATAGGACCAGGTTTTGGCGTCTACGTACTCCTTGGGATTCAGCTCGTATTTCCATTTAAGTTCGACCGCCTCGTCTTCACATGCGATTATTTGCGTAGAATCATTTTTCAATGTCAGGGCTATGAAGTAATATAAAATTCACATACATGACTGAATGTTCTTAAATAATAAAAAATACATTCAGAATAAAGTAGTGAACTTACAGAAAAGCTAAATAAATATCACCTGCATTGGCGCTTCATATGTGTCTAAATTAAATGAAAGTTATTTCTTGCAGATGAAAAATAACAGACAAAATTAATTACAGTTATATAGATAGAGATTAATAACACACTAACTGCCTTGTCAACTTTTGTGTATGTAACTCAGTTGGAAATGAAATGTTATTCCTGCGCGAATTCTCAATCAAGACTGTTTATCTCCATCCCTAGTAAAAAAAATGTTACTTTTCTAAATGTTTAAATTAGGATTTAATGTACATCATGCGAAAACCGACATGAAGTTTTTAAATAGCATATGTATTACTCGTATTTCAGAAATATCCTTACCACTGAATGTCACTCTCCGATATGGCAATCGATTCATAAATTCTTTCCTTGGATTTAATGAGGATAAATAAATAATAATATGTAACAGTATCGGATTAAGAGCTATGTTATACGTGCAATCAGTCACAAAATGTAAATGATGATTGAATTATAACTCTGATATAATGTATTGCATTGGACGTATATCCATATATATGTGAAAAATCACAATAATGCTGCGGAAAGCCGTTGGTAGGAGCATTCATGTATAGTTGACACACCGCAAGCTCTCAAAGTGATTAAATCTCAACTAAGCAAACGGTTGTTACAGCGGAATACGACAGATGGCTATGTGTGCATCATTGAGATGGTTTAGAGGTTAGCATGTATAAGAGCATGATTGGGGTAATATTTCAGGTAAATAGGTCTATAACGTATCATATCTGGGTAATTAACAATATTCTGTAACAAAAACACTTCAAAGATACGATGACATGAAATCGTGTCCATAGGAATTAATACTTATTTCTACTACCCTCAAATGTTTAAATTGCAAACGCACAATTTTATATATATATATATATATATATATATATATATATATATATATATATATATATATATATATATATATTATGAGGAACGAAACACAAAACACAAGACAAACTAAGTATTCATACATAATACGGTAATAGATTATGCAATAAATCGTTTGAATTTATCATTTTTGTCAAAGATAAAAAGTCAAGAATAGTAAAAGACGATGACTTTCACAAGATATATGTCCAGTGTGCAGCACTACCCGTGAAAGACATTAATTAGAATACCTTTGACTAATTAGAATTACTTACATTAATTAGAATACCTTTCATTAATTAGAATACTTTTCAATAATTAGAATCCCTTTCATTAATTAGAATACCTTACATTAATTAGAATACCTTTCATTAATTAGAATAACTTACATTAATTAGAATACCTTTCATTAATAAGAATACCTTTCATTAATTAGAATCCCTTTCATTAATTAGAATACCTTTTGTTATGATGTGCGTAATGTTAATGTTTTATTCCTGCAAGATCAATCTACACGTTAATAATCCTTGATTTTAATTGTTCATTTTATTTATAAATTGAAGGGGGTTGTGATCACTTAACAAACGAATTGTGTAAGGAGCTGAAATTATATACACTTCAAAGTACTGAAAAGCCAATATCGAAGTCAAATTATTGACATGTGCAAGGGTTCAGCAATTTCGGAAACCACCGAGTCAATTTTTCAATAAAAGCCATCTGTTCCCGAACCTCGCAAGAGATCTTTTTTAATGATAGCCACAGTGCGTTCAGATATAGCATTTTCCGAAACTTCTATAGGTTTATTTTCAACGTTTCTCGCAAGATATCCTAAACATTTAATTGCAAACACAGTAACACTCCCTTTTACCCAAGGTGTCAACGTTACAACACTGAAGAATTTCTGAATGAAATGATTTTACAGCTATCGTCTTAGATATGATGTCAGCACCGATAGAATTACCTAAACCATATGCTATCGTTATTATTAACCCTTGCAAAGTTGAGGACGAACCTTTTATACGATATGGCATTAGTTTATTTCGATACCGTTAATCTGGAGTTAAAGTGCTGACATTTCATTTGCTCTTTCATTTAATGAAATGTGCCGGAATCCCTTGAAAATTCAAAATTAGTGACATATTTTGCATTTCCAATTGTCTTCAACCCTTTGTCGATTTAATCTGTGCTGGTGATACTGTTCGGGTTTATATAGTTTGCGTATGTTGAAAGTATTATCTGGTTTCGGCAGTGAAATATGTTGAGAACTCCATTTATTTTAAGTGGTTCCTTGAAATAACTTTCAAGAAAACACTTGCTCTCTGATCATCACAGAATTTCCGCTGTCATTATCTGGTTCTGAGTCTCTCCAATTTCCAGATTGTTTTCAAACAATTGGTTTTAGAGACGATTCATTCTGAAAGATTCTGTTTCAAAAGTTAAAATCTACAATTTTAGCCTCTTTATTGATTTTTGTGTCGTAATATTTGGTTACATGTGCTCATATTCAAATAATAGCTGTTTTAGTCCACGTATTTGTCTCGTGTTGTAGATGAGAACATTTGGTGTCCTGATTATTCAACATGTCTGAATTGTAAAGACTGGTTAAACCAACGTTACTTCAGTCCTATTGCATTCCATCGTTTCAATCCGTGTTTAGGATAAATACAACTAAATTGACTGAAAGATTAACATTATCTATCGCACATTTTCATTTAAAAGATTATTGATATAATTTAAGTAACTTAATGTTTTCAACATTATATTTCTGTCATGCCTTAATTTCCAGTTTGATTGAGGATGGTTAAGATTAAGTCTTGCTACTTCACAAACTTTTATTTGAAATGAGAAACAGTGAAGATGACAGCTTTCTGAATCTTCAATTGAAAAAAGTTTTTCCATTAATATGTTCAATGGCCCTCGTACAGAATGTACAAAAGCTAAGTCAACATTTTTAAAACAAAGAGACTCTTCAACTGATTATCAAACATCAAGCAAATAACTTTAACAACTTCACCCCAGCTTTCTCCGTATCTAAACAATATGATGAATCATATTCTTTCAAGTCTGAAGAATCTTTCTCAAGCACCCTGGCTTTCAGGGAGACAGCAGAACATTTAAACGATTGGATGCGTAATCCATGCACAACTTGCTGGAACGTTTCAGACATATAATTCAACCCTTGATGAAATTGTGTAGATTTAGGGAAGTCAAACTGTGTCAGAAATCTATATCAAAGCGTTTAATTTAGTGTACGTTTAAATATTACTCAAAGGAATTGGTTGACTGACTTGATCTTAGATCACAGACTGGTAAGTCTACCATTATCCTGCTAAATGGTTCGTCAATTGCAGGATCAGGTTACAGATCAGCCATTTCATTGGTGTTTCCTATAATTTGCAAAATGTGAAATATACACACTATTTGCAGTAAAGTCTCAAAATTAAAATGAATTGCTTCATAATCTTGTCTTATTAATCCAAAAGATTTCTGCAATAAAAAAATGAATTGCTTCATAATCTTGTCTTATTAATCCAAAAGATTTCTGCAATAAAAAAATGAATTGCTTCATAATCTTGTCTTATTAATCCAAAAGATTTCTGCAATAAAAAAATGAATTGCTTCATAATCTTGTCTTATTAATCCAAAAGATTTCTGCAATAAAAAAAATGTATTGATCATTCTCATGAGCTCTTTGTGTCATAGCTCTAGTAACTGCACATGCAGAGTAACAAATTAGTGATCCAATCATAACAAGATCGAACTGTTGATGCAAACAAGGCCTGCAAGTTTCAAGTAGAATAACTACAGCCCTATCTCCAACTGATCATTGCCTAGTAATAAATAAATACTATAGATTGGTTACGAAATGAGAATACCGACTTCAACAGGTTCGAAATTAAGTATCATGGAATTTTTAAATAATGGAGAGGAAGATTACCGAAACTACTCACCTCTTTGAATAGGTCGGCTTTCACTAACAAAAGGCTTCTCATATAAACTAATCTAAGAGTCCCCAACATCTCTCAATATCGTAATTTGGATAGGCTTAGCTGAACCGGTAAAATGTGATGTAAATCCTTCCGACATTAATGGCTCATACTACACATTAATCAAATCAGCCAAAGGTTTGTTTGACCAAATAAGTATGTATTGCATTCGTTACATGACCGTGACATTTACCTATAACTCTGTCTTATTATGTTGCTCATTTGGAATCTGTAGCAATCAGATATGACGTGACCTTTCTACTTCAATAGGTGCACATATTAGGATTGATGATGAGTCTTGTCAGAAATTAAATACAGACATGTTGTGCCACATTGAGAATTGGAAGTGATCGTATCAATTAAAATGATATTTTCTACTAATAATAACTACTGAGTGGAAGACTTGCAAAGTAAAGAAAGTTTGCGAGGCAGGGTATAATCGTCAGCTTTACGAGCAGCATTGTCTAAACTTTCGAACCTTTGCTCATCAAGGTAGGTCTTAACGTCAGTGTGGACGCATACCTCGTTTACTATTATGAGGTTTTAGTAGTTTTCACTAACCTTCCTGACGGAGCACCATCTATCTAATAAATTTATAGCTACAAACCCTTGTCTATATGACATACTGTTTATTGCCTTGTAATGTTGTGCCGATAAATTAATTTGTATAGCGTACCGCATATAACGTCATTACGTGTTATCTTATATGTCCGTGTCATTCTTAGTACACTGTGTTCGATTTATTTTCAGCTGATCAGAACTGTCCATGGTGATCAGAGCTGACCGTGGTAGCTGTGAAGCTGACTATGGTGGTCAGGGTTGACGGCGTACCACCTGTAGAGCTGACCATAAACGCTGTTCATGACGGCTGTGGTGCTGGTCATAGCGGCCGTGAAGCTGACGACGGAGATGGCGACGGAGCTGACGACGGAGCTGGTTGAACGGCTGCCGTGCAACTGATTGAACAGTGTACAACTCGTTGAGTAGCATGTGATCGGGTGGTGTTGACAAATTGGTGGGCGCAGATTGCTTAATTGACCATGGAAATGTATGGTGGTCAGTGACTACCTGTAATGCAAACTGCTTGATTGGATACATGTATATGGTTTGACCGAATTTCATTTATCGTCTGCATATCATGAGTTCCAGTCGTTATAATATTCTTCGGATTTGACGTTGGGCGGCATGTGTTCACTGAAACCTTCTTGAAATGTGTAGTTTCTAAATGTGGAGTCATTCTACACCTACATGATTAATTTTAGTAGCAGTTGATGAATCTGTGCTGTCAATCACATCACTATACTTAAAGAAAGCGCTGGTTTCCTATGACCGTTAAAAGAAATTATTTATGTCAATACCTTATCCAAACACTAAAACTGGCAAAATTATTGCTGCATGTATTTATCCTTAATCTGTAGCTCTTAAAAAGGTTACATGATCATGTACAAATGTGCAATCAGGGCAATTTCGTACAGCTCAGGCTGTGCAATATTTCAGGACCAATGTGTGATGACACGTTTGCAGTGAGATAGCAACGTATTAAATACATTGATGGTTACTACCATTTAAACAAGCAACATAACTTTATTTATCATGGCTTCAAAATTGCAACAGACAGCGTAAGCATCAGTCTCTGACGAACACATTCAGCTCAATATCGATGAATTATCCTCGTTATTTGAATTTACAAATTAAGTACTTCTTGTGGCAAGTACACAGCAAACTAGCTTCCCGCTTTTAGCAACATTACTATGTGACGTCCACCTCGCGCACAATACTATATTTGAGAATATCATCGATGTCAAAAACCGAATAAGATCTCAGTTTACACCAATTGTTCTTTAAGGCACTGAGAATTTCTCTGGATACTCATCTCCGTTTGCTGTTCAACCAGTGGAAGCTGATGATGAGCACGGCATGCACAGGAGTCAATACCGTCGTGAGGGCTTATACATCAGAGTTGACAAAATTTCCTCAGTTATGAATATTATGGTATCAAATGAATTAGACTTGTATATCTGGATTTCAAGCTGAATCTTTCATAACTTTCATGGTTTTACACTCAGTAGCGAAATGAGAGACTCATACTTCTCGGAGTCACGTATTACTTAACTAGGCCTTACGGAGGACGTGACAAAATGACATTTGCAATAGCCCCAACCCAAAATTTTACGTTCTTAATGGCACACAATGACATTCCTGCTATGTCAGTAACTTTTAACAATAAAGACTTGCAACTTATATGTTTACCTCCAGAGATGCCATTGGCTTCCATTGGCTTCCACAATAAAAATATTACTGAAACATAGACAAGTATCACGACCTGTTAATATCACCAGACAGTCATGATATGGAGAACAGAGCACTTGGTGAGCTAGCAATACAAATGTCTCACCACAACGGAAAATACAAATAACTGTTGGAAGAGTATCTACACCGACATGGGATAGATATGTCCAAGTTCACAATCACGTGCAACGAGACTGCAAAGAAAATATACACTGAGTACAGCCACATCTCAGAGCAGCTTCAGCCAATCCGCGGTCAACTTCGGGTAATTGCATCTTAGTCGTGTTACATAAGCCCAAAGTACTAACTTCGAGAGGTATTGGGGGTTGATTTTCTACAATAGTACCGATGTATTATGTAATGAATCAGTCACGACAGCAGCAAATCATTTGGAGTATATAACGGCTTATAAATCTCGATTTATCGGCTGGAAAAAGAAAAAAAACAAGTTGTATTCAAGAAAGGTTTGAACAGCCGCATCACAGTTACAAACCAAGAAAAACCCAGCTATAAAACCTGTGGACAGAGTGAGTAGTATTTGTGAATTTTTCTGAGCATATTGTTGGGCGTATAGAACACTGTCGTTGCTGCAACTAAGATATTTTGGAAATGTTCGCTCTCTTTGACCTCATCGCTGTATTAATAGTATATAACAACGATAAAGAAACTACCCCCATCCAATCATTTGTGGAAATAGAGTTTCATATTTCGCTTATGACAGAGATTATATTGTATCTGTAACCAATGCATTAGGCGAATCCAAGCAATTTTCATCTTAAACGATAACGAGTGCATAGACAAAATGGTGGATGGTGTTTACGCGACACTTGCAGCTGTGTTTGCAGGTTTGAACGGGATTGGCATCTTGTCAACAACAATTGCTGCCCAAATCATCGTTGCCTTGAGAACGCAGCTTTAGGATATGAATGGTTTCCACGACTTGAAATTTCGTTTGCCGGAATCTATTATCGAAATCCATCAAAATACAATGAAATCCACGTCCTGTTAAAAACGCAAAATGTATAGCATGCGGCCATAAACGCCATCTACAGGGAAGAGTAAATGTTTGTTCTCGAAAATATCTATTAGCATAAAGCGATACAAACTACAAAATATGGATAAAATCGCACACGCTTGATTAAATTGCAAAAGTCGCTACAAAACCAGACGCATGCACTGAAATCATGAAAGGTCTCGCTGTAATTTGTGAAGCAGCTCACGCCAGCTGCAATCAAAATTGTCAACGGCACGAAAACATCAATAAGAAAACAGCATCTGGACATTTGGCTAATGAGTATCCTAAAGCATATATAATGCATTGCCTGGATGGGCCCACTGTCCAAGTACAGCCAAGTCTTCAATACATTCAGCATGAGTCTCTAACATTATATTAAGCAACTCGTTCAAGAAATAAAGGTAATATCAGATCCTCGCTCTCCACTAATCTATCCATTGCTTCATTGTGTTTATTTGTTTTTCATTAGCTTTCTCTAGTGCATGTTTCAAAGCTATCGCAGACACTGGAACCTGGTCGCAAAGCAAATTGCCGACTTGCAATATTATTTAATCTCGGCTTCCAGCTCAAATCATCTCATAAATGTGAATTAGCAGGGTAAACATAATCTTACATTGGTCATGGAAGCAAAAAGGGAAGTTCTAGCACTATCATAAATTGTGATATTGTGTTTAAATTCTAATCTGACCATCATATCCTATTAATTGTCTTTTTATCCATGCATACATAATATGTATACGCATTAAAAACAATACGTATTAAACCAACATAAATAGTGTACACAATAAGATATGTCTCTTTGGCCAGGACCTATTGGTTGTAGCAAATAACAATCTCATATTGTAAGATAATCACACATATTGATCTCATCTTATCTTCGAACCGACGAAACACTGTATAAATTCTCAAGTCACTGGCAACCATTGGCTATGCTCCTTTATCATCAACGACATCACACTGAAACAATCTTTTACAAATCAGTAAATTGTACCGATCGATAAGAGATCGAGTTTGAAAGAGACGTTTTATTTGCTCATTCTAACAGCCATTATTGATCACTGCAGTAATAATATATTACTTGCTCACACACAATGAAGCGCCGGTGATAAAATAGCGTAGTGGATTGTAGCCTCTGGTTTGCGAGAACACGATATGGTGTTTCAACGCCATAAATGTAAAACTTAATAACCATTCCTCTACTGGCACCTGTATCACATAAGGTCAGTACCAGAAAAACACACTGTTATGAGTGTCTGTTATCGGTCTTGTGCCAGTATATTTAAAATTCTTGCAGGTCCTTCATGAGTACATAAAACTCCATATCAACAAATTCGGCTTGAATTTTCAGTGCAATTCACATATGTATCGGTCAGTAACTGTAGCATAATGATACTGACGTAACGCTACCGGATAGAGTTATAAATCATTCCAATCAAGAATCGACACGTAGTGGCACATATCGCTCATCTCTTGTTTATTTGCGATCAAATGAAAGGATTTTTCTTTTCAGTTCCCCAGATTTAGCTCAAAGGAAAAAGTTCGAGGTGTGCTAAAACAAGCTCACTCTCTACCAAAACCTCAAATATGAAATTACGACCATGTAAGGAAAATGAAATTTTACAGCTTCTAGAAAATAGTAAGGTAGGAGATCATATCATAAGTCCACTTAAATATATAAGTAAACGTTATTCATACGTAATTCACCTACCAGTGACAGACAATATGTGAAGGATGATAATTGTACAGGCTGCGACTTGCGAATATGTCCCTGGACACATTATGTCTTTCTACTGGAAAGCTTGTATCTGAAAGAAATGCAAATCATAATTAGGTGCTGTACATGAGCTAGATATTGCCAAGATGGTTATGCACCGCTTGTGCCATTAAAAGATTTTCTTCTGCAATAATAGCATTTTGTTTTGTTAAAAACTGCATTACAATAGGCGAAAATAATCATATATGCTTTACAAATCCTTGTGATTGCGTATAACCCGTAAAAGTTTAATATTTATGTGAACTGAAATAAACGTTAAACACTTACAACACTGAACATTTATCATATTCCAATAATTCCAATTTCACCAAAATTCTTCTTAACTCTAGGTAATGAACTCAAAGAATTTTGACACCCAAAATTTGATCTCGTCATTATCATTTAAAATGTATCTCACCTTACCAGCGAGTGATGTCATATAAGACTAACATGCAAATTAAGGTAACCAAGAATCATGATTCAAGCTATAGCTTTGATCATAGGTGATTCATAACGTTTTCATTTAAACGTAGTTGCAGATATACTAGGTATCACATTATTTACAATATTTGCTAACAATCTATACATGTAAGTCTTTGGACCAAGCGTATCTGAAAATGTTGAAAATGAAATCACTTCATACTGAGTAAAAATATTCTAAATTAAAGATGAATTAAAATTGAATAAATAAAGGACACATTATATATCTGGTGAACCTGTTCATTCTGGCATTAATAAAGACAAATCAATTACTCGACATGAAAATATGATAAGCATTCAAAATATGTACATACATACATACATATATGTATGTATGTATGTATGTATGTATGTATGTATGTATGTATGTATGCATGCATGCATGCATGCATGCATGCATGCATGTATGTATGTATGTATGTATCTCTATATGTATGTATGCATGCATGTACGTACATACGTGTGTGTGCGTGTGTGTGTGTAATAATGTAAGTACGCATAAATGTGTAAATCTGTCTTTGCATGCATTATAACAAAATTTGTCCCATATACCTTGTTTGTTGTATTGCTTGTTTATTAAAGGCAAAAAAATGCAGCGGAGGGCGAATTTTCTTTCAAAAATGTTGGGACATTTAAGTCTATCAACTGATTAAATAATATTTAAAAGGGAATTCGAGGGTGTACAGTCAAGTATGTAGAAGTTCTGATTATGAAATGCCAGCTCTCTGAAACCTTCGTACGTAGGTACGTAGAGTAACAAATCTATCGTCCCCATATTGAACTCTCGCATGGCAGTGACCGGCAGATCACGAACGAATTATATGCCATATTGTATACACAGAAGATGATGACGTAAAACAAGCACGCTACGAGACCATGCAAAATATAAACAACGGTGAGCATGATCTTCCGATCTTGTTTTTTTTTTCTCACAATCCTTTTCCTTTCTAATTTTAATTTTGAGTGGAAACACTGACATGTAATTAGAACTACTTTTATAGTTATATTTGAAAGTTTTGTGGTACAAGAATGATTTTAAATCGACGTGCTTTGTACAGTAATGGAAACCTCCACATGTACTCTATTTCTAGCCACGTAGTATTTGCATTCCCTCACGTTCCCACCTTTACATTTTAGAAACGAAAAGCATCAAGGATATTTAAAGATGACTAAACCTGAATAATTTGATTAATCAACTGATAAATTCTAGCAAGATTGTCACCAGTGGATCCCTAGCACCAATCCTTCTGGCGTTTTGAACAAAGCGGAAAATAATTTGTGTTCTGCTTCTCAAAGTTAATACTTTACATACAAAAAGGTTTTAAATACGAGGTGGTTTATATATATATATATATATATATATATATATATATATATATATATATATATATATATATATATATCTGCGACTCGAATATGGAATCCAGGTCCAAACATCAGGGCTTGATCATAAAAAGTGTACACGCACAAACGTACAGTCACTTTAAGTTTGCACATTTTTTATTCTTGCGCGTCTTTATTTATGCACACTGAGAATATAGACACTTAGACTTTGCTTTGGTGCACCGATTTGATGAAAGTAGGCGACCTTTTAAATTATGAACCACCCCTCACACCTTACCTGATCTAGCCCAGAAACAATCCAGTATGTGCTGTTGAAAATACTGGTTATCTAATATATACTGTTGCGAAGAATAAATATCTTTCCCATAGGTTTATATTCAAATGTTTCAGGGGATAATCGAAGGCGATCATGTGATCAATCTTATCAACGGTGTCAAACTCGATAATAATTTATCAAATCTGAGAGTTATCACGCAGCATCAGAATTGTGTATGTGATGGGACTGGCAAATGTTCAAAAAATGACAAGAATAGTTAAATCTACAAATAAAGAGACTGACAAAGAAATAATATTTAAATACATAAATTCGGCTGGTAGACATTTTGATATCAACCCGCGTTTGGTTCAATATGTTGCAGAAAATATAACCAAATTTGCAGAGTAATTAAGTAGTTACCTCCATAATATTCACTAAATATTTATTTACGTTTTAATTTCTTATCTTGCAATTGTTAATTAATTATGGCAATGTTACTCGGAGATCTTCAGTACGAAAACGGCGCTCAAAACGTTTCATTTACATAATACTTCACCTTTCTTAATGTCAGTGACTTGAAGGAAGGGAGATAATTATATGGTACATATTTGTCTTTAAATCGCAATTAGTTTTGTGATCATAATTAATTAGTTAACCAACTGTATGATAATTAATATCAGTGGCGTAACAGGATTTTATTATGGATCAAATTAGTAGAAGTATGTTTATAGTTTCTAACTTAGAAAAAAATATCAAGGCAGAAAAACATTGCGTTACAACGTTAAATGCAGCTTGAACTGCTATTTAAATACATGTGTATTGCAACCTACTTTGTCTAATGTATGTATATATATATATATATATATATATATATATATATATATATATATATATATATATATATATATATATGTGTGTGTGTGTGTGTGTGTGTGTGTGTGTGTGTGTTCTGAAAATTGGAAATCAGATCCATGCTGTCTATGGCAGGTCGAGAATAGTGGTAACTTTATAATCAGATCTGAAACGTTCGTGTAAGATTGGAACGTCATGCATTGCTAACGCATAGAAATCTCATATCGACGCTTCGAGTTCGAGTCCCATCACTGACAACTGTCGTTGGTATTTCGCGATTTTGCTATATAAGATGTGGGCCCAGCCCCGTCTCGAAACTCAACAGGAAACAAACACACTCTCCTCGTCATATCACCACGTGGTGAGTGATCTCGTGCAGTCTCCCTGGGTTGATTAAGGTTCTGTGTGTGTTTACAAAGATCTGTTGGGAGTAGCGAATGGCTCTCATCTATGTTGTGTGCCGTCCTTAGAATTAAGATTAAGATAAGGTTTTCCTCTTCGGTATTTTTATGATGTACATACGCGTATCAATACGTTTATCGTTTGATATAGTTCCGATTCTTACTTGCTCTGGTTCTGCTTTACTGCCATTATATCACCTATTTCAGCACGCGTTTGATCAATACCTTCAAGTGTATCTTCCTCTCTTCCATGTGGTTGAGCAGTACCTATTTCACCTGGGAGATTTTATTTTAAAAAAATTGGTTTTCTTATTATCCTTAACAGTCTGTTTTAACGTTGGACGAAGAATTTCAGTGGCTTTTGTAATAGGTTTAAATATTTGTTCTGCACCTTCTGCAAATTCCACCTGAAATTCCTAACGTTCTAGTAATTTTTGTCTGACAGAAGAAAGGAAAAAATTTCTTAATTGCTTCTAGTCGTTCTCGACTTAATTTAGCTGTAACTTCCATAGCTGTAGAGTCCATAGTTGGTGCCATTATTTGATATAATAATGATATAATTATAGCAGCAGAGGAGACGAGACCTCAGTGCGGTATAACGGTACCAATTTTTACAATCCCAGGTATGCGGAGCTTAAAGTATTGGGAACATTGAATTCAGACATAAACAACACTAGCTGTAATTGGTGCATTATGTAAGAGTTTACTTTGTGTTATTCTTAAACAAAAGTTAATCCTCTTGGCATTATTTGAGATTAAGTTAATTTAATTCTAGATCATATTTTGTATTTTTTATGATTTTTTTTAAAATATGGGACACGTGTGAAACTGGGGCTGTCTTGCCTAGATAAGTCTTACCCTTGTCTAGTTCCAGCAGAGTTATCTCTCTTAAATAAAATGAATTACCTGGATTTCTCCTTGTTAAAATTGACAAACTACGATTGTCCTATGTGACAGTGTGTGACATGCATGCTGAAGTAGGATAGAAAGTGTATTTATTTCACAAAACATTAGCTTTGAGGTCTGTGGAAAAACAATTTGTACTGTGATACATTTAAGGAAACATAGTCTCACATTGTATTCATAGAAACGCATACATGTGAGCAGGATTTATGAACTGTACTAGTTTGATGTAGGAAAATAAATGAATGCTGAACATATTTGGTCAAATATTGACAGTCTTTTAAGAATAACATGTATGAAATCTTACGAAAATGGCACAAGTTGACTTTGGAAGGGGGCTTTTGTAACTATAGCTATAACATATATAGGCTGACGGCTTACTTCTGTGTAGTCAGCACCAAGATTAGCATATATGCAACAAGTAGCTTTTTGGCCAAATATTGATATTTTACCTGCAAAAGATTTAAAACATCATGTCTCAAAAACAGCTATATTGTTCTTGTAAGGCATGTCATAGACCAGGATAGAGGACATTCTAGGTCCACTTGTAAATAGATCACTTATATCATTTAGAATATTCTGGTATGAGTATATTGGATTTGCAGTATATTACATGTATGGTATTCCTTCCCATTTTGATTTGAATTGTCCTGCTCTTATTGTCCATTTTTGTACACTTTCTTGACTTGAAATTTAACATGCAATTCTTTAGTTAAGTTACTCACATTACTCTTGAAGTCTCTACTACATATAGAAGCCTTACGCTTAGGTCCTCACTTTATCAGTAATGTATTTGTGAATAATATCCTTGCACTAAATTAATACATGTTTTCCTGAACTCATCTATATTGCATGGATAATATATTGGATGAAATAAAAAGACCATACCTTACGTATATCATTGTTATCTCCCTTACACCAGACGTAAAATTTCAAGAAATAAAAACTCGCAATTTCAGTAATTGTTTATGAAAAGAGACGATTTGTGAAATATTATAATAGCCCTTAGTTTTAATGCAATTTAACTAGAAGTAATTTAATAATTTCTCACAGTAACATTTACAAGTTTAAAAACTGAAGAAGTATGTTTTGTTTGCTTTCGGTATTTTCTGTCTAACTGAATCCCATTATTGCTAATTTAGTATGTAGAATAAATATAAATTACATGCATCTATATTATCTACATTATCACCTTTTCATATTAGATGGGAATGAACGCCATTTCACCAAAACATTTGGTGCCTGTAAGGGATGTTATAGCACAGGTGCCTTTTAACTGAGGACCTATGGGGCACTGCCCTCATTTATTGTCGAATGTAAGGTTATCAGCCTTTCACTTATCATTTTTCTCATTGCTGCTTTTGTCTCCTTTAATTCCTTTATCATGCGCTACATCTCCCGTATAGATACGCACTTTCCTCCTGTGTTTCGCTCCAATGGACTCACTATACCCACTGTTTATCTTTGGTATTTTTCTGTATTTTATTCCCCAAGTTTCATTCCAAAACTAACATAACCACTTAGAAGCTGTGATCTAGTATATCTGGGGTCATATCGGCTTACTGCATCCCTTTTATTCACTACACAAAGGAGGGAAGCTTTCTATTTGTATGATAAAGAGGATGGGTAGGTTGATCTTTGTGTGAGAACTGGGGGATAGTGAGCACATGTATCTGCAAACAGTGTAAAAGGTTGAAAGCTTATACTTTATAATAAAATTGAATCATGCCCATCGCTCTCTCTCTCTCTCTCTCTCTCTCTCTCTCTCTCTCTCTCTCTCTCTCTCTCTCTCTCTCATGTTAAGTTCTGCATTTATCAAACAAATATAAAATCCTTTATTTTAGGTGAATTATACTTTTTGAAGGAGAGATACATGCCATTTGGTACATTGACCTTTGACCTAGTTATTACAAAATATGATACAATGTGATTATCCCATAACATCCATGTGAAGTTCAGTAGGTGCAGATATTAAGAAAACGCAGCCCATAGTTTAGACAATTCATTTTATTCCTAAAATGTAGTTTGGTAGTATAGACGAAATATGAAAACAGCAGCTAAAATAGTTCAAAGACCATTACATACATATTAATATAATGCCCACCATGGTACCGCCTAGAATTGTTTTCGACAAGCGAGAATTAGTACACTTGCTACTTGTACAGTCCCGAGATAGATCACAGATTATTTACAAAATTAAGGTTGCCTATAGGTATAGTTGTACCAATTGTACAACTCCAGGTAGGTCGGAGCTTAAGGTGTAGGGGTGAAACTGGGTCTGTTGTGACTAGATTACTCTAACCCCTATCTAGGTCTCCAGTAGAGTCACCTTTCTTAAATCCAACGGAGTACCTGATTTTGTACTTGTCGAAATGACAATCTAAGATTGTTCTCCGTGGCAATGTGTGACATGTATGCTGAAGTAGGATAGAACGTATATTTAGTGGTACCGTGATAACATGAGACGTCATTTGGGAAAACGGAAACGCACGCAAAACAACTAACCCCCAAGAGAAACAATGGGAGAAACTTTCGATATGTTAGAGACTTTGAGTTAGCGTCAGTGACCTTTTTTATTCATCTGAAGCTTCGTTTTTAACGTAACGTTCTAGCGAAAGATATGCTCGTCTTCTACTCTGCTGCTTGAATGTATGGATCTTTCCGTAGAAAATTCCGTTTCTATTTATGCTTATTATTGATACTCTTGTTGTCAGTGGTTTTTTTTTAAATAAACAATTGTTATTCTTATCATTTGATCTCGCATGGACAGGAAGCTCGGGTTTACAAACATTAATAGAAGAAATGTGAAAAATAATAAACACAATTTTGAAACAGTACCTCAAGCATTCTTGTGCTGTTTCTCTTTTGCACTGCATCGTTTTCTATTATAATTTTTAGACGTTAACGGCTTTTCTTCTACATTAGTTTCTAGAATGTTATTATGGAAACGAGAAGTTTCTTAAATGTAGTAAACTCACACTTGTAACATCTGACAATACACACCTTTAGCTTGAATGCACTAATTCCGAAAATGGAAGCCCTAAACACCACCGAACCCCAACAAATCAATACTATAACTCAGTTCACTAAACCAACAATGATGTATAGTGTTGCACTATTGATTTCAACGAGTGTCGGATTGAATACTTTTTTGTCAAATTTACCTTGATGATTTAGTGTTGTGCACTCAGTGAACTTTGACAAGCGCGTGAGGCCTACCACAGGGCTTGTTGTATTGATAAAATAATAAATGGGCGGATCAAATCTTTGGATCGACAATGATTGATGTAAAATATTGCGACCTCATCATACTAGCATTTGAGATAGACAATATAGAGTGGAGCTTCAATTTCTTCATACAGTTAGTGCCTATTTTCATTGTTAAATTTAGTGCAGAACAGTACACTATATTGGAAATGGAAAAAAAAACAATGTCAACAGGTACTCAATATATATAACAATGCAAAAAATGTGTCCCTTTAACGAGATAAACACATGAAAACTAACTTTGTATCAGACATTGTTAGCAAGCTGCGGCAGATTAGATATATTTGTGTATTACATGTCCCCTAGCCCCAAACGAGACGAAAGCTGGGTTCGACTCGCGTACAAGTGTTTGTTACATACATAATCAACTCTTTAGAAAATATGAATAATGTTTTATGTTGCATTACAGATGGTATGGAATACACATACATGTCTTTAGGAAAAGTAAACAAATGTTGGATTTTTACCTTTTTGACAAATATAAGACACCTTGTAGTGTTTAGTCAATAATATTACATTTCTTAATGATATTACATTTCTTAAATGCTAAGTTTCTAAATAAAATTAACTACACGTTGTAACAGTCGAAAATACTCACATTTAGCGTGAATCCACTGCAAAAATGATTATACACATCTGGTTCTACAATGGAGAACTATAATTTAGTATATTATGATCGAACAATAAGTACTCTTCCTTTACTACTAAAAGGTAAATTTTGGTCATGGCTGAAATTCCACAGTTACTGAACACGCAAAGAGAGAATTATGTAGACAGACAATCAGAAAATAAAATTATGGATAGAAAGATAAATTTGAAATAACTAGGTCTCAGTGAATTACCACACAATCATCATTCAACGTGAAAATAATGTTTTGGATGTATCTCTGCACCTAAATCGGTTTTATATAAAATGCAATTCTTATACTCACCGACCTACTTGTTGTTCTAATGTCAAGCAAGTACTCACTCGGGTGGATATATCTGTTGTATTTGGCATTATGTGAAGACGACGACTGGCTTGACAATGAATACCTTCTTATATATATATATATATATATATATATATATATATATATATATATATATATCTATTGATCATTTGAGCTACTATTAATATCACTATGACACTCCTTTTTTTCGTCGTCTAGCTTTCGTCCACTTTAAGTCAGAAGTGATTAGCACGAGAGACATGTTAGAAAAGTACTAAAATATAAAAGCTAGCTAACACGGTTACATATTCAAACTCAATTACTATACAATTATAATGTAACATAACATAAACAGTACGCACATGAGTGAGGTGGTGTACCAAACTGGAATTATACAGACTACGTACCACGTTCTGGAGGCCATTGTATTACACGTACCTCAATTGGAAATAGGTATAGTGTTTCAATGACATGTCACACGTACCGGCTATATTGAAAGATAGCTATGTATGTAATGATATAATATACGTTCTTTTTACTTAGGAGTCATTGTCCGATAACAGGTCTAGATCTGTCTGCAAGCACAAATTGCTAAAAATTAGTTCTTATAAACACAATGTGAAATGATTGTAGATGTTATTAGATACACCGTCTATCGTGATAATACGAATCAGATTATCCTGGTTTTCACTAATAATTTCCTAAACGCTCGATTACTCAGTTTCAGAGACCCTACTATAGCTAAGCTTTCTGCCCTGGTAAATGAAAGAGTATCTAAACGATTTACTTTTAGCGCCTATCCTCTAACGAACTAATCTCCTAAATTAGGTTTCATACCATCCCAGTCTCGTAGATTTGTTTGCCTGGATACATACGTCCACTGACAGATTAAAGCAGTACAGAAAAACCAATGAAATTATAATTTAATCATCATATCTCCACAAGGGAAAAGCTCCATGGAAACGTTGGGAGAGTACTCTCCCTCCCTCCCTCCCTCCCTCCCTCCCCCCCCCCCCCCCCTCTCTCTCTCTCTCTCTCTCTCTCTCTCTCTCTCTCTCTCTCTCTCTCTCTCTCTCTCTCTCTCTCTCTCTCTCTCTCTTTGTACACATGTCTACAATGGTCAACAAACTAAAATATAGCGGATGTTAATTGCTTAGAGTTATTAATTGCCTTGAGTATTTCAACACGTGGACCGGTAGCCTTGACATGCGAAAGATATAATATTGGTTGGCAAGCACAATAATAAAAAAGCTATGGATGGGAAATCAGATCTACTTTAGAGATAAATGTGAAGATACGTATTATGTCAATCAAGAAAGCATGTTACGAAACATGTGTTTCCTTATTCTTTGCGTAATATACCTGATCTAACAAAAGCTAAACGTTAACAGCGGTATCCGAGAGTGGTTGAGCTGCACGAGCAAAGTATTTGCAATAAGACTAGCAATATTCCTTGAGGTCACCATAGCCAGGATGCTTACAGACACGGGATAGTCCCTAGATAGTAACTACTCAATGCGAAAAGTGTTTTCTCCAAGTTACAGGAGCTAAATCGTAAGCTGTAGAGGTACGTCAGTTACAAAATTGTTTTCTGCTTGTATCCCTTGTATGTGATATAAGTGTTTGATGCACGTTCCAGTACTTATTCTAAATTTTACAGATAGTCGGAGCTATAACATAAAACGCCATGCTAAAAGATGTCCTAAAGTCTATTTTCAAATTCACCATTTTATAACTGAACAGACGAATTGATTTCGTTTTAATGTTGCAGGTATTAACGATGAAAAAATGTACTAGACCGTAACGTTAGTAAAGATTATTGTTGTAGGGTACAGACTTGTATACGAACCTGGTTATTAAAATAATAATGTTGTACACTGGTTCCGATGAAATGGCTGGTTTGAATAATCAACTCCACGAATGCACGTGCATAACATACATCGTTGCATTTTGTACATGACCGTGTCAAATGTACTTCCCGATTTTAGTCCTAATGGTTTAGGTGTTTTGGTGTTGTTTGGAAGTGTGACCATTTCTGGATTTGGAGGTGTCATTTTAGCGGTGGCGCTAACATGTTGGATGGAGAGACACGGTAATCGGTGGATTGTTGTATAACCTGTGTTGTAATAGGTGGTGACGTTAGCTAGGAATAAGATAGTGATTATCTCCTGTTGAAGGACCAAAGTTTCGGGACCAACGGGTCTGCAGCAAAAAAGGAGGGCTCCTGAGGGATCTATCCGCAGACTGTGCTTGACATGACATCCCTGGTAATTCTTTCATCATCCTACAGAGCGTTGGGATAGAAGATACTTTGCGATAGTCAACTGGACGCTACAAGTTACATGTCTTGTTTCTTTTTTATTTTCATTCTTGAGCCAATGTATCCAGTATCGCTATTTGAGTGAATACCAAACTTTTACACAATTTCACTATTTCAGGAATCAACGAATACTTTGTAGTTCCTGTAAATAATTCTAATCACAAATCCACCTGAACCTAACACAAAATAAGACGGATTCTACTTTGAATGTTAAGATAGGCGTTTCAATGGTCTGAATCCAGGTTCTAAAAAAAATAGAAGACCTACACATTGTGTAAAGATCAAACATTAGTTTAGTTCGATAGAATCCAAAGTGAAAGTTACTGCAGTGTTATGAATTATAGTCTGAAATAGTACTAATATATCTATTACAAGTCGAAAGGTATGCAATTCAAACTCAATTTCACTGATGTTCCAATCAAGGTCCACTATCAAATGGGTTGATGTGCCTGTATTCTCAAACGTGCTTTTAAACTCTAGCCTGGAATGTGGTGATGTGTTGTCACTCGTTTGGTGTATGTCAATAATATAATCAAATCTTTCATTCTTTGAAGTCATTATAATTCCTAATATGTTTGTTAGTACAAGAATATTTTTGAAAATCTTGTATATCCAGTGAATAATGAATTAAATACATAGCTCCAACTAGATTAAGATACTAATCACATCAATAAGACTCATTCGGGTTCAAATGTTATGACAGAATTAGTACTTTTCAGGCAAACAGTATCATCTTAACTAAGACAATAATTGACGGATTTAGGTCAGTCCCCTCTAAACTTTAACAATCATTTATATCTAGTACTTTTGGTATATCTAAATGAAAAACTCGTATTGTATATTCAGACCGAACAAAACACGTTTACTTTCATTGATAATAATCTGAATATTTAATATATAATCCTAGAAAAATATTATCTATGTATTATGTTGTTTACACAATGAATGTCAGTAGCCAGGTACACAATCAGCGCCTTTTTGGAGATACAAAAGTTACCATATACAGACATACATACTATATCCTCATGGAGAAAAGCCAATAACCATTAGAAATTCAATATACCTAACAGTAGGAATACATACTGTTTAACTAAGCAAGATTGATATTAAAACCTAAGATGTCATAATAGAACCAGGATGTATGTCAACTAATTCATTCAATGTTGGCAACGAGCCAAGGAACTCCTTGTGAAAACCTAACGTGCTAGAATTATATTGAAATAAATCGGTTTACCCACAATACTAATTATCCGGACATCTAATCTCTAATCATAGAAAAATATTAATTATATATTATATAGGATGGTATTTACAAAATACGTGTCACTTGTCAGGTCGATCATTAAAACTTGATTTTGGACTAGGATCAATTACACAATTACAACATATAATCATTGAGAAAAGCCAAAAACAGTACAACTTCAACATAATTAGCAACATTTCAACCTAACACTGTATAATCCTTTACCGAGATATCCGAATGTACTTTGCAGAAGATTGGAAAAAAAGACTGGATGATTTCTCAACCATATTTTTCCAGTTATACATAAACCTTATGAAATAGTCTTATGTTCTCAATTTAATCTAGCGAGCGCGTGTGGCCCACATAAAGATTTTTCTTTAGTTCAAAATAATAAACATATTGTCATACTTCTTCTAACGGGCAAAACTAAATTTAGATATTTGAAGTATTTTATTTACAGCAATGAGCGAATTTACATTACTGATACATGGTAAATGTACGGAATGTCTGGAAATTTCCCGGTTATAATGTACAGAAGAAGGCGAAAATGTGTTTATTTACAGATCAAGTAAAACATGCTTATGAAACCATAACCACAATCACGGAAACATTATATGATGAGCGTAATTATCCATAACACATGAATCTATTAAACAGCCTAGTTTACAGTATTTATAATAAAGGTACATTCCATCTAGATAGATACATCATCTGGTGGTATGGATCTTTTCGTGGAAACTTACGTTTGTATTCGACTGCTTTTTCTTATCATGTAGGTTTTGGAAACGTTTTTATGGAATCTAGAAATACCTCTTTGCAGTAAAGGCTACATTTAACATTTCAAAATACGCTCCCATAGCTTTAATGCATTCACTAAACTAATACAGGAATACACTTTTGCATTGTTGATTTCATCGGATATAGCTTGAATACTTTTTTGTCGACTGTTGACAATACACATTTTTCTGGTCAATAATTATTATCAACAGACATCGTGAGGTTACTTGGAATTTGCAATCTAATAATGTACACTCCTGTTTGTAGATTCCCTTATAAAATGCAAGCGGACTTAATCATGGTCATGATAGTCTATTCACAGAAATATGAATTACCTTGACGATTACTATTGTCCATTCAGTGGACTTTGACAAGCTTGTGAGGCCTACCACACGGATTTTGTGTTGTTGTTGTAGTTGTTGTTGTCTTTAACGCCTTTTTCAGCAAAGGCTAGGCTATACATGGCGACCAGTATTAATGGTGGTGGAATAACCTAGGAAACCCCAGAAAGAGCCACCGACCCACTTGAAGCTATTCGCAAGCTTTCTTGCATACCCACTTTAGCCGAGTCAGAGACTCGAACCCACGCAGAAAGAGGTGAGATGGTATTGATCCGTAACGGAGAGGGCTTTAGACCACTCCGCCACTCAGGGTCTCTTTTGTGTTGTTAAAATAATACATGTGCGGTGAAAATCTTCAGATCGACAATGATTAATGTAAATACTTGCAACCTAAGCATACTTTTGTTTGCGATAGACAATACACTGTATTGAAAATGGAAACCACAATGTCAACAGGTAATCAGTTGTTAAAGCAATGCAAAAACGTGGCTCTTTAACAGATCAACACAAAAAAACTAACTTCGTACCAGACATTGTTAGCTAGCTGCGTCAAAGCAGGTATTTTTGCCTTTAAAAGGTCCCTTTGCCCCAAACGAGACGATATCAAGTATTATTTTATCAGCAAGTCTAGGTGGGATCGACTCGCGTACACGTGTTGGATAAATACATACTCAACTCTAGAACATATGAAGAATTGTTTAATGTTGCGTTACAATTTATTTCATATGATTCTAAATAAAATTTGCTACAAGATTTTACAGCTAGAAATACTCACCTAGCGCGAATTCATTCCTACTTGTTGGTTTACTGTCGACATGTACTCACTCGGGTGAATATATATGTTTTATATTTCATTATGGTAAGACGAGGTATGGCCTGGAAATATATATATATATATATATATATATATATATATATATATATATATATATATTTTAATACGCACAGGGGTATTCACTTGACCGAGCGGTGTCAAAACCCTGGCGCGAGTCTCGCTGGAAGTCATAAGTTTTCCCCAAATTTCCAAAGACTTCCATACAACTTGAGTTGTAAAATGGAAAGAGAGACGTGTCTGCTATAACTAATAATCTTTGCTCTAATCAATTGGCGACCCAGAGGAGATAACTTGCCCAAACGTCCATTAACTGCACCTTAGCATGGTTTTTCTCCATTATCATCCCATTTCCGTACCGCAAGCCCGTCATGCCATGGAAATTCCACTAGTATTCCATTACTAACTGGGAAATATTTAACAGCGCGCCTCTAGGCCAGTCCATCCACAGAATTTCCGGCGTATCACGCTCATATACATACGCCCATTTTCCACTATGGACACATAAACGGTACCTACCAAGTTCCAACTTATTGATTCCATTCTATAATTTACTGATTTCCAACCATAAATGCCGCCTTTTCAATCACAATACTTGTATACACCACTGAATTTTAATATGGACTATGTTACAAAAACGGACAGTCATTCGGCTTGTGCCTAAAATCACTACTAACGAACCCAGCATGGTTCAAATTCACTAACACTCCTCTCTGTGATGTTTTCTCCTACTAACTGGCTAACTATTTCGGGCTAGCAACTCCAAATTTATTACAATATATATATATATATATATATATATATATATATATATATATATATATATATATATATATATATATATATATATGTGTGTGTGTGTGTGTGTGTGTGTGTGTGTGTGTGTGTGGATCCTTTAAGCTACCATGCGTAGCAGACGACAACTCCATGTTTTCGTCGTCAAGCTTTCGTCCACGTTTAGTCAGATCTGATTTACATGAGGGACATGTTAGAAAAGTACTCAAATATAAAAGCTAGCTAACACGGTTATAGAATCAAACTCAATCATAATACAATTATAATGTAACATAACATATACAAGAGGAAATTACTTACATATAATTTAACTGCGCGTGAGTGAGGTGGTGTACCAAACTGGACTGATACAGACTAGGTACCACGATCTGGAGGCCATTGTATTACACATACTTCAGTTGAAAGTAGCTATAGTGTTTTCAATGACATTTGATCTGAGTGTTTTGAGACATAATGTATACATTCATACTGTATATTTCAAGCTTTAAATGTCTTTTCTTTTAAAATGTACATATAAAAATTAAATCTCTCCTTGATTCCACGCAAATTTGGAGTCGTTTATCTTGTATATCGAAATGAGATGGGAATAGTCATGAAAATAATTAAAACCAAACAAATCTATAAAACAAAAACTGATATTGGCATATACTGCATACCTAATATAGATCTAATTAAGATGCCTTATTAGTAAATCTTTTAATTTGTAAAGTGTACCTCCTGTAAAATCTATATCATAGTAGACTGATCAGTTTGTTAAATGCCACTCTATCTTTTAATAACGAATTAATATTCTTGTGATATTATGCCACTCAATCTTTTAATAATAAATTAATATTAATGTGAGATTATGCCACTCTATCTTTTAATAATAAATTAATATTAATGTGAGATTATGCCACTCTATCTTTTAATAATAAATTAATATTAATGTGAGATTATGCCACTCTATCATTTAATAATAATTTAATATTCATGCGAGATTATGCCACTCTATCTTTAGATAATAAATTAATATTCATGTGAGATTTCATTTTTGATTCTAACTCCTTAATTTTACACCAACTAGTTGGATACGATACAATGATATGACATTGGACATTCAATCCCTTTCAAAATAAGAATAAAAGCACATTTCTGAACGGATACTAAGACAACACCTTCCCGAACAACTTTGACTACTGTAACGTACTGTGTGTGTGTGTGTGTGTGTGTGTGTGTGTGTGTGTGTGTGTGTGTGTGTGTGTGTGTGTGTGCGTGCGTGTGTATGTGTGATTTGCACTTTTAACGTAGATATAATAATTTTAGAAACATTGGTACCATGTCTTTAAGAGCCCAATGTGGCCGAGTGGTCTAAAGAACACTCCTTTTCGGATCACTGCCATCACACCTCTCTCTGCTGGGTTTGAGACTCAGGCTTGGTTAACCTGGGTACGTGAGAACGATTACTAGTAGCAGGGTTGTACAGTGTACTTCCTGCACCACTTATACTGGCCACCATATATAGCCTATCTTGTACTGCAAATAATGGCGTTAAACCCTAGAACAATAACCATGTTTTCAGTGTAGCAGCTGTTACGTATGTGTCTAATACTGTCGCATCACGCCGCATATATGTGGCATACTGCCCAGCTAGTTACATTATCTTGACCCCAGGTCGACCAGCCCTATCACTAACCTCTTAATGTTGGGCGTTTATAAGTATTTGGTATGACTAGGCCGGAGTTTGAATCCATGACCTCCCGCATCCAAGGCAAACTCTCAAGCAACTTAGGCCACCTTCAATAACCTTATTTCGCGCAGATCAGATTTTTTTTAAAAAAAGTACTTATTTTTCATTTTTCTCTGAAATGTCTCATAATATTAAAACTTTTACCTCTGCTTAATGAAAGCAAAATTATCATTTATGTATCTTGACGTATTGCTTCTATCCTAAATAACGACACCGATATAGCGTTATAATGAGTCAACAAACATAATCCAGTTGGATGTGGTATCCTAAATAAACCTGGATCACAAAGTAAATCAATATTACTAAGCGTACATATGAACACGTTACCATTTACTGTTTATATTTAAAGAAGGCTAAATATGAACCATAAAATAAACGCTCAGTGTCCAAAGACGTCATTGTCCAAAGACGTCATTGTCCAATAATAGTTCTAGATCTCTCTGAAAGCACCAATTGATTTAAATTCAGTTCTTATAACACCATGTTAAATGATGGTAGATGTTCTTAGATACACCGCTTACCATAATTTTGCAAATAAGCTTATCCCGGTTTTGACTAATAATTTCCGAAACGCTTGACCACTAAATTTAACAGAGCCTACCATAGTTAAACCTACCGCCTTGATAAGGGAAAGAGTATCAAAACTAGCGGGTGTCTATTGCGTAAAGTTGATAATTTTCTTGAGTATTTCAACCCATGAACCTAACACCCTGAGATGTGAAACGCCAACTATTTGTTGGAAAGAGCAAACGATAGAAAATGCTATGAATGGAAACTCAGATCGACTTCAGAGATAAATGGGAAGATACAGATTATGTCTATCAAGAAAACGTGGTCTTCGTGAACCAGTTACGAAACATGTGTTTCCTTATTAGTTGCATTTTATAGCTGATCTAAAATAAGCCCCAATCTCGTTTTTCCAATCGTAATTTTTTTGAAATGACTTTTTCTGGCTTCACCCGGAGCTGTAAATGCAAAGTTTTTGGAAAAAAAAGAAACGATACAGCCTGAATTCACTGGCGGTGGATTGCACCATAACTAGATTGCTTACAGACTCAAGGGTGACCTTATATAGAAACTATGTAACACGAAACGTCTTTGTGCACTTTACGGTAGCCAAATATTCAGCTCAAGAGGTACATAATTACAAAATTGTATTCCATTTGTATCCGTATTGTGTGATAGAAATGTTTGATCGATTGGACGTCCCCTCGTTGTTTCTAATTTTTACAGCTATTCAGAACTTTATCATACAACGTCAAAGCAAATAAAATCAAATGTACTAAAGTCAATTTTCAATTTCATCATTTTATAACTGAACAGACGAATTTAACTCTTTTCAATGTTAAATTTATTAACGATGAAAAAATGTTCTAGAGCTTAAAGTTGTCTAATATTATTCTTGTAGGATACAGACTCGCATATGAATCTGGTTATTATCATAACACACTTTTTTAATAGGTATAATGCAACGATTTAGATTGGAATAGTCAAATCCACGAATGCACATGCGTAACATACATTGTTGCATTTATACACGACAGTCTGATATGCACTGCACGGCTTTAGTCCTTATATTTTCGGGTGTTTTGGTGTTGTTTGGAAGTCTGACCATATTTAATTTTGGAGGTGGCATTTTAGCCGTAGACCTAATAGGTTGGATACAGAACCATGGTACTTGGTGGGATGTTGTATAACCGGTGTTGTTATAGGTAGTAACCTTGGCTCGGAGGAAGATATTGGCTTTATCGTGTTGATAGACTAAGCCTTCAAGACCAACGGGTCTGCAGCGAAATAGGATGGCTCCTGAGGGACCTATCGGCAGGCTGTGATAGACTTACCATCGCTAGTGACTCCTTCATCATCCAAATCAGAGATGGGATAGAAAATAGTTTGTGTTAGTCAACTGGACGACACCAGTTATATGTTATGTTGTGCGTTTTGTTTGATAAAAAACAAGAATTTCAATCAATCCAGTATCACAATTTGAGTGAAAACCAAAATTTTAGACAATTTCACTATTTCAGCGAAAATCAGGTATATATTTAAATACATCCTACTTGTGGATAAGAAAGTATCCGTATTTTTACAAATGCCATACTTTATTATCCCTTGGTGAAACGTATTTCATTGTTCATACACTGATACATCTGTGGTAGATTCAATACTGTTCATTGTGTGTTAATTTCTAAAGACTAATCATCTAACCTGATAGATCCATGAATAAAATATTATTTTCTTTGTAGTTTTCTTTTAATTCTTATTCATTATTGTTTATACATTAAAGTATATTTTGCTTGTGGTTTTTATTTAATTCTTATTCATTAGTTGTTTAAGTTGCAAAAAAAGAGTGACTGACCTTTCTTACTATACGCAAACAAATTGTGATAGAATCTCTTTTGACGCCACCAAGCTGAATTCACACTATGGTCATGCAGTATCCAAAAGAGAATTATATACTTGTTTTCAACATTAGATTCCATTGCATCCTTCTTACCCAGTGATGACGTGAAAGTAGTTTTCCCATAACTGTCTACATTGACTTTTACAGCCATTACAGTCCCTACGAACTAAATCAGTACACTGAAGGCTTGATAACAATATTCTAGAACAAACAATGACAAAAATTGTTTAATGTTTTATAACCATTTTAGTCTTCAGCATAAAAACGTCCTTTCTTCTTGATATTCTCCTCTCACCTTTTGACTCGTGTCCTGTGCGTTAATTCTTCAGGTGAATTTGTTGCGATGCTGAGAATCCTAAAACCGTGGCTCCATAAACTTTATTTGTGTCAATGGTTTCTCTGCATAATGGATTATACATATTTAAATAAAAAAATTCAAATCCTCAGAGCTTCGCAACCGACTTATTAACCATTTTGCCACTCTGACTTCATATTTGGCGTAGAAATGATAACGTCACTATGCCGGTGAAGTCGTACCTGAATAATAGCATCACTTCTTAATAAAGACGTCTCCAACTATAGAGAGACAAATTTGTATTAGAATAAATTATATTGTTCCAGGATAGTCAATCAATTCTTTAAATAAAATTCTCTCTCTCTCTCTCTCTCTCTCTCTCTCTCTCTCTCTCTCTCTCTCTCTCTCTCTCTCTCTCATGGTTATTACCGTTTACTTACATTTTTCTACAACGTCCATATAGAATACAATATCATATCCCAATTCCCTAAACTAGGAAGTGCGTGGAGTTTTGCACTGTTGATTTTAACATTATTATGGAAATAGTAAGTTTCTAAATACAATTAACTATTCTAAAGGCTGAAAATACTCACCTTTAGCGTGATTGTAACTGCACAATTGATAGTATGCCTCTGATGCAACAAAGGCATAATCAAACGTTACAGAACAATATGTACAATGTGACTATTGCACCATGGGTGATGAAGATGATTTTTTGAAATGCCAAAACTACCGTACTTCCAAAAGAAACAAAAATGTGTTTAAATATACATCTGGAAAAACAAAATTATATCACGAAAATGTTGTATGATGAACATCATTCTCCATAACTATATATATATATATATATATATATATATATATATATATATATTGTTACACGCACAGGGGTATTCACTTGACCGAGTGGTGTCAAAACCCTGGCGCGAGTCACGCTGGAAGTCATATGTTTTCCCCAAATTTCCAAAGACTTCCATACAACTTGAGTTGTAAAATAGAAAGAAAGACGTGTCTGATATAATTAATAATCTTTGCTCTAATCAATTGGCGACCCAGAGGAGACAACTTGCCCAAGAGTCCATTAACCGCACCTTAGCATGGTTTTTCTTCTTTATCATCCTATTTCCGTACCGCAAGCCCGTCATGCCATAGAAATTTCACTAGTATTCCCTTACTAACTGGGAAATATTTAACTGCGCGACCCTAGGCCAGTCAATCCACAGAATTTCCGGCGTATCACGCTCATATGCATACGCCCATTTTCCACTATGGACACATAAACGGTACCTACCAAGTTCCAACTTATTGATCCCATTATATTCCCCCCATAAATACTGCCATTTCAATCACATCACTTTTATACACCGCGGAATTTTAATATGGACTATGTTACAAAAACGGACAGTCATTCGGCTTGTACCCAAATTCACTACTAACGACCCCAGCTTGGTTCAAATTCACTAACACTCGGCTCTGTGATGTTTGCTCCTACTAACTGGCTAACTATTTCGGGCTAGTAATGTTTCCATGGCACCGAAGACCAAATACTCGCACAAATTAAAAACGGGATGCTGTCAAATACACATACTCCAAATTTATTACAATATATATATATACGGGCCTGTCACACAAAAGGAGCCCTGTGTTTTGTTTTTCACAGGGAAAATACCTGCTTTGCCGACATATCCCTCAATTCACCTCCTCTGCTGTTTGACATTTGTTTGTTTGTTTTGTTTGTTTGATGGGGATCTATAATGTAGTTTTAACAATTTTTCAGTTATCTTGCTACGATGTATGCAGTGTAACAAAAGTGAGGTAGTTTATAGTCATGTCTAACACTGGGGGCATCATGCCGCAGACATGTAGCATAATGTCCCACCCAGGCACATTATCCTGACACCAGGCCGACCAGTCTTATTACTAACCTCTTAATGCTGTTCGCCCAGCAAGGCAGCTGTTGGTACCATTTTTGTAAGTCTTTGGTATGATCCGGCCGGGGATTGAACCCACTACCTCCCACTGTTTGACATTAAACAAACTGGTAATTGTAGCTGCCTCGCTTGGCGCTCAGCATTAAGCGGTAAATTACACACACACACACACACACACACACAACATATCTGTAGCCGTACATTTTAACGATAGTTACTTATATTTTGCAGCGTTTTTCATGTCAACCCATTGATATAGCTGATTCTGAGATGGAACGTCTCTTGAATGAACACTATTGGATTCATTGTCTCCTAACGGTATAAATTAAATAACTTTTAAACAACTATTAAACAACTGTCTAAACAACTGTTAAACAACGTCTCTTTTTACATTGATATAAGAATATGTTGATATTATTATAATTTATTGAATAACTTAAACAGTGAAAGCTACAATCTAATATCATTAAATTAAGTTTACTAATACATTTTAAATGAAAAGGCATCATTCGATACATTTTCAGTACATTATGATTAATTATTCATAGGATACATTTTTATTTATATTATTATAAGTGTAATATAGGTTGTTTTTTATATAATTTGAATTCAGAGCGAATGTTGAACAATTTTCAATATTATATCAAGATATATTATTATTAATGCATTAAACAATACAAAAAAAATCTTAATAAAACGGTGTATATTTATCCACAATGATCTGATACATGTATCAATATATAAGTATCTTTAAGATCCTGCTTATGTACTAAGATGGATTTTTATTATTGTATATACATTTTCTATTTCAATTATTCGTTAAGGATTCAAACAATTACGTATAGTAACACTTTAAATTACCATCTTGTTAATTAGTCACGCAAAAACGGTATACTACTTTGACTGATCATTTAGAATTTAATGACATAAGCAATGATATTAATCACGTTCAGACAGAATGTTTTTAATTACTTAAACAATGATATTGAATTCAGTTTGAATTCCGGTTAGATAGATAGATAGATAGATAGATAGATAGATAGATAGATAGATAGATAGATAGATAGATAGATAGATAGATAGGTAGGTAGGTAGGTAGGTAGGTAGGTAGGCAGGCAGGCAGGCAGGCAGGCAGGCAGGCAGGCAGGCAGGCAGACAGACAGACAGACAGACAGACAGACAGACAGACAGATAGATAGATAGATAGATAGATAGATACACGTTCGCAGTCAAACTAGATCACAGTAAAAGTGTTACAATGAACGTTGTATTGACACACTCCAAGAATCCATAATCGACAACAAACACGTATGTATGGTCCGTGAATTGACCAGCACAAACATCCACATTCATAATGAATGGAAAACAATCTTAAAATTAGCGACATCAAGAGAAGCACGCCATCTTCCATCGACGGTGTTAACATTACAGATTGACATGATTGTGTTTACATCAAAAATAATCCTGTAAAAATGAAACATATGACTGAGCCGGAATCGCGTACATAAACATCAATGAGCTTTTATGAATCTGTCGACACTGGCAAAATCCAAGGTTAAACGTGTTGCTTGCGGTAATGACAACGGCCTGCACATCGGCCTTATTTGCATGATTTTGCGGACACCCAATATTATACGGTTTTAAATCTGAATTATTGTATGAGTTCTTAAAAAAAAACATAATAGACAGGACAGCAAATCTCGCATAAACATCGCTGTATTTCGCGAGTCCCATTCTCGTCATGGCAATGTAAACTTTGCAGCAAATTGCTGCGATTTCTTTCCTTCGATGTAATAATGTACGCTATTAAAAAACGCCATTATGCTTGTGCTGACAAATCCATCATTGGCACGACAATCACCGTAATAAATATCATCGTTCTGCATCAGTACCTCATGCAGAACATAATGCTGAAACTTGTTCCGCACTTGTAATCTTATATTAATGACTTGAAATCACTTACTAGATACGAATCAGACTTGAATACTTTGACGTTGCAACCGGTCATTACTGGTAAACCCATGTTTAACGCGAACTCGGATGTATCTGCAAATTGTATTATTATATATTATTGACTTAGTCTGTTACCTTTTGCGAGACAACCGTAATCCGCTTTCCATTGCAAAATTTGCAATCGCAGAATCAGCTGAACGTTGCTGAGCTTCATTCCTGGCATTGATGGTAGTTGAATAACCTTGATGGTGCTCGATTACTATTCATTGTTGTCGATCTCGATTCGGTTTAATCGCAAGGAATTCCAGAATTCTTGACCGCCACAGCAGTCAGCATCTATGTTGCGCGTGTAAACGATTACCAACCAATATCACTAAACCTTTGTCTATAATATGACATGTAAGCGGATTTTCAAGAGTTAACAAGACGCACCAGTATCACACATCCATGTAAGAATATTTTATTAAAATATCAGGTTGATGACGAATGTACAGTTGCAATGTTATGATCTTCGCGCGGATATATATTATGAGAGTGTCCTAGTCCTTAATGATAAAACGAATGTGTATCAACTATTATGACGTGGATTAAACAAGGGCGACGTGGGAGTAATAATAAAATTACCCATTTTAAAGTTGTTAAAAACCCAAACAGTATGTAACCTTATAATGACTTTACCACAGATGCCATGAAAGGATAAATTGACAAGGTTAATCCAGATGTCTGACTAAATGTGTTATTCGGTCCCTCTCCTCCCCGCTTCAAAACGCAGATTCTGGTTATTTTAGAGAATACCACTGGACCAAATGAGAATGTTTCTAAATGACAATGACGGTTTTCTAATGTTATGCATATATTGCAGAGGTTCATTATAGCGCTGGCGGAGCTTAATGTCCGTTCCTGTTCGATAATTGAAACTTCGGAGTCATACCCTGTCACAAACAAACTTCTTCGTCGGACCTTATGAATAATTGAAGCAATATTGTACTCTCCTGTGAAAATTTCCACCAGTCATCAAGGTGAGCCACCGTCTGGCGCTAACACCAGAATATTATTCGCGTAAAAACCACCGAATGGCCGTAATCAGAGATGCGACTTTTCCACATGGTGAGTGGTGCAGAGACTATCAGTTGTATTTGCAACCACATGCTCACCCGTGTATTGATTTCATGAAAAACTGCCTGAACACGCATGACCGTTGTACGAATTCATGCTTTATTCCCGTAAAAGGCAACAGGTAAACGATGATGTTTGTACGTTTCCTTTACAAATTGATGCCGATTGATTAATAACTCGACCTAAACCTAACCTAAACCTACTAACTTGTCCCTGCGTTCTTGTTCTTTATAGAAATCTTCCGGATCGGTCGCTATATATATATATATATATATATATATATATATATATATATATATATCCTTTAAATTATTTCCATTCTTCGGCTGATACCATACCCGTATTCAACTTCTCCCGATTTATCCACTGAGCCCAACCATTTAGGATCGAAAATTGTAACGTAGCTTTACATAATTTTTACAGTTGTCTTGCAGCATCCTTTTCGATTTCTTGGCTGCCTTTGAGCAATTGCTTAGTTATGAAGAATTACTAACCATTCACGGACAAAAGTTCTGTATGACTTATTAACGACTCTGCCAGTCATATCCCTTTTAAAATTTAAGAGACATAAGAAATTCTCAGAGTCATTTATTTTCTTGTACTTTGCCTTTTGTGACAAGACTTCAACAAAAGAAAATGTTCTTATTTAGAGGGTAGAGTGCGACTTTGTTACTGTCCCTCTCCATTATATACGATTGTCATCAGACATGGTCCCAGGTCCCACAATGGTTGGAACAGTGACTTATTTACCGATTGACTGAATTCATTTATTAGTAGGCAATATTCTAGATAGAGATCAGGTTGTAGATAAACCACTGGTACCTGAGAGGCCTTGTTGGGATCGAAAATTCGATTATATTGAAAGTTAAATCCTGATTTATACCCACCTTGTGCAGTTACTAGAGCTATGGGAAAATGAGCTCATGAAAATGATGTCTATCAGGACATTAGTCCTTAATCTGACACATGTATTGTTCAGTAGTTTGATGAGGTCACATTTGCTTATGTTTATGAACAATGAAGATGTATCCATCACAATGAACATCATTTTCCACCAATTCTCTTTATTCTGAACGGTAATCCTTCCTTGTCGAATAGGAACAATATTTGTTGAGGTCTCATGTTAGTTTTAGAGGATTAGCAAAGCTGAAACCTCAAACGTACCCGATTGTTATTTTGCTAAAATATTATTCAATCAAGAGAATAGAGAAGGCCTGAGGTATCCACTTGTGCTGAGTCGTCAATAAGCTCTCAAATTCTAATTTCTAAATCGTAAAGAGACAACATTCTTAATGTAGTCAATGAAATCTCTTTTCCTGGTAATTTAAGGATCAATACGACTTGTCACAAGATCTTGAATCAGATAAATTGGCCAAAAGTTAAAGCAAGGTTTGTAAATACTGTAGATTTTGTCACACTTGTCAAATGGTAGAAAACTTCAATCAGAAGGCATCTAAGGCTCATCTGCCACCTAATCTTGCATTTTATGAACCATTTATCTTGTTAGACGGTTAGCTCCCTTACCTAAGATCACTGCAACAAACCAATATATGTTGATCATAATGTGTGCGTACTTAGAGAAATATTAACATTAAAAACCATAGTAAAAATATTTATACAAGTTTTACACTTTCCAAAACCTGTCTAATACAATCGAATGTCGAATGTTATGTCTGTAAAAATATTGCAAGTTATGTATGAATTAAGCATCAAACAACATAAACCAGACTATCGTCATGCAATTTAAGGGAATTTGAAGAGTAAGATTCGGTCATGATTCTTTGATATCGAATATGATTTGGACGCATGTCTTCATTTACTGTTGTTTGCTTATAGGGAATATATATATATATATATATATATATATATATATATATATATATATATATATATATATATATATATATATATATATATATATATATATAGACGATTGACGTTATTGAAAAAGAAAGTTCTTGCAACCAAAAAGCAATGCAATTAGACTCTGATTACGATTCTGATTTTAAAAATGAGTTGTCAAATTTGTCTGAAGTATCAATAACTAACCATCACTCCTCTCAGTCAGACAGGACTTTTAGGTATGACAAAAATACAGATAAAAGGAGTTTGCCTGTTGATATTGTTCTGGCTCTCTTGTCCATAACTCAGAATCCTCTGCAGGCTAAATAATATCCTAATAATTTGAGAAAATGTGACTTAAATTTATAGCTAACGCTCATGAAGCAATTGACCATGAAGATAATACAAAATAAAAAATAATTAAATATCTTAATCAATTATAGCAAATAAACATCAAACCCTGATTGTAGTCCCCGAATCACTGTGTTTGACATATTTATGGGTCAAGTCAATAACTGTAGTTTTTTTGTTTTTTTTTTTAGGGGGGGATGGGGTACGGAGATTTCAACAGATATAAGTCATTGCTGTATTTTAGTTCAGTGTAGCTGTGAAGTTCCCCTTAACAGTCTCCTGTTCCAATCCAGGATTTAAGACTACAGAGACGGCCGGTTCTAGATATCCGTCTGTATCTAGTTTTACCCCATCCATCACGTATTCCATGACCCCCTCAGTATAAAAGGATGGACTTTCTTTATTGCCATCATCAGATGATAGGTGGTTGCTTGCCTCCACGATTATTTCTGATTTAACTCGCCTTCTGATGTCGTATAATTTCTCGTCATCTATTGTGCAGTAATCTCCAGATAGCACCCGATTAACACCATGGTATGCCATATCCTCCCCGTTTCTAGAAGGCCCGGTGTACAAATTGGCTTTATACTTTCTATAATAATAATAATAATAATAATAATAATAATAATAATAAGAAGAAGAAGAAGAATAACAGTAATGTTAATAATAATAATAATAATAATAATAATAATAACAATTATTATTATTATTATTATTATTATTATTATTATTATTATTATTATTATTATTACGGTAGAAATAGGTAGATATTTTTTGTATGTCCATCTGTGTAACTCCAGCTTTACATAGATCTGTAGATTAGAAAATGCAAACTGCAAACAATGACATGTCATCTTCTCACATGTTAAAGTATGTTCCAGTTAAATTATACAACTTTGTGAGACCCTGTCAACAGTTTAATCCCCTGAAATACTTGAATTATACAAATCATTTTCACCAGTGTATTTGGCTAGTTATGTAACTTTCACTAAGGTCACCACGCGTGTCGCCTTTTGGTCCTGGTTATTTTTCTCTTTCATACCGATTTATTCCTGCGATGTTGTTCGTGCCTCCAGTTTATTTTTGGTAATTTGAACAAGGACGCGAACTTTTTTGCTGAGATTACTTAGATCCCTATCACTGGCTATGAAGTATATTAAATTATATCAATATATTTAGACTCACCTGTATAATAAACCGGCGACGAGCACAAAAGTGGAGATGATTATGCAGGCTGCTCCAGCAACACCGGCAATTAGTATAGTGGGCGAAGATATATTCTCATGAGCTATATAAATAACGAAAAAACGGTACATGTATTATAATGATTCACATGTAGAGAAACATAAAATATTCTTGCTCGACCACATCCACACGAAGAAAAGAAATAAACATTTGACATAGAGATAGTTAAGCTTACTATACATACCTTTAAATTGTAAGTTACATTAAGTTTCGACCGCTACGGTAGTCTATATTATTGGAACGTTCGCCTTGGATGCGGAAGATCGCGGGTTCAAACCACGGCCAAGTCATACCAAAGACTTATTAAAAAAAATGGTACTATCAGATGCCTCACTTGGCTCCCAGCATTATGAGGTTAGTGTTATGACTGATATCAGGATAATTTGACTGGGTGGGACATCATGCTACGTGTCCTAGGCATCATGCCCCAGTTCTAGACATCAAGACAACACACTTTAGACATAGAAGCGATATGACTGAAAAATGTTTAAAGCAACGTTTAAAAGCTAACACACGCACACACACACACATGTGCGCGCGCGCAAACACTATATTTTTATGCAACACGATAGTAGTGAATATATCGATAATTCCAAAATTAACGATGTAGTCATTATACATGACGCTCTGATAACACATCAACAGTTCCAAAAGTTTGGATAGGACATATATTCATCGTCAACCTTGTTTGACCCGACCGTACAAATTTTGAAATTTAAGAAACAAAGTATGTGTCAAGAAATTCAAGAAAATAATTTTCATATTTGTAAGTCAAGCAAACATTACTTTTCTGTGGTGTCCTGATTTCTTTTTGATAAAAGAACTCACGTTTTCCTTTTTCAGATAAAGGAGTGATGAATAATACAGAAAGGTAACTTATTTACCACGCGAGGTGCAGTTGGTTCCACTCCAGCCATCATGGCAAGTACAATAATATCCTATGCTGCTGTTTAACTTCACAAGGCACACCCCATTCACACAGGATTCTGTTGAACACTGACTGACAGCTGTTAAAAAAAGAAATGCTCGCACGCACACGCACACTATATATATATATATATATATATATATATATATATATATATATATATATATATATATATATATATATATATTCAGCGATGCAACAAAAACATTTCCAAGTACCGAAAAATTTCATAGTTGAAAAATGATATATAACAAAATCTGAAATGACCTTTCGACGATTTATGCATGTATTAATCTGACTTTTTGTACATAAATAATTATATGAAAATACAGCATCACTTTTAGTAAGAAACAAACGACACTTAGAAACACAGATAACGTAAACATAATCTCTATAGGAACTAATTACATGCTGTTTTGCTATTGAAACCAAAATCAACAACGAGTAAAATCTCTGTATAAAGTAGAAAACGGTATGTTTGAGCGCCTTACATTCTAAAAAATCATACTTAGCGAAACGACCCATGAGTTTAACACACAGGCGAACTATTTTACTGACTAAAATATGCTACACTTTCGATAATTTCATTCCATCTCTCTTGTACTTTTAACTATTACTTTCTTCCTTAACACTGGTTTTAGTCGTAAAAATGCAAGTTATGAGAAGCTTAAGTATGAGACTTGTAAAACACAAGCTTTTAATTGTGCTTCAAATTTATAAAAAGTGCTAAATGTGTATCTAACCATAGTGATAATAAACCTGTTTCACACTTTTGTTCTTAATTTTTAGTCTGTCCTATATTATCTTATGTGACCTAATTTCATCGGAAAGATTATTGACTCACGCCATTATCAATCACTGCTCGCGGCGACAAATGTTGATGATACAGGATGGAACGTTTGTTTCACCACCTTATTCTTCGCGTTTATTAACTTTATAATTTATATAGTTAAAATATGTATTTGTATTAAACAATAAAAGGCCACATATACTTAGTATATTTAAATTTTCATCAACTTCGCCTGAGTCAGAAAAGCACAACCAATAATATATTTTTAAAATATAATACTTACAGACTCTATCTTAATTTGATCTACGTGTGTGACAATTCCAATTATGCTAATTATCATTTAAGTTTTTTAAACTAAATTTACAGGAATTACATTTTAAGGCAAATACATGAAAAGTGATATTTGATAACTGTGGTAAGTTTGAAAATGCTTCCAACTAAGGCCGTTGAAACCACCAGCAGAATCATCAATGTCAAGACAAATATAGAGGAAATGAAGCTTACATGGAATGGTATGGGAAAACATACAAGTACACTACTAGCTATAAATTGCATTGAGCGAGGAATAGAAACTTGTCGTTTACGTTATTTATAATCATAATTAACGGTATATGCAAATTATCTTGTAAAAATGTAATAAATCATATGAAACGTCCTGGAAACTGATGCATACAAGTGATTTAAATTACAGATTAGAAAGAAAATAACTTTATGTAAAATGATATAATAATTGTATTTGCTAACAGTCAAAGCTCAAATCAGAATGTTGTGATATGCAATTTTAAAAAGAATTAAAGCTCCACTGACTGTTCAGCAAGGCAGCTAATTATGACCGGATCGACCGATTGTACATTATATTACACGATGATATACTGATTTCAATTTTGAAATTATTATACTAGAATTCAAATCCGATGTATCAAAACAACGTGATGTCACTGAACGTATTGTCAACTATTCAATTTAACCAGACATGAATGAGAAATGATATCTTACTATATTGACTTACCTATTTCACATTGTTTCCCTGTCCACCCGTGGGTGCAAACGCAGAGATATTCTGCATGTTTGTTAAAACATTCCCCTTGATGACAAGGGCTCGAAGAGCACTCATCAATTTCTAGCAAATACAATATCAGATACATTAAAAATGCTGTTTTTTTCAAAACAAAATAAAAGTGATTGATGGGTTAGAGGAATGAAATCAGACCATTCGATACATATTAATGGATTGTTTTTAAATCATATATTAATTTTTAATATGACAATGTATCATATCATATATTAATTTTTAATATGACAATGTATCATATCATATATTAATTTTTAATATGACAATGTATCATATCATATATTAATTTTTAATATGACAATGTATCATATCATATATTAATTTTTAATATGACAATGTATCATATCATATATTAATTTTTTAATATGACAATGTATCATATCTCTCAATTTGATGAGAGGTTTATATAGCCATATGTTATTTCATGAGATGAAAACTCTAGATAAGAGCCTTCTCCGATTATGACTACGCCATTTGAGTGAAAAGAAACTGTCAAATGGAATATATGTCAATGAAATTAAATATACTTTTTCCAGGTGTATTTATATTGAATGTAAGAAAACAGCACAAAGAAAGTAAGTCTAATGCAAAGTACAATATTTTAGTGTTTTTCAGTTTGGTTAAAACATCGATTGAGAATGTGCAGCAATGTGACACAAGACGATATCTCACACTAATGAGCGATTTTACTTTATGCATTATTAGTTACGAATAATGACTATTAATTATACTCACAACGTGCATCAGAAATGTTGAAATAGATAAATTGAAATAACTTGGTAGAGCTGATCTTAACATGGTTATGTATGAACAAATGTACCTATAGTTGAAATATTAAGCAAATATTGGTCTGTGTTGCTTATGTATGGTAGTGTAATTTAATGTAAAACTTGACCGATAAACATCCTTCTTGAACCTTCTTATTTGGGGGGATCAATATTCACTGTATTAAATGTACATTCCTTCACATTTATGTGCGTCACTATTCACTAAGTTCAATGATTTCGCTTGTATTGCACCTTTTAAGATATTTTGAAATCTTCATATATATGTGGCACAATATCACGTCACTTGACAACATTATCGAGGAAGAATGGTATTTTCAACAAGATGGAAATGTTGGTATAACCTGGCAGCTCTCCAGGAGTCAATTAGTAACCTGGAGTCAATTAGTAACACCAAGGTCTCATCAAGATGTATACAATGTACTCACCGTAAGTTACTGTCATACTACCGATAGTACTACTGATACAAGGCACCTCAACGACATGGGTTATGTCTTCGTGAGAGAGATCAGTGCCATTGTTCAGTTTTTGTTTGTTTTTATGGTTTAACGCCATTTTTCAGCACAATATAGGCTATACATGGCGCCCAGTATTAATGGTGGAGGAAGAAACCGGACAAACCCCGGAAAGAACCACCGACCCACGAGAAGCTACTGGCAAGTTTTCTCACATAACTTCACGCAGAGGTGAGATGGCAGTGGTCCGTAACGGACAGCGCTTTAGACCACTCGGCCACTCGGGGCCCCTACCATTGTTCAGTAATGTGAGCCTCTATGAAACTGTATTTTCATCATACAAGGTCCTCTTAATAGTAATACAAACAAATACCTGACACAGTTAATGTGGAACAAGAACCTTGTCCATTCTAGCGTTATTGTATACTGCCATATACTTCAGAACTGACATATAGCACTTTGTTACACAAATGGCCAAACTTTTTCATTACCAACGAAACAGTATTATAATTGGTACAGATCCAAGCTTCCACTCGTTTTAGATACCACTGATTAGGCGACTTTGCTATAATAAACAATGTCAGTTTCATTGTACTAAACATTGTCAGTTTCATTGTAATAAACATTGTCAGTTTCATTGTAATAAACATTGTCAGTTTCATTGTAATAAACATTGTCAGTTTCACTGTAATAAACATTGTCGGTTTCATTGTAATAAACATTGTCAGTTTCATTGTAATAAACATTGTCAGTTTCATTGTAATAAACATTGTCGGTTTCATTGTAATAAACATTGTCAGTTTCATTGTAGTAAACATTGTCAGTTTCATTGTAAATTAAATATGAACATTTAACTGTTCTGTACGGATTTTACTAACCTGTGGAGCAGTTAGATCCTGTCCATCCCTGTTTACAGACACACCTTACCTCGCCCCCTTCATTATTGCAATTTCCATGAATGCAGCTCACTTCACATCTTTCAATGTCTGCAACAAAATGAATTAGAAAGGATATTTTGCAATGTAGATACAACCGCTTTTCAGTTGAACTGGTTTATCCTTGGGTACATTTATGCGCATTGTTGTAGACTTTAAGCTGTTGTAATGTCTGTTTTAATCTTATGCACAAATTCAACAGAAAATCAGGTAACAAAACTAGTAGCTTGTATTTGTAAAATTCATATTCCTTACAAATGTTGAACCCAAACCATGTATTTGTGCGTTTTAGCATTGGAATCTCGTTATTTGCCAAATTATCAGTGAAGATATGGTTATGATGAAAGGACAGTTGCTACGGCTAAACCCATACATGTATGATTCGACTTTTCATGGTAAAGACCTTATCAGCTCACCACGGGTGGAAATTTACCCTGTGGCCCATGGGATTTTTTTCTTCTATTTATTTTCTTGTATTGTTTGATTCTGTTTTCTTTCCTCTTTTAATTCATGGTTACTAAGTACATATATGGATATGGGATAGAGTCCTCAATAGTTTAACAGCTATAACTTAGCAAACACATTACATAACAAGGCTAAGTAGTGTCTTTTTGAACCCCATTTGATAACTATTTATACTTGGTTCTATGATCTTACATATCGATTCTCATACGTTAAGACTTACAAAAAAAAACAATTTTGTTGCTCTGCATTCACCAAGCCTACTTAGCCCAGGATGCACTAGATGATCCAAAATTATAAAACAGATTAGCCTAGATCATATCCCTATGTATGAAATGTGTACCTCGAATTGCTTTAGTGGAGTTTGCGAGGTGATCAAATATCTTAAATAGTATTCATTGCTAATATAGCACTAATATCTAATAGTCCAATCCTCAGTAAATGAATAAACATAATAACATCCGAATGAACCTTATTAGATAACATAAATCAGATCAGAACGTTCTGTCCTGCACCTCGTAGGAGGAATTTCGTAGCAAACACAATGCGTAAAATTATTACTTTGTTTTACCAGTACTCTCCAACAAATTAGTCCTTATCATGCCCTTATTCATCCAAGGTATAAATACGTTGAGGATTTATATAGACCCCCCCCCCCCTTCCCATCATATTAAAATGTTAGAAGTTTCTATCCTGCCCCCAAGAGATGATTAAAAGTCTTAAATAGGTACTACAGACTACCTCAAAAAATGTCTCAGAATTTATGTTCGTATCTTGCGAGGGGTATGAGAATTTATACAAGTTCTAACCAGCAGTATCAAATAAACAGCCCCATTTCGTCGAAAAGCAATAAGATAATAGTACAGAAAAGGAGAAGTTTTTTCTCGACCTGTTTTAAATATAACTTTCTTCAATGAGACTCAAACTGGAATGACATGTTCTGTTCTTAAGGGTCAGTTTTATTTTTCACTTTCATCACGTTATTTTTTACTTTGATGCTTTCCTAATTTTCTAACAGTGAAAAAATACCTTATTCGTTATAATTAAAAATCAGTAATTTATTCTCCAGGAAATAAAATTGCTCCTTACACATGGAATATTTCGAAATTTCCAAGGCATTGCTCTCTGGTGACATGGCATCGTATTCATTAAAAGCCAAACAGGTGAATGTATCCGCCAAGTCCGAACTCTGTAAGTAACTGATTCTTAATTCGAAATGTTTGACTATGTATTTCGTATTGTTCTCAACAACCTCCCCGTTCCTTCTCCATGTATTAGACACTGGAATAGAATGCACAGGTGGCGTTCCACGTGTTTGCATTTGGCACGTCAGTGTCAAACTAGAATTAACAAGCTCGTTGGCATTTCTTGTTGCTAGTATAGTCGGTTTCGTAAAAGGAGCTAGAACGAAAAATATATCAGTAGTGGTGTAAATGTCAGTCTTTGATATAAATCAACATTTGTGACTAGAAATATTAGTATAAATATAGTCGAAAATTAAACAAATGGATGTATTTAGGTAGTTTTATCTGTGAAAAACTGTAAGTTCAATACAAAAATATTATATGAGTCATTTTCAAAAATGTGACAATGGCAACTCTACGTTCTCATTGTTCTCTACATTTTAAGATTTATCTGCGGCTTCCTGTGGTATGATAAAGAGACGACATGTATAGAAACAAAGCTTCATTTCCAGATAATCCAAAGACAATGTGTTAAAATCACTTAAAATATTTATCAACGTTGAAGCAAAATTTATCTTCAATCGCCCCAAAAGTACTTTAACCATATCCTTGGTATGTAACTTGCAGTCAAGATCACGTTAAGGGATCGTTGAAATTAGAAGATATTCAATAAACCCACCAACATGCACGTGGATAATCTGATTGATCGTCAAATAAAGCAAAACAGAGCAACCCGCATTAGAGAGGCGAATTTTGCCTTTATACTACATAGAACAGAATGTGAAAGAAACTCTTAAATTAATTTAACAAAATGTTTACATTGATAGAGACCTAAATCAGTATAATATTTCCGTACTTGTCAAGTCATTGATTAAAAATTATATAATAAGATATAATAATTTTTTTAACAAACCAATGCCTAAGGTGCCGATGCAAATATCAGATTACCGGATAACTGCATAACAATCGCATATGTTTTAATATTATAACTATATTTAATAATGTTATAGAAACAAACATACCAAACACAACTAGATGTTGACTTCCTACCACTTTACTCGTCAGATCAATGACGGACCTATAGTTTCCACCATCTTCCTCAGTAGCATTAAGCACCAGAAATGCGATAATTCCATTCTTGTAGTCACCCGTATAAACCAATTTCCCTTCAAATTCCAGCGCAGTATTTTCCGGATCTGCTCCAAAGCAATGAAAGATTGTTTTGTTCATAGGACTGAGGACATTCACAAACGAGTTCGCTGCTAACGTTCTGTCGATCTTCCACTTAAGACGACCAACACCATTTCTTAAGACATACGTCACTGAGGCTGAGACACAATATAAAACGATAACAGAGAAATACACTCTATACATTTTATCTATCTATGTATGTATGTATGTATGTATGTATGTATGTATGTATATATATATATATATATATATATATATATATATATATATAAACATACAGGTGCTTCCCTATAGCTCATACGTAGTGTTCTTTTATTTTGAGATCGACCTTGTGATACATTTTCAAAACATTGAAGAACAAATTAATATTCTTTGAATATATGGCATCCCGAGTCGCCGAGTGGTCTAAAGCACTCTCCGCTACGGATCACTGCCATCCGACCTAAGTCTGAGTGGGTTCGTGTCTCGGACTCGGCCAATGTTGGTATGTGAGAAAGCTTGCCTGTAGCTTCTCGTGGGTCGGTGGTTTTTGTTCCGGGCTTTTCTCCGGGTTCTTCATTCACCATTAATACTGGTTGCCATGTAGTGCTGAAAAATGGCGTTAATCCTACTACAAATACTACTTGGATATATTTTCAATGCTGCCAATCTTACCTTCATTTGTTGATCCGAGAGAAATGAACGCGTCTCCAACTATAAAGAAAAGAAATAACAGAGTTCCACATGCAATCATTTTCCAGCACTGTTAGTTTGACACGAAGACGAACATTACTACAATCGCAACGATCACAACTTTCCAACATTGTCCATTGTTTTCTGTTTGCATTTCATAATGTGAATATGCAAACCGGAAGCACGCACTGAATCATAGGTTTCAATACTTTACTCAGCCGACTCAGTGGAAAATTGAAGATATAAATGTGGCTAGACAACGGATGATAATTAACTGCATTCATATTGTAATGCTAATGATTTAAGTTTGAAAAGGTATTGTGCATATTGACTTTTTCTCTCATGTTCTGTATTCGGTATAGATTGGGAGTCATGCTAAGATTTTGTAAATTGTGTTTTCCAAACGTTTTCTTTTTCGTCGTAGTGGGGTTAAAATTGATTTGCAGCTTGAAATATTGCATTAAAATACTTTGAAACATATATACGAACTCTCCAACTCAACCCCATGTGTAGAGATATCCCTGATAATCATTTGTGTGCTAAAGCTGGTGTCTTGTTTACTCAATGATATTTTTTCTTCATTTTATTACAAAAATGATCAATACAAACATATCCACGAGAAATGTTAAACAAATACTATAATTTCAGAATCGTTTATGAAGCATTTTATTAACCTTGTTGCCGCATCGCTTTATATTTTTAGGTAAGTTGTGTATTGTTCAGTTTAATTGTCTGTCATCATACAGTTTTGTTGGAAGGAATACAACTCCGAAAGAGATATGAAATATTGGAGAGTTATTGACTTCTGTCTCAGCAATTACCTGGTACAGCTGGTTAATAAAATAATAATAATAATAATAATAATAATAATAATAATAATAATAATAATAATAAAACATTTATTTATTTTGCTACATTTTTCACATTTCTGTATACATGAAACAATATTTACATAACTGCATGTATTATGCTGTGAGTAATATATTAGTTTTATAACAATAATATGTGCAACAAACACAGTAATTTAATTTATTACACAAGAGACAAAGATTCAAACTTAGTTCTGCAATCCCAACCCATATAACAAAATACAGTAAGTATTAGAGTCAGACGTAAGTTGATTATTCATAGATGAAGTTCTGCATACATTATGTACATTGGTATACATCTCAAGATATAATGGATATACTTTTAATTTAGTGCAACTCATTCAGAAGTACATACAGAGAAGAGAGAAAAACTGTTAAGCTGCCACATCTGTTGTTCTTGAAGGGGATTTTGGAATTCTGGAAGTAGCTGGATGACTTTTCCATCATAATTGCTAATCATGATATGTTTTGGACTATCTTATAAAGCTGTATGTTTCTGTCGAATAATCCTGTCCTTTTGTATCAGACATACATACTAAATTTAGAGCCCAAAATTCTTAGTTAAGTGGAGCCTAGAACACACGTTATAACAATGTACATATAGTAAAATCTGCAATGACCTCAGGTCCAAAATAACTTTCATATGCAACAATAAATTTACAGTTGCCTGACTCAGCTGGAAAGACAAATTACCCTAGTTGTACTAAATCTCCTGGAGGGCCACACGATAGTTTGAGTCAGTGTCACTTGTTCTAGAGTCACAACCTTAGCTAGAGGATTCGTCAAGACAATATACATTGTCCGAACAACATTGCAAACACTAGTGCAGCACAATATATATCGTTTTTAACTATAGTGATGTGTGGTGAGAGCGTTTATCTGTTTTTGATGAATTTCAACTTGTACGTGCGGCAGGAGTGTCCGCGATCACTTATTGCCAGTCGAAAGAAACGGGATCTGTCAGAGTTGGCTGAGTGCTTTTAGGTGAAAGGTCGGCCTAAATGATTTGCGTACGCTCGTAAAATCATTGTGTTTCATCCCACACCATGGGACACAATCCAACAAAACGTTCGGATATATATTTGGGCAATGTTTGGTGTGCGTTCATGAGACTTACCTCAGGCAAAGTATCAAGAGGTGGAGCTTGATTCATCCGCAGGTGGAAAGGGAGCAACAAACACAAAACCTATCAGCGTGCAATACATATAAAACAGTAGTCGAACAAAGACACAGACCAAGAAACCACAATATGTGTGTCTTACAGCAATATGATTCATACCCTAAGCGCTTAAGCCACGCGAATCGATCCGGCAGTGATGACAAGAACTACTAGGTGTCCAGCCAGCCTACACATTACCATAAAAAGGTGTTTAACCGCTCAGGATTTTCTTCTATCGCTTTAAGCATCTCGGTCAACTGCTATTGTTGTTTGTTTACTTATTCTATCTAGGCTACATGATGCTGGCCTTCTGGTGTAGGTGCTAGGGCTATCTGTGTTGGTGTGCCATCTCCACCTGGTGCTGTATGTAAAATCCTGCGTATCACAAACCACCTCGCAGCAAGAATCGAAGCTATCATCGTACCGATATCGCGGAAGATTAAGCTTTCATCGTACCGATATCGCGGAAGATTATTCCCAGCTGGTAGGCTTGCATTTCACGCACGTGGAATATCCTAATTGTGATATCCCTTATTCGGCAAAATTAAACGTTTTAAGTTCATATAACACACAGCCGTGTAAATCATTAGTCTTCTAGATTTTCCTTGTTCAACGTTTGTCTTTCAGCATTTAATATATTTGTCTCTTTTTAACTCGGGCAGGTTTTCATTGTCTATGGTGGTAGAGTTATCGAGCTTCGCAAAGCTTCACAATAATATTCGTGAGCGCGGCACAAAACCTATGACGTAGAGTATTGAATCTAATGATCTGTCGCATTGGGCCGCTGTTAAATTCCTGTTGTGAGGTGGCCCTATGATCATTTTGTCCTCTGGTCCGGCTATAGTGATTAAATCATAATCTGTCACAACGCCTTTGGTGTTTTCGGTTGGGAAATTGTTTCTAGCTGTGGGTGACATTTGGTAGTTTATCCAGGCTAAACACGTCCACTTTTTACTTCAGTTCACCACCAGGGCACCGTTCTTTGTTGCCATAAGATTGAAGTTGGCAGTACGTTGGTTTCAGAGAAACCCAGTGTGTAACAAATGTTTTAGGCATTTTTCCAGTTTTTGAGGTATTACAATGTCTTTGTGATCCACCTGATAATACCTAAATGTGACCAGTTATTCTGTAGCATTGTTTCGGGGCCAAATGTGGTTACAGCTATTATAGTTAATAGTACTCAAAATCTACATTTCAATGTCGTCCTGAGCTATGTGATACTGCAACAACATCTAAGCTCCTTTATTGTAGGGAGAGAGATCATTAATAGCACCGATAGTATATTGTCTCAACGCAAAATATCAAATCAACCCATTTCTTTTCCCTCCGCTGAGAGTGTTTGAAGGTAGTCCGCACTCATACTATTGTGATCAAGAAACCAAGCTTCATAGATCAGTACGAACATTTGCGTGGTGGATTTCCATACCACATTGAGAACGATGTTATGCTCAAGTCGCACAACTCGAATGCTCGGAATTTAAGCGAGAGCTCAAACACAGAACAGATGCTATTCGTAAACGAACTAACTTAGTCGCGCTATGATATATATATATATATATATATATATATATATATATATATATATATATATATATATATATATATATATATATAGTCTAAAACTTTATCTGGAATAAAGAAAAATATAGGAAAAACGCAATCAAACATAATACAGATTTAAAAAGCTACTAAATTTGGTGTTCATGCATGTGATAAGGTCGCCTAATTCAAGAACACTTCGTCTTAGTTCAGTCAATGGAAAAGGACGGTCGCCGTATCTGCGATTTCCTTCATTTTAAAGACGATTAACCTGTTAGCGATTGCTACCCTTTGGTAAAAGTGTTGTTGTGCTTCTCACCATAGTTGTCGCTCTTTCCAATCCATGATTTGGGTACATAGAGATGACATCCTTCTGAATCTACTTTCATCCTAATCGTGACGGATTCCAAGTTCCTCTCAATACAAAAGAATATATTTTCTTTACTGCAATAATAATAATAATAATAATAATAATAATAATAATAATAATAATAATAATACTATTGATAATAATAATAATAATAATAATAATAATAATATCAATAACAATAATAACAACAACGAATACTTTGTATAGCGCCTAATCTTTAAAAGCTCTAAGCGCTTTACAACATCTATAATAATATGAGTACAAAAAAGAAAAACAGAAAACACCATAAATAGGAAAACATAACACATGCTGAAAATATTTAAGGTTGGAACATTTTTAAGTTTGTTCTTGCAGTCGAAAAAGGTGAGTTTTAAGAGCACTCTTACAAGGGATCACTGTGTGTTTGTGTCTAATTTTAATGCACAATTCGTTCCACGCTGCTGGGCCTTGGTATGCAAAAATAAACGTTGTCCATATGACTTCGTTTTCATAGTGGAAATAATGAGTATACGATCTTCAGAAGAGTCTTGTACGCATCTTGTTGGTGTGTACATATGAGTGAGGCCAGATAGGTATGTTGGACTGGAGTCCGTCAATGAAACGTAGCACAGAAAACAATTTGTGTTTGATTCTTGATCGAACGGAGAGCCAGTGTAGGGTACCTAACAACATGAAGATGTGCTCTGATCGTGGTACTCTAAGGATGATCCAAGCAGCTGTGTGTTGAACATGTTAAACTTTCTGGAGTACATATTGAGACGAACCAGACAGAACTGAGTTACAATAGTCCAGTCCTGAAAGATATTTCCATATGTTCATGACATGTTGGTGCAATGTGAGAGTACTGTCTGGAGAAACACCTAGGTTTCGTACTGACTGGGTGAATTTAATGTTGGTTTTGCTGATATATATTTTTAGGTAAAGGATGTGAATGAGAAAGTCTTTTTGTTGTGATCATAATGGCCTCAGTTTTATAATAATTCATCTGCAGCTTTGCACATGTCATCCATGATTTCCCATCAGAAATGCACCTCTTTACTCCTCGGATAGTTTCATTATTCTCCTTTGGTTGGCTAGATTCTTATATCTGTGTGTCATTAACATAACATTGGTGAGACACTGGATGGTTATCTATGACTCTTGAGATCGGCTGGGTGTAAAGAATGATGAGACCAGGTCTAAGAACAGACCCCTGTGGAACACAACAACACATATCAGCTGGACTGGAATGTAATCCATTTACAGATACAATTCGTGTCCTATCGACAAAGTAGGACTCGAACCACAGTAAGGAGGTATTGTGAATGCCAAATACATGCTGGAGACAGTTAAGTAATATATCATGGTCTATTGTGTCAAATGCTTCAGACAAATTTAGAAGGGTGAGAACTATAATACAAGTTGAACAATTTTTTCTAAGATATGTTTTATTATGAATGAGAGATTAGAAACTGGGCGGTAGTTCTTTAAATCGTTATTTTTGAGTATTGGTTTCTGCCGCAGATACTTTACAATGGCAGTGTTGAAAAATGGTGGGAATTCGCCGGATGAGAAAGAGGTATCAATAACATCACTTAGTGAAGACAACATTGGATCTAAACACTCAAGATGCAGTTATGCTGGAATTGGATGAAGTTCACATATTTTTAGTTCACTCATCATCACGATTGTCCATACCAAATCCATAGAGACAGGTTCAAATGATGCTAACGGTTGTCGCTGAATTGCTGTATCGTCACTGTATGGTGACGACGAGTTAATTGAGATTGTGTTGTCAAGCCTATCTTTAATGGTTTGTAACTTGTCATGGGAAGAAATTTGATAACAGGTCCGAAAGGTCTACTGGAGAAAAGGCAGTTATAAAATGGTGTTCATTTGTTCCTTGACATTAGTTTGTTAGCAATCTTGAAGAGCTCTTTTTGGCTGGAACTTTCTGTGACCTTAGTACTGTAGTGGAATAATTTGGCTAAATGGACTACGTTTGTGACGTTCTTCTTAGCGGCTGCATAAGTTTGCTTAGGAAGAGTTGAGTCTGATCGTCAGCAGATATTAGGCGTTTGCCTGACTACACGAAAAGGTCTCATTTAACTAGTCTTCTAATGTCGTTCATCATTTGTAATCCAGTAATATCCAGATGGAACCGGGTTATGATCATGGTATAGTAGTAACTTTTCCCCTCCTGGATTTACTAGTGTACAGTCTTGCTTTATATTTTAGATAGGAATAACACCACAACCAATCCGACTAATACTACTACTACCACTACTACTAGTACTACTACTAGTACTACTACTACTACTACTACTACTAATTCTAATATTATTATTAATTATAGTGCCACTAATAATACTATTATTATTATTATCGTTATTAATAATAATAATAATATTATTATTATTATTATTATTATTATTATTATTATTATTATTATTATTAAAAATAGAAAACTGTATACTTAGAGCTGTTGAAATTTTGGCAAATCAGTTATATGAATTTGGCCAAACAATGTTTGTGTGAATATGACCATTTTACCTGACGGTCGATAAAAACTTTATGAAAATGTTTAATGCGCTAAATTGTAACATTGTAGTAGATTGATATAAAGTGCAAAGTTCATATCTTGTCTTTGGCAGCATATAACTGTTTCGTAATTCTTTCCTTGCATTTAGATCTAAGTTAACTTGATCGAACACACTGATGTCTCATTTCCTCGTCTATCAATGATCCAAGCAAAAATGTATATGATAGAAGAATTAGTCTCCCTTTAGTTAATCTAACTAGATGCATCAAGTACTTGCTATACCATTAACCGTATTCTCACTCTTTGTCCATCCTAGCAACATATTCCTCACCCACAAAACAAATATTAAGTATAAAGCTATTATACAAATATTAAGTATAAAGCCATTATACAAATATTAAGTATAAAGCCATTATACAAATATAAAGACTATCCTAATTAATTTCTTAAGGTGAGAAGTGTTGGTGGAGGTGCGAGAGGATTAAAAACAAAACGTTCCAGAATGTTAAGGAAGGTTATGAGGGACGTCATAGTAGCGATTATACAAGCTTCGTCTCAAGAAAACGTAAATAAAAGTCTATCATAAAGAATCACAGGAGCAAAAACCTCTAAACAATAACGATCACAAAATCACATTGACAGAAAAGCTAGATATCGTAAGATGCATAGCAAAATACTGCTTCCATAACGAGCTGAACTCAGTCAACAACATCCAGCGACTACTTTCTAGTTTGAGAAAGAACATATATAAACATCATAGCTCAGGTACCCGATGGCGATTACCATAGCAACTGAAAGTGCAAAAGTGGATACAATTATATGCTGCAAGCAAACTGTATTTACGCTCCGAGCCAACCTCAGCAGCTACCGGATGACCAACTCCATCTAATGGGCGTAAAGATCTACATCATGTACAAGGCGAATAAACTCACGGGTTCCATTAACATTCATAGCACCTAAATGATGGGCTAGACAGAAGTCTCAAACAATCCCTTCTGTTACCCACTCTTGTACATAAAGAGAGCTGTTCCGGAACGGATACAATTGCCGTCGACTATTAATTCATCATACCATGAAGTCAAGTCTATAAATTGACCTTTCAAAACTACTACTCGGGGCCATTACACCGGATTGTTCAAGATCCTGAAACAGAAATATTGAATTAATGGGAAAACATTTTCATCTTGACATTAAAGCTCAATTTTGACAGTTTACATCAGAAAGGTAGACAGTCTCCTATCCTACTTTTATATTCGGTAGCCGAATAGAGGGTGCACTGTTTCTAGATGAACAAGGGGAAGAGGCAGCTAAAGAGATTGCTACAATCGAGGACCGGTTGAAATTTGTACTAGCAAGGCCTCAGACTTGTCAGATACGTGGACTACAATCGAGGACCGGTTGAAATTTGTACGAGCAAGGCCTCAGACTTGTCAGATACGTGGACTACAATCGAGGACCGGTTGAAATTTGTACGAGCAAGGCCTCAGACTTGTCAAATACGTGGGCTACAATCGAGGACCGGTTGAAATTTGTACTAGTAAGGCCTCAGACTTGTCAGATACGTGGGCTACAATCGTGGACCGGTTGAAATTTGTACTAGCAAGGCCTCAGACTTGTCAGATACGTGGAAGATGTTACGACTATATGGTCTTAAACTAAGTACATGAAAAGAAAGAAAACTATTTTGTAAAATTCAACAAATAACTTATTTTATACTATTCAAAGTGAAGATTGAAATAGAACTTATATTCTTGTAAATTATATTCAGTATAATTCTAAACGTTCTATCACGAGTCCAAATGTATAAAGTTCCAATTGAATTACAAAGGTATTCAAAATAAGTTCCAATACTGAATGTGATGATGTGCGTGTAGTCTCGACTATACTAATATATCAGTGGCTTGGAGAGTGGCGATGTGATTAATGTCTTTTGATGTACCTCTATAATTTAATCTAAAATGTTCTTATCTAAATCCACTATAATTAAACATCCCTGTTCTAGTCAAGAATAGTATTGATCTACACTTTGTATTTCCAGTAAAGAATAAATTGATTAAACAAATTCACACAAATCACAAATCGAATAAGAATGAGCAATTCTTTGGTATATACCCTATACTTGAACAAGGTCGCAAATAACATTTTCTGAAGAATCGACTATCACTTAATGGAACAGTCCATTCTAAAACATTGTATTGATGTAAATAAGACTGTATCTTTAGGCTTAAATTCAAGTAAAATGTGTATTTAGGCTTAAATTCAAGTAAAGTGTATCTTTCGGCTTAAATTCAAGTAAAATGTTTATTTAGGCTTAAATTCAAGTAAAATGTGTATTTAGGCTTAAATTCAAGTTAAATTTATCATTAGGCTTAAATTCAAGTAAAATTTATCATTAGGGTTAAATTCAAGTAAAGTGTATCTTTCGGCTTAAATTCAAGTAAAATGTTTATTTAGGCTTAAATTCAAGTAAAATATGTATTTAGGCTTAAATTCAAGTTAAATTTATCATTAGGCTTAAATTCAAGTAAAGTGTATCATTAGGCTAAAATTCAAGTTAAATTTATCATTAGGCTTAAATTCAAGTAAAGTGTATCTTTCGGCTTAAATTCAAGTAAAATGTATCATTAGGCTTAAATTCAAGTAAAATGTATCATTAGGCTTAAATTCAAGTAAAATGTATCATTAGGCTTAAATTCAAGTAAAATGTATCATTAGGCTTATATTCAATCAAGAATGTATCTTTACGCTTAAATTCAAAATAAACATGTTTACATTAATAATGATCTGAATATTTAATCCCGACTAAAGATAAACATTAGCTATGTATTATGTTGTTTACAAACTACATGTCAATGTTCACGTACACGATACGCTTGATTTTGGACAAGGGCAAGTAACTAATGTAGATATAGAAAATATGCAGACATTACGAAAATTCAACACGTATCACTGATTAAACATATACACCAAGGTACAGTGGTACGTTTTGCAGTAATTATAGTAAGCCTCCGGGAACGCTACAATTTAACAAACTTAAATTTATGATGAAGATTTCTAATAAATAATGAGACTTTCAACCCTACCATCGCCACAACGTCTTTGGTTAGGACCAAGATTTTTACTATAGATGTATCTCTGAAAATTTTATGCATAAAACCTCCAATTTGCTGTCTTGTTGTATGACGACAAGCGTCGCGCCATATAGATCAAAGAAGTTTTCTGAAGACTTGACCATCATGGGATCCATGTAAAAGTCTACCGACATATATTCAGTGACGCAGCGAACATTCCTTACAGACCAAGGGGGAAAAAAGAATTTACTGTAAGTACCTCCTTGATCAGATAGTAGTACCTTCTCATATATTCTGACCTCGATGCCCTTTAAGTGTTGGTAAATAGGTAAGAATTTGACTCAACCTATATGGATACTTGTAAGACTTACAGCCATCCTCTGTAATACGTATACAAAATCAAGCAATGTAACGTTAAAACGTGCTCTCCATGATATACTACTTTAAGCCCTAGAGAAATGTATGGTATCCCATACGATATACCACCACCCAGTTCCGCTGGTGATGATACGTTCCACAACCACAGCGTTTTCAGAAACCAATGTATGTCACGCATACTAAGAAATCACTGCTACATTACCGGCCGTTGACACTTAGACGCGGATAACTTCCGCTGAAACTAAACCCATGAAAAACTGCTGGTAACAACGATGAGAACGGACTCAGTGCCATGGCCAAAACATGGAAAAACATTATGTATGGGCTAGATCCGCATTATAGACAGCTATCAATCTTCCTCGGAGAATATTCTAGAACAACCGACTATATACCTCACATGATGTCCTGCCTCTAACAACAAGGGTGTCTATCCGTAAGATTAAATGTGGATGGATAGGACCAGTTTGGTCAGTCTAAGCTATCCGCCATTTTAGCTGTATGCAGTACCATCAGCAGTACGAACATATCTTCTGGGAGACTAATACGACCTTTACCTCTGAAAATACGTGTTACTTCTGCCTGATGTATTTGAGGACTACTTGGTCACCTCTCTATACGCACATGGCATAGATCATACCGATTACTTTAGCATTACCGGTTTGAGCTAAGATGCCCTTCTCAAAGCCGAGGGCAGACATCGATATGCAGCATCGATATGATGCCACCCAAGGTGGCACCTCCGTGGTCAGTAAGTAGTATTCGAAGGCTCACAACCTTAAGTGCCCGGACTACGACCCTATCCATACCTACATAGGTAGTGAGCTACTTTGACTGAAATACATATTATGACTAGACCATGATGCTGAGCTATCAAATGGAGGCTTTGGCAGGGACAACTAGGAAGAGGTTGATGTTAGTAGCATTGCTAAAGAAGCACAGAAGGAATATTTATTAATGGTAGACTTCAATATCCTGACAGTGCTCATCGTTACTTTCATTTAGCCCCCGACTCTTTTGTTATCCCAAAGAAGTGGCTCTCCGCCTATCAACACGGCCTATTGATTAAGATGGGAGGTCACTAAATCGTGTGCACAAATCTGCTGAAGGACTAATACACCATTCATTTTCCAAACCTGCAACTCTACACGATGTTTTAGCTATTCACGCCTACCATGTTTTGCTCTAATTTACTTAGATTATAGAATAGCGACAACGATCAACTATATGATGTGATCACACATTGTAGAATCCCAATAGGGTCAATGTCCCGGCTAAGAGGTACACCCACATTTCCTAAATAGAGAACGGCAACCTGATCGTCCGCTTCAACAAGATCAACGACTAATGCATGAGCATCGTCCATGCACGTTGTATGCCACTGATTTGAAATAGAGCAAACTCAACCGCTTTCTTATCGAGACGACCGCAGTGTCAAATATTTTTGTAATTCGAGCTGGCCATTGGACAAAAATTTCATAAAAATTCCCTCCAACTACAGTAACCTGTCTGCAACCTGCCAGCAAATTTGTACAACCTGGTGCAATGCAGTTGGTAAAATTATCGAGAGCGTACGAAACTTGTGGCTTGGTCGAGTTCGTGTAACATGCCGTCTGTGATTTGGTGGAAACACGTTGTGGTCTTGGTTACTCGCGCTATTACTTCAGCTTCTATGCGCTGAGAGATTATTCTCAAGTTTTAAAATACAACTAATCATTGAACTCAGAAACTAGAACGCAACTGATTTATTGCTTATAAACATCTCAAAATTAGGCACACACCAACCCTCATAAACAAAATAAAACTCAATAAAATAAAGATATTTTACATATTAGTCAATGATACTTTAACAATTAAAAATACATCGGGAGATGCCTTCTTGAATAAAGACCACACCAACCCCAACATCACTAGCATCAGCAGACATTTTAAATAACTGCCTGAAATTTAGAACTTGACGAACTTGTGCACTCTTAAGCAGAGCGTTTAATTTATCAAAAGCCTTCTCAGATTTGAAGACCAATGAAACGTCCTCTCTTGCTCAACAAATTGACATGTATTCAGCAATTATGGACGAACTACGGCAAAATTTAGTAATAATATCTAGCCATACCCAAACATGACATTAGTTGTTTTTTGTTAACAGGAGGTGGGAATTAGTTTTGACCCTAATTCTACAGGTTTAACTTCACTTTGTTACACAATATGATTTAAAAGGCGTCTATCATATCTATGTGGAATCAATGCACCTAGAAATGATAACATTCCATAAATGATGTGAGCTAGTTCGTTCCCTTCAACAGATAGCTTAAAAACATATAAAATTTGACTAAATATAATAATGCAGCAGAAAAAGCAAATGTATGTAGGTCGGCTAACGTAGAATTGTCGACTTTTAAAGATAGCGAAGTTCTGAATGATCGTCAGCATAAACATGTGTTGTTCCAAACATTAAGTGATTAGTAGTTCTATATTTAGTTTGCACAATAGTTATCACTATAATTATTTGTAATGCTACTTGTAAGCGAATTGTTTTACCCTAATAGTCTACAAAGGAAACACGTGCTTCAGATGGATTTAATATGTATTTTATGAATAAACATGACACTTATCAACAGCCTTGGATATTATGCTCCTAAGCATAATAAAACATTCCAAATAGGTTATCAGTAATTCCCTTGTGCATTTATTACTTAACAAACACATACCTAATCTTTCTTACTTTTTCTAAAACAAAACACGTTCATGAACACATTATACATGCATTGCAATATTTCCCATACCAATGTTTTAGAAGGATTTCTACTTTTAGGATATGTCTGAAATGAAATGTCCTTCGACGAATGCAATGGATCAGGCTTTAGAAAATCAGGTCACGTAATCTAAGCAATCCCCCTAACAGGTAGACACCAATCAAATTGAAATACGGTTATATCTATCGCGATTTTTCACTCAATTTATATCTAAACATCTGAACGTGGAGAACGGTAATGAGCATGGAATGTTCTTACTGATGGAAACAAGTGGTCGGCACGATGCCAAAGTGGTGTCAACATCAAGTGGTTATTGATCCACATAAGTTATTAACGCTAGTTAAGTGTAATGGAACCATACGAAGTTGCTAAACATATTAAGTAATAAATGTAGTCTTGCCTTGGAAGTCATACTTGAAATCTATACATGTAATATATTGATGACTCAGGAAACGTTTCATTAAGATCTGGTCTCAGTTACAATTTATCACATAGAGATCTGGATAAATTTACAATTTATCACATAGAGATATGGGCTCAGTTAGAATATATCATATATAGAATGCTTGCTGTCTTCAGTGTGACTGTAAATTAAGTTATGCTGTCCCATACACACGAACCTTAGAAACAGTCAACGTCAACAAGTCTAAAAACGATCCCCCCAAAAACTAATTAATTTAAGTATTCCTCGATAATTTTACATTCAGATAGAAAAAAGCTAGATACCTTTTAAACTTATAAAAATCGGCAAGACACAGAAAATACGCTAATGAACAGTATCAACAATGTCAGTATGAAAATAATGTAAAATTCAAATCAGCATAGCACGGATTCAAATTGCCCGCAGACGCTACATTTTGAACCCAATCACTGAGACTGAAACGAACTGTAGCAGCCTATTCATTTATATTTTATATCCACAAGTAGCTATATGTTTACGTAAGTACAAATTATATTACATTGTACAAATCTCTTCAATTAAATAGTAACATATGGAAATCGTTATTTGAGTTAGACATAGTAAATATAACGAATTTAGAATTGCGTCAAGAAGAACGCAGCATACTTTCATCTCCTATTTGAATTCATCCTTTGACACCATGAGATTACCGAGAAAGTGTTATTAAACATGTCTTAGGTTTGGTGTAAAGTGTGATGTGTACATAAACCGTATAGAATCATGTGTGATATGATGCAAAATGTCGCGTTACATGTTTGCCAAAATGTTTTAACATTGGTCGAATGCATTGCTCTGTTGCAGGCATCGTTAACACATTATGTACTATATTGTGCCAAGACAATTTTACTATGTTTCTTCCACATCAAAGCAACCGACCCGAGCTTGTTCAGACAGGTGTCGAACCCGCGACCCTTGAATGACAAATTCGAGGTCCCACCAACTGTGATACTGTGGTTCCTCAGCTGTGTTCGAGACGAAACAGTTCAAAGTCTCTCCCTAAGATTCCATCAAACTTCTCAACATATTGTTTTCTTACCGACTTTTTACATGATCTGTTGTTACGTACTTGTATTATAGACCATATTAACGCAAAACCACTGTACTTTGCATCACACGATAAACCGAACTCACAGAACACGTGCAATTACTACACTTACCTATTAGTGTAAGAAATATTGCATTTGTAAACACCTCTCAAACTAGTTTGTTCATTAAAGAATAAATGTCAACTGCTCAAATTTCTCCACGGTTGTATGAAACGGTAGACTGGTACATACGGTTACCCTCTTATTGGCTTCTGAGGTATAATGGCTTGTAACTGAGACTAGAATATGATGATAAGATCTAAAGAAAACAAAGCATACAAACGGGACGGGGGGTGGGGGTGGTATTGCGTTGTAATCCTGTCTGATAAAGTTCTGTTAATCCGCCATATCAAAAGAACGATGATTCTATTCATCTAGCACATCGATACTTCCGCATACATTCACGCATTCTGGTCTTCACAAGTAGAAACAGACTGATAGCTGTTAAGTTTACATTACGCGGTATGAGATCAAATTTGTCCGTATGAGAAGGGATGTATTGACTTCAAACCGATTCTTGACATTTATTGTCTTGCATAACATTGATGAGCCAAATTTATAAATGTGAATGTCAATGTTGAGAGCAAAATACAGTACTATAAATTCGTATCAGAGAGATCATATCTATGTGAGGTGAGGGTGCTAGGGTGAACTTAAAAAGAAAATAGAACGACACCTGTGATATTACAGCATTCTTTAAGTTGGTATAACAATATCATTCTGCCTAAGTCTTTTTCCAAAACATGTGCCACGTGGTAATTAGTGGTTATTTGGACACTTCCACTGTAGAATATATTTAAATGATATTTGTTTACATCTTCCTAATAAATATATGGAATATCTTTATCGTTAACGTTCTCGGTCATGACAGTTTTAAAACCCAAAATGCGGTCTTAGTCTCTAAAAGACTTTTATTTGCCTACTTTTCGACCTAATCTTTCTCTCTCTCTCTCTCTCTCTCTCTCTCTCTCTCTCTCTCTCTCTCTCTCTCTCTCTCTCTCTCTCTCTCTCTCTCTCTCAACTACCTTATAATCTGCAACGCATTTATCAATCTAGGCAACACTCAAAAACATATGTATGAATATATTTGTTTTTAATCTATCTTCTATCTATCTGATATTGTGGATTCAGACTGTGTAGTGTATTGTGTGCGTCCGACTTATGTACCAAAATAGAGCTCTCACAAGGTACTAAACTTTGATTCTAATCATTATCTCATCTTTGAGTCTGTTGAATTCTTTGAGAAAATGCTGTACTCTACTGCATAAATTATCTCATTAAATTTATCCGTCCAGTAAAGCAGACAACTACTTACTATTCTCATGTTGATTACACTTCTTACATTCAAATAAATGTTTCATGCTCGTTTCAGCAGCATCTGTTATATTTTATTATCGTTCAGACGTTTTCCTTAATTCATCGCCAATCATGATGTAAAGTTTAATCAGACTAAATTTTTTTTCCGATTCATGTTTTTATTGGTTAGTTTAAGTGCAACTTAGAAAATTATAGGCATCAAAAATAAATCTAGAAAACAGACCGAAATTTAAATTCTGATATTACTAACTGCAACATTTATGTACATTTACATTTATATACATTTAATGGCAGAATGATATTTCATAACTAGTGGCTGCTGTATGAACTGTACAATTTATTTGGTTCTTTCAGAACCTCATAGTATACTACGCTCACTATCTGTATAAAAAAATAATCACCATAATATTTTCCGCTACAGCCACCACTCCCGTCGTGTCTTATAAGTGAATAATTGATTTGCATGATAGCATATATTCGTGTCTCTCTAAAAGTATTTCTATGCTAACATAGTTACAGTGCACTAATTAGTTAAATATATTCAACAGAGTTGCGTGACAAGGATATGGTATGGTACTTGTTTATATCTTATTGGCTGAAATCCCTGTAACAAACATGTATTGAACTTCTAATTAGTCTTTTTCCTCATGAAAGTGAAACTTCCGGAATCGATTTGTTTTATTTTCTCCATTGTTATAGCATGCTGTTTCCGTCTATGACAACGTGTTTCCTTTTTAGCTTGATTTTTTTTCTTTCCGTTTTCACACAATTGTACCACATTTTTCATGACAGAACTTAGCTGACACTCTACAATGTCGATTGTGTCGTTAATATGAATTGTTTCATTTCACTATCTAATAGATGTCAATATGAACGTTGCAACAAAATTGTACTTTCATAACGATAGACTGAGCAATATTGAATCAATTGAGAAACATTGACCTATGTCCAAAAGAATAGTTATTTGTAACAATGTCCAAAAGAATAGTTATTTGTAACAATGTCCAAAAGAATAGTTATTTGCAACAATGTCCAAAAGAATAGTTATTTGTAACAATGTCCAAAAGAATAGTTATTTGTAACAATGTCCAAAAGAATAGTTATTTGTAACAATGTCCAAAAGAATAGTTATTTGTAACAATGTCCAAAAGAATAGTTATTTGTAACAATGTCCAAAAGAATAGTTATTTGTAACAATGTCCAAAAGAATAGTTATTTGTAACAATGTCCAAAAGAATAGTTATTTGTAACAATGTCCAAAAGAATAGTTTTTTGTAACAATGTCCAAAAGAATAGTTATTTGTAACAATCTGCATTACGTGTATAAATAAATATATAAGTTATCCTAGTATATAAACTACTTCATCATCTGAATAAAAAACAAGATGAAGTAATAAACATGACTTGTTTTTTTTTTTTTAAATTGTTGCTACCTTAATATTTTTAGTAACATGAAGAACAGAACTTCTAGTAAAACGGTGGCGGGGGTGGGGGTGGGGCTCGTCACATGACAGTTCAAATTATTTTTTTCAGTTGTAACGTATATCTGATTTGATTCATTTTTGTTTTAATTTAATATTGTTGCCAGTTTTAAATTCAGTTTTATTTTTCATTACATGTTATTGTAATGTAAATTGGATCACTATAGATGGTGTGTTTTTTTCTCAGAAAATCGGTTGACCTGACTTTTCGTTGGTAAACAAATAATGTTGACCTTGATCCTGACCTTGATTTAAGGTAAGTGGAACCCAGGTAAATTAAGTTTTAAAAAATTGTGGTTGTTGTCAAGGTAATAATGGGACAGCTGAATTAAAAGTAAACAACTTTTTATTTTTAATTTAATATGATTGGTTCCCGTAAGGGTCATCTTAGGAGTACGTGATATAAACGATCACGTCATCTTCTTTTGCTTTAGTCAGTTTTTTGAATCCATATTAACAATTATTCAGTTCAGTTGGATGTCAAGGATTAAGTCGTATCTCTGGAAATCTTTGATGTGATCATGCAAACTTATTGGACAAAGACAGTTTATTAAATTCTTATTGGGATTTCCAATACTGGAGTGTTGCATATTGTGATTCTACAAAGACATATAGATAAACAAAATTTTGAATTTTCCAACAGGACTCGAACTTGAATCTGTTAGAGCATTTAATTACTAGAACTTTTGTAAATAATTTCCTGGATTATTATTGGATTAATTTTGGATTTGATTCTTAAAACGGCAAGATTTTTCCATTTTTACAATCTTTATTCCAAGGAAATACATTATTTGTTAAATTTGGCAAAGCTTGTTTTCATTCTTTCTTTGTTGCCGCTTATTATAGCCAAACCTTGGTGGGGGGGATGCAAGGTCTGGGCCTGACGTCACGCTTGCCAAAGGGAAGTGAAGCGTCTTTCATAGCCTCTCCTTTCCAGGTGTAGTGATCGCTGCAGGACCACTGTCTTGCTCTGATGGACAGGAGGTTACTTGCACATAACCTCTCCTACACTATTGTGTCCACAACAGCACCTTCACGCGGGGCCCCTTGTTTTCACAGAGCCTGTTGTGTGGCGCGACCGAGTGCTCGGCGGTATAACTGGGAGGGCAGACTGAGCTCATTAGCCTTGGCAGGCAGCAGCCAGTCTAAGAGAAGGGAAACTCTGACTCCAAACCCTGGTAGATGAAGCTCGTTAGCCTGGTCAAAGCAATTTTTCTAGGAGAAGAAAACTCTGATTGAAAACCAATGGTTCCACTGCCTTGTGGATATCTTCGGGAGAAGGAAAGGCTACGGGAGTAAACCCAGACAGAAAATCCGGAGTGGAGCCCCCAAGGCGGCTGGATGTCGATTACGACTTCCTTCCGGCAGCTCCTGCATCCAAACTGGTGCCAAATGTCATGCTCAGCATTCCTTTGGGCCCAACCAGCAGGGACGAAAGGGGGATCCTGAAGCCTGGGCAACCCAGGATCTCCATATTCCACGCCCAGGCTTGCGCCCTGGAGAGGTCACTGCAGTCTCGCTACTAAGTGAGGAAACAACACGGAAGCTGACAGTGTACGGGTTATAAGTCCCACCCGATTGGCGTAGGGAAGGGGCGCCACGGGTCAGCTTTGACGGTGGGAGGGATCATCGTGTCCCACTGGCCAACTACCGCCCGCCTCAAGCCGGGCAGCCCCTGGTCAATAAGGTGTTGACCCGCCATCGTCTGCCTGCTCCAGTGGGTGTCTGAAGTTCAGTGTGTTGCTTAACATGACAAGCAGACGAAAATTCCACACCAGACAAAATGAAAAAGAAACAAATAAAGAAGACTCCAGCTCTTCGATTTGCAAGCTGAAATGTGCGCACTATGTGTACAGGCATCTCCGATGACATCAGAGAAGTGGATGACACCAGTAAAACGGCCATAATCGATAGAGAACTCACCAAGCTAAATATCAGCATAGCTGCCCTCCAGGAAACTAGACTGGCCTCTAATGGCTCCCTCAGAGAGGAAAACTACACTTTCTTCTGGAAGGGTCGCAAACCTGAGGAGTCCCGTCAGCACGGAGTGGGCTTCGCCATCAAAAACATTCTTCTGGGCTTGGTTGAACCTCCCACAGGGGGCACTGAGCGTCTCTTGTCCATCTGCCTCACCACTACTGCAGGTCCTGTCAACATCATTAGTGTCTACGCCCCCACCCTCTCGTCTCCAGAAGACACCAAAGATCAGTTCTATGGGCAGCTGGATGAACAGATTAAAGATGCCCCAAACACGAATCACTTTTTCTCCTCGGCGACTTCAATGCCAGAGTAGGTAAGGATCACGAATCATGGCCTACCTGCCTCGGATATCATGGTACTGGAAAGACCAACGACAACGGTCAGAGACTGCTGGAGCTGTGCACCTACCATGGCCTGTGCATAACAAACACTTTTTTCAAGGGTAAGCCACAACACAAAGTGTCATGGAAACACCCCAGGTCCCATCACTGGCACCAAATTGACATAGTCATCACTAGGCGCTCTACCCTTAACAGCGTCCTCTCCACCATAACCTACCACAGTGCAGACTGCGACTCCGACCATGCCCTCATGAGCAGCAGGGTGAGACTACAACCAAAGACACTACACCGTTAAAAACCAAAAGGATACCCACGCATAAACCTCACAGATGTCGGTCCCTTCCAAGGTACAGGAGTATATGTGTCTGCCCTGGACAAGGCTCTCCATGACCTGCCAGAGCACGACGCCACAGCCAAGTGGAAGGGTACCATCTACAAAACAGCCATGTCCACGTTTGGTAAAAAGGAACGACTCAATCAGGACTGGTTCAACGCACACCTAACAAGGATGGAACCACTAATCGAGGAGAAACGAAAAGCCTTTATAGCGTACAAAAAATGCCCCAATGAACGGACGCATGCTGCTCTTAAATGTCCTCGAAGCAACACCCAATGCATCGCTAGACAGTGCGCGAACGAGTACTGGCAACAACTGTGTGAAGGAATCCAGCGCAGTGCTGAGACCGGAAACATAAAAGGTATGTACAGTGGCATCAAGAGGGCTCTAGGCCCTACAGTGAAAGGGGTCGCTCCCCTGAAATACATGATGGAAGAGAAGATCACAGACCGTGGGCGACAGATGGCCAGATGGGTGGAGCACTACTCAGATCTATACTCCCGTGAAACGGTAGTCACTGAAGCAGCCCTCAGCAGCATAATGAATCTTCCCATCATGGAGGAGCTCGACGAAGTGCCAACCTTAGAAGAGCTCAGCAAAGCAATTGACTCCATCCCAAATGACAAAGCACCAGGTAGTGACAGCATCCCGCCCGAAGCTATCAAATGTGAGAAACCAACACTGCTTCAACCATTGCACGAACTACTTTGCCTCTGCTGGGAGGAAGGAGCAGTCCCCCAAGACATGTGTGATGCCACGATTGTAACCCTTTATAAAAACAAGGGCGACCACAGTGACTGTAATAATTACAGAGAGATCTCGCATCTGAGCGTCGATGGTAAGGTGTATGCCCGCATCATACTAAACAGGCTGCAGTTGCTGGCAGACCGTGTGCACCCAGAATCCCAGTGCTGCTTCAGAGCAGGCAGGTCGACAACAGACATGATCTTCTCTTTACGAAAACTGCAAGAGAAGATCAGAGAGCAAGGTCAACCACTCTACATGATGTGCATCGACCTCACCAAGGCCTTTGACCTAGTCAGCAGAAAGGGCCTTTTTGAAGTTCTCAGTAAGATCGGTTGCCCTTCAAAACTCCGCAGCATGATAATCTCTTTCCATGCAGATATGAAGGGAACAGTCCTGTATGATGGATCTTCCTCAACCTCCTTCCCAGTTAACAGCGGTGTGAAGCAGGGCTGCGTTCTGGCACCAACCCTATTCGGGATCTTCTTCTCCTTGCTTCTGTCCAACGCCTTTGACTCGTCCACTGATGGCATATATATACACACCAGGTCCGATGGGAGGCTGTGCAGCCTGGCTCGACTGTGCTCAAAGACGAAAGTGAGGGCTGTGCTCATCAGGGAGATGCTTTTTGCAGATGACGCGGCTCTTGTGGCACACACTGAGAAAGCTCTTCAGAGACTGGGAGACCGTTTTGCTGATGCCTGCATGCAGTTTGGACTCATCATCAGCCTGGAAAAAACAAAAAGGTCAGCGTGCAAGATACCACCATTGCCCCTACAATCAAAATCAACGGTGTCACCTTGGAAGCAGTCAACAACTTTACCTACCTGGGGTCAACCATCAGCAATACTCTCTCGCTCGATAAGGAGCTGGACAGAAGGCTTGGAAAGGCAAACACAATCATGTCACGACTGACCAAGAGGGTGTAGGAAAACAAAGCGCTGACAGTGCAAACCAGTCAAAGTTTAACAAGCCTGCATTCTCAGCACCCTTCTCTATGGAAGTGAGACCTGGAATGCCTATACAAGGTAAGAGCGTCGGCTCAACTCCTTCCATATACGGTGCCTTAAACGCGTCTTGAAAATCAGCTGGCAAGACCGTGTCCCAAGCAGCGAAATCCTGCAGCGTGCAAACACCCACAGCATTTCTCTCTTCTGAGCAAACGTTGCCTTCGATGGCTGGGACACGTCCGACGCATGGAGGATGGGAGGCTGCCAAAGGATATCCTATATAGACAGCTGGCCACTGGCACAAGAAGAGTCGGCCGTCCCTCATTCCGTTTCAAGGATTCATGCAAGAGGGACCTGAAGAAATGTGACATCGCACCTGATCGCTGGGAAGTGCTGGCTAAGGACCGAGGCACATGGAGACTGACAGTAAGTTAAGGTATCTCAGTTGCTGATACGAGGAGAGGTCAGTTGGCAGCAGAGAAACCTTCCAGAAAGGGCCACGTGACAGCAACCACAGCAACTCGGGCTTCCCAGCATGTCTGCACAAACTGCAAGAGGGACTGTCACTCGCGCATAGGTCTCCACAGCCACAACAGACGATGCCAATAACCCAGAGACAGACGACACCCCAAGGGCGCTATCCGCATGGTCTCCCGAGACTAAGGCGCCAATGATTATAGCCAAACCTCGTAAAATAGTCTTAATTGCACTTCATTCTCTTCTTGTTCTCATTTGCTCTTAACCTGTATCGCGACCTATTCCTTTTTATTTACATTTGCATCTCTCTCTCTCTCTCTCTCTCTCTCTCTCTCTCTCTCTCTCTCTCTCTCTCTCTCTCTCTCATTTAACTGCATATTTCTTTGATCTTTCTCTTTCTGAAGCCGAAGCCACCTTAACTCTATTTGCATATATTGTCTTATGTTCAATTCATTTAAAATGAATTCAGAGCCAGATACAGACTTCCTTTTTAAACCAAAAGCACTTTTGTATGAAAATTCTTCTCCACCGAATACTGTACCGAAATTTTAAAACAATTATTTTTCGCTTCGTATAGGAAGCCTTCCAAAAGAACATATTGTAAAGAAAGCTAGAACCGTGCATTCTTTTTCCATAATTCTAACCCTTCCACAGAAGGATTTAAAATAAAGTTTTCAGTTTTAGATGACATTGTGCAAATATGTCGCTTTCACTATTGGTTTTACAATATGTGAAATTAAAATACCCGAGGGTTAGATAATTACCAAAAAACAGTGCATGTTTATAGCAAAATGAAATTTCTCTGATATATTGTTTAAAGATAAATTCGTATTCCAAATGAGAATCTTCACTTTTCTTTTACAACCCAAAGGTCTAAATCTATGTAAGAAAAAGAGCGAAAACCAAAAGGCTAAAATTCAACAAGTAATTTATTTTCCTAGAATCCAAAGTAACATTTTAAAACTAACTTACAGTATTCATAATTAAGTCTAATTGAATTTTTCAGTTGTATTTCCAGTGGGTATTCCAAAACAATTCCAATATTGGATGTGTTGACGTGCATGTAGTCTCGAACATGCTAATTTTACAATGACATACATACATACATACATACATACATACATACATACATACATACATACATACATACATACATACATACATATGCGTCTGTGAGTGTTTACTTTTATGTATGTTTAATGAAGATAAATTTCATATGTACCAGTCGATCGGAAAAGTCAATATATTTAAGAAATAATATAAACTGTTTACGCATCTAAGTTTTTTTTTAGTACAGCTCACAGGAAATTAGATTTTGAGTAGTATGTCCGCTTGTTCTTTTGATCTTGAAATGAAGTTAAATATATCAAAGGCTTTATCGATGATGTGAAATGTTTATAGTGCCTTTTGTTCTTTCTTTAATTGTAAATCAATCTAACCGTTGATATTTATTGATCACTACATTCGCTGCATTTCTCAACAGTTATGGCCGAACTTGTGATACATAATATGACAGGCTAAATAATTTGTTAATCTGATGATGTTTAAAATCAATAACCGTATGTGTTATTTTATAATACTTAATCGTAATGTGTACACATTTTTTTTATGTCAATGTGGTTGCAATAACTCATACAGCTGTAATTTGCCTATGTTAGCACGTTCTTCTTATCTCTCAACAGGCTATAAAATATCAACAAATCAAATCGATGGTGCGTTTATCCTCGCCGTCCTAAGGTCACGATAAGTTGACCTAAGTTTATGCAAATACAGGTATTTAAGAATTTCGTAGTCTAATCGCAAGAAGGTTATTGTGGTTAAGGTAGCAAATATTTCTTTGAACCCTTTTTTGCAAGTGTACAATACTGGATAGTTTACATTGAAAGGTATGCAATAACATGCAATATTATTGCCTCAAAAGTACCATTTAGATACGGAACTTTAATTTAATTTATTTTAGTGTGCGTGTGTCACCTGTCTTTGTTGACACTGTCGTGCGATGAAATGCCAAATGAATTACAAGCAATATAAATATAAAGTGGCATCAAAAATGAACATAACAAGTAAAGTTCTCAGCTGGTGGGTTCAAATTGTATTTCTCTAAATTTAGACGCAGGCCAATATCACTTACAAGATATGTATTGTTGGTTAACAGGTTAACAAAAGTTGAATATTGTTACATACAGCACACCAGAGTAGTGGTATAATAGAGGCTGGAACATTGTAGTCAGTGACATAGATTATAGCCTTATATCCTGCTTGACTTTGTCCCCGTATCACTTTAAATCACTCACATATGCATCTGAACCCAGAGGATTGTAATCCGTAAGACTTACCAAATATGAGCCAGTATGTCAGATAAGAGACCGTGATATATAACAATTACCAGCAAAATAAGCTCTTACAACCCTCCCTTCAATTGTAACAATACAAATACATGGCGCCTGGACCAAGTGCTTAATTGTTTGGTTTTTTTTACGTTTTAATATACTTTTCTGCTTTTGAATGCCATTACTTTTACTCTCCATAAACCCACTCCGAACCACCCACCACAACCAACGTGTGTATCTGTGCTCGAATAATGTTTTTACTATAATCATTTTTTGCGACTATTTTGTTATGAATATACACGTATTCACGACATCAGTCGTGACGACATGATTTTAACAGCGCCACACAGTCACACCGGTTTCTATTGATATAACTCCAGACACATTTCCGATTGATGTGTCAATAACAATTACCGCACACGAATGGTAGCTACGGCCCTAGTATTTCAGAAGCAGCGCTGTTTCCTAGACAATTTCATCTTGTACCTGTTTCATCACGTCTGTAGCATGGAAGTTCTACCAAATTTATTTTATTACTAATGTACTTACCAAATATAACTGCTCGTTAGGTCGATCTACCTTAATCATGATGAACTTGCACCACTACCCAATTACTCGTATTTACTGGTACAACTTCCATACAATTAATTGTAGGATGTCTAAGTAATAATTAAGTCTCCTGCGATTGTGCATATCTAAGGGTCTAGCAACATGTTCATACAAACACAAACCAATTACGCAACTAACAATGTCTGAAACGATCGTTCTAGACTTCGCTCATGAATTGTTATACTGACAAGTGCATCCTTGTTGAATATTGTTTCTTTAAGTTCATTTGATGTTTGTTTGTTTGTTTGTTTGATTAGGATTTTTAACGTAGCTTTAACAATTTTTCAGTCATATCGCTACGATGTCTGCAGTGAGGCAGTTTATAGTGATGTCTAGCACTGAGACATCATGCCGCAGACATGTAGCATGATGTCTCACCCAGTCACATTATCCTGACACCAGGCCGACCAGTCCTAACACTAACCTCTTTATGCTGAGCGTCAAGCGAGGCAGCTGTTAGTACCATTTTTGTAAGTCTCATTTGATGTTTGTAAAGTATATTCGTTGTGCAATATAACCGGGACGGGTTCCTGACAATTCAACAATTGAACACTTCCTTAGTGTTTTCATGACTGATAAATGCAGTGATCGATATGACTTCACGTGCTAATGCTATAACATTACTCCGGTCTCTAGTTAGTAAGGTTAGAGTGTATGAACAAGACAGTTCAATGTATACCAGTTGTTGTTGTAGGGTTTAACGCCATTTTTCAGCACACGATAGACTATACATTGCGGCCAGTATTATTGGTGGAGGAAGAAACCCTGAGAAACCTTCGGAAAGAACCACCGACCCACGAGAAGCTACTGGCAAGCTTTCTCACATAATTACATTAGCCGAATCTTAGACTCGAACCCACGTGGACAGAGTTGAGATGGCAGTGATCCGTAACGGAGAGCGCTTTAGACTCGGGGCCCACTCGGGGCCCCTTCAATGTATACCAGAGTTTCTTAACAACACAGATATTCGACAACAAGTGGAACAAAATCACCATTGATGATACCATCATTGGTCAGATGATCCGACTTAGCACCAAGCCTGCAAATTCCTTAACCGTATCACCGCTGGCAGAACCCATCGCTTATGTATAATGAGAAATCTCATTCTAAACGCAAATTCCAAAGATCGTTAAGTGTCCGTCTGGATGATTGTTGAAGACCTTCAAACTGAATTTATTTTCCGGCGAACAACACCACATATACTTGATTTATGAATGGCTATTACCCAATAAATAGTGTCTTTAACACTACGAATTAATAATAGCCTACCATGATTTCGCATTATTTATCAACAGTCTCATTGCACCCCTCTTGCCAATAAAACCTTCCATAATGATTTCCTATTCAGATTCGCATACCTTTAAGATCAAGGTTGAGTTGTATCAAGACCATCTCCGACATAATTAAAACAAGCTGGCCATTTAATATATTAAGATTTTCTTCATTTTTTTTTTTGATGAATTATTGACTCAGAAGCTAACTCACTTAGTCTTAACCATTAAGTACATATTTAGCAAACTGTGCTTTATTTTATGATGCTCATAATAAGCCTAAAAATGAAGCAAGAACTTTCATACCAAATTCCGAAACGACAGTGACAGTTTATAGTGATGTCCAGCACGGGGGCGTCATTTTCTAAACATGCAGCATCATGTCCCATCAAATCACATTATCATAACATCAGGCCGACGAGTCGTAACATTAAGCGGATGAAGCTGAGCATCAAACGAGGCATCTGCTAGTACAAATTTATGCTTATTATATGACCCGATCGGGGTTCGAACTCGAGATCTTCTGCATTGTAGGAAACGCTCTAACCAATAAGGCCATATTGTTTGAGGTAATAATGTGAATTAATCTGTTAGTGGTCTTCCGGTTGACGTCAGTTTTACCATCATTAATATGCAGCTTGATACATATCACCATGACTTCACATTTGAAGCTTTGGATGGTAGCCATAACTTCAGTTGGAATGCTAGATTTTTATATTTGAGTGTCGTCAGCGTACAGTTGGTAAGGCGTAGTTGGTCTATGTTTTTTCGTATGCTTGGTCCAAAGGTGCTCTATTAACATTTTAACTCTATCCAAACATGCTGTGCAGACGATATACAGTTAATGGTGTATATTGCAAACTTTAAAATCCTTTCCTGGATTTGGAAGCGTTCATCAAAGCTGGTTGCAACAATAACAATCAATTTTGCAACAATGTCCATTGTTTTACAGTCATTATAATAATAATAATAATAATAATAATAATAATAATAATAATAACAATAATGACTTTATCTAGAGAGGGTTTGCTACAGATATAACCTCCCTTGATGCCTTCTAGGTACTATATGCAAATAATACTGCATTTTCTTGATTACGTAAAAACAGCTATATAAACTATGTTTTGGAGCGAGCTATTCAGTAGAAAATTGGGCTGTTAGAATATTAAGTTGTCTCGTTTTGAGTTATTATAAATTACCTTGTATTGGAAATTATGTCAATTCGTTTGGATCAAGAGGAATTATTTTGTTATTTATCTGGAAAAGAATTGTGCTCATAGAAATTTTAGTAACAAGGAATGACTTCATCAAGTGACATCGTCTTCCATATTGGATACTTCGCTGGGATTCGAACTTAGAATTATTTGGACATTTTATTACCAGGACTTTTGCAATTTCTCTAGTGGATACTATTTTGAATTATTTTTGGATTAATTTTGGAATTGATTCTTACAACCGTAAGTTTATTTTTTCTTTTCTGGAAAATATTTGTGCTCAATAAATTTTTTATTAAGTTTTCACAAGCTTGCTATTTTCACTCTTTCTATGTTACTGTTTATTCGAGCCTAAGCACGTAACAATATACATACGCATATGTACATACACACACACACACACACACACACACACGCACACTGTCCAGTGAGGATGTCAGTCGCAAGCTACACACACATCGTAGTACCTAAATGTCGACTACTGCTTTATTACGTAGAGGTCGATAACGATTCAGATGAAATTGCAAGGCATTGAACAGAATGAGTCTCTCGTCGACATTCAAAGGCTGAACTTCAAGGTTTTATTTGGTGGTAAGTATTGTTCATAAAGTGTTCACAAGGAATCGGCTGGTAAATGATATCCCAGATGGCAAGTCAACAAGACACTCACCACACGTCGACACCCAATTCATGGGAAACAGTTCTCGTAATAAGCGTTGCTAATCATCAACCGTTTCAATACTCTTCTTGATTTCCTTCCACGGAATTTGTTTTATCACCATTGATATAGATCGTGACATGGTAACCTGTTTATATACCTCTTTTTGCCGGAGGCAAATAGTGTATGTTATGCACAGCAAATCTAAATAGTTTGGTCCCTAATTTGAACGTCACACTGTTTTCAACGTTCCTATTGAACAAAGTTTACAATGTCTAAACAATTTTGGTAATCCTTTAACTCTTCTACTGAAATTCGTTGTACTATATCTACCTTGTAATAAAACGAATGAGTCACAACATTATAATCCTTCTCGCCCACGTCCAGTTTAGTAATGCCTGACCAGTCGAACCCATTCGTCTGAATCAGTCCTCTTATAGCAGTCAGGTACCATGGTTTAAACATGGGCTACGTAACAGATGCAGTTGATATTTGCGTTTCACTTGTGTTTTGAACAGCTTCAGTAAATGTGTTCTCTCACCTCCACAGGAAAACCACGAATTTTCTCTTGTAAAGTATCCATGATCATGTCATCCAGTGTTTATACCCACGTTGAGGGGAACTTCTGAATGTGTCTAAGTTTTATTTAAAATCTTCTAGAGAGAAAGTGACGGGCGTAGTGAATAATTTATGTCCACTTCCATTCAAGGCAAGGGTCGATAATGGTAATAAAATCTTCTGATGTAAACGGTCTAAAGCGGAATATTAGGAAAAATGCACAATTGTTTCAGAGAAATCTGACGCGTTGGTTGACTTTTGTCACTTTCATCTTATGAATTTCTAGATATAACCGTTCTACAGATACTAATTGAGATTTTGCCCTAACAAGACCCTGCCAAACGTACTTGCAAATCTTCTCTTGCAATTTGTTTGGTAATCCTTGAATTATTATTTTACATGGGGTTTAAATACTTGTCTAGGTGTTGTCCAACGTTTGACTCCTAGCCAAGCGGGTTTCTTAAACCACATAGTATTTCATTTTGATTTGACTAAGGTCTCACTAAAAGAAGGTAGTGACAGTCCGGAGACAATCGAGCATGTTACAGGTATATGTATGTTCCCACACACTACAACTGAAACACTTGACTTCATCCCCATCGCCCATATAGATAAAACTGGCTCTGGCTAAATCTTCGGGGGTGGGTTCTGCCGGATATTTTGGCCAATTTCCTTTGCGAAGTCACAGTAGTCAGATAAACGCACAGGGAATGAATATTAGTCGTTCACAGGTTCATTTCGACAAGGGTCAGTTGAAATCCGCAGCAGTTTACTTAGGTTTGTATGACATCCGTAGGGTGGTAGAGGCATAAGCTCACGCAGAGAATGACATCCAGAAAAAGGTCCACGATAATGATTGGCATCGCTTTCACAGGTTGGACACGCACATCATCACTTTCCACGGTCGGTGTAATGGTCGTATACAAAGCAAAGTTCCCATCATGTCCTGCTGAATCGATGATGTCACAGCGTACGGTATCCATGCAATCGCAAGGTACAGCATCGCACTCCGCTAAGCAATTACAATGGTAACCTCATGGACACATACAGCTTCCTTCCGGACAACGTCCGTCACAATCCCTGGGTCTTAACCATCCACTACTAGTCACAGTAAGGGAAGGTAATTCTGTTTAAACTCCGCGAACTTGAATGATATCTGTTTCAAAATATTCATGTTTCTCGTTTGGTCTTTGTAGTTACGGTAAACTATTGATCTTGGACGTTTTCCCTTTTTATGATAGTCATAACGAAGTCTTGGTCTTGCACATATTTCCTTTTGTATGCCTAGCTTTTGAAGTCTTCCTTTTTCTTTAAAATCTTTCATGGTATGTTGTAAACACTAATTTTTGTGCCATGTCGAGGGTAGCAAATGAGACATCCGCGCAATAAGCACACGTTAAATTCGTACACCATCTGATGGGCTTCTAAGTCCCAGCCATCCACCGAATACCTTCCGATGGTTTATTATCCTCCTCCGTTTCAGGCGTGTTTAATCTATTTGTTTTCCGTATCGCACAAGTGATGTAGCCAGCGTAGGGCTTTGATGGAACATTTACGTTAGAAAATATTGGCTGTTTGAGTGCTTTTCACAGCCAGAGTGTTTAAGGGCATGAATTGTTGACGGTATACTAAGGAACAAGCTTTGGCGATGGTGCGGGCTTCTTTCCTTCCGTGGTCCATGAACAGTTCACGAACTTTTCCACAGCAACTCCGTAAAATGTCCACGGCGGAACGACAATACTTTAACATTTTTTCTTGAAATTCAAAGAAGTCGGAAGTGTGAGTCGGGTACCAAGCGTAGTAAGCTTCTCGTTCTTATGTACGCATGTTCTCGGGGTCATAGTAATGAGTCTCTGGCAAATGAGTGTTCATTTGTTTCTGCATTGTAAAACTGAGAAAAATAACCTTTGGCCATTTATGTCATTCCAAATGTTTTAGGCATTCGAATCAAAGGCATGGCCAAGTAACTCATCGACTCTTTAAAGTGTACTTGTCCTACTTGCAAGGAAATGATTTTGGCGCCGTCAAAGTTAATTTCGGATATTCGGGTACTTTGTTCCATATCGTACCTCAAACAAAAACTGTCCATCGTATCCCGAGAACTTGTGAGCTATTACGATGGCAGGACAATGACAATCACAATAACGTTCGATGTCATCTTGACTCCATGTCTTGTCTATTGGGTTTAAGATAGATCAGGAGAAATCGTGTTTGACCCTCGAAAGATTTTGGACGTCTTTCAGGAATCTTACTCCCGTGAGGTCAGATAGGCTCTTGGACGCACTTCTCGCGTTCAATCAGCCAAGCAGAATTATGAATCTGAATGATAGTTTCTTGCATGCCCACCACGATGCCATGTGCTAAACACATCTGGTATTGAGGGTTCTTAATTCGGACGAGGATGGTTTTGGTGCTACTTAGGTTGGCGACCAAAATAATATTTATGCAACCTCTCCCTTGGGGAAGATACACATGGGTCAGGAACAGCGCTTTGCCATTGGTGATGTGAAACTTGTCGTTAGATTGCTGCAGGTGTTGAATCTTGGTGACGACTCTGAAAAGTGTCAATTATGGAAGGCTGATAAACTCGATCCTAACAGGAGACTTCAAACTATTGTGATAAATGCAAAGTCTCAAACGATCCTCTTGTTTGGATTCACATTGCCGTTTCAGTGTGGTTCACAAAGAAGTCCACACCTCGGTGATGAATACTTCTGCTATCTCCAACGGTACTTCGGACTTGAAATCATTAACCTCCACCGTATACTTGCAAGTCGTAGTTCTAAATTTTCTAGCGCTTTTACGTCTCTCGAACGTGGTAGTACTTTTGAAGGTTTACTGGTGAACATTGCGTGGATGTAGACTCTCTTGGTCTGGATTCGTTCTCACTCGTGTCATCTTCAAAATCGATGGCATGAATTTGAATCAAGACTACGGTGCAAGGCCAAAAAAATCAAGTTTCTGTCTTTTACTTTCTTCTAATTATTTCATCAAATGATGTGATCGTTTCATATTGACTGTCTCAGGATCGTTAACTCACCCAATGTGTCAAAGAGTATCATCACCGTTTGACTTTCACTATCTTCCTTCTCTCCTAAACCAGGTTTCGTTACTGCTGCTTCTTCTTCCTGTCGTTTACTTCTTCTTACCTATTCTTCTTCTTGTTGCTGTTGAAGTATAAAAGCTTGTTTGCTTGTTTCTATTGCAGCAACTATTTCTTCAATTCTTAGTTCTGTTTCTGTTTAAAATCCTCGACGTGAGGTAAGGAAAGAGAATGGGCGAAAGTACTGGAACGGGAACAAATTATTATGTAGAAACGAGAAAACTAAATCCTAACTGAACTCGGTCTCTAATGGAAAAGAATTATGTTGAATTTGGCAGCCACTGCTGTACCATCGCTCTAGTCTCAACGGCTGGTGCACGCTAATTCATCGTGTTTTTAGTTTCTGTCATGTTCTCTGTCGCATGGATTCAAGGCGGACAGACGCAAGCGCACTTATATAGAGCATATGAAACCATAGGCCACTCTCTTCTGATTGAAAGACAGACTCCGCACTGTAACTGAATTTTGTTACGCGTGTTAGGATTGCCGAAAGAACTCAACCCACTCTTCTACTATAAATAACGGCAGTTCACTGCATTCCCGTCACACATTCTCGTCACATGACGTGGACAAACGTAGAATCGTCTACTTACATATCATCAATGCTGTGTTCCACACATCTATGTAAAATCAACATGGACAATTATCAGGATCACCGATACGAGCGTTTGGAAAGGAAGAATTAATGTGGCAATACAAAGCTGTTTGAGAAGTCAGAAGAAGGTTGATGAAGAGAAGCAGACCTACATGTATGTGATGCCCTCTATTTTAAAGAAATGATGTTGATATAAACCCCTAGGCTCTTTTCAGGGATACTCATATGTCTCGAAAACAATTTTTTCTTGCATAAAACATTTAACTCGTTTGTAAAATTGTTCGTGACTGTATACTGTATGCTGTATATGTTAAATAAGTTTATGTAACACTCTTTTGTCCCGATTGAACTCGGTCCGGTGCACACATATGTTCCTGCAATTGTTGCAACATTGTTACCAATATTCATTATCGTGACGCCACCACACCTGTTCCATTCATATTGTCCGTATACAACAACCTCACTTTACCTTGTCCGTATAAAGGCCCATTATTCCCCATGTTAAATTACCATGTCCGGTAGAGGTGCCCATTGGGTCTGAAGTATATTGTCCGTAGATGTGCCCAGGCTGTTTTTAATGTAGTTTCCCACTGTACGTGGGATGTCCTCCCCCACCCCCCTTACACTTCTACTAATCTCTTAATGTTGAGCGCCTATCGAGGTAACTGTATGTACTATTTTTTTTATCTTTGAAACCCCTGACCTGCCGCATCTGAGGCGGACTTTTCAAACTTAAGGATCACAACAAATAATGGTTAACTACAAAATCTGTCAGAGAGGTATTGAAGCTCTTTTCATGTTTTTTTTCCAATAATATAATGTCAGATTTACTAGGAAACCTTTCATGCACACTGTTCTCGGTATTCAAGATTAGTACTTCCTTTTTGTTAAGCTGATCATAACGGTTTATAGTTGAAAACATCTTACATATGGCTGTTATAAAACTGCCGCAATACACATAGCACAAAATTATATAATTTGTTTTCAACTCCTAACAACTAAATTAAATGACATATACCTAACACAATGTAACTAATCCAGTGGCATCCATTAAAATACCCGTCTTATCAAGAGAAATAGTGGCATCCATTAAAATAGCCGTCTTATCAAGAGAAATAGTGGCATTCATTAAAATACCCGTCTTAGCAAGAGAAATAGTGGCATCCATTAAAATACCCGTCTTATCAAGAGAAATAGTGGCATCCATTAAAATACCCGTCTTATCAAGAGAAATAGTGGCATCCATTAAAATAGCCGTCTTATCAGAAATAGTGGCATCCATTAAAATGGCCGTCTTATCAAGAGAAATAGTGGCATCCATTAAAATGGCCGTCTTATCAAGAGAAATAGTGGCATCCATTAAAATACCCGTCTTATCAAGAGAAATAGTGGCATCCATTAAAATACCCGTCTTATCAAGAGAAATAGTGGCATCCATTAAAATACCCGTCTTATCAAGAGAAATAGTGGCATCCATTAAAATACCCGTCTTATCAAGAGAAATAGTGGCATCCATTAAAATACCCGTCTTATCAAGAGAAATAGTGGCATCCATTAAAATAGCCGTCTTATCAAGAGAAATATGTGTGTTATATGGGACTTTTATATTAACTTTTATTTTCTATTCTATATTTATATGCTAACTTCTCTGTCTTGGAACAATATGTTGTTTACATTAGGAATTAATGCTTAGTTAGGGATTTGTAGCATGAATCATCAGCGATTCCGACGGGGGAGGGGTGCCATGCCGTAACATGGTTAAAAATTATCTCAGCAACGCTGAACTTCAGATTTACCACTGGGCCCCTATTAGAGCTTTATCCCATAGATCCATCCCGTACTTCTTTGCACACACACACACACACACACACACACACACACACACACACACACACCATATATTGCTTTCTATGGCACTGTAAATGCTACATTTAACATTCATCACAATTTTTTTTTATTTATATGCAAAACATATACTATGCGCAAACGAGACGAATCAAGGTACTAAGAAACAAACTGTATACATTTTAAGCTGATTCTTGTATTATTTACTAGAAAAGTTTTTCATTGATTGTTTATGTAATCACTCCTATTTTCAATATTGCAGTTGAAATAAATTATATACAAGCAGGCAATGTTAATATATCGAGGTTAAAAACGCCATATGGCTGCAATTATTCAATGTATCTCGCTAGGGATAAATAGACTACAGCTCTTTCCAGGTATAATAGCAATATTTAACATTTTAGTTTTCCTTGATTGATTGGGAAAGAAATGTATTCTTGCCTAATAATGTATCTAATGCAAATCCGCATTTGTCTACAACAGTTTTCGAACAATGGATCGGATACATTGTCAGTGTTACATATACGAGTAAAATCACCACTTTGTAATTGCTTACTGATCCTCTGGAAACGTTTTGTTAGAGAGCTGTAAAAGCATCCAAGTAGAACAACCAGGAAGACGTGTAGTTTATACATTATATATTTAACTGACGACAGGCATACTATTGTCTGGTAATATACTGGCAATTGTCCAATGTGGTGGCCGCTTATAATCTCTCTCTCTCTCTCTCTCTCTCTCTCTCTCTCTCTCTCTCTCTCTCTCTCTCTCTCTCTCTCTCTCAATGTTTCTTTATATAAATTATGTAAACGATGATGCCATAGTAAATGATATTATGTCATACGCGACTTGCTCGAATTAGACATTCGAACTCTATATGCTCTCCATTATGGTCAACAAAGTTTTGTAGGCAAAATACGCTACGACGGGAATCTCCGTGAAATTATTTTTACAAAATGTGTAATGTCAATACATGTAGATACACAAATTAATTAACTTGATTAAGAATAAATAAATATCACAGGCGAGCTTGTATTTTGCAGGCTTATGATAAATTTACGGCACCTAAAAGTGACCTTTGATGCAAGGATGCTTTGTAATTTGTATTAACACTCGTAATATATTCACAAAGGATGAAAGCGACCTTATAAAGGTTAATATGAGAATCTCGTGATAGATAATCACTTATGCAGCAGAAAGGACTTTTAATTATTGGTTGTAAGCACAGACATAGACACACATAACCCATACACAATCAAAAGACACAAAAGTTGCAATATATTTCTGAGTAGTTTTTCTTTTCTAAAGATACTTTTTCTCAAGGGCTCTTGGCGTTATTAGCAGAAAAATATGGTTAAAACATTATACACCGCTTCACTTCTGTGTTGTTTTTTTTTCTTCAAACTTCTCCTTACAACTCGGCCGTAGACTAATACTCTCTGTAGACATCCTACTCTCCCCACATACGTCCTTAAATTTCATAGGTATTTCTCTGCTACCTTTTTGATGGCCTTTGATACCTTCAAATAAATTAGGTAGTCTGGGATGTTGCAGACAATTGTAGATAATTGTACACTGACAAACATCATGATTAAATCGTAGTGAGAATAGGTTACACAATGAGATAATGGGACTGTATATACAGTCCAGGACTAGACACAAACGGACTGAAATGTTACACTTATCTGAATGGACGTAACATGATTTAGTCAGGACGTGCTGTCTTTCTTCCAGTTAGAAGAGACATCACTGCTGCCAATGCCCAGTACCGTGACGTCATATCCCCTGTTCCATTCCGAATGCCCCTTTACAAACGCAATATGTTTGGTCCGTATTTAGGCCCAATATTCCCTTGGTAAAGTCGCATTGTCCCAAATATGCGGGTCCTGTATTCCCTGTTTTCAATTCCCGTTGTCCGCAATGGTGATTAGGGAATATACCCACTGCCCGGTAGCCTATACAACAACGCCACATTACCAACACCCCCACCCACTTAATCTGAAAAGTCGTGACGGTATATCGTCCTAGGGTGGGTCTGTACTGTATTTTCCCATTGACGCTATATCGTCCCACATTACGGCTCAAAATGTGTGTATGTTTATGTGTGAATATGTGTTTGTGTCTCTGTTTGAAACCCACTGATTACAATGATGTGAAATCGCTTGAAGAAATAAAGTCTTGATATATTACTGCTTTCTGTTTGTCCAGGGCCTGATGGGCGAGTGGGGGGGGGGGTGTGGTTTCCGGAAACTAAGGTATGGCAAAAAGAATACACACACATACACAACTGTACAGGCACTTGCCACAAGAAATTTGACCATCATTTTATTATTGCACACGTTTGAGTAAACATACACATATACGTTTCTTGTGGTGCCCTTTTGAGCAAATTCTGGGTCCCTTTAAATTGTTGACTTGCTCTAGCTCTGCACGTCATATACATTCTATTGCAATCAATAATGACAGGTGGTCATAACAATATGGTCCAATACGTTAAACATATCCATATATTTATCAATTGCCCATTTTATTATTTACATACTTGAATTTTTTGGTGCAATATTTACTTTCCTGACCACACCGCTCCGGTGGCCTAGTGGTTAGAGCGTTCGCCGCGAAAGCGAGATGTCGTGGGTTCGATCCCCGGCCGAGTCATACCAAAGACTTACAAAAATGGTACTAACAGGTGCCTCGCTTGACGCTCAGCATTAAGAGGTTAGTGTTAGGACTGGTCGGCCTGGTGTCAGGATAATGTGACTGGGTGGGACATCATGCTACATGTCTGCGGCATGATGCCTCAGTGCTAGACATCACTATAAACTGCCTCACAGCAGACATCGTAGCGATATGACTGAAAAATTGTTAAAGCTACGTTAAAAATCCTAATCAAACAAACAAACTTTCCTGACCACTTCGTTGGTCTAAATGGTTAGAGCGTCTGCCTCATATGCATGATATCGCAGGTCGAACCCTGTTTGAGTGTCTTTCGATTTTTCAAGTGTCCACTCATATTGCTACTTAGTCTGCATTGTGGTAGTTTATAGTGATGTCTAGTACTGGGGCATCATGCCGCTGACATGTGGCATACTGTTCGATCCGGTAATATTAATCTTTGTCTAACACTAATCTGAGCGCCAATCTAGGATTCGGTTAGCATCAGTTGAGAAATTTCGTATCACTCAGCCGTAGTTCAAACCCACTATTTCTCGTATCCGAGGCGGACGCTCTAACCACTTAGGCGATTACAATAATGGACTTATCCTATATTTCAAGTGCGACCTTTAGCAAAGCGTTCTTCCATGTTTTGCTACCGCTTTTTTTTTCAACTTTCTTGTTTTAAAATATAGAAAGTCTTGAAAACCGTGATGGCGTACATTGTAAGAAAAGTGAGTGTCCAACATTTGTTATGAGGCACTCACTGTTTTAAATATTAAGTCAAAAATGTATGTCATAAAGTATGCATTGCATAGTGTTGTATATTCACTGTGGACTTTCCTTGTTGCATTTTTATTGCAGTATATCCCTCAATACTAAACTATTCCTTATTTTCTGAATACATGTTTGTGTATAAGCCATCTCTTTCGCAGTCTCTCAGTTTCCGCAATATATTTGAAGTTTAAAATTGTACATTGTTATGAAATACATTTTATCATGGCATTTCACACATACAAATGAATGAATATAATTTCTTCGCGGGGTACAAGAAATGATTTCTGGCCACACTGTACAGTAAACAAAAAGAACGTTTTTGCTGATTTGTACCGTTTTATTTCATGCATGTATGTAGTTGAACAGGTGTGTGTGTATGTGTGTGTGTGTGTGTGTGTGTGTGTGTGTGTGTGATTAGGATTTTACGTAGCTTTAAAAAAAATCAGACATATAGCTACGACAACGACAGTGTGACAGTTTACGGTTAGATAGATAGTTTGATAGGTAGTAAGGATGAATATATCGATTACATACATTTACTTAGTGAATAAATAAATGCTTTATTACATAGATATATTGGTTTGCAACCCAATTGCAAAGTGGCCCTTGCATGCAAGATTGTCGATTTATTTCAGACACTTAGGTTCTAAACTTCACTTGATCAATTACATCATTGTTATTTTTCAAATTGTTGAAATATGATGCTCTGTTATTCGTTTTATGACAGATATGTCGTTCATATCAATAGACACATAGAGTCTAAATAAAAATGAAAAGTTTTTTTCATTTGATTAATGTCATGCCCTCATGCTTGTTTGTTTGTTATAGTTTGCTAATTCGACTTTCAGTCAACTACTACAACACGAGTTTTAGTAATAATGCTCAATAACCTGTAGCCAGCAGATTTCTATCCCTTAAAATTCTAATATACAAACGAACGAATTACTTAACGGCCAATGCCAATTTTATCAACAGCGTCTGAGCAACATTAAACGATGAACATCTATGAAGTTAAATTCCGATTACAATATTACTTATTAAAAAGTGTTACATGTAAGACTCACAAACACATTACTGCTTCATATATGACTCACAAACACATTAATGATGCATATATGACTCTCACACACACACACACACACACACACACACACACACACACACACACACATTACTGCTTCATATATGACTCACACACACATTACTGTTTCATATATGACTCACACACACATTACTGCTTCATATATGACTCACAAACACATTACTGCTTCATATATGACTCACACACATTACTGCTTCATATATAACTCACACACACATATTACTGTTTCATATATGACTCACAAACACATTACTGCTTCAGAGATGACTCACAAACACATTACTGCTTCATATATGACTCACAAACACATAAATGGTGCATATATGACTCACAAACACATTACTGCTTCATAGATGACTCACACACACACACATTACTGCTTCAGATATGACTCACAAACACATTACTGCTTCATATAAGTCTCACAAACACATTACTGCTTTATATATGACTCACACACATTGCTGTTTCATATATGACTCACACACATTACTGCTTCATATATGACTCACACACACATATTACTGTTTCATATATGACTCACAAACACATTACTGCTTCAGAGATGACTCACAAACACATTACTGCTTCATATATGACTCACAAACACATAAATGGTGCATATATGACTCACAAACACATTACTGCTTCATAGATGACTCACAAACACATTACTGCTTCATATATCACTCACACACACATTACTGCTTCATATATGACTCACACACACACACATTACTGTTTCATATATGACTCACACACACATTACTGCTTCATATATGACTCACACACACGCACATTACTGTTTCATAAATTACTCACACACACATTACTGCTTCATATATGACTCACACAAACACACATTACTGTTTCATAAATGACTCACAAACACATTACTGCTTCATATATGACTCACAAACATATTACTGCTTTATATATGACTCACACACACATTACTGCTTCATATATGACTCACAAACATATTACTGCTTTATATATGACTCACACACACATTACTGTTTCATATATGACTCACACACACACACATTACTGCTTCATATATGACTCACACACACATTACTGCTTCATATATGACTCACACACACATTACTGTTTCATATATGACTCACACACACACATTACTGTTTCATATATGACTCACAAACACATTACTGTTTCATATATGACTCACAAACACATTACTGTTTCATATATGACTCACACACACATTACTGCTTCATATATGACTCACAAACACATTACTGCTTCATATATGACTCTCACACACATTACTGCTTTATATATGACTCACACACACATTACTGTTTCATATATGACTCACACACACATTACTGCTTCATATATGACTCACACACACATTACTGCTTCAGATATGACTCACAAACACATTACTGCTTCATATAAGACTCACAAACACATTACTGCTTTATATATGACTCACACACACATTACTGTTTCATATATGACTCACACACACATTACTGCTTCATATATGACTCACACTCACACACATTGCTGTTTCATATATGACACACACACATTACTGCTTCATATATGACTGACACACACACACATTACTGCTTCATATATGACTCAAACACATTACTGCTTCATATATGACTCACAAACGCGTTACTGCTTCATATATGACTCACACACACATTACTGCTTCATATATGACTCACTAACACATTACTGCTTCATATATGACTCACAAACACATTACTGCTTTATATATGACTCACATACACATTACTGCTTCATATATGACTCACACACACACACACATTACTGCTTCATATATGACTCACAAACACATCACTGCTTCATATATGACTCACAAACACATTACTGCTTCATATATGACTCACAAACACATTTCTGCTTCGGAGATGACTCACACACATTATTGTTACAGATATCACTCACACGTTTCTGAGATGAGGTAAATTTGACATTTTTCCTGTTTTTTTTATTCGTTTGGACTCTTTTAAGATTTTCCAAATGTGGCATAATGTGACCCATAATTCTGTTGTCAACCAGTGCATATTTGAAAAAGGCTATGTAATAGTTAAAATCAATGAACAAGTTTTGTGTTGATTCATACCCATTACGTATGCCACCTTGTCGCTTGATCATTAGGCGGTCTTACGTATATGTGGATTGATAAGTGAAACGGTCGCTGGACTCACTCATGTGATGCTGTTTGCATCATGTTTTATTAGGATACATAAATAACATTATAGTACGCAGCTGGACTGCCGGGATAATTGTAGGAAATGCCATTCCTTATTAGTTCTTTTCTCGTACTATTTCTTGGGAATTTTTGTTGGGTTCTTGGGGGTCTTTAAATGAGTTTTACTGACATGTAATAAACTTTAAAGAAAATTGTTTAACTTTAATAGCAAAACGACAATATCGACATTTGAAAGTAAAGTTAATCTACTTTCGACGTGAGATTCAGAAAATGCTCATTTTTAAAATCATCATGGAAATTTAAACAAAGACATTAATATACTAATATCCGGTTGGAACAATGAATCTTGCGTATTTTGAAAATACCAAAAAGTGTCATTCCATAACATCTGCACATATATCCGCCCCCCACCCCCCACCCCCACCCCCAATCGACACCAAAAAACTATAACAACTCTTAGGTCAAATCTAAGCATACATTTAAAATGTGATATAAATAATTGTCTGAAATCGTTTTCATCTGTGTTTATATTGCAGCTTGACGACCTTCTAACGTTTCGCAGTATATCTACGACGTCTAATGAAATTCATAAATCGTATAAACAGGCATTACTGTCAGATTTAAACCAGTATCGAGAAGTTAAATGTATGACTTTGCCTTTGATACATTCAGTGTTCAAGAAAATAAATTCTTACATGAGAAAGAAAGCATATGTTAGTTCTAAAAATTAAGGAGAAGATGATAAATGAATATCAGCTACCTTTTATTTTTTTAAAAAATCACTTTCTTATTTGGGTGTTATTGCTTAAAGAAGAGCTGCCAAACTATTAATTTTTACGTATATGTTCCGATTGAATGAATAAATATAAACTATTAATTTTTACGTATATGTTCCGATTGTATGAATAAATATAAACTATTCATTTTTACGTATATGTTCCGATTGAATGAATAAATATAAACTATTCATTTTTACGTATATGTTCCGATTGAATGAATAAATATAAACTATTCATTTTTACGTATATGTTCCGATTGAATGAATAAATATAAACTATTCATTTTTACGTATATGTTCCGATTGAATGAATAAATATAAACTATTCATTTTTACGTATATGTTCCGATTGAATGAATAAATATAAACTATTCATTTTTACGTATATGTTCCGATTGAATGAATAAATATAAACTATTCATTTTTACGTATATGCTCCGATTGAATGAATAAATATAAACTATTCATTTTTACGTATATGTTCCGATTGAATGAATAAATATAAACTATTCATTTTTACGTATATGTTCCGATTGAATGAATAAAATTTGCAGCATTCACTTTATACTTTAGTCATTATGTTTCCTTTTTCGTTTTAACCTCTAACCCATTTTTCAATTTCAGGAATAGAAGTCCATCTGGTCTTTTTTTGTCTCTACCCCTCCCTGTGTTTGTCTGTCTCTCGCTCTTAATACGGTCTACAATTCAATTACTCGTGTCATGCAAAATGCGATTGGGTGAAAATGTCATTGGAATTATATGTTTAACAACTCTATATTACGAATTGTTTAATTTAATTGGCAGCTAATGTATGTTGATATCAATATTCTACTAATTTAATAATCTAAAAGTAGACATTAAAATACCTTACATGTTCTCACAACTTAAAATTATTTGTACAGGACACAGAATATGCACACTACTACGACTGCAACTAATGGTACTAACAGTTTACCGATGCCACCTCAGCATTAGTAACACTAAATCTACTACAACCATCGTCACAGTGTCGGCCACACAGGCATGCTTCTTGTGACAGAACAAGCGCCGCACTGGTGTGACAACACTATGTATTAAGTCTCCAATTAATGGTGGATAGGTGTAATTGTAATACAATTAATTAATGGTGGATAGGTGTAATTGTAATACAAATTATTAATGGTGGATAGGTGTAATTGTAATACAATTAATTAATGGTGGAATACAATTAATTAACCTGTTGATATCGCTGTAACAGCAAACAAGTTGATTAACACACAGAACGAGCGCAGTGATTTCGTGTGAAACTTGAGTGACACCGAGTAAAATAACAAAAAGTATCACATTCGTCACGTGATCGTTCTCCGTGCATAGGAAATTAAACTGTAAAGAATCCACTATCATTATGCATACAAGTTTTCACTGTACTGTAAGCATTGAGACTGGTTTCAAAATATTTCGGCACGAATCCGTTGCATGAAAGCTTAATTTAGATAAGGATCAGTCTGTTTAATTTATTCGATGTCTTTAAAAACATGTAAAAGCATGGTCTGCTTGACCCAGAGCGATTGTTTGGAGATAACTGGATATACCAGAATTCATGTTGGTTAATTTATATTACAGTATGTCCAGCTTAATTTTGCTAAGCATGTGAATAGTTGCATTTAAGGGATAAATGTCTAAGCATGTGAATAGTTGCATTTAAGGGATAAATGTCTAAGCATGTGAATAGCTGCATTTAGGGGATAAATGTCTAAGCATGTGAATAGCTGCATTTAGGGGATAAATGTCTAAGCATGTGAATAGCTGCATTTAGGGAATAAATGTCTAAGCATGTGGATAGCTGCATTTAAGGGATAAATGTCTAAGCATGTGAATAGCTGCATTTAGGGAATAAATGTCTAAGCATGTAAATAGCTGCATTTAGGAAATAAAGGTCTAAGCATGTGAATAGCTGCATTTTAGGGATAAATGTCTAAGCATGTGAATAGCTGCATTTAGGGGATAAATGTCTAAGCATGTGGATAGCTGCATTTAAGGGATAAATGTCTAAGCATGTGGATAGCTGCATTTAAGGGATAAATGTCTAAGCATGTGGATAGCTGCATTTAAGGGATAAATGTCTAAGCATGTGAATAGCTGCATTTAAGGGATAAATGTCTAAGCATGTGAATAGCTGCATTTAAGGGATAAATGTCTAAGCATGTGGATAGCTGCATTTAAGGGATAAATGTCTAAGCATGTGAATAGCTGCATTTAGGGGATAAATGTCTAAGCATGTGAATAGCTGCATTTAGGGGATAAATGTCTAAGCATGTGAATAGCTGCATTTAAGGGATAAATGTCTAAGCATGTGAATAGCTGCATTTAAGGGATAGATGTCCAAGCATGTGGATAGCTGCATTTAAGGGATAAATGTCCAAGCATGTGGATAGCTGCATTTAAGGGATAAATGTCCAAGCATGTGGATAGCTGCATTTAAGGGATAAATGTCCAAGCATGTGGATAGCTGCATTTAAGGGATAAATGTCCAAGCGTGTGGATAGCTGCATTTAAGAGATAAATGTCTAAGCGTGTGGATAGCTGCATTTAAGGGATAAATGTCTAAGCGTGTGAATAGCTGCATTTAAGGGATAAATGTCTAAGCGTGTGAATAGCTGCATTTAAGGGATAAATGTCTAAGCGTGTGAATAGCTGCATTTAAGGGATAAATGTCTAAGCATGTGAATAGCTGCATTTAGGGGATAAATGTCTAAGCATGTGAATAACTGCATTTAAGGGATAAATGTCTAAGCATGTGAATAGCTGCATTTAAGGGATAAATGTCTAAGCATGTGAATAGCTGCATTTAGGGGATAAATGTCTAAGCATGTGAATAGCTGCATTTAAGGGATAAATGTCTAAGCATGTGAATAGCTGCATTTAAGGGATAAATGTCTAAGCATGTGAATAGCTGCATTTAAGGGATAAATGTCTAAGCATGTGAATAGCTGCATTTAAGGGATAAATTTCTAAGCATGTGAATAGCTGCATTTAAGGGATAAATGTCTAAGCATGTGAATAGCTGCATTTAAGGGATAAATGTCTAAGCATGTGAATAGCTGCATTTAAGGGATAAATGTCTAAGCATGTGAATAGCTGCATTTAAGGGATAAATGTCTAAGCATGTGAATAGCTGCATTTAAGGGATAAATGTCTAAGCATGTGAATAGCAGCATTTAAGGGATAAATGTCTAAGCATGTGAATAGCTGCATTTAAGGGATAAATGTCTAAGCATGTGAATAGCTGCATTTAAGGGATAAATGTGGCCCGCGTTATAGTCAATGATGCCAATTACAACATCATACTGGCATTTGGTCGATTAATGTCATGTCATGATTTTTAATATGCAAGTATTCTATTTATATCCATTGAGATTTAGTTTTAGCATGTAGAAATAGATCCACCGACAGGCTTGAAAATTCGAGTGCTTACCAAATAAACATATCTGATAAATTTAAAGTTGGACCGATTTATTTATTCATCTTTTTTTGATTGATTGATTGGATGATTCATTGATTTATTAATTTTCATCAATTGTCCGTATTTTGATAGAACAAATTTTTTCATGTGTGTAAACGCGAGAAAATTGGGTACATGTCGTAACAGCTATAATGATAATATGAATACGTTGTTGTTTCTAAATGTATTGACATTGGACTCTTGTGCCATATGTTCTATTATTGTCACTGATAAAGGTTTTGATACATCAGTCAACAATAAAATGGACAGGGTGTTTTTAATATTTTCTATTATCAAAATACGTAAAAATTCGTTCTTTTGTTATTGTTTATTGTTCCGTTGCAAACATTTTCTAAGGCATATGCATCTGGTAAATGAAAAGTGGACAAGCAGGAAGAGGTCTGTTGTATACACTGTATTCACAATCGATTGGTATAATAGTTATTGGCAATCTTCCAGTAGGGTTGGATGGTAACTCGACCTGTTTTTGTTCTGTTCAAGGTAACTGCTACAAAATATAACATAATATAAAAAGGTTTGTGAATGCTGATGTGAACAATGGATTTTTAAATTGATATGGAGAATATAACCAATAACTTTCATTTTGAACTATTCTTGCTATTTTTATCAACATTTTAAGGCCAGTCTAGAAATCGGAGCACCTTTCGACAACTATATGTAATTGATACATTTATATTTTGCATTTAAATGTATGACATTCTACCAGATGTTATCTATTTGTATTATTAATTTAATACATTGTTGTGACCTTTTAATGAAAAGCATTGTTTCTGTTTGCTTTGAATTAAATACATTTTAAAAAAGTGATAGTATCTCGCGTGTCAGTAGGGCAGTTTTTAACCATATTCTAATCTTCATTCGACAGAATTAATAAAATGATCCGAAATTGGCGGCTTGTTGTGAGATTCATCTTGCAGCAGCCATTATAAAACTTTCAATAACGTCCGTATAAAATGACGATACTCGAACAAATCTGGGTACTAATGTACGGGCCTTAGAAGAAAATAAAGCTACGATAAAAGATAGGATCACAACACAAAGACTTTCTCATTCATATCCTTTACCTCAAACAATAAATATCAGTAACAACAACATTAAATTCACACAATCAGTACAAATCCTAGGTGTTGCTGTGGGCAGTACTCTCACATTGTACAAACATGTGATGAACGTATGCAAGGCTGCATATCTTGAGCTGAAACACATCAGCTCCATTCGCAAATATCTTTTAGGTGATGTCAGTAAAACACTTGTATGTTCATTAATACCTTTAAGACTGGACTACTGTAACTCATTTCTGACAGGTTCGTCGAAATATCTACTCCAAAAACTTCCAAATCCAGCTGTTCGGGTCATCTATTGAGTACCACGATCAGAGCACACCCCTCCGCTGCACTGTATCCAACACTGACTATCCATTCGATCCAGAATCAAACACACAATTTTCTTCTCAGATTTATGTTTCATTGAAGGACTCTAGTCCAGCATATCTATCCGGCCTCACCCATGTGTATGAAGGAGCAAGATACTTACGCTCCTCTTCTGACAATCATATACTCATTGTTCCCACTATGAAAACGAAATCATATGGAGAACGTTCTTTTGTATAACATGACACAGCAACGTGGAAGGAATTGCCCATTAAACTTAGCACAAAGACACGGTGATCCCATTCACGACTGTTCTTAACACACAGCTATTTCGACTGCAAGAACAAACTGAAAGATCTAATGTTTCCTATCTTAAAACTTTTCATCATGTTTTATATTTTCTAATTTCATGGTGTTTGTTGTGTTTTTTAATCATATCATCATATGTTGTTTTTGTATGTTATAGGTTTTTTATGTTATAGGTTATTGTATATTATAGGTTTTTGTATGTTATAGGCTTTTGTATGTTATAGGTTGTTTTATGTTATAGGTTTTTGTATGTTATAGGCATTTGTATGTTATAGGTTTTTTTATGTTATAGGTTTTTGTATGTTATAGATTATTGCATGTTATAGGTTTTTGTATGTTATAGGTTTTTGTATGTTATAGGTTATTTTATGTTTTAGGTTTTTGTATGTTATTGATTATTGTATGTTATAGGTTTTTGTATGTTATAGATTATTGTATGTTATAGGTTTTTGTATGTTATTGGTTTTTGTATGTTATAGATTATTGTATGTTATAGGTTTTTCTATGTTATAGATTATTGTATGTTATAGATTATTGTATGTTATAGGTTTTTTTATGTTATAGATTATTGTATGTTATAGGTTTTTTTATGTTTTAGGTTTTTGTATGTTATAGATTATTGTATGTTATAGGTTTATGTATGTTATAGGTTTTTGTATGTTATAGATTATTGTATGTTATAGGTTTTTGTATGTTATAGGTTTTTGCATGTTATAGATTATTGTATGTTATAGATTATTGTATGTTATAGGTTTTTGTATGTTATAGATTATTGTATGTTATAGGTTTTTTTATGTTATAGGTTTATGTATGTTATAGATTATTGTATGTTATAGATTATTGTATGTTATAGGTTTTTGTATGTTATAGATTATTGTATGTTATAGGTTTTTGTATGTTATAGGTTTTTGTATGTTATAGATTATTGTATGTTATAGATTATTGTATGTTATAGGTTTTTTTATGTTATAGGTTTATGTATGTTATAGATTATTGTATGTTATAGGTTTTTCTATGTTATAGATTATTGTATGTTATAGATTATTGTATGTTATAGGTTTTTGTATGTTATAGATTATTGTATGTTATAGGTTTTTTTATGTTTTAGGTTTTTGTATGTTATAGATTATTGTATGTTATAGGTTTATGTATGTTATAGGTTTTTGTATGTTATAGATTATTGTATGTTATAGGTTTTTGTATGTTATAGGTTTTTGCATGTTATAGATTATTGTATGTTATAGATTATTGTATGTTATAGGTTTTTGTATGTTATAGATTATTGTATGTTATAGGTTTTTTTATGTTATAGGTTTATGTATGTTATAGATTATTGTATGTTATAGATTATTGTATGTTATAGGTTTTTGTATGTTATAGATTATTGTATGTTATAGGTTTATGTATGTTATTGATTATTGTATGTTATAGATTATTGTATGTTATAGGTTTTTGTATGTTATAGGTTTTCGCATGTTATAGATTATTGTATGTTATAGGTTGTTTTATGTTATAGGTTTTTGTATGTTATTGGTTTTATATGTTGTAAAGTGCTTAGAGCTTCTAGAGATTAGGCATTATACATGTCCTCGGTAGTAGTATGCATGGTCATGGATTCCATTCTATTTATAGTAACATTATGCTCATTGTAAGGTCCTTCATTAAAACATCATTCTATTATAAGGCAACAACAGTCATATATCCCATTGTATTATGTGATATAACGTTATCATATTTCATTACAATGCACTCGAACTATAAAGCAGTATCCTCTATAACTTAGATGAAGTGTTATAATGAGATACGTTATGATAAGCGTACGCCCGGGTATCGGCCAGAGGTACATTCTGTTTTAATCTCGCTAGACACAACGCAATTACATATTGCAATATATACTAAGGAGCATAAATATTATGCCATAGACGAATATCCATAACAACGATTCAGACCATGGGACAATATCGATAATAACGAGACAGACCATGGGACAATATCGATAATAACGAGACAGATCATGGGACAATATCCATAATAACGATACAGACCATGGGAGAATATCCATAATAATGAGACAGACCATGGGACAATATCGATAATAACGATACAGACCATGGGAGAATATCCATAATAACGAGACAGACCATGGGAGAATATCCATAATAACGATACAGACAAAGGGCGAATATCCATAATAACGTGACAGGCCATGGGACCATATCCATAATAACGATACAGATGATTAAAGGGTGTTCAGTTATTAATATGAAGTATATCACTGACGACGAGATAATATTTATGTTTGGAGAAAGAAAAGTATATCTACACAAGCAGATGTCATGTCAATGGAAGATTCTGTACGATGTTGTCCCTCCAAACAAAGTGCCAACAATAATTCGGTGATCGGCAATGAAATCGTTTGGTAACATGCCAGTTCCGCTCAGAGATTAATTGTTCTCTTATATGTTTCTTTTAGGAATGAAAATGTATCTCATTGAACTCCTGCCCTAACGCTAAACCCTTGAAGCCGATAGACTTGAAATCACATAGAGACAAAACAGATAAATCTTAAGACAACCCTTTTTAAATTACCAACCTTGAAAGTTGAAAAGAATTACATATTTTTTGTTTCTATTTATTTCAGTTCATATATTACTAACATCCATAAAGAAAGATTTTGGTACCGAGAAATAGGGACCGACTATTAAATGATCAGATAACGATACTGTGTTTGTCTATTCTGCAGATTAAAAAGCCAATATAATAAGGCGTATTTCATCCAAAACACACACATATTCAAAGTATGAAATCAGTGCAGCATGATAATTAGAAATATGAACACTGTATTAAGATGCAACATGTTCTAAAAAGTTTATATGGGCATTGTATCTGCACTTCACACTTTGACTAAACTAAAACCATCGACATAATTATCGTCATAATTATCGTCATGTAGAAATAAGACAGTCATCATTAACGGAAATGCAAAGGTCCTCGTGCTTTTTTCATGCAATTAAGCATGCCGCTACAAAGGTCATCGTTATGCAATTAAGCATGCCGCTACAAAGGTCATCGTCAAGCAATTAAGCATGCTGCTACCTACTTTAAAACCAACATTGGACGATGGGTGTCGTTTGTTTCAAAATTGGAACATGTTTACGTGCAAGACGTTTTGTAATTCAACTAGGAAGTTTTAGTTATTGTCTATGAACATGTTATACCGCCTGTAGTCATGCCGAAACACCAAAATGTATGTTATAAATAGTTTATATAAGCTAATTAAACAACGTTCTCAAATGATCAATAGATGATTTATAAGTATATAATATTTGTAAAAAAAAATATATATCTAATAAGTAGAATCGAATTCAAGTATATTTTAAACGTTTCCAATTTTTAATAAAATATGTTAGACATTTTCCGGATGTATACGTCAATGCTTGACTGTCGTCAGAAAAGACGGGTACATCGTTTATGTCCATTCAATTATCGCAGTACTGTGCGGCGAAAGACTTGCTCTGGTGCAGCTATACTGGAGAAAGGATTAATCGCAAATGGGAAAAAATCTGTGTATTTGATATTCGGTGACAAATTCACACTAATGAAAATGTGGAAACGGGGACTTCTGTTCTTGCTGTTACTGTACTCAACATCCTCATATTGTTATTGTAAGTACACAACTCCTTTTTCTCTCTCATGTACACACACACACACACACACACACACACACACCCTCAAATTGTTATTGTAAGAACACAACTCCCCCTTTCTCTCTCATGTACACACACACACAGACACACAGACACACCCTCAAATTGTTATTGTAAGTACACAACTCCTCCTTTCTCTCTCATGTACACACACACACACACAAACACACCAAAACAAAACATACAACACATACATACATACATGCATGCATGCATGCATGCATACATACATACATACACACATACATACATACATACATACATACATACATACATACATACATAGTATGTAATCAATAGTAAATGTTCAATTTGTGGTGAACGAAATTTGCGTAGCTCGTGGGATAATTTTATCCCATCACTGATAGCAGAAACTGGACATTGTTTAAAACAGTTTCATAACTTTTTTGGTTGAAACAACGCCTTTAGATTCCAGTAATATTTATTGGGAGGGAGCATTGGTGTCAAATGTTAACAACCCCGGTGAATCGTTATGATGGTTTAGCTGTATAAAGTACGTTTGTTAAAGTAATAAATTATCATCTTCTAAAACATCAAACAATAACGACATCAGATAAAATCTACCTTGGTTTTATCACTTTTATAAATGTTGCATGTATTTAACTTCGTTATTCACATTCGTGTTGTCCAAGCAGTGGACACTAATTAAATGACCCATTAAGAATAGATATAATATAGATATAATATCGTAGACGTACATACAAATTATATTATTATTTTAGCATACGGTACTCATTGAAGAATAAATACATTGTATTATTTTACTGTTCAACAGCTTTGCAATATTATGAAATCATCTATCTCAGCGGTTCTCAACCTGTGGGTCGCGACCCCGTCAAGGGTCGAACAACGATTTGCCAGGGGTCGCTTACAACCATCGGAAATATACATTTTTACAATTATGAACGAAAATAATTTTACGGTTGGGTCGCCACAACATTTGGAATTGCATTAAAAGGGTCGCGGCACTAGAAAGGTTGAGAACCTCTGATCTATCTACTTTGTCTACTTTACACAATTTAAAAAATTGCATTTTTCAGTAGTAAAGGGAGATGAAATTAGATAATTTAACAACTTTATAAAATAAAGGGATGTAACTTTGGAAACACGGTGGATGAACTAACATTTGGCAACTGTCCAAATAAATCGTTTTGAGTACCGGTATATGTTTTCGCAAGACACAAGTAAGCACTTGTCACAAGCGAAGAAAATGTACATTTAAAGAAGTGGATAATGCGATACACTAGAGGACATTTCTGTGTTGTTAGTTTTGATTTAAACAAATATTTTAAGAATGCTATAATAATTTTTAAAATGTCACCAAGCATACCATTGTATAACTATTTATGTAATTTGATTCTCAGAAATACAAATTATATTACTGTAGGTATGAAATACATCATTTGTACATAAGGTAAATGTTGGTAAAGTCATGACAGCATTGATTTCACTGCACGTGCAAATCTTTGACACCGACAAATATTTTTACAGTACATAAATCACGAGCGTATGAACTCTGTCAGATGTGTTAAGTAGCTATTTATTAGCCGAAGAATGTGCGTGTGGCAATGCCATATTTGCATTCGGATCGTCTTGGATTTCACCACTGACCGAAAGGAAAGATCCGAATAACCTCGAATAAGTGTTTACTGGATTACAATAGGTAATGACATGAATTTTCAAACAATAAGTATGTTTCAAGAGTTAATGCACTGTGCAACAATGCAATCAGCACCAAAATGTACCAAATACAATATTTGTTTTTGCCACCAAAATTTAAAAGCAACACACTGTACATTAATGATTTATACGGCGGACTCGAGGTTATTCGGATAATACCTTTCGGACGATGGTGAAATCCAAGACTATCCGAATGCAAACACGGCACTGCCATACAGCACATGTCCAGACATTCAAATCGACGAACAATTATTTCATTTTCTCCAATATGTCACAAACTGAACGAAGTGTGTCGAGATGTTTTGAAAATTTAACTATTCTTGAATACAACTGGCTTTAGTTGGAAATTAGAAGACTCAATTAGGACAAACTAGCAGGATTGGAACTACTGAGGGGTGCGGACTGGTGTCTTCCCTTGTGTTATATTGTTCCAGGTTAGACCCCCATCCCTTGGTTCATAAACGGATGTTCACTGTAACGAGCCACTGTGCGCATAGTGTTGTCGTCACAGTGCTACAATTGTGTTGTTCATGAAATCAATAAAGGTGTTCCGTGTAATAAGTGTTAATGCTTTATATTCGTACTTAAGTTTTTTTCAATAATATCTCAGTGCTATAAACGATAAGGAAAGGAAATGACGTTTATTTCAGGAATAAAGGTAATCAATTCATTCAGATCTATTACCATAATGATAAGGAAAGGAAATGACGTTTATTTCAGGAATAAAGGTAATCAATTCATTCAGATCTATTACCATAATGATAAGGAAAGGAAATGACGTTTATTTCAGGAATAAAGGTAATCAATTCATTCAGATCTATTACCATAATGATAAGGAAAGGAAATGACGTTTATTTCAGGAATAAAGGTAATCAATTCATTCAGATCTATTACCATAGACGAGTCATAGAAAGCCGATATGTCTTGGTAATGCACCATTTAATTTTTCTATTTAATTACCTAAGAATCAATCCTCGCTAATTTGATACAATAAGGGTTTTACACTGGCTCTCGAGTAATGCTAAATTAAGGAATGGAAATACAAATAATACATACAACAAAATTAAGAGATCACTTTAAATATGGAAAGAAGATCCCTTAAAAAATAAGGTGTCAGATGTTAAACCACTATTATAGTGCAGATGTTATATTTGGAGCTTTATTTATTTATTTATTTATTTATTTGTTTATTTATTTATGCACATATATTTTCCCTGGGAGTTGTTGTTTTTGTTATTAAAGGAAGTTCCTTGTAATCTTGCGAAACGTTGCATTTTTAAAAAAATTATAAAATCTTATGGCAGACATCTTCCGACAAGACACAATTCGTTTACATATCGTCCCGGGTATGATGGCAATAGCAGTATACTTACTGTTTTCCATGCTGGGACCCGAGTGGCCGAGTGGTCCAAAGCGCACTCCGTTACGGATCACTCACCTATGCCTGAGTGGGTTCGCGTCTCGGATTTGGCAAATGTGGGTATGTGAGAAAGCTTTTCAGTAGCTTCTCGTGCGTCGGTGGTTCTTTCTGGGGTTTTCCGGGGGTTCTTCCTCCACCATTAATACTGGCCGCCATGTACAGCCTATCTTGTGCTGAAAAATGTCGCTAAATCCTACAACAACAACAACTGTTTCCATGTTGCTTTGTAAATCGATGAGGTCGTACATTTATATTTTTATGTGTTATTCTTAAGATAGTCACGTTTACATATAAAGGTTTCCTTCTGTATTTGTTTGCAAATCTATAATTAACTTGTTAGTGAAACAAAGTGCTCTAGAACTATTTAAAATAATTCGATTTTTAAGTGGTGCGTTTTTTACTCGGTATTTACATGAACGTGTGTATGTTGCAATACATATACCAGTAATCAGATATAGAAACTATTTTACCTTTTCCTTTTGTAATGAATTTACTTCAAACGGGAAGTACAAAAGACAATTTATTTAAAACAATCTGCAATTGAGTATCAACAGCCTGTGTACTAAATTTGGTATCAAGAATCAAAACCTGCATAGATGTATGGAATAGTCAGTATCGGCGTATTTAGTTTACACAATTATAATTTAAATTGCATTTTAAATGTTGTTTTGAGCATATTGCTCTACGTGTGTTGGATACGTTTGGAACGGTCAGTCTACTTATGTTTGCTATGATCCTGCCAGGCAATTATGTAAAACATAACAAGGTATAAAACAGTTTGAACAGTGAGTGAAGAATTGGATACTGCAGTTGTTTTGGGAAATCAAACATTGACATTCATTTAAAGTTAGTGTTGTTGTTTCTTTTGATTAACATTTATGGCCTAAACAAGAACAATGATAGGTCCTGGTAGCTGAGTGCTCAAAGGCGTTCGCCGTTAAAGATCACTGACATCTTACCTGTCTTCGTTGTTTGTCCAGAGTGGGTTTATGAGAATACTTGGAGCAGTTACCTGTGGATCACTGGTTATTTTTGTAATTTTTACTGGTTTTTCTTCCACCAGCTAAACTGGTCTCCGTAAATAGCTTACCATACGCTAAAAATGGGACTAATCCCGAAATAACATCAAGAAAGATAATATTTGCTTTCTTGAGCGGTATATTTTATTTGCGTTTTAATTCTTCATTTCGTATCTTAAGTCATGTATGTACACATTAATTGTGTACTTTATTGACGAAGATTTATGATAAACATTATTCTAAAGTTGTATTTAATCTAAAGCCATTGCACAGTATGTAACTGAGACGAACCATGGATGGGCACGAATTCAAACTATATTTTATACGCGTCGATTAGCTCACACTTAACTTACAGGTATAGTTACATGTATACTTACAGGTATAGTTGATTTGCATTGCATGTCATAAACTAATAAAGTGTCAAGAATGTAACGAGTTGTTTGCAATGGGGTAGTCAAGCATGGATTGGCACGAATTCAAACTATATTTTATACGCGTCGATTAGCTCACACTTAACTTACAGGTATAGTTACAGGTATACTTACAGGTATAGTTGATTTGCATTGCATGTCATAAACTCATAAAGTGTCAAGAATGTAACGAGTTGTTTGCAATGGGGTAGTCAAGCATGTGGCTGCTTTGTGTGCACCTTGCCGTCAGAACAACGCTATTAGACGACTATATTTTAGCAAATCCTTGTGTTTGAGAATTCTTCAGCCCACTCGTATGTAGCTGTTTGTGGTCAGAATAACACAACTTGTATTATTCTTGATTTTGTGTAGTATAAGCTTGAACATATCGAGAACAATATTTGAAAAAAATACTTCGCTGTAATGCATGTTTGAAACGTGCGACGGAGACGTGGGACGTTTTTCCTTCAAAAACCTTACTTAAACTATCCGTCTGCTTCTTGCTGACATGCAATTGGAGCTCTGTGTGCACGTTGGTTGTAATAGTGATTTCAGACTATAATATTATAGAAGGGAACAAAATACAACTGTATTCCTATACCTTACCTGAAGAAGAAACCGCTCCGGTGGCCTAGTGGTTAGAGCGTCCGCCGCAAAAGCGGAAGGTCATTGGTTCGATCCCCGGCCGAGTCATACCAAAGACTTACAAAAATGGTACTAACAGCTGCCTCGCCTGACGCTCAGCATTAAGAGGTTAGTGTTAAGACTGGTCGGCGTGGTGTCAGGATAATGTGACTGGATGAGACATCATGCTACATGTCTGCGGCATGATGTCTCAGTGCTAGACATCACTATAAACTGCCTCACTACAGACATCGTAGCGATATGACTGAAAAATTGTTAAAGCTACGTTAAAAATCCTAATCAAACAAACACACAAACAAAACCTTACCTGAAGCCATTGTTAGCATATGATTTTTTTTTACAAATGCATTTAAAGTGGCGAATCGTATTCACATTAGCGAGAAGAAATATATCAAAGATTTTACTATGGTTTCAGTTCTTATACTTCTCCCAGGAATTTCCTCTGTAAATCGTGTGGACGCACATATTGCGGTCAACAACTATTAATTGTCTGACCTGGTCTTTTGTAAGGGACCGACACAAACTTCCATTATTCTGCTAAATGGTTTGAACCTTTGTGTATCTTTTGAGTGGAATTTTCCAACCATTTGGCAAATGTGACGAGATCTACAGTATTTAGAAAAATCATTTTTAATTTTTGTTCAGTCAGAATGATTCAACATCTTTTGATGCTAACTCCTGATGAACAGCCAGAGGGCGTTTCATGAGCAAGACTACTAAATTCCAATCGATTGACTTCGGAAGAACAATTTGATAACTCATATACCACTCTTAAATGCAAATACAACAGATAGTCTATATTTTCTCATACAAAAAATATATTTGCAAAACATAACAAAATAGTACATGTGTAACATCATTTTCGGTAATAGCCCGTTGACATACTGGACACCTCATGCTATTATTCCTGTTCGACAACGATTGTTTGTCTTTATTCACTTCGATTAGAATAGAGATAATGATGAATACACAGAGGAACAGTGTAGTAAATGTCCACTGATTGATCAATACACGGAGTAAACACTAACCTCACCAAACGTATGACTCATAAATGTTTCAAATAAATCAATACAATTCTCAACCTATTCATTTTCTCTTGCAGCATTTGTTACTTTGTATCCACTCTCTCGCTTTAAATTTGCATTTACGTTACCGTTTCCTCTATATGATTTTCATTTCCATTATTTCTTTCTGAATGTGGCGCTTCGTTAATTATAGTACTATCTGGTTTTTAATTATTAATTAATTAATTGTTTATAATCACTTATCAAAACTAGAGATAACCAAAACCAAATCATTATCATCAAATTTAATTTTCCACACCAAATACCGGACCAAACTATTCTTTATTTCCTGCTTTTTCTTCCGAAATATCATAATATATGTCAAGTTCAAGCAACTTGTCCTATTTCATGGACTCTTACCTCTTTTGGTTTGGAATTGAAATGAAGTTCTTGCCATTAGATGACATTGCAAATGTTTGCGAATTTCACGAAATATTTTTTGCAAATGTGTGAAATTAAATACTTTACTGGGATAATGAAAATTTTCAAAGTCAACATAAATTTTAAAGACAATTTTTAATATCTCTGAAATAGTTCAAATACATTCAGATCCCGAATGGTCACCGCCTCCTCCGCACCAATTTCTGTTACGAGCCTGTGGTCATAAATTCTGTAATTGAAATAAGCAAAACCAACATGTTTAGTAAAAGTATTTATTAATCATTTCTCTCGAATAAAGTTACAATTCAAAAGATACAGTATTGTGTCTTATATCCCCCAATGATCCCAAATGTTTTATCACAAGTGTAAAAGTATCGAATGTTAATAATTAATTCCAATTATCATGAATGTCACTAATATATCGCAATGATATGATCCAGAAAGTCTTTGAAAACGATCTAAAGATTCACAAAGTAGTATCTAAGTTCAAAACGTCAGGGAACGTTTTTTTTAAAAATATGAATGTATAATTTTAATGAATAATTTGTCTTAAGCTATAGCTAGACAGAAGTAAAACTGATTTCATAGTGTGATTTTATAAAGAAATGAATCATTGTTTACCAAATCTCTCTCTCTCTCTCTCTCTCTCTCTCTCTCTCTCTCTCTCTCTCTCTCTCTATATATATATATATATATATATATATATATATATATATATATATATATATATATACACAAAAACTATCACATGATTCATCACATAACAAATCCCTTTATATTCAAACTATAACGTGATCTATCACGTAACAGATTCTTCTTTAAAACTAATTATGTCTAATGGACATATTCTGAAAATCTTTAACAAAAGGTCCGTTCCTGAACTCGAGCTCAAGTAAACACCTTGTTTACTTCATAGACACATGATAAAAGTCAGGTAGCAAAATTCCAAATGTCATTCACGCAATATAAATTAGATATAGATAACAACAAATCATACGCGGTCTCCAGAAATTCTTCACATTTGTTTATATAACTTTTCAACTACGAGATTGCGAGTTAAAACCTGACAATATCATAACAGATACAAATATTTAATTTAGTTACATAGAGAAAATTAAACCTATGTTATCCTTCTTATAAATAGAAATGTAATGTCTATGTTATAATGGGAAAAAAGTATTTTTAATAAAATGTTATAAAGTATTACATTTTATTTGTATTTTGTTCACAATGCTATATAAAAAAGGGATCAATACTAAATATTAGATTCCAGAGAAGTTACAGGATTCCTTAGAGATAGGGTTGTATGGTAACGCAAACAAATCATTCCCATCTTTGGCTCTTTAACATTGATCAAACATAATATCATAGCATATTTTCCCCAGCACCCACATTCAGCATCTGACTTAAGATTACAAGTTCTAGTATAGGACGATATATTATTGTTGACTAATCTTCAAAATTCAAGTCTTGTTTGACAAATTAAGAAACACTTTACGTTTGCATGCCATTCTTGCATGTCTACATAATACAGTATTTTCACAATAATAGTCCTGTCAGCTTGAGGATTGTTGATTGAAGCTAGAGGAAAATGATGACTGACTGACCAAATGTTGGATGATTTTAGTCCATGAAACCCACTTTGAGATTAGCGACATGACTTGACGATTCAATGTTTATCTAAGGACAATGCTGCTGAGAAATTAAAATAATTGAAGATCAATGACACAAATTGAGAATAAACTTGAGAGATCTTTTACCAATGTCTCAACTGCAAATAATGCAGAGGAAACCCGATTATTTAACTGCATACACTGTACTAGTTTATATCTCTTTGTATAATTTCTTTATTCCCCTAAGTACTTCTTCATTCATTTCATTATATCGTTGTTGTTGCAGGGTTTAACGCTATTTTTCAGCACACGATAGGCTAAAAATGGCGGCCAGTATTATTGGTGGAGGAAGAACCCGGGAAAAAAACCCGGAAAGAACCACCGATCAACGAGAAGCTACTGGCAAGGTTTCTCACATAACTACATTAGCCGAATCTTAGACTCGAACCCACTCAGACAGAGGTGAGATGGCAGTGATCCGTAACGGAGAGCACTTTAGATCACTCTGCCACTCGGGGCACCCTCATTATGTCGTATTTTTATCGAGATACCATCCAGTCAAAAGACCCCGAAATTATTTTGCTGAAATCATTAAAATAGAAAACTATTATTGTAGTTCCAAATTTCAAGCAGAATTTATTAAGTCGCGTGATATAATTCTCGCTAGATATTCCTCTAACATGTTATGTCAGTTTAAACAATATCAGGCCTAATATTCACAAAATGAGTGAAACGTTTTATGAACTATATTGAAATTATTATTACTGGAAGATCATGGACACTGTGTGGGGTCAATAAATCCGCCATGACAAACTTCCTATAAGAGCACAGCATTCACAAGATTATCTCATTCTCCATACAGCTGATTTATTTCCAAGTGATATTTGTCTGAATCCCAGTATCAAAGATGTGCGGTTGGAAGTGCAGTTTATCATTGTATAAAGAATGTGTGTCGAGAGGCATGGGCCATATTCTGAGAGGATGCATTATTAATAACATTGTTCAGTAAAGTTTAAGACGGTTTAAAATTTCCCCATGAATGTATTGTGCATGTCTATGCATATTCTTTAACACAAATTCCAGAAATCAGATGCAGTCTTTAATACTTAATGTACGTGGCATAAAGCTTTGTTATTTAACTTTAACACCCGTTATAAACCGTGTTTAAATTACGCTTTCTTATCTATACATATGATATCATATTGCCATACGTAGTCTTTATTTTGTAGTCCATATCGTTACAGTAGAATCAGTACAAGAGCTAAAGTAATATATTCTTAGCGATCATTGATGCGTAAAAATGTAAGTCGTAAACATTCAGGTAGCAAATATAAATGTACGCCGAAAGGTCACAGCAATACGAATGACTATAGTATAATCGTATGGCGTAGAATGTAAGCGATACCATACACAACGGCGACAGTGGAACTTCCACATAGACAATTACATTGTATCCGTTGTGCTCTTTATAACAATAAGAGAACCAACAAATAGGGTACTATTGAATAGGGTACTATTGAATAGGGTACTATTGAATAGGGTACTATTGAACGTTGAATTCAACGGGTATTTATGCATAAGTGATTTTTCCCAAGCATTGTTTTTGCCAAATTAAAACTTCACCACAATAAAAACTATTTTTCTACGGTTTGGTCCAAATGTAAACTGCACTAATCTTTCGTACTTTGCGTGATTGGAAAATATTGTTTAAGTTTCTGGAGTAAAATATTTAATTTTAGGGCAAGAAACAGTATCAGTGTAGGAAAATTATTTAAACATTGATGACTGTTCTATTTTGTATAATAAGTACTATTACTGTCAGAATCGGCAGTAAATATGTTCATCTTTATTTAATGCAGAGTTATGTTACATCTCCAGGCAACCATAGTTGCAGTATTTGTCAACAAATTAAATGAAAATGCCTCATGACATTTGTATTTGTATGCCGAACAAATTACTATTTCTAGCTCTCCCTGTTGACATATCTGGCATTCATATTTACTATGTTTGATATTTAATGTGTTTGACAGTGATCTAAGATTACCGTGCCATTTGAATCATGTCTGAATGCTCAGATACAGAGCAAATCCATTCTAAGCAGTGGATTGTGGGAAGGTGGTTACTTGTAATATGCATTAATGTACGGGATCATAAACATATGACGTTTTAAAACAGGTGTTTTCTTAATAAAGATAACCTTCGTGAAAAGAGGGATCATTCATCAAGATCACATGCGATTAACTGTACTTACGAACAAAAAAATATTTATCAAATGTATTTTTTTATATAGCCAAGACCTATTATTTGTCACTGATATATTTTTTGAGCAAACGTCACGCTCCCTATCTAAATTTGAAGTATGTCCTGCATGATGCTTTCTGTTTTGCTTCGTTTTGTGCTTTCAGATAAACCAAAAAGGCGACGCTATTATTCAGTTCTAACAGTACATTAGTAAGCGTACTTACAGTGCACTCTGACTGATTGAATTATAATACTTTATACTTTAACAAGTGTGAATACAAGTAAATGACTTTATACAGTACAAGGACAAAGGTTAATTATAATTACAAGGACAAAAGGTTAATTATAAACAGTAATTTCACACGACGAATATAATGATGTGTTTTGCCAAGCAGCAGAGAGGGCGAATCGGACAATATCTAATTGAGTTAGAATTCAAGCAAACAATGTTAGATGTCTGTTTGTCAAATTAAGGCTTTCTCCAAACCGAAAATAAATGTCAGAAAACAACACTAAGTCTTGTTACGAAACCGAATCACAGACGCATATTTGTTGCCGCGGTTTTGTTTGTTGTTATAAATTAGCCGAATATTTTATCAAGTCCGATACGATATCTTGATCTAGGGTCATGCAAACTTATCGATACAAATCCATGCGGGTTTGATGTAGCAAAAGTAAAGAAATTTCTAAATTTATTACAATCCACTGCACCAGATCTGGTGAATATTTCGTAGCGTATAAGTGTCAACTCCATTAAACACAACAAGAATATTACAGTTATCCCTGATCACTTTTGGTATTTGTGTATATCTTTGAGTAACATAAAACACAGTATTTTTATGTCTACCTCTTGAAAATATTCTGGCAGTGTTTGCTTGTTTATCCAGCATAACATCATTATATACGACTAAATTGTTAATGAATCCATCAATAGAATCAACATTCGATACTTCTTCGATATAGGTTATAAAGTCAATAATATCCTCATCGATTTCCGATTTTTCTCGTTAAAATCCTTTAACACTTCGTAACATTGCTGATCGTCTACACTCGGGGATACCAAATATAGCTTATCCCATTTCGTCCATCTCGTTATCAAATTAAGTAACAATTGTGTTTTACCGCTTCCAGACGGACCAATTATCCTCATTCTGATTGAACTCAGCAACATCGCATGGCGTTTAACAGGTTTCTGTCGTCGGGTAATTGAATAATCAATTACATTCATGTTATTATAAATAATTTTGGATCTATATTGTGTTAAAAGTAAGACGCGTGTTACGTATATTTGATTTAAATTATTTATTTTTGTCAGATTCAAATGTGACATGTTTGGGTTTAAAATTCATTAGTTGGGAGATGTATTTTCTAGAAGGTGGGGTCATATGTAAACACCAGATGTTGGCCTTGCTTCAAGGCAGGTAAATATCAGATGTTAACCTCATTTTCTGACCTTGCTTCAGAGTGTAAACAAGCTTCTAAAATGATTGGTTGATTACAAGGACATTAGAGCTTTACTTTAAGAATGATTGGTTGATTCCATGGACATCTTTCTAAATCATACTGTACACGTGATTTTGCGAGCATGGGTTCTTTCTATGACCTTATGGAAAATCACTTGACCCCTTTCTGTTTACGAAAAACGGGCATTTAAATTATTGTTCTCTGAGAAAAAAGTCAGTAGAAAGATTGGGCTTTTAAAGTACAAAGATGTGTGTTATAGTTTGAGTGTAAAGAGGAATTTATTGTGTTATTACCTTGTATTGGAAATTAGTTCAATTCTTTTGGATCAAGAGGACTTATTGTGTTATATATCTGGAAAAATTACTTGTGCTCATAAACTTTCATAAAATCAGAACTCCATCACGTGACATCGTCTGCCATTTTGGATTACTTCGTCAAGATTCGAACCAGGAACTATTTGGACATTTGTTTTTTTTAATCAGGACTCTTGAAATTCCACTAGTGGATTATATTGTGAATTCTTTTTGGATTTATTTTTAGACTTGATTCTCTAAAACTGTAAGTTTATTTATTTTCTTTAATGAAAATATTTGTACTCAATAAATTGTTTGTTAAATTTTTACAAGCTTGTTAGTTTTCACTCTTTCTATGTTGCTGCTTATTTGAGCCTGAGCACGTAACACGTGTACTAGCACAAACGACTTGACAACAATTACAACAAGCAACAACAGATCAGCACTTTCCCGTAAGTGTGTACAAAGTGGTAAAAAGAAATTTAAATTTGTTTCTATGAAATCAGGTCATGATTTTTAATATTAAAACGTGGAGGTGATATTGCAGCAAAGTTGACAAAACTCCATGGGCAAAATATCCATGAGAAAAACACCATCCGGGATATAATTAATGTGGTCCTGGAACCAGACTCGATATCCGACTTGATAGCCAAGACCAACTCCGACTCGGCGAATATTCAATAACGCTATTGATAAGGCGTGTCATGCTCATGATGTTGCTTATAAAAGTACCAATCTGCAACATAGACATATCGCAGATGTGACATTGATTCATGCTTTGAATTCTATTAAGAATAAATCTTTCAAGGAATCACTAACTAACTGGTTAATAAGATCTGCGATGAAGGGTAAACTGGTATTAGGCGCTGATAATTAATATTAATATGGAATCTATTTATTATTCCCCAAGAGGATACTGGAGAGATAAGTCAGCAATTAATTAACTCGCCAACGTGGCAAAGTTTAAAAAGTTAATGTGGCAGATTGGTTATCAAGACAGGCGATATGGCAGATTTATCTACTCCCGCCTAAACAAATTAACTTCGCACATTTTGATGTCAGCATCCCTAATGATGTTCATCAGGCTGATATATTATTTCTGCTGCGTGATACTGTTAATAAGCGGACATACAAGTATGCGCTAACTGTAGTTGATGTTGCGAGTAGATACAAGGAAGCTGAACCATTGTTCACGAAGGCGGCATCAGAGGTTTCTATTGAATTTGAAAGGATTTATCGACGAGTTCCTCTGCAGTGGAAATATCTATTACAGGTTGATTTCGGCAAGGAATTTTAGGGTGCAAGCATTTCTATACACAATTATAGAGATGGTCTCGGTGATGTTGTTCAAGGGTTATTTGCAAGGATGGCTCCAAAAATAGCACCAATCGCAAAAAAAATTATCGATGAAAGCTATTGATATTATTCGTGATAAGGATATTAGCGCTGTTGGTGATGTTGTCGGTAAAGCATTTTCCGCTGCCAAGGAAAAACTAATCACGCTGAATACATATTTAGTATTTCCCCACCCAAATCAGTCAGATTAATCATTGCTAACATCATTGAAATGCAAGAATTAACTACTCGTTGTTTCCTTTCTCTTGCAAGTCTGCGAGTTGGTGTTAGCACGATCATTTATGACTTCCCTCAATGAGATTATTGGATTGGTCAGTGAGTTTAAAATTAATTATATATTAGTTTAACTTTTTTATCCTTACCTATTTCAAATTTACTGTTAATTATTATTTCAATGAGATCTCGATTAGCATATTCTAAATATGATATAATATAATTTAAATCTTGGATTCTTTTAATAATTTGCATTTTCAAATTGTTATCAGGATAATTCAGAAGATAACTATCAAATAATCGTATTAAAATATCATAGGTTGTTTGATAGTTATCTTTAATTTCATTAGCATAATATGAAATCTACGAATAAACTTATATTCGTAGATTTTTAAAATAAAATTAGTCAAACGATATTTGAGAAAATTTCAGTCAGACGCGGAGTCATGTCTATTTATATTTATCGAAAAATCCCATATAAAGAACAGTAACTCTATCAACCACACACATACACATCCCTAGAAGAGTTATCTTCCTTTGGTAATGGGAGTTTTGTCATTGTAAATATGTAAATCGAATTTTTTGCCCATTTTTCTTTGAAAGAGCAGACTTAATCTGACAAGTTGTTAGTGATAATTTATTCCGACCACCAAACATCTGATTATGTTTCAACTATATCGTAGTTCCATATTTTGTTAGCTGAATCCAATTGCAACTTTTTAATCTGACCTGGTGTTAGAGTAACACTAACGTGACTATATGGCATTTTATTTAATACGAGATTGATCTAATTGCCTACATATTTTATATTGGCGCATCAACTATATTCATCCATCCACTCTATTCCTTGGTCAATACAGCAATCAATACATCAGTTTTGTCACCTGCTACTAAACCAGCAACACACTGTTGATCTATATGGCTACTATGGTCAACAGCTATGATACATCGTCGACTCAGATCAGCTGAAATTATATCTAACACCGTGTACTAAGAATGACACGTGCATATTCGATAACACGTACTGTGGTTATATACGGTAAGCTATACAAATTACATTATCGACACAACACTACAAAGCAATAGACAGGTTCAGAAGCGAACCTACCCGTGTCCGATAAGAATCCCATGGTGCTAAACGTTTCTTAATAAAAATGCAACTTGATTGCTAATATAGATCTCCTGATACGTCATATAATAGATAAGATTTACATTATACTATGCAAGCCGGAAAAAATACCAAGCTAGACATGGTAGTACATCAGTTATAACTTACAACATACATAAGATAAATAAATAATTCACATAACTTAACAACGGACAATTTGCAAATCCTTAAGTAAACTACTCACTGGCAAAATTTTCCGTAATGTCAAGTCTTCGTCCAACGATGATATATTTATACACAGAAAACATCGTCATTGTGCTTGATGAATCTATTTTTCCCAACGAAAGCACTTAGCACGTGCGGAATGGGATGAACTTAATTCACTGTTTCGAAGCATTGTACAATATAAAATAATCACATTCGGGGTTCGTTGTACATATGAAACGAAACCCGAAATATATGCATTTAATATCTAAAGGGACTTATACGTTACCGTTCACCGTTGACACACACACACACACACACACACACACACACACACATTATTTGGCCATTATCTCAGACTAAATCCTTATAGATGCTCCATATTAATATGGTAGCATGTTATCAAGTAAAGTTGTGATCTGATTAAAATATTGGGGACAAGATTTGAGTACATTACTTGTACGGTGTTTACAATGTATTGTGTGTGAGGGCCCCGAGTGGCCGAGTGGTGACGCTTGATGTTTTGAATAGACGCTTATACGTGCGTTGCATTCCGCGAGCGATAACCATGAACGAACTTTGAATTATAAACCATATATAGTGTCTTTCAATGTGGTACACTCAAGTTTCCATACAAACAACTTTCAGCAACATAATCGTGGATTAGCTCTTAACGTATTTGTTTGTACCAAATTCACACAGTGTCTGCTATCTATATACGCGTACGTTTTGTATTGATTTTTTTGTGCGACACCGTCGACAAGCATTGACATCATGTGTAGACAAGCATTGACATCATGTGTAGACAAGCATTGACATCATGTGTAGACAAGCATTGACATCATGTGTCGACAAGCATTGACATCATGTGTAGACAAGCATTGACATCATGTGTAGACAAGCATTGACATCATGTGTAGATCAAAATGTTTTAAAGAAAAATAAATAGGCATAATAAACAATATCATGCCAGAATTTGGTTAAACATTCTGCAAATTCCAGTCGTGCAACGAAAACTGAATGTACTCTATATCATCGAAGCATACATAAAATGTGTTAAGATTTCTGCTTCCGTAACCAAAGGTTTTACGATGCAACGCAAGAGCTGAACAAATCCCAACCGAATTTTGTTTTAATGAAATCAAGTGTCACATGCAAACTGCATCAGCATCGTTGAATCATGCTCAGAACTCAGTTAACTGCGAAATGCTTCAGAAAACAGCACTCCTCACCACGGGCATTTCTAGGACTAATGTGGAGTTTACAGCAGCCGCTCATAACTAGATCATCAGTGATCGCGTTGTTCTTTCTCCATCGATACCATACATTATGGTCTTTATCACATTAGTAGTATGTAGAAAGGAGCAGTACATTACGCATGCAATCAACAGCCACATGCGAATTTACCTAAATGAAACAAAAAACCATGTGGTGCTTCATAACCAAACTAAGTATGATGGCCACTTAAAAACTCAAATAACATCAATGGTGTCAACAACTCTAATCCCCTACATAGAATACAAATACATAACGTTTAGGTTGTGTAACTGACGTTCAATGACACGTTACAGTTTCTGAATTCCAACTTGGCAATAATTATTTTACAAGCTACAGTTGATATGGTGCCACTATCCATGATGATAATAAGACACTTTCAACATCTGTTTAATGAATATCCATGCCTAGTCAACTACGTGCGCGCTCTCAAGCCAAACGTGTATGGATATGACCCTGCTGCCTAAAGCAGTTACACTATGTACCTCAAGACTAACACTCTGTATTTATGTTTTGGCAAGGATGCAGTCTATGCCTGTTGGTGGGTGTGAGAAGACATCGGGTTGCTGGCAAGCAGGCACCAGGATATTCAACAGAAGACACAACAGTTGGTACAGACAGCAAATACCATAGGTCTTCGAGTCAACATAGGGAAGACAAAGGTCTTGAGGAAGAATACTAGAGTGGGCAACCCAATCACCATCAACGACCAGGCCCTGCAAGAACTAGATGATTTCACTTACCTGGGCAGCAAGGTCGCCACGGATGGCGATTGCACAAGGGAAGTAGTCACAAGGATCAGCAAGGCCAACCAGACCTTCGCAATGCTGAAGCCCATATGGAGGACAAGAATCCTCAGCGTCCACACGAAGATCCGTATCTTCAAGAGCAACGTGTTGAGCGTCTTTTTGTAAGGTTCAGAGTGTTGGAAGTCCACTGCGAACATAAAACACAAGCTCGAAGTGTTTCAAACCAAATGCCTGCGACGCATCATGAGGATCTTCTGACCAAACATGATCTCAAACAAGGAACTTCGGCAAAGAGCGGGTGCAAGCACCATCTCTGAGATCATTGCAACTCGGCGATGGAGATGGCTCGGCCATGTCTGCAGAATGCCCCCTGACTCACTGCCAAGGGTGGCACTGAGATTGACCCCACAGGGGAAAAGGAACCGTGGCAGACCCAAAGAGACCTGGCGACGAACCGTAGAGAGAGACCTTAAGACCAGAGGCCTCACCCTTCAGACCGCCCCAGCAATAGCTGCCGACAGACCGAAATGGTGCTCCCTTGCCGTTGCCTCAAGCCCCAGACGGTGCAGAGAAGATTGATTGATTGAAGGAAAGGGTGGAAGAACTGATGAAGAGCAAAGACAACCGAAAGACCCTTTCCAGGGCCGCCACTCATAAGCTCTAAAGGATTTGCTTTTTTGCCTATAAAGTATTTTAGTCATTTGTATAGTTGTTTGTGTTTTAGATTGATTTTCATCAATATATGTATGTATGTTGTATGTATTAGGTATTTCATTTACCTCTCTTCGGCCCTGATTCAGGTCAGCCACTTGCAACATTGTTATCAATCTTCAGTACCATGAGATCACCACACCTGTTCCATACATATTATCCCTGTGTTTATGGTAAGTTCCATTGTCCCCCAAAAAGTCCCAAGACCTATTTGACTGGGATTTCTCGTGGCCCTCTAAATCTTGTAACACTTATACTAAATTAAGGTGACCCCATTCTTCACTTTGTGGACATATATATATATATATATATATATATATATATATATATATATATATATATATATATATATATATATATATATATATATATCTGTGTGTGTGTGTGTGTGTGTGTCATTGTCTCATGTGTGGTAGGCAATAAGGCGAAGACTGCATTTCATCGACAACGCATCTGCCACTACAAATTCGCGACAACTTATTTCGTGATGTATTAATGAGATTATTTGGTATAATTAATAGATGAAATGTTATTTTACAACAATGCACAATTTATTCAACAACTATTTTAACTTCAATTGAGGATATGGAGTGAACGACTACCTACCCACCATTTATTCCAGTCGAAGTAGTACATTTTGCACCTGAAAACAGAGGCATTTGTCAATTCAAGCAACACAAGGCATCCTAGAATCAATAACTACTTGATAAACCACACATGTATTCACAGCTGTAACAATTAACTGCGTGTTTGGAATATGCATTTGTGTTCTGTATGTCCTCTCTGGGATACAAGTGGGTCAGAAATAAGTGGGCTTTTCATCTCGCTGAAATGAAGATCGTAGCGAGGGTCATGTCTGGACTAATGACAAAGTTGCAAATATTGTGTATGGTTTTTGTATTGCAAACTATACTGTGTACAATCGCAGACTATTTGGATTTCCTATGGAAACTACCAACTGAACTTATACAGAGTCACTTTGAAGTAAGCTCAAATATTGCGCGTTGTTGCAAAGCATATTGTTATTCTTCAGACCATGATCTGAATGCGCGGTGAAAATAGTTATTTTAACAACAAGGTTTAATTGCTTTTATCTGCATCTCCTATTGTAGCATTTGTGGACTTTAACACAACATGCATTGTTATGACATGGAATTATGACCCATGTTTGTATTAAATCTGACAAGTGCAATCATCCAAATCTAACAATAGCTTTTAAATACCCTATATGTGACATTTCTGTAGATGATTGAGCTGGCTGAATAGTCCTCGAAAAAAACTTATCATAGCAATATTTTTTGGCACTGCATTGAGTGAAAACATTTATTTTAGTAACCCCAATAAAGAATGTTTTGTATGACAAAAGGGGATTACATCGCATGTCGCCGCAGCCCTTATTGTAAAAATGTGGATCGTATCGCAAAAGGTTGTTGATCCTTGCAATTGCTGCACTGTAATACAGGCAAATAAAGACGGTCTTCATTAAATGATCATAGCTGCAGTTGCCATCTATTTTAATCAAGTTACCATTCTCTTGACGCTGATAATCTTTTATTATGTGTCAACATTTAGACCGATATGTGTTCGAATTGGATATTCCTAACAAAAAAGGTAATGTAGACGTTATTGCAAATTCCTTTGCACATCTGCACATTTGCAACCTACTGTGCAATAAATATTACGAGATACAGCAAACTTACTCTTACTTGACGTTATGATATTCGCTTTAATTTGATCCAAACGTTTAATAATTTAAACATTTGCAATTGCTAACTGATATGAAAGTTGATAGTCCACGAAGAAATGTTGTTAAGCCAATTTATATTCAAGCTTTTGTGCAATCAAACTGTATTTTGATATATTTATCTAAGCTAGTCTCTCTGAGTTTTGAAAGAAATTTCAAACACAAATGTCTTTTAAAATATACAATTAAGTGACCATATAATCTTACTTTTTTCCAGTGATTCCCAAAAGGAGTCTTGTCATGTCAACTCACGAGAACAAGCTGCTCGTGTTTTCGGGGCTCGAAGATTGGTCGCAAAATTACGTCATCAATAATAGCAAACTGGTTTCATACAATGTATGGCCCACCAGTACAACCAGAGGAATTTCATTTATTCTTCGAGAAAAACAAGAGATAGTAATTTTCAGCGACGCGGGCTCAAATACCATTACGGCCATCAACGTCACCGCTTCTTCACTGACGGCAATAACATTACATGTAGGAACGTCATCGGGTATGTATAATGAAGTACTCAAGATGATCTTTCAAACACCAATAAATCCCCTTAAATCAAAAATTACTAATTTCGGCAACACCTATGTTTATGAAATGGAAGGAACTCTTCGTCGTTTACTTGCTAATGAAACTAGATTGTTTAAACAAAACGTCGGTAAAAACACTTTAAAAATAGTTTGATCTCATGACTTACGAAGTGAACACTACAGACCACTGAATTATATTTTCTTAATTTTCTGTCTGACAATTATGATTTCGACCCTATAGGAGGTGGGGTCCATTTGAAGATAAGCAGTAACAGTAGACTCTACCAGGCACATGTCTTAGGATTACCTACTTAGTAACTGTCAAGAACTTAAATGACATTAAGGCAACATCTTCTACCGTTTCCGGCTTCTGCAATTACACCATCATGAGAATATTACAATATATATATATATATATATATATATATATATATATATATATATATATATATATATATATATATATATATATATATATATATATTGTTTCCACAAGTATATAGATACAGAGAGAGAGAGAGAGAGGGGGGGGGGGGAGGGAGGGGATAGATAGATAGATAGATAGATAGATAGATAGATAGATAGATAAAGAATACAAATTATGTGGCATTGGTACCTGGAACTGTTCGCGTTTGTCATGAAATTATTAAGATCAATGAAATAAACTGGCAGCGAACAGTGCAAAACTAGTTTATTAATAGTCTTAGCGTTTTCTAAATGAGTCTTTTTCAAAATAATACATAATACAGAGACAAGACAAACAATAAGAGCATACGCTTTGAAAGTATTACCATTTTAAGAACTATTTCTATTGGAATTAAAGCTTAACTTGAATATTTCGACTAGCCTGTATCAACTGGACTAACGATGTTGCACAGTAGTTTATATTGATCATTATAAATGGACGAGTCATACAATCATCTGGTTGTTGTGCAAATTGACGTGACCACAAAGTATATCCTGGATATTTCATGTTTTGAGTAGTACCTATCTGTGAGTGAGTGACTAATGAGCATATTAAAGTATTATTTAAACGCCAAAGTGTTGGTTAAAGATAGATAATGAGTTTTTTTTATATGCATAGTTGTTTTCTGCTTATCGTCTTGGTTTAGGCTTCTAAAGTGCTCTAAGGCTGCGTGTCAACAAAAATTCCTTTTTCTTCCTTCGTTTCATATCTCCAGTTGGGATTGTGAGCAATTGCATTAGTGTTACGTCATTGAAGGTGTGGCCAGGGGAAGTGAAGTGCTCTGCAAATAGACTTCAGCAAAGCTTCTTTTTCATCCAATCAGATTCATGAACACTTGTCCTTTTGTGCGGCTTTTATGTATATTCGTCATACTGATGGCCGCAAATTTTACATGTGACAAGATACATTACCTTCTCTACTTTGATAGCTATCTTTGGAACACGTAAATTCAACTTTTGGCTCGTCCCTGTGCTTTAGAATGTGTAAGTCTTTATCATATTAGGATACATTTTGCATCATTTATAACCGAAGGTACCCGATTTATAGGATGGTTTTGACTTTTGATTGCCGTTAGAGTCGCTCTGACTGGGATGCGTTCGAGGTTTCCGGTAAGCAGTAAGCTTTTGCTGGTTTGTTCGGGACAATTAAATTTAGTGTTTCGTGAGGCTGCACGATAGGCTAGTGTTTCTGAATGATTATTTCAAATTTCCGGCTGTATATGCAGGATAAATGGTATCCCATAAACCTTTTCCTTTTCGCTATATTTTAGTTGGTCAATGCGTTTTGTTGGTTTAGCTTTTGTATTGGCTCTTCTATCATGTCTTTGTCATAGCATTGTTTAAAACAATTTACAGATAACTCTTAAGATCATTTTCGAATGTTTTTTGTCGCTGGATCCAATTCTGTCTGGCTGTATGAGATGCTTCATATTGAAAAATGTTTTACAGGAAAACAGGTTAGTAGGAGATACTGGTGTTTATAGGTAGGTCTTTAGCAGAACTCTATATGGAGCTTTTTTCTACAAGTCTCGTTGCTGTGTCCTGTTAAACATGATTTCAGTGCACGATTTCTGCCTTGCGTTTTACGGAATGATGGACGATGTTTGGTTTTGATATTAAATCATCCAAATTTTCTCTTTCATATTGCCACTTCACTTTCATATCATCGATGAAGTGTACCCACTAATATTATAAATGTTCCACCAATACTTAATGCAGATCCTCAAGTCTTTCAATAAAATATTAGTATACGAGTGGTATATATATATATATATATATATATATATATATATATATATATATATATATATAGAGAGAGAGAGAGAGAGAGAGAGAGAGAGAGAGAGAGAGAGATAGATAGATAGATAGATAGATAGTTATATACCTATTGCAGTTTCGTTGATTTGTGATAGGTTTCCAACGTGCAGACAACGTTACTGAGTTTTAAGACAAGCTGTTATCTAATCAATGAGTGGGTGGATTGTCTGCACTTCTTGTTTCCCATTCTTCCTCACAAGCCTGTATTCCTTCATTGTGCAATATGTTGGTATACAGAAATGTGATGTCCGGCGAAACAAGCATTGTATCTAGCAGTAATGTTTCACTTCCCTTGTTTTTTATGAAGCATTATCCTGAAGATAGACTGACAATGTGCGGACACCTGGTGTCTTCAGCATGATCTATATGTTCTAATATCCTTCTGTGTAATGCACGTTAGCGATGATTATTGGTCTACGCGGATTTTCTGATCTGTAGAGTTTATGTAGAAGACAACATCATCTTGCTCTCGGGTTCTCTGTGGTAAATTGGTGTTTCGTTTGGTTTTTCATCTGTTCGAGTTGGTACACTTCGTCAATAATATTTGTAGTGGTTTTCTGCATAGTCTATTGCTGGACATTGGTCTAACCTTTCGTCAAACATGGGATTACTTAGTTGTTCATTTTCTTCACTGATGTAGTCTTCCCTATTCCTAACATCAACATTCTTCCTTTTTCATGACAACAACAGCGTTCTTTATTCATAACAACCACAAGCCAAACAACCACATACTTTCTTATTCACAACAACCACATCCTTTTTTATTCATAACAACCATAGTATTTCCTAGTCATAACAACTACAGCCTTCCCTATTATTAAAAACCGTATTCTTCACTATCTATAACAACCACCGTCATCACTATTCATAACAATCATAGTCTTCCTTACTCACTCGAAACACAGTTTTCCATATTAATAACAACCGCAGTTTTCCCAGTTTATAACACCCACAGTCGTTCGTATTCATAGCAACCACAGTCATCCCGATTCATAACAACCGCAGCGTTCCTATTCATAGCAGTAGTAATATGGGACACTCTAGCGTCAAGGGGAAATCCAGTCAAAAAGGGCTTGGGACACTGGCGTCAAGGGGAATTTAACATGGTGGGACTATCTAGCGTCAAGGTGAATTTAACATGGGAACTATTTGGGATTATCTAGCGTCAAGGGGAATTTAACATGGGAACTATTTGGGATACTCTAGCGTCAATGGAAAATCCAGTCAAAAAGGGCTTGGGAACATCTAGCGTCAAGGGAAATTTAACATGGCGGGACTGTCTAGCGACAAGGGGAATTTAACATAGTGGGACTATCTAGCGTCAAGGGGAACTTAACATGGTGGGACTATCTAGCGTCAAGGGGAATTTAACATGGTGGGAGTATCTTGCGACAAAGGAAATTTAACATGGGGAATATTATTTTTATTTTGGCCTGTCGAGCGACAAGGGAAATGCAGGCAAAGAAAGCAAATATCTTTTCGAGGTATATGAGTGGCCCTGAAAACAAACCACACAATCTCCTATCAAAACAGAAGGGAAGGAAAATAAAATCACACAATCTCCTATGCACACAGGAGGGAAGGAAAACAATACAAGGATAATTAGGAACATCATACATTCTATGCGAAATATGTTCATTGTTTTCATTTATTCATCAATTTAGTAAAAAGGTAGTGTGATATTTATTGTCGACTGACTTCATAACATATCTCAATTTTAAGGGATGTCCTGTGTTTCTCAGCAAACGCTACAAACAATGTTGCCAAGTTTTAACAAATCTAAGTCGGAGGGGAAAAAAGCAGCACCAAAATGTGCTTTGGTCTATCGACAGTCTAAGATGTGTGTTTTGATTTGATATTCAAAGTTAACCATAGGTAGGGTCATAAAGTACAATGTCACTCGCGTCAATCATTGTTACATTGTTACAATTTTTCAGAACGTGTGTTTTGGTTCTGGTATTTTTATTTCAAAGTTAGCCATAAGCAGCGTTATACAGTGCAAGATCACTCGCGTCATTCTTGAAATAGTCTTGTATTTGTTTCCTTTCTAAAAAAAAAAAAAAAACGGTAGATCTCATGCAAAAAAAATTTCCGTGACACATTGCAGTGCCAAAAATACAAGTTTGTCAACTCAAGATTTTATTTCATCCAACAATTTACTGCTTGACTATTTGTAAGGGTGTAGCGTTTGAAAAACAAATTACATGACAAACGGAAATTATGCTGCCTACTGATTAAAATTTTGGAGAGGTTTCTTCAAACGGGAACATCTAACATTAGGATTTAAATCAAACGTATTACGAGAGAGAGAGAGAGAGAGAGAGAGAGAGAGAGAGAGAGAGAGAGAGAGAGAGAGAGACTATGTTATACCTACTTTTAAAAAGAATCAGGCTTGTTTTATGATATATTTTTCTTTAGAAAAAATCAAAGAAACACTCATCCCACTTAGAAAATCAAATCCATAGGAAAGGTCCACGCTTTTAAAATATCGCCGATGACATATACGACTAAAACGTTCTCACAAAATAGTTAATCCAAATATGCTATGATGTATTTGACTATTAAATTGACATAATTTTTGTGGGATCGTCCACGGTACGATTGTTCTTGCTTTAGTTTTACTTCTTTTTTATATAATTAATCTAGCAGTGTTATACGACCTCTCTCGAAACTGGGTGAAGAGCTATTGAAGTCAATTCGAAGTGAAGGCGGTAAGAAAATTAATCTAGCCAATGAAATTGTTTATGATGTGTGATGCACTGTTTCGAACGAAGGTGGTATGGCAAAATAATAAATACGCTCTTAAGTTGTTCCCATTACAGTGCAGACTGGAATGTGAACTTACATCCCTCTGTTGTGTATTGTAACATTTCGTTTTACCACATCAACTACTGAATGGTCACAGTACTCGTACCATTTCTTTTTACTACACCAGCTACTGAACGGTCAGAGTACTGGTTCGCATTTTGAAACTAACAATTTATTTGTATCTCATTTAAATATTTTGACGTACACACTCACATCGGTATAGTCAGGAGTGGTGCAGTAATAAGTAACATGGTGTTTTTTCTTCGTTTTTTTTTTTCTTTTCTTTTCAAACTTGTGAATTTGGGATTTGTACGAATTAACGAAGCAAGTTCGGTAAACCTCAAGGATAAAAGCCCAAGTTGACTGTCTATTGATGTGAATATTTACATCAAAAACAATATGACCTGCAAAACACAAAGATATACGGCAAGCATGATTAGAATGAACACAACAACACCTAACTAGTAACAAAGAGATGTTTTTCTTCACTTTCGCGTAACTTAGAGTTTCAATCCTCTTTCAAGACAACGTGGTATCCTTTTGTGAGCGTGAAATTAAAATACTAAAGAAACTTAAGCGCTTTGCTATAGACTATAGTATATATAATTTCAGGAACAAACTAAACAACATAAATACCGTTACAACAACAGAAAGCCCGAAATCGTCTATTAAAAAAGAAATGCGTTTTAAAAAATAATTAAAGATTAACGATGGCTTAGCAGTAAAACCTAATTGAAGAAAGGCAATGACATTTGTATATAGGCCTCCCACTTTGATATTGTATGCTGATGTAATCTGCCATGTATTAAAATCTTGAAAAAATGGTATACGCAAAGAGAAACCTCAATTCAAACTGGCTTTTTCAGATTTGTTCCTTCTTTTTATTTTTTGGGAACACACCTAAACACTATTCAAAGGTGGAACAGGGAAAATACACATATCAAAATAAACCATACAATTCACTCACAGGCAGAAGCCAAAACGCAAATCTACTAATCACACGATAGAAAGAAGCATGTGTAAGTGTCAAAACCTAAAGTCCTAAAGCTTTTGTACGGTTTGTAACCTTCCACTTGGGATAATGTGAAATATCATAAATTATTATCACAAATAGAATTGAAACATAGCAGGCATGACAGCTGTTGTTTATATAGATCCACTAAACTTCACAACTTGCTTGCGCTGTCTCATACTTTGGTCTCGGGAAGGATCCTCTTTGTAGGTGTAGGAACTGTGATAAGAGTAGAAGTCGTTGTCGTTGCTGTCAAATAAGAGTAGATTATTTTAAAAATGGATCTTATATTTTATTATTTTTTTAAAAATCAAATTAAAAAATACAGTTGTTGATAGACATCGTTGTCAGCAACAAATTAAAAGCGACATAGAGAATGAGACATCGTAGTCGAGAAGCCTACTTCTGGAGTACGTACGTGTCCCAACGTCACAGTACCTTCTCAATTACTCTTGATGCAAAAGCAATGCCATCTTTGCGTGAGACCAATCGGCTACTATCCTACGGATGTCATTCAATCCAAAGTAACCTCCTGGTAATTTCACCGTACCTGTATCAAAATAAACTTGTGAAAGACGAATATTCGTTCCCTGTGTGTTTGCCTGAATACTTTAACTTTTAAAACTGATTCCAAACTTTCAAAGAAAACTGGCCAATATATCTACCTGGACCGACTCCTGACGAATTAGCCAGAGCCGGATTTTTCTACTTGGGCGAAGGGGATAAAGTCAAGTGTTTCAGTTGTGGTGTGTCAATTTACCAGTGGGAACAGAAATATTCCGCTTACCTGGAACATGCTCCAGGTAATTGTCACTACCTACCTTTAGTGGGACTTAGTGATTGAAAGTGACAATACTGGACCATGTCGCTTAACAAACCAGTTTGGCTTGGAGACAAACCTAGACCAGTATATAAACCCTCTTTAAAAAATAATATTCAAGGATCACCACACAAATTGGAAGAGAAAATCTACAAGGAAGTTTGGCAGGGACTTGCTACAGAAAAGTCTCAATTGGTGAATTTAGAGCTTTTGTGTCGTGAAATTCACAGGAGGAAAGTGACAAAAATCAATCAACGTGTCAGATTTCTCTGGATCAAGTGTACCTTCCACAGATTCCAATTTAGACCGTTTACATCTGCAGATGTTTTCATCTCTCTTAACCGTGACCCTGAATGGCAGTGGCTTGAAATTACACGTTATTTTAATCACCTTCGCTTTTGGAGAAGATTTTTAATAATTCTTTGCAGATTATACACTTATGGCCATCGACAAAAAAGAATGATAAAATAGAACTACCAAGCCACAACCTGTATCACTTGTGATTAAACAGATTCCGAGGAAAGATATCAATGAGAACATTCACACGGTGGAGGATTACGAACACTTATTACGAGAACTTATTATTGGGGTCGACGTGTAGTGTGTGTTTTAGTGACTTGCTTTCTGGGATTTCGTTTACCTGTCGATTCCTTGTGGACACTGTACGAACAATACCTACAAAAACAGTATGGGGACTCCTTCAAATGTCCACGAGAGACTCATTCTGTTAAAAACCTTACGCTTTTATCTGGATATGTCTCGACCTCTACAAGAAAAAAATATTGGTCAACTTTTACGTACGGAAGCGGTGTACGAGGAGGTGTGTGTAGCTTGTGATTTACACCCTCATTGGACAGATGTACATGACTGGAAAAGTTGGGGTTTTGAGGCTTGGAGAAAAAGAAACATCCCATTATGCTCAAGCGTTGTGATCGTAAAATTCATTGTCGAGTGAAAAAAGTCACTTTTAAACCTGTGTTAGTGACAGTGCCAGAAGAAGAAGAAACATCTGTCACCGAGGACAATCATTCTTTTCAAGACAGGACTGTCATGGATATTCCCCCATAAAGACCTTTCCAAGAGGACACCTATGTCACTGTACCCCATGTAGAGACTATAAAAACATTACACACAACCTCTAGGACACCTTGGTTACCCAAACGATGTCGTATAGAGACTTGTTTATCTACCACTTTGATTGTTCTCCGTTGCTGGTGATGCGAGCCAAATCCAATTTGACACCCGTTCTTCCTAATTTTATGAAACTTTGGAAATATGCGTCTCCCAAAACGTCTCCTCCACCGGTGACACCCTCTTCCACATTAGCGTCAGTAGCAGTTGCTCACAAAATACCTACCATCAAAGTCAAAGTTCAAGAACTATCCGGCATGTTAAAGAGTTCACTGGATTTGTCCAAACAAGAACTGTCCCGATTTAGTCTGTTACGAACCCCTTCACGACGTATGTTACCTGTCATGAAGTTGATACCACGGAAAGATAATCAGTGGCGTCGCATTCCAGTATAAATATGACTTAAGGACAACAACGTGAATCAGTATTTTCTGAGCTACTTCTGAACACCCAATGGTGTCTCCTCAAAAACGTGCACACCACAACCATCGCCGTTCTTTTGTCCAAAAAAGGAAAAGGAAAAAGGCAATCTCATCATCCTACAAAACGCTTAGCCAAACATCGACGTTATCTCCTAAAAGGACGCAGTCGTTTAAAGAAAAAGAAGACTCACCAAAGTGGAGGTTACTTTCCCGATTTTGGGAAACACATCGTTACATTTTTGACGAAGCGCTAGAAAAGAAGATAAAAAAGTGTGTGTACCACGTCTTTGACGTCAGTGTATTTCTGGAACGAACAAGCAAAGATGTCTCTTCGTAGAAAACATTCTTATTCACCGCACAAGCGAAAGAAAAGGAAAGGACTACCTCCTCGTTTAGCCAAACACGGAGACATGTTGTCTGTCCTGTCCAATGTCTCTCCGACCATGCAAAAACAAATCATTAAAACGGCCTCCAAAGATGTCATCGATACCGTGTGCGAATGTTGCTTGAATAATCTTGAAAGGCACGATATCTTTGTCTATACACCAGAAAAAATTCTTAGCCAAACATCGACACGTTCTTCGTCAAATGGTCCAAAAGATAATATCCATCCGACAAAAGAAAAGATGCTGGTGCAACGCAATTGATGTTTACCCTTTCTTGCTCCTTTGTTGACAGGCTTAATACCATGTTTGATACAAGGGGTGACACAAGGGATGACCCACGGGATGTCGCAAGTGATAGCCCCAAGGAATGGGTAGAAATATGAATGATCCTTCCAGAAGATAAAAGGGCCCTATGGAGCACCACGATCTCAGACATAACCTTTGGAAGCCCATGGAAGGAGGAAAACTTATTTTGGTCCCTTAAAAACGATGGATGAAATACCATCGTTGGCAAGAACAACGAACCCCCCATTTACCACCCAATCCTCAATTGAACGAGATATCCCCATTACAACACGAATCGCAATCCTTGATGCATCGCAACGATTTGACCGAAACCGAAAAATCGCAAAAGTACGGCCAACTCTTGAAACGTCTGCAACTCTTTCATCGAAAAGCTGTGGAACAAACAGCTCTACCCACTCTGGCCGATTTTAAGGCTTTAAAGAATAGTCCGTTGCCATCACTATCTACAGCGGACATGACAGACGTAACCCCACCATTACTCAAGGAAGAAGAACCCCATGATATCTTTCAAACACACACCGCCACTCCCATTCTGAGTAAGATTGCAGCTTCCTTGTTGACCCTTTCCCCCACCCCCCAACGACAAGAACTCAAAACTTGAGTTAAAAAAATGATGGCCACTTCTCCCTCGAGAGAAGTGAAAATGAAATAAAGGAAACCAGAAGTGAGAAACGAAAAGAAGACCAAAGCTATCCCATTACCTCCACTACCACCACCAGTACCCTCGACACTTGCTCCTGTGGCACATCGGACACGTAACACCGTTTCTAAACAACCCCCATTTCGACCCACCCAAAGCAGTATCATCAAAGAGTGGATACCTTATTAACAAAACCATGGAGAAAGTGTTAGCCAGCATTTACTACGATCCAGCCCTCCCTGCAGGTTATGGAGGTGTTCAGAAATTATATCGTGCTGCTAAAACTTGCCTGAAAAAGCTCCGTTTACCTGAAGTACAACTATGGTTACAAGAACAATCGAAGTACACTACACAAACCCATTCGACAAAAATTTCACAGAAGTCGCATTCAAGTGGAAGGCATCGGTCATCAATGGCAAGCCGATTTACCAGATGTCTCTCATTTAGCCACCTACAATCGCGGCTAGAAATATTTATTTTGTGTCATCGACGTCTTTTCTAATTTTGCCTGGGTCGTACCATTGACTTCCAAATCCAGCGCAGAGCTAGTACGAGCTTTGCAACTGGTGTTGAAACAAAGTGGTCGTCACCTCTTCGATGGCAAACCGACGAAGGCACCGAATTTCTGAACCAAGCTTTCCAACGAGAATTAAAGAAACGTGACATTCATTTTTTTCCACCGAAAATCCTAAAAAGAAAGCTAGCATCGTGGAACGTTTTCAACGTACCTTGAAAGAACGCATGTGGAAATATTTTACGCATCAACACACTCTCACGTACATCGACGTCTTACCGCACTTAGTCCAAGCCTACAATCAATCTTACTATAGAAGCATTGGACGTGCCCCGCAAGATGTGACACCCGACAACGAAGTGACTGTTTTTGAGCGTCTGTTTAGTACGTCCCGGACAATGGCTGTCCCCAAGAAAGGTGGAGAAGTGTTAACCCTGGGAGATTGGGTATACATTGGTAAAACCAAACGCACTTTCGACAAAGGTTACTTACCCAACTGAACCACCGAATTGTTTCGTGTTACTGGATGAGTGTGTGATCGTCATTTTACCGCCAATAAATTGGAATACATGAACGGAGAAGTATTAAAAGGAACGTTTTACTTGCCTGAGTTAGAACGTGTCACCAAAAAAGAAGACGACGTGTACAACATTGAAATCATTATCGAACGAAGAACCCGTAAAGTAGGTAAAAGGCGTGTCAAAGAAGACAAAGTACGATGGAAAGGATATCCTTCCAGTTTTAATTTTTGGATTGACGCTTCGCAAGTCATCGACTATAAAAAGAAGTGACCATCATGCCCTTCAATACAGCTTCAGCTACCACAGTGACTACTCCTTCAGCCGTTCTTCTCTGCAAGATTTACAAAAGCAACCCTTTTGGGTGTGGTGTGGAGAACGTGTCCCTAAAACCCAAATCATCTTTTTCTGTGAAATCTGAGTGGTGTACTGTGTCATCGGTGCAGCCATTGTTAATTCAAGTTTGCAACAAGGAGACAAACAATTGTGGACCATTTTACTCCGCAGTTGCATCGGTTATCTTCTTCCCAATCCTTCCAAGAAACAGTAACAATATTGGGAGCATTGCGTCCAACGTCAGTCATTCTCCTAACAGTCACCCCGTCAATCACAATCCTCTTTTAGACACTCCTTTAACCTCGAGTGACTCCTCGGACAGGAAAACTTTGGAATTATGAACAACAATATTAACCAATTTTACTTAACGTTACCCAGTGACTGTTCCATGGAGGTGTTTCATAACAACACGCTGTGCTGTTACACGACTAAATTACCACAAGTCATTCATTTAGATCAAGATGCTCATTGGGAAGTGGCTTTAGTGGAAATGATACACCCTACAAAAATCAAAAACATCGTCGAAAATCAAAACAGTTTTTCAGTAGAAGTGTATGACGAGCAATTGCAACAAATCTTAAACGAACGCATCACAGTCAGTGACTCGATGAAAACACAAGACCCCAAAACTAAACGGTCCACCTATCTGTTAACCATTCCTGTAGGTTATTATTTTAGTAGTCAACATTTCAACAGGTTCAATACTTTGTTTAGTAAAGCTATGGAGGAAATCAAAAAAAGTGTTACCTTTGAGTACTATTATAATTGCTCATTGTTACTAGTTAGGTGTTGTTGTGTTCATTCCAATCATGCTTGCGTATATCTTTGTGTTTTGCAGGTCATATTGTTTTTGATGTAAATATTCACATCAATATACAGTCAAGTTGGGTTTTCATCTTAGAGGTTCACTGAACTTGCTTCCTTAATTCGTACAAATCCCAGATTCACAAGTTTGAAAAGAAAAGAAACAAAGAAACAAAAATCATGCCACTTAATACTGCACCACTCCCGACTATACCGATGTGAGTGTGTACGTCAAAATATTTAAATGAGACACAAATAAATTGTCAGTTTCAAAATGCGAACCAGTACTCTGACCGTTCAGTAGCTGATGTGGTAAAAAGAAATGGTACGAGTACTGTGACCATTCAGTAGTTGATGTGGTAAAAAGAAATGTTACAGGATTTAAGTTCACATTCTAGCCTGCACTGTAATGGGAACAACTTGAGAGCGTTTTTATCATTTTGCCATTACACCTTCGTTCAAAACATTGCATCACTCATCACAAATAATTTGATTGGCTAGATTAAATTTCTCACCGCCTTCACTTCGAATCGACTTCACTAGCTCTTTGCCTAATTTCGAGATAGGTCGTGTTTCACCGCTATATTATTTATATCAAAAAGAAGTAAAACTAAAGTAGAAACAATCGTACCCTGGGCGATCCAATGGAAATTATGTCAATTTTACTTTCAAATAAATTACAGCGTATTTGGATTAACTATTTTGTGAGAACGTTTTAGTCGTATTTGTCATCGGTTCACTCTGGTGATATTTTAAAATCGTGGACCTTTCCTATGGATTGATTTTCTAAGTGGGATGTGTGTTTCTTTGAATTGTTCTAAGGGAAAATACACCACAAAAACAAGCGTAAGTGTCCTGATTCCTTTTAAAAGTAGGTATAGCATAGTCTTTCTCTCTCTCTCTCTCTCTCTCTCTCTCTCTCTCTCTCTCTCTCTCTCTCTCTCTCTCTCTCTCTCTCTCGTAATACGTTTGATTTAAATCCTAATAGTAGATGTTCCTGTTTGAAGAAACCTCTCCAAAATTTTAATCAGTAGGCAGCATAATTTCCGTTTGTCATGTAATTTGTTTTTCAAACGCTACACCCTTACAAATAGTCAAGTAGTAAATCATTGGATGAAATAAAATCTTGAGTTGACAAACTTGTACTAATCAGGTATCGGAGCTTTACCTTTGTTTTTGGCACTGCAATGTGTCACGGATATTTTTCAAGCATGAGATCTACCGTTTTTTAGAAAGGAAACAAATACAAGACTATTTCAAGAATGACGCGAGTGATCTTGCACTGTATAACGCTGCTTATGGCTAACTTTGAAATAAAAATACCAGAACCAAAACACACGTTCTGAAAAATTGTAACAATATAACAATGATTGACGCGAGTGACGTTGCACTTTATGACCCTGCCTATGGTTAACTTTGAATTTCAAATCAAAACACATCTTAGACTGTTGATAGAACAAAGTACATTTTGGTGCTGCTTTTTTTCCCCTTCGACTTAGAATTGTTAAAACTTGGCAACATTGTTTGTAGCGTGTGCTGAGAAACACAGGACATCCCTTAATTTTTAGATATGTTAAGAAGACAGTCGACAATAAATATCACACTACCTTTTTACTAAATGGATGAATAAATGAAAACAATGAACATATTTCACATATAATGTATGGTGTTCTTAATTATCCTTGTATTGTTTTCCTTTCCTTCTGTTTTGATAGGAGATTGTGTGATTTTATTTTGATTCCCTTCTGTTTTGATAGGAGATTGTGTGGTTTGTTTTCAGGGCCACTCATATACCTCGAAAAGATATTTGCTTTCTTTGCCTCCATTTCCCTTGTCGCTCGACAGGCCAAAATACAAATAATATTCCCCATGTTAAATTCCCCTTGACGCCAGAGTGTCCCAAGCCCTTTTTGACTGGATTTTTCCTTGGCGTTAGAGTATCCCAGATAGTTCCCATGTTAAATTCCCTTTGACGCTAGATAGTCCCAAATAGTTCCCATGTTAAATTCCCCTTCACGCTAGATATTCCCACCATGTTAAATTCCCCTTGACGCCAGAGTGTCCCAATCCCTTTTCGTCTGGATTTTCCCTTAACGCTAGAGTATCCCAAATAGTTTCCATGTTAAATTCCCCTTGACGCTAGATAGTCCCAAATAGTTCCCATGTTGAATTCCCCTTGACGCTAGATATTCCCACCATGTTAAATTCCCCTTGACGCTAGATAGTCCCACCATGTTAAATTCCCCTTGACGCCAGAGTGTCCCAAGCCCTTTTTGACTGGATTTTCCCTTAACGCTAGAGTATCCCAAATAGTTCCCATGTTAAATTCCCCTTGACGCTAGATAGTCCGAAATAGTTCCCATGTTGAATTCCCCTTGACGCTAGATATTCCCACCATGTTAAATTCCCCTTGACGCTAGATAATCCCACCATGTTAAATTCCCCTTGACGCCAGAGTGTCCCAAGCCCTTTTTGACTGGATTTTCCCTTAACGCTAGAGTATCCCAAATAGTTCCCATGTTAAATTCCCCTTGACGCTAGATAGTCCCAAATAGTTCCCATGTTGAATTCCCCTTGACGCTAGATATTCCCACTATGTTAAATTCCCCTTGACGCTAGATAGTCCCACCATGTTAAATTCCCCTTGACGCCAGAGTGTCCCAAGCCCTTTTTGACTGGATTTTCCCTTGGCGCTAGAGTATCCCAAATAATTCCCATGTTAAATTCCCTTTGACGCTAGATAGTCCCAAATAGTTCCCATGTTAAATTCCCCTTCACGCTAGATATTCCCACCATGTTAAATTCCCCTTGACGCCATAGTGTCCCAAGTCCTTTTTGACTGGATTTTCCCTTAACGCTAGAGTATCCCAAATAGTTCCCATGTTAAATTCCCCTTGACGTTAGATAGTCCCAAATAGTTTCCATGTTGAATTCCCCTTGACGCTAGATATTCCCACCATGTTAAATTCCCCTTGACGCTAGATAGTCCCACCATGTTAAATTCCCCTTGACGCCAGAGTGTCCCAAGTCCTTTTTGACTGGATTTTCCCTTAACGCTAGAGTATCCCAAATAGTTCTCATGTTAAATTCCCCTTGACGCTAGATAGTCCCAAATAGTTCCCATGTTGAATTCCCCTTGACGCTAGATATTCCCACTATGTTAAATTCCCCTTGACGCTAGATAGTCCCACCATGTTAAATTCCCCTTGACGCCAGAGTGTCCCAAGCCCTTTCTGACTTGATTTTTCCCTTGAAGCTAGTGTGTCCCATATTACTGCTCATAGCAACTACAGTCTTTACTATTCATAACGACCACGGTCGTCCCTAGGAATATCAAGCACAGTATTCCCTTTTCATAACATCCACATTCTTCCCTATTCATAACAACCACATTCTTCTCTATTCATAACAACCACAGTCTTCGCTAATCAAAACAGCCACATGCTTCCCTATTCCTAACAACTAGAGTCTTCCCTATTCATAACAACCATAGTCTTCACTATTCATAACAACCATAGTCTTCACTATTCATAACAAACACAGTCTTCGATTTTCATTTCGACCACTGTCGTCACTATTCAAAACAAACACATTCTTCCTTTTTCCTTTTTCATGACACGCACATTCCCTATTCACAGCAACCACAGTATTCCTTGATCATAACAAACAGTCTTTACTGTTCTTAAGAACCACAGCTATCACTATGTTATAACAACCACAGTCTTCGCTATTCATAACAACCACAGTCTTCACTCTTGATAACAATAACAGTCTTCACTCTTCATAAAATCCACATTATTCACTATTCATAACAACCACATTCTTTACAATGCATAACAACAACAGTATTCAATATTCATAACAACCTCAGTCGTCCATAATAACAACCACAGTCATGCCTATTCATAACATCCACAGACTTCACTATTCATTACAGCCGCAGCCGTCCCTATTCATAACAACCACTCACTTCCCTTTTCATAACAACCACTCACTTCTCTTTTCATAACAACCACAATTTATCCGATTCATAGCAACCGCAGTCTTCCCTACTGATAACAAGCACAGTCACAACTATCATAACAACCATAGGCTTCTTTATTCATTACAACTACAGTCGTTTTTATATTGAACAACCGCAGTCTTTCTTATTCGTACCAAACACAATATTCCATATGCATAACAACCACCGTTGTCCCTATTCATAACAACCACAGTCTTGACTATCACTACAACTTCGTGTTTCTTAATTCATAACAACCACAGCCTTCCATGCGGATAACAACCACAATCTTTCTTTTTCATACCAACCACAATTTTCCATATGCATAACAACAACATGCGTTTTATTTATAAAATCCACAGTCCCCCTAGTTATAACAACATCAGTCTTGCATACTCATAACAAGCACTGTCTTCCCTATTCATAACAATCACAGTCGTCACTATTCATAACAACCACAGTGTTCCATATACATAACAACCGCAGTCTCTCTTATTCATAACATCAACAGTCTTTCTAATGTATAACAACCACAGTCTTCCACATGTATTGCAACCGCAGTCTTCCGTATTCATATTAACCGCGGTCTTTATTATTCATAACAATTACAGTCTTCCTTTTTAATAACAACCACAGTCTTCCATGTTAATATTAACCGCTGCCTTGAATATTCATAACATCCACAGTCTTCCTTATTCATAACAACCATAGCATACCCTTTTCTGGAGTATTTGCAGTCCTTTTGTAGAACTGTTATCTTCAGTGAATGCAACGTATATATAGGTATATATGTATGTGTGTGAACATGCTTCGTTTTTCTTGTGTCATGTCATTGCAGTTACGACATTTGTTCATCAATGTTCTTCTTCATTATGTTATATATCGGGCTCAGTGCTTTGGTGTTGTTTTTATATTGATGTATTACTTTTAGTTGAACGAACTCCTTGTACTTACGAGTATTCATACATATTTCGCAAAGTTTGAATACTTAAAAATGTAATTTCTCTAATCTCATATTTTGTGCATTATATTCTCTCTCTCTCTCTCTCTCTCTCTCTCTCTCTCTCTCTCTCTCTCTCTCTCTCTCTCTCTCTCTATCTATCTATCTATCTATCCTTCCACAAGGAAGTAGTATGTTCCTGAGTATTGGAATACGACATTAAAGAGACAAAACTAACTTAGAAAATGTATCGGGTCATGGTCTCTTTTTATGATTTGTTTTGCTGTATATGCTTGCTCGCTTGTTTTGACTTTTTTAATTTATTTGTTTGTTTTTACTTGCTTGTATTGGCTTTACGCTACCTTTTGCGTCTGGCTCGTTTTTAAACGAGTTGTGTATTTAAATTTCTTTACGTAAGGAGTTGGTAGCCTTGCCGTAGACTGGGTGAGCAGGAACTGCTACTGGGTAGACACAGTATACGGATGGATCGTGATGCAGGCCATTCCTAAAGATCTCAGCAGATTTGATTCTCGAAATCCTAACTTCAAGATGGTAGTAGATACATATCTTGACGTACCAGCAGGCATCGCAGTGTATCCAGAACTGGGGTAAGTTTCACCTATATGTGAAGTTTCCTTTCTTTAGCTTACTTTTCTTACTTAAGCTTCATTCTGTTTTAAAACAGCAAGTTCAGACATGAGTATGCTTCCATTTATATCCTTGTATTCAATCATAACCGCAGTCTTCACTATTCCATAATAGTTTCTTCATGGATTGCATCATCAACTAATGGTTATGTGTAGTAACTAAAACTGCGAGCATAAACTGATCGAAATAGCCCATATAGTCCTACAATTAAAAGAAACATTATTTAAAACAGACTGATATTAGATAGATGGCATTGTTTAGTAATCTGATCATATACGTCTATACATTTACCTTCAAAAAGGCTATTTTTTCAAAGCAAATAATTAACATCTCGTAATCATAGATTACGGCATAAAATTACCAAGAAGCTACATAAACTGTCTTCATAAAACATCATTAATATAACATCATAACAGTAGACACAAGCCGTCCTTGATTTATGGACCATGTTCATGTTCTACTTTTAAGATTTTTTTTTTCATTAGTAATATCATTATTTAATTGTTCGATTTTTCATCTTGGTTATCATTAACTTCAACCTAAAAGATATTTATTTTGGACGGACACTGGGAAAATTCCAAAAATTGAACGTTCGTCACTGACTGGAAAAGACCGGAAGTTGCTCGCATGGCAGGGAGTTATTCGGCCAGCATCGTTATGCATCGACTACTCCATAGACAGACTGTATTGGACAGATCCTGCAAGAGGAACAGTAGAATACAGCGATCTAAATGGAAATGGAAGAAACATTCTGGTTTCTAATCCTGGATCTTCATTCTATGGAATCGATATTTTTCAGGTAGCCAGTTTTAGAAGCACGAAGGTTTTGTCGAAATAATATGACATTTAAGAACATACACATCTTCAAAAATTGGAGATACTATGGTATGGAAGTTGTCATGGTATTTGGCATTAATTAGTTGTCATGACGTATCGAGAAAACAACATGGCCACATATATAAGCAGTAGATCTGGGTGTCAAAATGTTTGCACCGCGGTATTTCTAAACTTACTGCGATACTTAACAGGGTATATTGCATTTACATTAGGGACCAACAAATAAATAGTCCGGTACATGGCCCTGACAACATTTTGTTTAACTTCTGTATGTTAATAGCTGGAACAATATCGATGTAATAACAACAACACCATCATTATATCCATGATATTTTATGAAAAACATTTAATCTTGCGCTGAAAGACCAAAACAATTTTTCTTTAAAACATATGACACCCCCCTCTGAAAATTAAGCGGTCAGTACCTTAAAGAAGATAAATATGTGTGTATGTCAATTTTTGTGTAAGTTGTCATCTAAAAGATACAACTAAAGTATAAGTTGTAATCTAAAAGATGTAACTAAAGTGGGGTGATTAAGATTACACTGTTGCTGACACCGTAAAAGAAATTGTACAGACATTAGTTAGTCTATTGATACAAATATAAGTGATGATAATAAAGATCAGAATTTACTAGCTACACTATTTATAAGATGGGCAGGGAACCTATGAGTGGTGTCGCAACACCAAGGTAATATATTTTTTTCAGAGACAGCTAGTAATTTTGAAATAATCCAGAAATCTTAGGACAATTTGCTCTCGTAGATAGGTCTACATATACATGGCACGTTCACATACGCTAATAAATAACAACAACAAAAAATATGTTTTGTGGACTCTTTTTTTTTTTTTTTTTTTTTTTTGGTTCATCCAATTTTTTTCCGAAACTTGAACTTTGCACAAATATGCTCACTACATTCTACAAAACATACGTGATACGTATCAGACATGTGATTAAAGGATCAAACAAATGGTTATATGTTTTACTATTCAGAATTAATTTGTGACGGATAGAGCAATTTTGTAAAAACGATACTAATTGTAACCATGAATAACGATAACACGTTTTTAATGTCATTTAAGTCGTAATATGATTACTCTGAAATTTATGTACATGCTTACCGAAGAAAACGCCATAATACCGGTTGAGGTAAAAATAATCGTGCTATGTGCCACTATAAAATATTATCACGAAAAACCGGTATACCGGTAATGCCGCGCACCTATCATAAAGTATGGAGCAATTTTATTAGTGTACATTTGTCAAATATCACGTGGTAGTGATGATAATAGTTACCCATTGGAAACAGTCATTTCCATGCCACAGACCAAAGCCAGGAATAAATACCTATGCCAATTTTTCCAGTTTTTGCTGCAATTATGATGTCTCTGCTTGTGATCCCTGTGCTAAATCTATTTCACTTTTATGTATTAGGAAATAGTCAACAAACAATTTTATCTACAGTATTCCGAAAACAATTAGAATTAAGAAACAGCAGCATACAAGCATACAAATTCACCAAAATAAAGTCATCAGAAATACACCCACCCTGCAGTCATGTCAATAATTCCCAAATGGCATTGTGTCTCTCTAATGCTATGTGATGATTTTTCCCATAATGTACACAGTTTTACTATCAAGTCGTCTTTCTATCAATTCACTCGTGACTTGTTTTTTTTTTTTCTTTCTTCAGGATGTATTGGTTGTGTCTGAATGGTCCAGTGGCAATGTGAACGGCTCTATCAAAATGTTCAGTATGGATGATGGTAAGCAGGCTAACAAAAGGCAGGTGGGTCCAACTATCACAAAACCAGGAATACCCGTATTTTCTCTATCCGTTTTTGATGACAAAAGGCAGCCGTTGAATTTATCACGTAAGTTTCAAACTTTTTAAGTATGTAATGAGAGCTTTGGAAATCGGACATTGCTTGCTCAACTAAACATTTTCGTCAAATCCTGAGAAGCAAAATGATTTCAGTCAGAGCATTGATTTGAAACAGTAATAAACCGTTAGTATGTCTTACATTAATAAACCGTTCCTATGTCTTATATTTATAAACCGTTCCTGTGTCTTACAATAATAAACCGTTCCTATGTCTTACATTAGTAAACCGTTATAATGTCTTACATTAATCAACCGTTCATATGTCTTACATTAATAATCCGTTCATATGTCTTACATTAATGAACCGTTCATATGTCTTACATTAATACACCGTTCATATGATTTATATTAGTAAACCGTTCTAATGTCTTACATTAATCAACCGCTCCTATGTCTTACATTAATAATTCGTTCATATGTTTTACATTAAAAAACCGTACCAATGTCTTACATTAATAAACCGTTCCACTGTATTACGTTAATAAACCATTCTACTGTCTTACTGTTCATATTTCTTACATTAATAAACCGTTCCTATGTCTTATATTAGGACACCGTTCATATGTCTTACATTAATAAACCGTTCCTATGTATTACATTAATAAACCGTTCCTATGTCTTACATTCATAAACCGTTCCTATGTCTTACATTAATAAACCGTTATTATGTCTTACGTTAATGCATCGTTCCTATGTCTTACATTAATAAACCGTTCCTATGTATTGCATTCGAATTATAGATCATACGTTTAAATAGTAAGAATGTTTTAAAATTTGACCTGTCTTTGTAATTGGAACTTTGATCGGGAGAAACATTGAAGTATGCCATATATAAAATGTATGCAAACAAATTGTATACACACATATTCTCATATATATATATATATATATATATATATATATATATATATATATATATATATATATATATATATATATATATATATATATTCTAAATATTAGTCATGTATTGGATACATTGTATGCCAAAACGTCTTAGCATATTGTGACAATTTATATTGAAGGGAACGAAAGTAAATTTCTCCACTTTATTACCACAATTGTATATTTTAAAACTATCTAATCTAGATATGTTACAACAACAAAAAAATTAATAGCTATAGATACAAATAATCCCAACGTTCTAAATTTTTAACGCAAAATCTTTTGAAAAGAATATTATCCTCTACTTTTGCAAATTTTGGAAAATAATGATTGTTTTGGAAATCCAAAGAATGCATTGTAGTAACTAAAAGTTGATATATATCATGTTATACTGCAAAGACTTGGACAACTCGTCCAGAATATATTTTTCAATTAAACTTTGATTCTTGACATACACTTCCATAATTTGCAAAACAGTACATTATAACCTCTTTCTAATGTAACAAGCTTATAAAAGTCAGTAAGTATGTTATAAAATGCAAATAAGCAGCTATAACAAAGATGTTATCTACATAGTTTTATTTGATGATTAGAAGGATGTGACTCGAAAGGATGTCAAAAGCTATGTATTGAAAGGCCAAACTCAACTGGTGCTGACTGCGCATGCGAAGACGGCGATAAGTTACATGACGATGGGAAAACATGCAGAGGTAAGGCACAAGTTATCTATATAATTGTTTTGAAAAATATACAACACCAACACGTAGAAGAACATGTAGAATACGGCTGGTCTCAAAAGCCGTCAAGTCAAACTAAAAAAAGGTTTAGAGACCAATACATGGGTTGTTAAGTCTGATTAGTGTAGGCATTAGCCATAGGAATGTAGATTACACTGGACAACAAATATTTACAAAAGTCATGTTACTGAAATAAAATTAGTAAATTCTTATCAATTTTTATGTGATGAACACGAATATGACAGTCAAATTGCAAAATTGGCTCTAGTTTTTTTGTAATCTGCAAGAAATTAATGTTTACATAACGAAATGCATTTCAATAGTAAAAGGTCAACTGTAATAGCCTACCTATAAAAAATCAAGTCATTGACTACATCTTAGGTTTCTTCGCCTGTCTCTTGTACAGCTGTTCGGGAGCATCTCTGAGGAGTGTCCAGCAGTAGTCAGCCAGCATTGTAGTGGACCATTTTCCTTGGTATCTTTGTTCCATTGTTGCGATATCTTGATGAAAACGTTCGCCGTGTTCATCACTAACAATACCACAGTTGCTAGGAAAGAAATCCAAATGGGAATGAAGGAAGTGAATCTTTAGAGACATATTGCAGTCAAGTTTCTTATACTTCATGAACATGTCTTCTACTAGTTCCTTATAGTTTTCTCCCCTAACATTTCCGAGGAAGTTTGTAGAAACTAGGCGAAAAGCATTCCATGCTTGTTTCGCGTCACCTTCCAGCAAGTTGTTGAACCGGTCATCTTTGAAAAGCTCTCGAATCTGAGGACCCACAAAAACTCCTTCTTTAATCTTTGCTTCGCTGAGTCGAGGGAATTTTTCATGCAGGTATCGGAATGCTGGCAAAGTCCGGTCAATGGCTTTCACGAAGTTCTTCATCAAACCTAGTTTGATGTGAAGGGGTGGTAGCAAGATTTTCTGAGCCTCAACCAGAGCTGGGTGTTGGATATTCTTCTCTCCAATGGCTACATTCTGCCTGTGAGTCCATTCCTTCCTCATGTAGTGCATTTCCCTTGCTCGGCTATCCCACTCGCATAAGAAACACATGTATTTTGTATATCCTTGCTGCAGTCCCATTAAAAGGGCAACTACCTTCAAATCACCACAGAGGTGCCAGCTGTACTTGTTATACTCAATGGAATTCAGTAGCTGCCTTAAGTTATCGTATGTCTCTTTCATGTGGACAGCATACGCTACTGGAATAGATGGAAGAATGTTTCCATTGTGCAAAAGCACAGCCTTGAGACTCAGTTTCGAAGAGTCCACAAATAGTCTCCATTCTTGTGGGTCATGAGTGATTTTTAAAGCATTCATGAGGCCCTCAATATCGGAACAGAATATCAGATTACTTTCCTTTCTGAAGAAAGGCTCCAATTGCTGGTGGCGCTTTCGATATGCAGTAATTGTGACATCTTCTTCTAGAAGATTCCATTGTTGGAGTCTTGATCCTAGCAATTCTGCCTTGTTCTTTGATAAGTCCAAATCACGAATCAGGTCATTTAGTTCTTCCTGTGTTATTCTGTGTGGGGTTGATGATGCACCACAGTGAAAATCTGGATCACTGCATGCTGATGGACCAGGAGAAGAACAGGTCGACTCACCTATGTCTTCGTCAGATGAATCAAGAGAATATTCTGCTGGAGGTTCTGGAATAGGAAGTCCCTCACCATGTGGAACTGGTCTCAATGCAGACGGAATGTTTGGGTAGACTATTCTCGACTTCTTTCGCTTCGTTATTCCGCCGGAAAGAGGAGGAACCAAGCAGAAGTAACAGTCATTTAGGTGGTTGCTTGGCTCTCTCCACACCATTGGGACTGCAAACGGCATTGATGACCTTTTGCAATTCAACCACTGTGAAAGCTGTGTTGTACATGTAGCACAGCATATATGCGGAGCCCAAGGCTTGTCTTGGTCACCAACCTTGCATCCGAAGTAAAGATGATATGCCTTCTTCACTTGAGAATTGATACTTTTCTTCTGGTTGGCAAATGTCAAATCTGATTGGGCTTTATATAGTACACTGCTTACGTCAGCTTCAGCAGCCGCCTGGCATTAGTATAATAGGCCTACACATGTAAGTACACAGCTGACATCAACTTACTTCAGCAGCAGCATGGCATTAGTATTGCATTGCATCAGAAAATGATGCAATCAACTGTGGATGAGGTGAGCATGATGGTATTATGCAATGTTACATCATTATTCCGGATGTTGCTGCAGTCCTACTGGAGAAATTTACACAGTGAAACATAGAAAATGAGGTATATGAATATCTTCAAAACGAGAGCCAATAAAAAAAATTCACGGTTATATTCGTGTTCGGCACACCAAAATACTACAGATTAGGGCCTTTTCAAGTCAGTAATGATTTCACTGTTGACCAGTGTTATACATGTACCTAGGACGAACAATATTGTTATGTGGTCTACATCGGATTTTAATAGGCTTAGAACACAAGTTGAAATAGTTACATGAAGTATAATTTAAAAAAGGCTGGTTTACTACAATAATTAAAGTCACAAAATAGATTTTACTTGCATGTTACATGTTGCATCGCATTTCCCAGAAGCAATGATACAATGAACACGGTCTTTGGTTAGAGCGGCAGTAATTGAATGTACATTATGTGTGTGTGTGTGTGTGTGTGTGTGTGTTTCTTGGGAAAACAAAGTAAAATATGAGAATAGAAGATAAAAGAACTTACGATATTGCGATTAAATCAAAATTATTATACAAGAAACACACAAGTCCTAGTAATAAAAAGTCCTGAATGAAACTGAGCTATAGTCCCGATGAGATCCATAATTGAAAGCGATTACGTGAATGTTATGGTCAGCCAGGTGCTGATGTGTCAACAGTCTCTTGTTGAATCACAGAAATATTATTCCAGATTTGAATTTAGTATAAATTCCTATGAATGTCTTTCTCCAAGAATTCATTGTGTCAGAGCACTTTTGTATTTCCAGCGAAAATAATCACTTGATTTTAATAATGTGTAGAAAACAGAATTTTGTCCAAATTAGACACATTATAATACAACTTAAAGTACCAGATGTTAAAGAAATACTGATAAAATCTTCAGGCACATATTATTAGCATTTTAGTACGAAAACAATCATTAACTAACGGAAAATAACCTTCCAGAATTAGTCTAATGAGCCACGTTTACTTACTACCTAATAACCTATAAAATTCTCGTGGAAATCTCCCAAACTCCGATCCTAATGGACATATATAACACTTTATTTACCTGAAAAAAAATTTGGTTAATAAGCTCATACACATAGATTATAATAAAGCTATATTTAGTTGTTTACATAAATTAAATAAAAAAATGTTGTAAAAAGTCAACGAGTTTTATTAGAATAGTACTTAGTCAAGTCAAACAGACAATGTGACATTGCAATAAAATCTAATGAAATTGAAAATATTAAAACTAACAGATATATATATATATCTATCTATATATATATATATATATATATATATATATATATATATATATATATATATATATATACGGTACAGTAGACGTAGATGCGTACAATTTATTACTGTACAGTTCAACAGGACACATACATTGTAGCACCATACAGTACAATAGATGCATGCATTTTAAGTATCATGTCGATATGTATTTTGAACCGACTAGCATTTTTGCTGGAGTTCAAACTCTTTATGATGATGTATAACTACGTATTATGATGCGGGCATTAAACAAAATTCACCATATAACAGTAGAGTTGGTTTATATTGAAACGCTTCCATTTTGTATTTCTTATTGACATGATTACTTTTTTTCACTGCACTTTGAACTATATCTGGTTTTGAAGATGATTTTCATTTTGGAAATGAAAGCGATAAGCGACACACTAAATGGTATGCAGACTGTAACACGTTTTTACTTTTAGTCATTCGCTTTACATTACCTTTCATTTCACATTGTGACAGATAGTCCTCGTAGAGGGCATATACTGTAAATCAAGACGAGAACATCACATGACTAAGACAACAATGTAGCCACTCATGAAGAAGAAAAAAAACATCACTAACCAAAGGCCGGTAAACACGCATACACCACCCTATGCGTGAATTATACGGATTTTAATTTCATTGATGTAGCAACCCAACACAAGTTGGTTGGCGTATGAAAAAAACTGTTACTAGCTAGAAGGGTTATGAAATAAACTGCCTCTTTACAAATGTTATAAGTAGCTGACATTTATCGGTGATAGTGTATGCATAGTCGATGTTAAAATTCATGGTGCCTTTTTTACTAAGGCTTTATCGACAGTAAATATCACAAACAATGATTTACGCCATGCCTATATATTGTGCTATTTTATGGCAACCCAACTGATGAAACCGTAAACGTCAAAATCCAGGTAAATTGTGCATGTGACCTACGCTAACGAATCTGCAACATACATTGTCAGGTAGATAGATAGATAGATGGATGGTTGGACGGACGGACGGGGCGGGCGGACGGGCGGGCGGAAGGTAGGGTGGATAGATAGATAGATAGATAGATAGATAGATAGATAAAGATAGATAGATAGACAGACAGACAGACAGACAGACAGGCAGGCAGGCAGGCAGGCAGGCAGATAGATAGATAGATAGATAGATAGATAGATAGATAGATAGATAGATAGATAGATAGATAGATAGATAGATAGATAGAATCCTCGTTAAATATAGCATACTGCTATATCGACACAATAAACTGACATGATGTCGTAAAGACCAAACACAGGTAAATAAAATCTGAAACAAAATATGTACGACGTTTGATATCACCGCACCAATTTTGCTGTTTCCATTGACGTCAGTGCTAACTATCGGTGAAATGAACCTACTCTCTATCCTGTTTCTGCAAGCGTGTACTGTCGTAGAAAGCAATGTTAGAATGTCATTTTAAGACTGACAAAACCAAGTAACCCACTGCATTTAAGACTGATAATAAGGCATAATGCAACAATCAATCACAGCTATGTTGGTGTTTATTTCTCTGATATACAACGTTGCCGAAACATTAAGTACTGTCCCCCACCTAGGGGGTTATTCAGATGGTAACATTCTTTCATTGAAAGTGCGGGCTGCCTTTACGCGACAGAAATTATAGAAAGTCCTGTCCCTTTCAGTAACGAAAGAATATGCCGCAAGAAAAGGTCACTCTTTAATATTTTTGACTAGCAACATCTGGGAGTGATCCCATCTATTGGCGGCGGGGGAGATGGGGGGGGGGGGGGAGCGACAAAATGACTTAAAAATACATAGAGCCGTTGGAATGACCAACGCATGGTAACATAAACTATATGTGACACATGTTTTCGATGCTCTATACAATGTGAATATTTGTGTTAACTCAAAATTAAAAACTAATCATAAGCAAGTGAATTGACCAAATGACGGACGGAGGAGGTTGAAGACATGACACAACAAACTACATGGAACCGATGAAATGACAAACAAACAGCAATATAAGCTATATGAGACACAACGTAATCCTTTTTGTATGTATTACATTTCGGTAAGATGGCCGCTATCGCTTAACTGGCTTGACGTAGTTTTTTCATTATTGTGCTGTTTTACATTAAATATGAGCTTTGCTATCTATCTTCCTCTGCATTATTGTGTTTAATCATGCATGGGATGTTCAGTTCGCATGTGTTTCTTCATCACCTTGTTTTGGAAATGAGAATAATTATAATTTGTCTCAGCTGTCTTGTTCCACTGTTAAGACGTACTTTGTTCTTGAATAAACCGCCATCACGTGATCGCAATTCAACCCGTTTATGCTGTGATGGGCCCTCATTTATTGCTTTAAATGTCCACTCCTTGGCTCTTCATACTACATTGTTCTCAAGACTAAACGAACTGGGACTACATTCATCATTACTAAAAATGTAAATGGAAGCGAGAAAAAAAACTTTGTTTCAAAGCTGGCTGGCGTAGAACAGGAACAAGATTTTCAGCTAATTATTCTTAGAGATGTCAACTTTCACTTTGACTGTCCTGGAAACTCATATACATCAAAATTCCAAGATTCCATTCATGTTTTCAACCATAAAAATTCAACTAACCCACCCATTAACATGGTCACATTTTAGACTGGATCCTCGATAGGAATGATGATAATATTATGCAACCCATCCTTGTATCACACAAACGTGCATCTGATCACCTCTGCATTATATGCCATTTCAACGTATCAGTCAATAAGCCTTCACTTTTATTTACTACTAAGAGAAATCTCCATATGATAAATAAAACCAAACTAACACATTACATCCATGCAAACTTAACAGCGTTCTTACTTCCTACAGCAGAACAACCTGATAGCTGCCTGCGTTCATTGCTTGAAAAACATGCCCCAGCCACCAAGTGCAGAGTATCGATTAAAAAAGGTGTTATCCGTGGTATAGCAGTGTTAGAAACAAAAGGAGACCGCCGTAAAGCAGAAAGGCTTTGGCTTTTCACTAGGCTCAATATTCCTAAACAAACCTATGAAGCCGCTAAGAAGAACGTCACAAACATAGTCCATTTAGCCAACCTATCCCACTACAGTACTAATATCACGGACAATTCCAACTGCAAAGAGCTCTTCGAGATAAATAACAAACTAATGTCAAGGAACAAATGTACACTACTTCCAACTACCTACTCTGTAGTGGATCTTCCGGACCTATTTGCAAATTTCTTCCGTGACAAAGTATAAACCAGTAGAGATCTGCTTGACAACACACTTTCAATTGACTCTTCACCATACAGTTATGATCAGAATTTCAGCGACAACCATTATCAGCATTTGAACCTGTCTCTATGGATTTAGCACGGACAATCATGAAGAAGTGTGCCCCAAGGTCATGTGAACTTAATCCAAATTCATCGTCACTGCTGCTTGAGTGCTTAAAGCCAATATTCCCTTTACTAACTAACTGTATATATATATATATTATATATATATATATATATATATATATATATATATATATATATATATATATATATATATATATATATATATATATATATATATATATATAATGTGTTGTTGGATCGTGTAAATTGGTTGTGATGAATCATTACGGGGTTTTCAGAGCGTGTGTGAAGAAAGCCTTAAACTAATCCATGTCCATATCGGAGGGACACCATGTCGTATAAATATTTCGAAGCGTATGTTTATCAATCCGATAAAAATCACCAAAATATTACAGTCATCTCTTATCACTTTGGAGATATGACTATACCGCTGATAAATGTAAATGACAGCTGCGTTTTAATGTCTGTCCCGTGAAAATATTCTGGCGGGAGTTTCATGTTTGTAAAGCATGACATCATTAATAGGCACTAGAAATTATATCCCCGTTGCAACCTCGACGATTTTATTAAGAACGAGTTTTTGTTTTTACGCGATCTCAGGTGTCTACTGCGGTATATCAGCAAGTATATTTTGTCGGCGTGTATCTGTTGGTCGATACCGTAGATGGACTAGCTGAGTTAAAAGTATTTCCTTGTGAAGCTCAAGTAGTGTACCCTGAAGTGAATCGTGAATGTTTTTCCTTGATAAAACTATTATATCATTAGAGCTCCATAAGTTCCGAAAATCTGGTATTGTAATCTCTGAAATTACGGTACGCAGTATTTCGCACTGAATTTTGTTGGGTTGTAATCTGATTAACAATTTCAGTTCTCGTAGCTGTTCATCCTGCAATCGTTGATCGAACAATACTTCTTTAAAGGAGGCCCTGAGTGGTCTAAAGCGCTATCCGTTACGGATCACTGCCATCTCACCTGTGCCTGCGTGGGTTCGTGTCTCAGATTCACCCAGTGTGGTTATGTGAGAAAGCTTGCCAGTTGCTTCTCGTGGGTCGGTGGTTCTTTACGGGGTTTTCCCAGGCTTCTTCCTCCACCAATAATACTGGCCGCCATGTATAGAATATCGTGTGCTGAAAACTGTCGACCCTACAACAACAACAACAACAACTTCTTCATAGTGGCTAATATGGTTGAGTCACCATTCGTGTGGGGATTCACCTGTGAATGGCAGAGGCTATCCATGATTGCCACACATGATAATTGCGACAAAGTTTGCGTATTTGCTTACGTTTTATTCGCAATAAACCACAGTAGACACCACTGATGTCTTGTTCGATACATGGTTTCACAAGATCCATTTTACAACACCTAATATAAAACGAATCTGCGGTGACTGTCATTAGGAAATCTGGTGATCATCGATAATAAGTTTTTTTTAATGAGAATGCCATCATAGACGTTCTCAAATGAGTAAACTGAGGGAAAATGTCATCGGAGTAGATACCTATTGTACGTATGTTTTTTTTTCTTCATCTTTCAGGATTACTTTTATCCGTGAAACCAACACACCTCGCGCTGCTGTATTCTTTACAACAAAATCAAATTCGGTTGGATCCATGATTAATCTCGCGCAACGATGTCCGTTATTAGATGATGAACCCTGAGTAAACTAACCGATCATTTTTTCTGCAGATATCATTGTCGTCTTCTTGTTACCATACACATTGTTGTGATTTGTATGAGATTATCACAGAGCATGTAAACAGTCAACTATGTGAGAATCTTAGCATCGAGTATATATCAGCAGCAGAGAGGGTGAATCCTACAACGTTTTCAGACAAAATTTTGATTGAATCATTAAAACGAGCCTTCCTACGATCTCATTTTAACCAAAAAAAATGTCTCAGGGGCAAACCCTACAACGTTTTCAGACAAAAAATTTATTGAAATCTCCCTACGAAATCATTTTAACTAAAAAAATGAAAACGATTTTTTAATTAATTTTGGTCGCAACTTGTTGTCATACACCCTCTCTGCTGCTAAAGTTTTCAGTTCTGGTTAACAAAAATAATAAATAATTTTAACCGAATATTTGATCGAGTCCGATACGATATCGTGTCCGAGGATCATGTAGATTTATTGTTGCGAATCCGTGCGGAGTCGACTGAGCATGACTAAAGAAATCTCGAAATTGATTGAAGTCCATATCAGAACACCATGTCTGCCAAATATTTCTAAGAGTATGAGTATCAACTCCGTTGAATACAGACAATAAATTGCAGTTATCTCTGATCACTTTTGGAACCTGAGTGTAGCGTTGAGTGACATATATCACGTCAGTGTTTTTGTGACGCCCACGGGAAAATATTCTAGCAGGATTTTTTTGTTTATCCAACATTATATCGTCGTATACGACTAAATTGTTAATATCTCCATCAATATCATCAATACTCGGTGCTTCATCGATATCGGTTATAAAATCAATGGCGTTCTCACCCTTAATTTCTGATGCATTCTCGTTAAAATCCTTTAACACTTCATAACATCGTTGATCATCTACGCTAGGGGCAATTAAATACAACTTATCCCACTTCATCCATCTCATTATTAAATTGAGTAACAATTGCGTTTTACCGGATCCAGATGGCCCGATTATAATCATCCGGATAGAGTTTGGTAGCGCTGCATGATGCTTAATTGGTTCTCTTGTTTTAGTCGCTGAAAAATCAATTATATCCATATTTCTATACATAAATTATGGATCTATATTGTGTGAAGTGTAAAACGCGTACTGGCACAGATGATGTGACGACGATTACAACAAAAAATAACCGATCAGCGCTTTCTGGTAAATGCGTGCAATGTGGTACAAAGAAATTTAGATTTGTGTCTATGAAATCTGATTTTAAAAAAAACGAGGAGGTGATATCGCAGCCAAATTAGCAAAACTCCCTGGAACCCCATGGGCAAAGTACCCCGGAGAAAAGCACCTCCCAGGATATAGCTACTGTGGACCGGGAACCAGACTTGATATCAGACTCAATAATCAAAATCAACCCAACCCCGGTGAAGAACCAATAAACGCCATTGATAAGGCCTGTCACCTTCATGATGTTGCTTATAAAAGCAGCAATCTGCAACACAGGCATCTAGCAGATGTGAAATTAATTCATGCGTTAAATGCTATTCCTGATAAATCCTTCAAAGAAAAATTGGCTTCATTTTTAATAAAATCGGCTATGAAAAGTAAATTGATGTTAGGTGCCGGTAATTAATAATATGGAATCAATTTATTATTCTCCGAGGGGATACTGGAGGGGTAACGCTGCAATCAATAAACTCGCTAGTGCTGCAAAAGTGAAAAAAACCACTGCGGCTAATTGGTTATCCAAACAGGCACTATGGCAAATTTATCTACCACCGCCTAAACAAATTCAATTCTCGCATTTTGATGTGACCGCTCCTAATGAAGTTCATCAGGCTGATATATTATTTCTGCCACATGATCGTGGTTACAAATATGCGTTAACCGTAGTTGATGTTGCGAGTCGATACAAAGAAGCAGAACCGCTGAAAACAAAATCGGCCACTGAAGTCGCTTCTGCATTTGAAAGGATTTATCGACGAGGTCCTCTGCACTGGCCAAATCTGTTACAAGTTGATCCTGGCAAGGAATTTCAGGGTGCAGTGTTATCTACAATGAAACATCATAATGTCACCATACGACGAGGGCATACTGCGCTACATCGCGATCAGGCCATTGTAGAACGATTTAATCGGACGATTGCTGAGCGGTTATTTGGATATCAATACGCAAAAGAATTCATTCAAGAAAAGCGATCCAGTGAATGGGTTAAAAGATTACCATCTGTGATTACTGCACTGAATAACGAGATTACTAGAACAATCAACATGAAACCTATCAACGCGATTAAAAAGAAGTCAATACCCGTACAACCACAAAAAGATTTCCCTAGAAACGCTAGCGTTTCCCAACCAATTCTTGGTAGTAATGTCATTGTGAGGTACTTATACGAACCAGGAGAGCTTGAAGGGGGTAGAAAAAGGGCTACTGATCCTATTTGGAGCGTCACTACGCATAAGATATCTAGTATAACACGATCAACTGGTAGACCAGCAATCTATAAACTGGATTCAACTGCTCCTCAGCGAGGATTTACTCGACAACAACTACAAGTGATTCCCGAGGATACTCAATTGCCACCGCATGGTCTTAACTAGCGCCGTTGCGTCTATTGCACTCAAGACAAGTCAACATCACATTATTTCTGACATGACCGAGATTGTTATTTTTTCTGTCTACGGTGAATTGGCGAGGATCCTTATCCGAATACTGCCAACGCATTATACAATTGCAACTCGCGCAGTGATTATTCTGTTGTTTCTTCAAAGTGATTATTAATTCAGCATCAATATCAAATTCTCGTTGTTTTTTTTTGTCCTGTTGTTTGTAACCGGAGAGTTTTTTATTAATGATGCTAACATCAATATCACTTATTGTTGTGTCATTATCATCACCAATGATTTCATCATCGAGGACAATTCTTCGAAGTTGATTTATGTTTCGTACTCTGGATACTGCGAGATAGACTAAATTTGACCATTCGATGTGATTATCCACCATCCAAACAATTGTATTCGATATAGTCAATCCCTGTGAAGAGTGTATTGTTGCTGCGTATCCTAGCGTCCACGGGGATTTATTAGCACGCAATGCATCTTCAACGACATTGATATCAACCAGCACAATATCATTTAATACCAGAATTTGTTTTTAATTCTGTCCTGGAATATCAACTTCAATATTCTGTTTTCGTGTATCCGATGGCCGATAACAAAGGGGTACTGGAAGCGTTGCAAATTTTTCTTTATGCAATTCAAATAACTTCATCTGAAGTGTATCCCTGACTATTTTTCTACTTGCAATGATCAAATCGTTTGGTCTCCATGTTTCCCAGAAATCATTCATTGGAGTTTCTGAAATCACTTCACGCGTTATTTCGCATTGGATTCTATCCGGTTGTAATCTAATTAGCGCTTTGAACTCGCGTAATCGTTCATCAAGTGATCTATAATCAGTGGTGATTTCTTCATAGTAGTCTACAAAACCCTTTAGCCATTCATGTGGAGATGCACCGACAAATGGTGGTGGTTGGCCTTGATCCCCGCACATGACGACTTTTGTGTTTTTGGTTAACAACCACTCAAGAAATGTTTTTAATACATCTAATGACACTGTGCATATTTCATCCCAAATGATGATTTTAGGAATGAATTTATCACCCATTCGATCAGGAGTCCATTTGTCACCCTTCCATCGAAAGAAGCTGTGATAAGTGCAAGCATTTACCCCTCGTTGTATCATCTCTCTGGCGAGTCTGTGAGTCGGTGTTAGCACAATCATGTTTGTGAAATCCGTAGGATTTTTCCCACGGAATAATTCAATTGCACGAGTTGTCTTTCCTGACCCACCACAACCGTTTAAATAAACTGTCTTGTATCTACATACTGGATCAGATACCGGTGGTGCATTAGAAAATTCTGATTGAATTTCAATACGGTTACAACAAAGATATTTATCATCCATGGCAACGTCTGCGGATTCACAATACTCATGTAGCATCTCTTTTTTAAATCGCCAACGCCCCCAATTTTCTTCGGGATCTGTGAATTTAGCTACAGCTGATTTGTACTTATTGTGTATATACATCGAATCAGTGGCTACTCTAACCGCGGTATTAGGAAATCTATTTATCATCGAAAATAGATTAATAGAAGCATAGGCTAGCATTGAACTTCTCAAATGTGTGTACTGGGAATTATATCCATCACAGTAGGTAACAACCGTACCTAATTTCTCACCATTGGATAGAAAAGCATCCTTACGGGATACAAGTTTTCCCTGTTTCATTAAATCCGCTACAATAAAATCGTATTCAGCGACATCTATGATCAACCGCGAAGAGTATTTTGCGTTATCGTATCGTCCACCCTGGGTAAATTTACCGATTATTCTTCTTCCGAGATCTTTTGCTTGTTCTTTTTTAATTTCAAATAACTTCTTAGACCAATTTATGATTTCTTCTTCACTGAAATCTGGAAACTGTTTTCGTAGTTCGTTGATTATTCTATCTAGATTGGGTTGTGGTAGCCAAACTTCTTTCTGAGCTCGATAGCATATAATAGCCTCGGAAACAATCAACGATATTAGCATACCACAATCAATCATATATCTCAATAGCACTATTGGCATCCAGTGTTTTTCAGATAGGTGTCTACCAAGCCAAACATAACTACACGGATGTAACCCTGTAGCTAATTCAAATGATATCACACGAGCGAATCCGGTTAAATCAAAATCAGGCAATGGTCCATTAATCGCAACACGAGTCATTTCATGCGTGGGGTGTCCAAATCGTTTGAAGTACTCAGCGCATTCCCCATACCCGAGAAAACTTCCGGGATAACACGCGGATATATCAATTGAAATCATACCATCACGATGGTATTTTGTATTCCACAGTCCTCCATGACCAAATTCGACGCAACTCAATTTAACATCCTCGAGAAAATCATTTCGTGTTGGACGCCATGAGTTTTTTTCTCTTGCGAAGTGAGCTACCACTGATGGAATAGTAAAACTATCCGTGAGTAGTTTTTCATGGGAATTCTCCGGTGAAAAATCACTAGCGATTTTTCTCATTCTGTTATCTAATTCTTCAACGCGATATAATTCACCATTTGGTTTTACAAATTGATCGAATTCTTCATCACTTCTAAGTAACCACACTGACACAGGATCATCCTTACACAACGCATGAATAGCATCGAATAATTTCTCTTCATAGAAAACATCCCCGACGAACTCCTTAGGGATATATTTCACGGTTCGTTCTCGTGGAAATATTGTTACCGCAGGTGTCCACGCGTGTTTGTTATGATCAATAATCTGTATTGGTGCTCCATTTTTGTTATATTTCGGTTCGTATAAAACCTCTCCCGTTATCGTCATAACGGTTATTGGGAATCGTAATGATGTTTCTAATTTAGCTATATCAGAAATCTTTGCACCATGCTGTTTCACTGTCAGTTCCCACTCGGTTATTTTCCTACGTCGCAGATCAGTTAGTTTATTTCCTCGGGATGCATTTGTGAAGTGTTCTATTATTCGTTCTGCTACACAATTAAGCCCTGACGAATATTTCATAGGAGCTAGTTTTGCGATATCGGGTTTATCATTTAACGGATATATCCCATAAACCATTGCTGTTACGGGATAAGATCTTTCGTAGTATGGTTTATCAATGCCGGTTAGAATCCCTGGTTTGGAATCTCTACTCACAATGACAGCTTTTTTATTCTTGAGGATTGGTTCAAATTTATCCCTAATAATCCATTTGCCATCGACTTCGATAATGAATTTGATTCGGAAAAAATGCCGTTTTTCCCCAACACGTGAAATTATCACTGCTGCTTTTTCATCAGTCATGGTAGCATCAACAACACCATCAATTCGAAATGTTGACCAACAATAAGATGCTCCATCACGCTTGAATTCATTAAAACAATCTCTGATTTTACTAATCATGGCTTTATCAAGAATTGTATTCTTTGGTGTATTAGAAACTATATCGAGATTGAATTGAGCATCTTTCCAGGGGTAATCTCTCTTGGACGTTTTTTTTGGTTTATCGAGATTAAATCTAGGATTGATTTTCAATAATCTCTTAAACTCTTTCATGTTTCCGTCTATTGGACGTTTTTTGGGTTTATCGAGATTAAATCTAGGATTGATTTTGTTACGTTTTTTTGGTCTATCGAGATTAAATCTAGGATTGATTTTCAATAATCTCTTAAACTCTTTCATGTTTCCGTCTATTGGACGTTTGTTACGTTTTTTGGGTTTATCGAGATTAAATCTAGGATTGATTTTTAATAATCTCTTAAACTCTTTCATGTTTCCGTCTCTTGGACGTTTGTTACGTTTTTTGGGTTTATCGAGATTAAATCTAGGATTGATTTTCAATAATCTCTTAAACTCTTTCATGTTTCCGTCTATTGGACGTTTGTTACGTTTTTTGTGTTTATCGAGATTAAATCTAGGATTGATTTTTAATAATCTCTTAAACTCCTTATCAGCATTTTTCGAAGGCGTTCTCCCTAATTCCTTCATGCTATAATTAAAACAAGCATTTAAATGAAAGATTTTTATATAATGAATCACTGCAAGTGGCTTATGATTGGATCAGTAATCCCGTGTAACAAATCATGCAGAAATGAGTTCTGTGGGTATCATATGCAAAGCTTTCGTCGTGGAAGCCTTGGTCCGTTACCGTGCATACGATGTGGAGTTGGGGTTAGGGGAAAATCTCAGTTGTGTTTGAATTGCGGTGGTAAGCGATACAGGGAGTTGAAGCGATATTATGATAAAAGAATAAAAAATGGACAATCAATCAGAAATTTTAACCCTGACGCTGACAAAGTCAGTATTCTTGACGCTGACAAAGTCAGTATCCTTGACAGAGTCAAGGATAAAATCATAAGAACTCCTCAAGACTACATCGAAAGATTTATCATTAAACCAAACGATGAATTAGACAAACAATAGTATTATGTATACGAATGAACCAAGAATTCAGACAACACCCTGTGATCACAAATTATGAAGCATCCAGTGATGGTACTGTCAGAAACCGTAGACTAAAGAAACCAGTTGGTGTTGTGAATAATCATGGGTACTTGATGTTTGGCGCTGGAAAGAAGAAATATCTCAATCATCGTTTCGTGTATGAGTGTTTCAATGGATTGATCGAGGATGATTCTGTCATTGATCATATCGATTCTAATCCAAAGAATAATTCTTTATCAAATCTGCAGGCTATCACACAAAGTGAAAATTCCGAACGAGGGGGGACTGGGAAATACTCGAAAAAAGCGAGACCTGTGAAATCTTTGAATACGATAACTAACGAAGAAAAAATATTTCAATCAATGAATGAAGCCAGTAGGCACTTCGATATTTGTATATCCTCAGTACGATTCGTTGCAGAGGGAATAACCAAAACGGCGATTTCAAAAAAGACCGAACAAAAAATTCAATTTAGTTATGTCTAATGCGTCATATTTTTCATTTAGAAATATGTCATTGCTATAGAATAATGAATTCTGAAAACATGAATAGCATCATATCCGAGATTTCAAAATTGAAAGGTTGGGATATTGAACTATCAGATGGGTTAAATCCTGATCAAATCATGTCTGATTTTCAGGATATAGAATACGGAGTTAACAACAATAAATACATGCTACCAAAGAAGTATGCGCTCATCAAAAGAATTCAGAATTCTATTAAGGACTCTCTCGCATTTTCCAGTGACGTAAGTGTGTTCGCTCCGTTGTATACCATCGTAGAACGAATACGAAAAGAATTGGGGTACGAATACGAATTGAAAAAGGAGGTTAATTCTAAAGTTAGAAACCTACGGGCGTTAATTCAAGAAAATGAACAATTTTGACTGACCAACCATTTATCATTATTTGATTGACCAACCATTTATCATTATTTGATTGTGACCGTCCCTCATAGAGATTTTAATTTTTTTTTAGCATTTTTTGATCAAAACTGTTGAAATCAGTGAATAAAAAATTGATGGCTGGTTCGGATTGATCAAACGGAAAAGTGAGGGAAGTGTGATATTATTTATTTTTATAAGGATTTCCACACTTCCCTCATCATTGAACGAAGCTGTCTCACGACGAAATAACACTTCCATGACCATCCGATGGTGTTAGGTTGGATTGAAAAATTGTTTTGCAATTGAAAAATTGTTTGCGATTTCAAATAATGGTCAATGAAGCATTAACAACCCGATTGGCTCGTGAACGACTGGATGCAATCAGGAGATTTGTACCAATTCGTGACTCTGTACGGAATAAACTACAACAACGACAGAGTCTTCAGACTGATTTTGCTATGGGATCCGAAGAATTGTTTAAACCAGTAACCACAGCAACGAAGGGGATAGAGCGTGCTATACTGGGAGATGTTCCCGAGACGGGAAAATCTGTTATTGGTGAACTCGAAAAAATAGCAGCGAAAACTGAACAAACAGAACAAATAGAACAAATAGAATCAAAAAGAACAGTTGATGATTTACGCGTGAGATTTACCGAGACCGGGTTAGCAGCAATTGATGAGACTAAACTAGCAGATATTCCTGCACTTGTTGTTACGACTTATGAAAACAGAAAAAAAATGTTGAAACCAGAACATCATAAATATGTTAGAAATATAACTCACTGGGCTGATATATTCTATAAGATCAAAACTGAAAAAAGTCAAATTAAGACAGATAGTCCATCATACAATGGATATATCAATGCGGTGGGTAACGTGTATAAACGATTTGAAGAACAAAAACAAAAACAAAAACCACCAAAATTGCAAAGGCGGCGACAGCAACCTGCAAAGAAACTACTCTACTCTCCTAAAAAACAACAACTACCACCTGATGATGATTTTCTTGATTATTTATTACAAGAAGCCGATTTAGAAAAACAGGATGAAGCAACTGGTTATAGCGGAAGTGGATTGCAAGATTCCAGTGGAAACTCAAAGAGTGAAAACGCTAGCGTTTCATGTCCTGGTAGTGTTATCAATGATATATCACGATTAGAAGTTCTTGTAGGAGGTTTCCGAGCTGGAAATAACTCACCGGAAATAATTAATGAAGCAGCTGATATCTGTAGACGGTTATTTACCGGCGGTATCATGGATATCAAAACATATCGAGATTTCATTGACGAGTTAGTGGAAAGTGGGTATCACAGTGATTAATCACCGAGACTGAATAAAAACGCTAGCGTTTCCAATCGAAAAATGGTTTCTGATTTCAAATAATGATCATACACTACAATCATGATAAACCAACCCCGTCTACGTAGTTAATTCACGGTTTCCAGTTTATAGAGCATACTACGGAGATGGTTTAGGCAATACCATTGCAGGGTTATTTGCGAGAATGGCTCCAAAAGTGATGCCGTTGGCTAAACAACTAGGAATGAAAGCAATTGAAGTTATTCGTGATAAGGGTATTGGTGCTGTTGGAGATTTTGCTGGAAAAGCGTTTTCAACTGCGAAGAATAAAATAACATCATTAGTGAAATCACGAAGTGATTTACGAGAAAAATCCAAAGGATTTTCAAAGAAACCGTTACCGTCTACAGCGGAAATGCCTGCAAGTGTTAGTAAAATTATAAATAACGCAGTAGACGAAAAATTAGCGTCGATGGCTTTAACTCCCGACCAAAGCAATATTGCAAATATGATAGCAGGAAGCGGCTTTAAAAAACTACGTCGATGAAAATCGTTTATGATTTCACGATTTAGACTCTGATAAATATAATAAAATGTTCAAAAAATCACATGATCCGGCGTTTGATATAGACGCCCCAGTTGGCAAGGATGATTCTGTACGCGATTATCAATATTACGCTTATCATGCGATAGACGCAAATAGTCGATCGCGAATTGAACTTCAAGTCCATGATACCAGTAAATATTTTTTGCCCTGTGAAGCGTTTATTGAAGTAGAAGGAGAACTTGTAACAGCTGGTGGAGCATCATATCCAGGTGATACTCAAGTCGGTTTTGTCAATAATGGTATTATGGCGTTATTTGAGAGTGCAAGATACCTCATTGATGGAAAGGAAATCGAGTCGATAGATCGCGATGTTGATGTGGCTACAACAATAATCGGGTTAGCGAGATATTCCGAGGATTATACAAGATCAGCAGGACCTTCTATGATGTTTGCAAAAGATGTTACAAATACCGCTGGAGGAAAACAATTCATTGTAAGACGACCAAAAAAAGTCAGTGCTGCTAATGATGATGCTGATGTCGAGGCTGTAGTTATAAACAACGACGTTAATTTCAATCTAGGAGCTGCAACACGAAACTCAATGTTGGGATTAGGGCGTAAACCATTTTCATGCGCGATTCCACTGCATCATATTTTTGGATTCTGTAGAAACGTCCGAAAAGTTATTTATGGGGCGAAGCATACAGTATCGCTTGTACGAAAGAGTGATGATAACGACGCAATTTGGAGAATTCCAGCAGATGCTGCAAATCCCAATGCTGATGCCGGTAAAGTCAATTTAACAAAAATATCATTGTGGATGCCAGTGTTGACTCCAGCAATCACTGCAGAAGAACGATTACTATCATTTATGGACCAAGGAGGAAAATCGTTGTTGAGTTGGTTAACCGTGAGTACAGATGTTAAACAATCAAATATCAACGGTTTATTCACTTGGAACCTAGCATCAAAACAAGGTGTTGCTGCGCCACGTCATATATTTATTGCGTTACAAGATAACGCACGAGTTGGCGATCAACGTTTCAGTCATATGATATTTGATCAATTAGGTGTGAAAGACGTCTCACTGAGAATAAACGGCCAACAGGAACCATCCGAGGATATACAACTTAATTACACAGAAAATCATATTGCACGAGTTTATCATCGTCTGTTGTCATTTATGGCACGTGATCAAAATGTCGATACTGGTTTGCAAATATCACAATATGATTTTAAAAATCTGTATCCAATCTATTACTTCTCACTGGAACATCTCGATTTAACAAGACAGTCCGTCGTTGATATACACTTTAGAGCTAATGTGACTCGTGGTGCTATTGCTAATTATAGAGCGGTTGCTGTCATTCTCAGTGATAAATCAATGCTACTCGAAGGTGTTGGTGGAAGAATGAGAGTGGTAGATGCACCAGTAGAAAACATGTAATTGAAATTGTAAACGATTTAGAATCAATCTATTATGTATAATGTCATATAGTGTTATTAGTGTTACGTTAACTCCCGGTCAATTAAAAAAATTGCAATCGGAATCAGCTAAAACATGTGGAACCACAATCACGTTGAAACCTAATCAAATGACTGGTGGTGCAAATAAATTATCGCTGACAACTCGTCAGGTGAAACATTTCAATGATGCACTTGCAGCCAAAAAAGGTGTTCAGATTACTCTTTCTGCGGCTGCTATCAAAAATATGATTAAAACAGGCGGTATATTTCCGTTGTTAGCTGCGATTCCAGCATTGATTGCAGCAGCAGCCCCAGCGGTGGCTAAAGCGGCAGCGTTAGGAGCCGTTGGTACTGCAGCAGGAATGGCACTAAAGAAGGCAACTGGGAAAGGATATAAAAAAAAGGGACGATCCGTTCACGGATTGGGTCTAAGACTACCAGGAACCCCGTATTCGTGGTACAGCGGAAAGGGTCTAAGACTACCAGGAACGATTTATTAATTCAGGAATCGAAGATTCCCATGTCCAATTTTGATTTAATGGATGCGGCTAAAAAACTAGTGATTAAAAACTTCAGAGGTGTCTTTATGAAAGATCAATTACCACATCAACCAAACAGCGTTGAAACCGGAATCATTAATTTAGATAACAGCACCGGACCTGGAACTCACTGGGTTGCATACGCTATTGATCCACGTGGGATTGTTTATTTCGATTCATATGGATTAGCCCCACCAAAAGAGTTTATGCGGTATATAAAAACCCTTCCAATGAAGACTTGGTATTCTACACTACCAACACAAACGATGATTGACCCACCAATATGTGGTAGTGAAGTATTAAATGTCCTTGACGCTATTTCAGCATCTAGAAAACCACCTCATATTGTCGTAAATGACTACACCAGCAATCACTGGCAACGACGAAGTCGTCAAAAACGATTTTAGAGAGAGAAAGAGTTTTACAATAACATGATTGATATTTGGGGGAGATCTTTGAAACCCAAACCCGATGGCACTGCAACCCCTGATTCTATCAAGGATATAACAAAAAAAATTAAAGATGAAATAGCTGAGACGTTGAATTTAGAAAGTGTTGAACCCAATGAAATAGTTGTATTTCAGGACAAACAGGGTAAATTGAAATCTAGTAATATTTCTCTGGATGATATTTTAGTTAAACAACAAAACGCAATCGAGAACACCGTTGCGTTATTTTCGGATCAGGGTAAATTGAAAACCAGTAATATTTCTCTGGATGATATTTTAGTTAAACAACAAAACGCAATCGAGAACACCGTTGCGTTGTTTTCGGATCAGGGTAAATTGAAATCCAGTAATATTTCTCTGGATGATATTTTGGTTAAACAACAAAACGCAATCGAGGATACTATCGCGTTATTTTCCGATCAGGGTAAACTCAAACCGGGTGTACTCGTTTCGACGATTACAGATCGATTAAAAACTCTCAACGATGAGTTAAACAATTCTCTGGCTGTACTAAAAATACTTGAATCTAAAATTGAAGATAACGGAAAACAGTTTATATCATTTCGTAGAAATATCATTGATAAATTTATTGGAACCCAGTTGGATAAAATTGAAATAAAACTCCCTGATATTAAAAAATCCATCGATGAGACGAAAAACTTCATCGAAGCCGTCAAAGGTGATTTTTCGAGGATGATAACAATCATTGAAAAAACAAAAATTCCTCATGAGAAAACCAATAACGTAGTATATACAATCCAACACGGATCATTTGAGTGGACACCTACAAACAACAAATTAGATATCACTGCAACCGTTAAAGGTATTTATCGATTAACACTAGTAACACCATTAACTCAATTTAATATATCATCGTCGAGTTCATCCGGGGTCAACAATACGATTTCAACGATCATCGACAAGGATAAAACTGAAAAGTTCACTATAACATATACTGATAAAAGTTTGATTGGGGTTTCAATAACGTGGTATGTGGAATTCGTAGCGGATTTAAGTAAATAACTAAATCGTTCGGATTTCACAATTGAAAACGCTAGTGTTTTTAAAATAAAAATGATTTCATCAACGCAATGTCGCTATGATCAGGTCAGAGAATTTCAAAATAGACTCAAAACCCTCACTGAGGAATATCAAATAAAAATAAAAAAATACCGACGAAGAATCACCACAATTGATGTTATTATATACTCGGTGTCAAGCGTTCTCACTGGTGCCGGAATAATACTTGCATCGGTTACAATGATTGCCCCGGTCGTAGTTCCAATTTGCATTTCTGCGGTGGCTACAATCGGGGGTATATTAACCGGGATAGCAAAAAAGATATCATCATGCAGCCAGAGTAAACTGCAGAATTACTTACTTCAATTTCATATTGCATCAACCGCATATTCGCAATTATCATTGATGATATCGTCGTCACTCGATAATACGATTATATCAGATAGTGAGTTCTCAGCGATGGTCAGTATTTTTGATTCCGCGATATCGAAATTAGAGCGACAACATGAGTATAATAACAATGATAACACCGATGGAATCAGAAAACACGAACCCAAAAAACAAAATGATCTCAATAATATCAACATTACCAGATTGTGAGTTCTCAGTGATGGTCAGTATTTATGATTCCTCGATACCAAAATTAGAAATAAATCATGAGTATAATAACAATGACGACACCGCAGGAATTACTTCAACGAATAGTGGAGAACACGAACCCAGTACAAACAAGCATGATATCAATAACATCAACGAATCCAGAATTCAGTGTGAATTTCCCCTCTCCGGTCCCAGTGAAGGAGATAGCGCTTGCAAAACTACGAGTGTATCACAGTTGGCCTAATATCAGATCAAAATCATTTGGTGGTCAACAACCCAATAATTCTTTAGTGTTTGCGAATAAGAATAAACCCGACGGAACCCCAGACTGGAACGTCGTTTCGATACCAACTGGGTCATACCAAATCGAACAAATCAATGATGAATTCGCGCGTAGAATAAAATCGATTACTGGAGTAGAGTCAAAAATCGCTATAACAGTTCATGAACCGACGCTATCATCCGCAATTGAGATAAGCACAGAAGGATACGTAGTAGATATCTATCAAAGTTCTATTAGAACCGTACTAGGATGGCCTGAAAAACCACCAGGGGGAAAAACCGTTGATTTACCAGAACCACAAAAAACTGATTATGTCACAGACAGGATAAAACCTAAAAATCCAATAAGGAGTTATAAAAAATACAACATATTTATAGAGTTTTTTGGGTTAGCATACGAACATAGGGCGGAGGGTGGACCATTGCAGGAATATAATTTTGTTAACGAACCTGAAATCATTAAAAATTTCACAGCAATGAATAATGATTTATCGCTGTTGTTAATATCTCTTAAATCCGGCTCTCTCAGCCGAGATGAATTTATCAGCGTCGTAGAAACATGCAATAAAATTATCGACGATATGGAAACATTTAATTCACAAATTATTCAAGTAATACTCGATGATAAAAACCCCACATCGAGAACAGGATTTGCAAATCAATATAAAATCCGCGTTGAAGATATCCCAACATTTAAACTACCAGGATATAACGTACCGGAACTAAAAAAACTTCTCAGTGACACCATCGATATTGGTTTTAAAATAATTCATGATGCATGGAAAAAAACAGCATCACCGGAAATAAAAATCCTCAAACACAATAATGACCCAGACGGTGGTGGCAGGCATATCGCTCCGTTCAACGTGAATATATCCTCAGTGATTGCGCTCAATTTAGTGTGTGATGTTATCGAAGGAAGCTATCAAATTAATCTCGAACGATCAAATCAAGCTCAGCAGGGATATATTCTTTATTCATTTGCACCAACAGCTCCTCCAGGATTCCTAATTATTGAAAACCCAATTAATCCTGTCTATATGCGATGCCATAATAATTCATTAACCAGAATTAATTTCAAACTCACCGACCAGTCAAATAATCTGATTGATTTACAAGAAGAGGTGTTAGCGATTAGTTTGTTTGTAAAATCCTAAATTGCTTTGCAATTTCAAATGATTTTCGTCCTAAAGACTTGATCAAATTATTTATTATTTTTGTTAACCAGAACTGAAAACTTTAGCAGCAGAGAGGGTGTATGACAACAAGTTGCGACCAAAATTAATTAAAAAATCGTTTTCATTTTTTTAGTTAAAATGATTTCGTAGGGAGATTTCAATAAATTTTTTGTCTGAAAACGTTGTAGGGTTTGCCCCTGAGACATTTTTTTTGGTTAAAATGAGATCGTAGGAAGGCTCGTTTTAATGATTCAATCAAAATTTTGTCTGAAAACGTTGTAGGATTCACCCTCTCTGCTGCTATATCTAATAGCACTTTTGGTACCCAACCACGCAAGACGACATTGTAAAAGAGTTAACGAGCAAATCATCGTTGTCTTTGTTACATTTCACCAAATTTTCCTTCATATTTTGGTGGAGTGATTCGTTTCGATAAAGAAACGGCTGAAGAAACTGATCAAACGTTAATTCATCTGACTCAAAATTATCTCTGTGAAATAGCCAGACCAATACAGGGTCACGATTGCTTATGTTGTAGATTTGTTTCGCTAGAAATCGCGGTCATAAAATCGTATCATTGTCTCCCTTGGAAATTTTGTAACTCTTTTAATCCATTCATATGATTTATGATTACAAAATTAAAAGAGCACATTCACTACAGTATTTGCCAGAGTTGTACAAAATCTCATCGGTTATTGTTTCTACAATTATTGGAATATGTAATGGGTTTTTCTTCTAAACTAAATTCATTTATTTTATATCCGATAATTTTTTTTTATTTTTGATTCTGTAAGTCTTTTCTTTCCCTGGTCTCGAGTTTGTTAAATGTTCTCTAAAACGTTGAGCCACGCAATGTAGCGAATCTTACTGGCGTTCGTGACATTTATAGGTGTTTGCGACATTTCCAGGCGTGTGTTGTATTTACAAGATTTTTTTTACACTTGCATGCATTTTCCCCGCTCTCGTAGCCTAGTGGTTCGAGCGTCGGTTTCTGATGCAGGAGGTCATGGGTTCGATCCCCGGACGAATCATACCAACGACTTTCAAAACTGGTACTAACAGCTGCCTTGCTTGGCGATCAGCATTAAGATTTTAGTGTTAAGATTAGTCGGACTTGGTGGTGTATCATGCTACATATCTGCGGCATGATGCCGCAATGCTAGACATCACAATAAACTGTCACACTGCATACATGGTAGCCATATGATTGAAAACAATTTAAAACTACGTTAAAAATCAAAATCAAACACACATACATATTTTACATGTTCTGATGTTTGTGACATTTTGACGCTTATACATACAGAACTTTGTGACATTACCAATAATTCACGAAATTCGCTGGTGACTGTAACATTTCTTGGCTTTTGCGGCAATTACTAACGTTTCTGGCACATAGTGATGTTTGTGACATTCACAAGCGTTTGCGACAATCACAAGTGTTTTCGACAGCTAAAGACGTTTGAGACATCGACTGGCGTTGCAGACGTTAGTATATAGGGGGGCGATATAGCCTCAAAGGGAAATCAAGTCAAAAAGAGCTTGGGCCTGTATAGCCTCAAGATTTATAGCCTCAAGGGAAACTCCAGTCACAAAGGGCTTGGGCCTATATAGCCTCAAACATAGTGGGCCTATATAGCCTCAAGGGGAATTGAACATACTTGGCCTATATAGCCTCAAGGGGAATTGAACATAGGGGGCCTATATAGCCTCAAGGGAAATTCAACATAGTAAGACTATATAGCCTCAAGGGAAATTCAACATAGTAAGACTATATAGCCTCAAGGGAAATTTAACATGGGGAATATTATTTATATTTGAGCCTGTCGAGCGACAAGGGAAATGGAGGCAAAGAAAGCAAATATCTTTTCGAGGTATATGAGTGGCCCTGAAAACAAACCACACAATCTCCTATCAAAACAGAAGTGAAAGAAAATAAAATCACACAATCTCCTATCCACACAGAAAAAAAGGAAAACAAAACAAGAAGAATTAAAAACACCATACATTCTATGTGAAATATATTCATTGTTTTCATTCATTCATCCATTTATTAAAATGGTTGTATGATATTTATTTTCGACTGACTTCTTAACATATCTCATATTTAAGGGATGTCCTGTGTTTCGCAGCACACGCTACAAACAATGTTGCCAAGTTTTAACAAATATAAGGGCGAAGGAGAAATAAAGCAGCACCAAAACGCGCTTTGTTATATCGACAGTCTAAGCTGTGTGTTTTGATTTGAAATTCAAAGTTAACCATAGACAGGGTCATAAAGTGCAATGTCACTCGCGTCAATCATTGTTACATTGTTACAATTCTTCCGAACGTGTGTTTTGGTTCTGACCTTTTTATTTCAAAGTTAGCCATAAGCAGGGTTATACAGTGCAAGATCACTCGCGTCATTCTTGAAATAGTCTTGTATTTGTTTTTCTTTCTAAAAATAAACGGTATATTTCATGCTTTAAAAAATTTCCGTGACACATTGCAGTGCCAACAATAAGGATAAAACTCCGGTATCTGACTTGTACAAGTTTGTCAACTCAAGATTTTATTTCATCCAACGATTTACTGCTTGACTATTTGTAAGGGTGTAGCGTTTGAAAAACAAATTACATGACAAACGGAAATTATGCTGCCTACTGATTAAAATTTTGGAGAGGTTTCTTCAAACGGGAACATCTAACATTAGGATTTCAATCAAACGCATTACGACGGAGAGAGAGAGAGAGAGAGAGAGAGAGAGAGAGAGAGAGAGAGAGAGAGAGAGACTATGTTATACCTATTTTTATCACGACACTTACGCTTGTTTTTGTGGTATATTTTCACTTAGAAAAATTCAAGGAAACACACATCCCACTTAGAAAATCAAATCCATAGGAAAGGTCCACGATTTTAAAATATCACCAGAGTGAACTGATGACATATACGACTAAAACGTTCTCACAAAATAGTTAATCCAAATACGCTGTGATGGATTTGACTATAAAATTGACATAATATTCGTGGGATCGCCCAGGGTACGATTGTTCTTGCTTTAGTTTTACTTCTGTTTTTTTTTTATATAAATAATCTAGCGGTGAAACACGACCTATCTCGAAACTAGACGAAGAGCTACTGAAATCAATTCGAAGTGAAGGCAGTAAGAACATTAGTGTAGCCAATGAAATTGTTTATGATGAGTGAAGCAATGTCTTGTACGAAGGTAGTATGGCAAAATAATTAATACGCTCTCAAGTTGTTCCCACTGCAGTGCAGACTGGAATGTGAACTTAAATCCCTCCGTTGTGTATTGTAACATTTCTTCATGCCACATCAACTACTGAATGGTCACAGTACTCGTACCATTTCTTTTTACCACATCAGCTACTTGCTGAACGGTCACAGTACTAGTTCGCATTTTGAAACTGACAATTTATTTGTATCTCACTTAAACACTTTGACGTAGACACTCACATCGGTATAGTCAGGAGTGGTGCAGTATTAAGTTGCATATTTTGTTTTTGCTTTTTGTTTTTTGTTTTTCGTTTCTTTTCAAACTTGTGAATATGGGGTTTGTACGAATTAACGAAGCAAGTTCAGTGAACCTCAATGATAATAAGACAAGTTGGCTGTCTATTGATGTGAATATTTACATTAAAAGCAATATGACCTCCAAAACACAAAGATATACGGCAAGCATGATTGTAATGAACACAACAACACCTAAATGTAGTAACGAAGAGAAGTTTTTCTTCACGTCTGCGTAACTTAGAGTTTCATTCCTCTTTCAAGACGAACGTTGTATCCTTTTGTGAGCGTGAAATTAAAATACTGAACAAACTTAAGCGCTTTGCTATAGACTATAGTATAGATAATTTTGAGCAACAAACTAAACAACATAAGAACCATTACAACAATAAAAAGCCCGAAATCGTCTATTAAAAAAGATATGCGTTTAAAACAATTATTAAATATTAGCAATGGTTAAGCATTAAAACCGAATTTAATAAAGGCGATGACATTTGTATATAGCCGACTTACTTTGATATTTTATGCGGATGTAATCTGCCATCTATTAACAGCTTGAAAAAAGGTATACGCAAAAAAAAAAACTCAATTCAAACTGACTTTTACAGATTTGCTCCTTCTTTTTATTTTTTTGGGAACACACCTAAACACTATTCAAGGGTGGAACAGGGAAAATACACATATCAAAACAAAACATACAATTCACACACAGGCAGAAGCCAAAACGCAAATCTACTAATCACACGATAGAATGAAGTATGTGCAAGTGTCAAAAGCTAAAGTCATATAACTTTCGTACGGTTTGTAACCTTCTACTTGAGATAATGTGAAATATCATAAATGAGTATCACAAACAGAATTGAAACATAGCAGGCTTGACAGTTTTTGTCTATATAGATCCACTAAACTTTACAACTTGCTTGCGCTGTCTCATACTTTGGTCTCTGGTAGGATCTCCTTTGTAGGTGTAGCAACTGTGGTAAGAGTAGAAGTCGTTGTCGCTGCTGTCGAATAACAGTAGATTATTTTAAAAAATGCGTCTAGTATTTTATATTTTAAAAAATCAAATAAAGAAATACAGTTGTTGGTAAACATCGTGGTCAGCAACAAAGTAAAAGTGACAAAATGAGACATCGTAGTCGAGAAGCGTACTTCTGGAGTACGTACGTGTCCTAACGGCACAGTACCTTCTCAATCACTCTTGATGCAAAAGCAATGCCATCTCCACGTGAGACCATGCGGCTACTGTCTTACTGATGTCATGCAATCCAAAGTAACCTTCTGGCAATTTCACCGTACCTGTATCGAAATGAACTTGTGAAAGACGAATAATCGTTCCCTGTGCGTTTGCCTGAATACCTTAACTTTAAAAGTTGATTCCAAACTTTCAAAGAAAAATGGCCAACATATCTGCTTGGACCAACTCCTGAAGAATTAGCCAGAGCCGGATTTTTCTACTTGGGCGAAGCGGATAAATTCAAGTGTTTCAGTTGTGGTGTGTCAATTTACCAGTGGGAACAGAAAGATTCCGCTTACCTGGAACATGCTCGATGGTCTCCGAATTGTCACTATCTACCTTTCGTGGGACCTTAGTGATTGAAAATGACAATACCATGTCATTTAACAAACCAGTTTATAAACCCTCCCTAAAAACTAATGTTCAAGGATTACCATACGAATTGCAAGAGAAGATCTACAAGGAAGTTTAGCAGGGACTTGCTAAAGAAAAATCTCAACTGGTGACTGTAGAACTTTTGTGTCGTGAAATTCGCAAGAGGAAAGTGGCCAAAATTAACCAACGTTTCAAATTACTCTGGATCAAGTGTGCCTTTTTCCACAGATTCGAATTTAGACCGTTTACATCTGAAGATTTTTTGATCATTCTTGACCGTTACCCTGAATGGCAGTGGTCCGAAATTACACACCATGTTAATCACTTTCGCTTTTGGAGAAGATTCGTCAACTTTTACGTACGGAAGCGGTGTGCGAGGATATGTGTGTAGCTTGTGATTTACACCCTCATTGAACAGATGTACGTGACTGGAAAAGTTGGGGTTTTGTGGCTTGGACAAAAAAAGCATCCTATTATGCCCAAGCGTTGTGATCGTAAAATTCTTCGTCGAGTGAAAAAATCACTTTTAAACCTGTGTTAGCGAAAGTGCCAGAAGAAGAAGAATCTGTCACCCAGGACAATCACTCTTTTCAAGACAGGACTGTCATGGACATTCCCCCACAAAGACCACTCCGAGAGGACATCTATGTGACTGTACCCAATGTAAAAACTATAAGAACATTACACACTACCTCTAGGACACCTTGGTTACCAAAACGATGTTGTTTTTCAAAGACTTCTTTTTATACCACTTTGATCGTTACCATGTGTATTTTATTCCTGTACTTATACATTTGGCTTTTATGTATTGTTGTTTTTCGTGTTGTTGCAATTTAAACATGAATTACAATAAACGTGTCTTGCAAAAAAGTATAAAATCCTCTTGTCTTGTCTGTTTTTGTGTCAATAGTGCCATACCCTACACTACTATGGCTACCTCCGCTATTTCTACTCAATCCTCCTCGACATTCAAAGTCATTGACAAACACTTAGATCATGCTAGTTGGGAGGCTTTGTATCTTCGTCATCCTTTTAACATGTTAATTGCTGGACCGAGCGGTTCAGGAAAAACCGAATTTGTCAAACGTTTGATCGAACAAAAACATCATTTAATCGATCGTTCACCTCAGCGCATCGTGTGGTGTTGCAAAGAGTGGCAATCGGCATACAGCCTCTTGCAAGAAAGTCAAGGTGATTCCATTCTGTTTGTGGAAGGTGTTCCTAGCGAAGACGATGGGATCGTGTCTGACCCTAGTCAAACTCATTTGGTTATTTTTGACGACAAGTTAGTTGAAGACGAAAAAGAAATTAAACTGTGGTTTACGCGTAAAGGGCATCATCAAAATCTGTTTCAACAAAGTAAAGCCCATCGTACCATTAGTCTCTATGCTCATTTCGTGTTCTTGTTTAAAAGTCCTAGAGATAAATCGCAAGTGCAAGTCTTAGCCAAACAGTTAGGAACACCTTGGCTGACTCATGCGTACGATGATGCCACTCAAACTCCACACACCTATTTACTCGTGGATTTAAAACCCACCACTCATGAAGTTGATACGACGGAAAGATAATCAGTGGCGTCGCAGTATAAAAATGACTTGAGGACAACGACGTGAATCAGTGTTTTCTGTGCTACTTCTGAACACCCAGTGATGTCTCTTCAAAAACGTGCACACCACAACCATCGCCGTTCTGCTGTCCAAAAAGGAAAAGGTAAAATACAATCTCATCATCCTACAAAACGCTTAGCCAAGCATCGACGACATCCCCTAAAAAGACAGTCATCCAAAGAAAAGGAGAATTCACCAAAGGGGAGGCATATTATATTTACTTAAAGTTGCGAACAAACTAGCCAAATCAGCTCAGAACCAAACTGGTGTCTTTAGCGATGCTTTTCATGATTTAGGGAAACACGTCGTTACCTTTTCGACGAAGCGCTAAAAAAGAAGACATAAGAGGATGTGTACCAAGTCTTTGACGTCAGTGTATTTCTGGAACGAACAAGCAAAGATGTCACCTCGCAGAAAACATTCTTATTCACCCCACAAAGGAAAGAAAAGGAAAGGACTACCTCCTCGTTTAGCCAAACACGGAGACATGTTGTCCGTCCTGTCCAAAGGCTCTCCGACCATGCGAAAACAAATCATTCAAACGGCCTCCAAAGATGTTATCGATACCGTGTGCGAATGTTGTTTAAATGTCTTGATAGGCACGATACCTTTGTCTCCACACCAGAAAAAAATGCTTAGCCAAACATCGACACGTTCTTCGTCAAATCGTCCAAAAGAAAATACCCATCCGTCAAAATAAAAAGATGTTGGTGCAACGCGGATGATTTTTTTTTCCTTTCTTGCTCCTTTGTTGACAGGCTTAATACCAGGTTTGATACAAGGGGTGACACAAGGGATGACCCAAGGGATGTCCCAAGGGATGCCCCAAGGAATGGGTAGAAATATGTATGATCCTTCCAGAAGATACAAGGGGCCTATGGAGCACAACGATCTCAGACATAACCTTTGGAAGCCCATGGAAGGACGAAAACTAACTTTGGTCCCTTACAAACGATGGATGGAATACTATCGTTGGCAAGAACAACGCCCCCCCCCCCCATTTACCACCCAATCCTCATTTGAGCGAGATGTCCCAATTACATCACGAATTGCAATCCTTGATGGATCGCAATGATTTGTCCGAAACCGAAAAATCACAAAAATATGGTCAACTCTTGAAACAACTGCAACTCATTCATCGGAAACCCACTCTGACCAATTTTAAGGCTCTGATGAATAGTCCTTCGCCATCACTATCTACAGCGGACAAGACAGACGTAACCCCACCATTACCCAAGGAAGAAGAGGCCCAAGATATCTTTCAAACACCCACTACCACTTCCATTCCGAGTAAGATTGCAGCTTCCTTGTTGACCCCTTCCTCCCACTCCCCAACCAGAAGAACTCAAGACTTGGGTTAAAAAGATGATGGCCACTCCTCCTTCGACAGAAATGAAAAAGAAAGAAAGGAAATCAGAAGTGAGAAAAGGAAAGAAGACCAAAGCTATCCCATTACCTCCACCACCAGCACCAGTACCCTCGACGTTTCCTCCTGTGGCACATCGGACACGTAACACCGTTTCCGAACAACCCCCATTTCGCCCCACCCAAAGTAGTATCATCGAAGAGTGGGTACCTTATTTACATAACCATGGAGAAGGTGTTAGCCAGCATTTACTACTATCCAGTTCACCCTGCTGGTTACGGAGGCGTTCAGAAATTATATTGTGCTGCTAAAACTTGCCTGAAATAGCTCCGTTTAACTAAGGTAAAACGATGGTTACAAGAACAAGCTACGTACACTTTACACTAACCAATTCGACGAAAAGTTCACAGACGTCGCACTAAAGTAGAAGGCCTCGATCATAAATGGCAAGCCGATTTAGCCGATGTCTCTCATTTAGCCACCTACAATCGTGGCTACAAATATTTGTTTTGTGTCATCGACGTCTTTTTTAAATTTGCCTGGGTCGTAACATTGACTTCCAAATCGAGCGGAGAGTTAGTACGAGCCCTGCAACCGGTGTTGAAACAAAGTGGTCGTCACCTTCTTCGATGGCAAACCGACAAAGGTATCGAATTTCTCAACCAAGCTTTACAACGAGAATTAAAGAAACGTGACATTCCTTTTCTCACTACCGAAAATCCTGAAACAAAAGCCAGCATCTTGGAACGTTTTCAACGTACCTTGAAAGAATGCATGTGGAAATATTTTACGCATCAATACACTCTCAAGTACATGGACGTTTTACCGCACTTAGTCCAAGCTTACAATCAATCGTACCATAGAAGCATTGGACGTGCCCCACCAGATGTGACACCCGACAACGAAGTGACTGTTTTTGAGCGTCTATTTAGTACGTCCTTGACAATGGCTGTCCCCAAGAAAGGTGGAGTGTTAACCCCTAGAGATTGTGTTCGCATTGGCAAAACCAAACGCACTTTCGACAAAGGTTACTTACCGAACTGGACCACCGAATTATTTCGTGTTACTGGACGAGTGCGTGATCGTCATCCTACCGTCTAATAATTGGAAGACATGAATGGAGAAGTATTAAAAGGAACGTTTTACTTGCCTGAGTTACAATGTGTCACCAAAAATGAAGACGACGTGTACAATATTGAAAGCATTCTCGAACGAAGAACCCGTAAAGTAGGAAAACGTCGTGTCAAAGAAGTCAAACTACGATGGAAAGGATATCCTCCCAGTTTTGATTCTTGGATTGACGCTTCGCAAGTCATCGACTATAAAAAGAAGTGACCATCATGCCCTTCAATACAGCTTCAGCTACTACAGTGACTACTCCTTCACCCAGTTTTTCTCTGCAAGATTTACAAAAGCAACCCTTGTGGGTGTGGTGTGGAGAACGTCTACCTAAAACCCAAATCGTTATTTTCTGTCAAATCTCGGTTTATTGTGTCATCGGTGCAGCCATTGCTAATTTTAGTTTGCAACAAGGAGACAAACAGTTGTGGATCATTTTACTCAGCAGTTGCATAGGTTATCTTCTTCTCAATCCTTCCCTAAAATACTCTTACAACGGGAACAACAGTTACGCTATTGGGAGCCTTGCGTCCAACGTCAGTCATTCACCTAACAGTCACCTTTCCAATCACAATCCTCTTTTAGACAGTCCTTTAACCTCTAGTGACTCCTCGGACAGAAGAACATTGGGATTATGAACAACACTACTAACCAATTTTACTTAACGTTACCTAGTGACAGTTCCATGGATGTATTTTCTAACAACGCGTTGTGCTGTTACACGGCTAAATTACCACAAGTCATTCATTTGGATCAAGACACCCATTGGAAAGTGGCTTTAGTGGAAATGATACACCCGACACAAATCAAAAACACGTCGAAAGTCAAACGTTTTTCAGTAGAAGTGTATAACGATCAATTGCAACGAATCTAAGACGAACGCATCACTGTCAGTGACCCGATGAAAACACAGGATCCCAACACTAAACGGTCCACCTATCTCTTAACCATTCCTGCAGGTTATTATTTTAGTGGTCAGCATTTAGTGAATACGATTGTATCTAGGTTCAATACTTTGTTTGGTAAAGCAATGGAGAAAGCCAAATAAAGTTTTACCTTTGATTACCATCAAGTGGCTCGTCGACTAATGATGAAATTTTCACAGGATAAAATTAAGGCCAGTACCTGTTGTCCTGAATTGTATGATATTTTAGGTGGATACTTCAAGTTGGTCAAGAAAAAAGAAACACCAGCCTTAACCAGTAACTTGGATTTTGCGAAATATTTTCGATTCCCTGTAGAAATGAACCAAAGACTCAACTTGATTTTTGTGTACTCCGATGTGGTGGAGTACAACGTCGTGGGACACACTTCTGTGCCGTTACTGCGTGTCATTCCTTTCAAAGTGGATTCTGCCATGATCGCTGACGAAGAAGGTGGAAATACCTATCACGTTCACCGCAAATTTGTACATCCTCATTATTTGCCTGTCAGTAAGTCGTATTTTTTATAGTATCAATATTACTATAAAAGGAGATCTAGGACTAAAGGACAACGAGGACATGGTTTAGGAGATATGTTTAAATCCGCCTTTCGTTCTGTGGTCGCTTTTTGAAACCGATTGTGACACGAAGATTGCACGCCTTTAGAGATTCCGCATTGACTCACGGCTACGAATTTCTTCAAAATGTCCTCATTGACAAAAAAAAACGAAAGAAGCTTTCGTGAGAGCAGGCAAATATGTCTTGCTTCAAACGGGTAAAGAATGTTTGGGCCAACGAGAAAGTCCTATAAATGCCGTGAACTGTACCGAGTCTGGTATTCCTGCTTCCCTGACGACACAGCAAGGACAAGGCAGAAAGCCACGACGAAGACATCCTTCCAAAAGTCTCCATACCTCTAAAGCTAGAAAGTCTAAAAAAAACAGCAACCGTTTGAGGCATTTTTGATTATTAAAAGCATAACATAGAGACTGAGAAAAAATAATGGTGCACCAAGCATCTTGTGCCTGTTCCAAGTCAGAGCTGGATCTCTTTGCCATGCCACCCACTATGATGACCATGCAAGAAGCCCAATGGGTCAAATTTCATCCCGTCTCCTCTTTGACGGATTCAGCTCCCATAGAGTTTGTAATCAAAGGGCAACCCGAAGATTACATCGATCTGAACAGCAGTTACTTGTATTTGAAAGTGAAAGTGATCAAAACGGACAACTTCGTTCCAGGAGTCGATGGTCGAGTAGCTCCCGACAACAATTTCATGCATTCCTTGTTCAGCGATGTAGATTTGTACATCAATAACAAACTGGTCAGCATGGATACTTACCCTTGCCGAGCGTACCTCGAAAATCTCTTGACGTACGGAAAAGAAGCCAAGAACATTCATTTAGATGCTTGCGTGGTATGGAAACCTGACACAGCAGGCGAGGATAAGTTTAACGACACAGAATTAAAAGAAGATGACGATCCTCACAATAAGGGTTTTAACGAGCGTCTAAAAAAAATTCTGCAAGGACGTAGTTTTGTTTAGAACTGTTCAATTGCTTGCATTTGGACATGTGATTTCAAGAGAAGTATTTTCTGAACGGTGTGGATATTCGCTTGAGATTGAATCGTAGCAGTACTGCTTTCCATTTGATGACTCATGTCAACGAATACAAAACCATTATCCAAGAAGCCAGGTTATACGCCCAACGCAAGGAAGTGTTACCTTAAGTGGGAAATGATTTTCGTCACACTTTGAGCAGAACGACAGCCGAGTATCCGATACGACGCGTGGAAGTCAAAACTTTCACAATTGCCAATGGACTCTGATCTAAGATCGAAGATCATCTGTTCCTAGGACAGTTACCCAAACGTTTATTCATTGGTATCGTCAGCATTGCAGCCCTCACCGGTACCCACGATCAAAATCCTTTCCAGTATAAGCACTACATAGTATCCAAAATCGAAGTAAGTCGCGATTGAAAAACTTTTTGTACCCATCCTTTCGAACCCATCTTTGACCAGAAGAATTACTTGAGGTCGTACTTTTCACTGTACGAAACCACAGGACACTTAGGAACATCAGTCACGGCATTTCCTACGACGATTCTGCAGGAGGTTACACTTTGTGGGCTTTTGATTTCACTCCAGACAATGGCAGTGACGAGGGACGTTTCCACCCATTAAAATCTAGGCAACTGCGTGTGGAACTTTAGTTTGCAGGAGCTCTTACTGAAACGGTGAATGTCATTCTGTATGCCGAATTCGATAATACCACAGAAATCAACAGTTTGAGAGAAGTCATTCTAGTCTAGTAGAAACTATGAAAGACTCTTGTCCCTCTTTGAACAGTGGAGAATCAATTGAAATTTAATGGGAGGTTACAGAGAAAGCAAACCTCCAAGACCAAAAAGAAGAAGTAGTGATGATGCGGTCCAGATGGCCAGAACAGTAAGAAAGAAAAAACAAGACCACAAAAAATGGATACAAGGAACTTAATTACCTTTTGAACCGCAGTTCGTACACTGCTTCTTGGAATCCTGTCATGTGTGCTAAAGATGAACTACCTCATCGCAAACCTCAAGAGAATCAAGCTTATGTCATCAACACAGATGACAGTCATCTTCCAGGAACTCACTGGGTAGCTGTCTACTTTCCTCAAGAGGGTTGTGTGGAGTATTTTGATTCGTATGGATTACTTCCTTTGGATGACAATATCATTGACTTTATGAGAAGAAATGCCCAGACGACACGATTTAATAATGTGAAATTACAAGGCACAGATTCTATGGTGTGTGGACAATATTGTGTCTATTTTTTGCATCATCGCAGTCTTGGATATTCTTCAGAACATTTAGTGACTTATTTTGATCGTCATTCGTCTCAAAACGATGACAAAGTAGATCGATGGTTTTGTGACCATTATGGCAATCTGTTGTCTTTAGCTAGGAAATGTTGTGTATATCAATGGCCCAGTGATTTCCAACAGTGGAAATCTCAATTTAATTGTCAACCATGTCAAAAATAATGTGTTAGCGTTATTGAAAAAAATTGTTTTTTGAAGAAAAAAATGTTTGTTAGTTGAAAAATATTTAAATGTTTGTTATTTGTTTAAAAAAAATGTTAGTTATTTGAAGAAAAATGTTTGTTAGATCGAAAAAATGTTTGTTAGTTGAAGAAAAAAATGTTTGTTAGTTGAAAAAAAAATAAAAATGTTTGTTAGTTGAAAAAAAATTGTTTGTTAGTTGTTAGTTATTTGAATAAAAAAAAATTTGTCTTTTGAAACCAATGCGTCTTTCGTTTGTTTTAATTCTTTTTTAATTTAGATACTGTTTGACTTCTTTCTATCTCTCACATCAAACTATCCAAACGTTTCCAACACTAAACCGCTTTGTTTCGGCTACTTCCCTGTGTGTAGATAGTAAATTGTATGTTTTGTTTTGGCTGCTTGCCCGTGTGTGGATGGTAGATTGTGTGATTTTGGATAGTAAATTCTATGGTTTGTTTTGACTGCTTCCCGTTTGTGGATGGTAAATGGTGTGTTATTGGATAGTAGATTATGTGGTTTGTTTTGGCTGCTTCCCGTGTGTGCATGGTAGATGGTGTGATATTGGATAGTCGATTATGTGGTTTGTTTCCTCTGCTTCCCGTGTGTGGATGGTAGCTGCTGTGATTTTGAATAAGTGATTATGTGGGGGGTTTTGGGCTGCTTCCCCGTGTTTGTGTGGATTTTAGATTGTATGATATTGGATAGTAGGTTTTTTGGTTTGTTTTGGCTGCTTCCCGTGTTTGTGGACGGTAAATGGTGTGATATTGGATAGTAGATTATGTGGCTTGTTTTGGCTGCTTCCCCGTGTGTGAACGGTAGATTGTTTGATATTGGATAGTAAATTATATGGTTTGTTTTAGCTGCTTCTCGTGTGTAGATAGTAAATTGCATGTTTTGTTTTAGCTGTTTCCCCATGTGTGTGTAGATGGTAGATGGTGTCATATTGGATAGTACATTATGTGGTTTGGTTTGGCTGCTTCCCGTGTGTGTGGATGGTAAATGGTGTGATATTGGATAGTAGATTGTGTCGTTTGTTTTGATTTGAAATTCAAGTTAACCATAGACAGGGTCATAAAGTGCAATGTCACTATCGTCAGTCATTGTTACATTGTTACAATTCTTCCAAACGTGTGTTTTGGTTCTGGTTTTTTATTTCAAAGTTAGCCATAAGCAGGGTTATACAGTGCAAGATAACAATGTAACAATGATTGACTATAGTGACATTGCATTTTATGACCCTGCCTATGGTTAACTTGAATTTCAAATCAAAACACACAGCTTAGACTGTCGATAGAACAAAGCACGTTTTGGTGCTGCTTTTTTTCTTCCCCTTCGCACTTAGATTTGTTAAAACTTGGCAACATTGTTTGTAGCGTGTGCTGAAAAACATGGGACATCCCTTTAATTTGAGATATGTTAAGAAGTCAGTCGACAATAAATATCATACTACCTCTTTATTAAATTGATGAATGAATGAAAACAATGATCATATTTCACATAGAATGTATAGTGTTCTTAATTATCCTTGTTTTGTTTACCTTTCCTTCTGTGTGGATAGGAGATTGTGTGATTTTATTTTCCTTCCCTTCTGTTTTAATAGGAGATTGTGTGGTTTGTTTTCAGAGCCACTCATATATTTGCTTTCTTTGCCTCCATTTCCCTTGTCGCTCTACAGGCCCAAATACAAATAATATTTCCTATGTTAAATTTCCATTGAGGCTATATAGTCCCACTGTGTTCAATTTCCCTTGAGGCTATATAGGCCCACTATGTTCAATTTCCCTTGAGGCTATATAGGCCCACTATGCTCAATTCTCCTTGAGGCTATATAACCCCACAATGTTTGAGGCTATATAGGCCCAAGCCCTTTATGACTGGATTTTCCCTAGAGGCTATAAATCTTGAGGCTATACAGGCCCAAGCCCTTTTTGACTGGATTTCCTATTGAGGCTATATCGCCCCCATATACTACTGACGTTGTTTTACATTTCCTTGCGTATGTGACAGTTAAAGATATTTGTTTTCCGGCGTTAGCGAGATTTACAGGTGTTTTTAAAATTTCCTGGCGTATGTGACAGTTAAAGATATTTGTTTTCCGGCGTTAGCGAGATTTACAGGTGTTTTTAACATTTCCTGGCGTATGTGACAGTTAAAGATAATTGTTTTCCGGCGTTAGCGAGATTTACAGGTGTTTTTACCATTTCCTGGCGTATGTGACAGTTAAAGATATTTGTTTTCCGGCGTTAGCGAGATTTACAGGTGTTTTTAACATTTCCTGGTGTTTTGGATATTTACATGCCCTTGAGTTTATGATATTAACAGGCGTTTTTGACGTTTACTAGTGTTTGTGACATTGGCAGGCGTATGTGATATTTCCATCCGTATGTGACATTTACAAAATTGTATGACTTTGCCGGCGTTTGTTCCATTCACAGGCATTTGCGACATATAAAGGTCTTTATGTGACACACACACACACACACACACACACATATATATATATATATATATATATATATATATATATATATATATATATATATATATATATATATATATATATATATATATATATATATATGGCTAGCACTATATATATATATATATATATATATATATATATATATATATATATATATATATATATATATATATATATATATAGCTAGCACTATATATAATGACAGGTGCTTGTGAAATTTACTGGTATTTGTGACATTTCCTTGCGTGTATTACACTGATAAATGTTTGTCGAAATTTATTGGCGTTTTTGATATTTTCAGACGTTTGTAAAATATACTGGCGTTTTGGCACTTTCAGATGTTTGTGATATTTCCTGCTGTTGGTGATATTTACAGGTGTTTGTGTCATTTCCTGGGGTTTGTAATATATACAAGCATTTGTAACATTTACTGGCATTGGTGACACAATGGCGTTTGTGACATTTCCTGTGTTATTTTTAATATACTGAAGTTTGTGACATTTACATATATTGGAGTTAGTGAAACTTACACATTGCCTGGAATTTCAGATAACTACAGGTGTTTGTGATATTAATAATCTTTTGTGGCATTTATTTGCGATTGTGATATTTACTTGCTGATGTGACTGACATTTACTATGTGGTGTTTGTGATAATTACTTACGTATGTGACAATCACAGGCGCATCGTTCATATCTTTCTGAGAAAACCAGATATTTTATCCCAACCTATGTGAATGTATTTCATATCGGTCAGCCTCTACTAATTTATCTTAGAAATTATAAAGATTACTAATTTTGAAAGATCTGTAGAGCGATTATTTCATTTTTGAACATACGCCATGCAACTTAAGCATGGAACTGGATGTGTTTGCCCGAGAATCAGAAACATTAATGAAAGTAGGATACGCAATACACTTTGTTTCATCTTTTGATATTGTCCTTTCAGCCGAAGTACCCGTGCTCGAACGAAAGATTGTATATACGGACGCAAACAAGATATGTTTTGTAAGTATCAATGCCATTACCAGTCACCAACACATACCACCCATAGCTGATTGTACCATTGTAATCAGCACCAACAATATAACAAGATTTACGATTGATACACACAACAGTACTTTCTACTTCACGGACGGACATAAGATTTACTACCAGAGGGCTTTTTCGATCAACGGTTCGCAAGAGGTGTACTCGTCTAGCAGAGAAATAATTGGTAAGTATGACACAAACTTGTCACTGAAACTGATTCTTGCAAACAAAATAATTGACCAATATTCACATGCTTCATGGTTTACTAAATTGGTGGACAAATTTAATAGTAATAACAATTGTTTACTTATATATCATAGATAGATAGATCTAATAGATAGATAGATAGATAGATAGATAGATAGATAGATAGATAGATAGATAGATAGATAGATAGATAGATAGATAGATAGATAGATAGATAGATAGATAGATAGAAAGATAGATAGATAGATAGATAGATAGATAGATAGATAGATAGATAGATAGACAGACAGACAGACAGACAGACAGATAGATAGATAGATAGATAGATAGATATAGAAATAGATAGATGGATAGTTACGTACGTAGGTAGGTAGGCAGGCAGGCTGGCAGGACAGACAGACAGACAGATAGATAGATAGATAGATAGATAGATAGATAGATAGATAGATAGATAGATAGATAGATAGATAGATAGATAGATAGATAGATAGATAAGCACATATATCGAGATATTCCTCTACACATTAAATGCCATGGATTTTATCGTACAAAAAGGATACGCTATATAGGGGGGTTAGAAACAAAATTAGTTGCAGTAGCACTGATGAAAAAATATATAATCATTTTTATATCTTGAATCATTTAGCCGGGTCCTTTTTATAATTATTAATAACTCTGTATTTGTTATTAGATTAATGTTTTAGGTGCTTTGTATGTATATTTTGGAATTTATCTTTGGCAATAGTTTTCTTTTAAGCCACTCTGAACATAGCAAAGAAAATGGATGCAAAATGTGAATCTAATTCATGCATTTTCCATATTTTCTCATGTTATTACAGTATGTTCCCTCCTGACCGGTTAGGACACTTCCCAGTTTTAGGGATTTGATTTTTGTAGTATTTATTGTTTTGATCATTTACATTTCGTCAACCAGCTGTACGAGTGGCGTGAATATAATTGGTAGTATAGACATAAATGTTCTTCATAACTTGAGAATTAGGACTGCATATAGCTTTCCTTTGGAAGCAAATCGTCAGCTTGCTTTAGCTCACAAAATAAATGCAAATGAATTCGAAAAAGACTAATCATGGTGCTTGTCTAGTATTATTATTACTAGTATTATTATTATTACTATTATTATTATTATTATTATTATTAATTATTATTTTTATATTAGTATTAGTATTATTTTCATTATTATTATATTAGTAGTAGTATATATTATTTATTAATTATTATTTTTATATTATTACTATTATTATTATTATTATTATTAATATTATTATTATTATTATTATTATTATTACAGATTTAACTTATGATTGGACAACAGGAGCTATCTATTGGTTTGAGTGGAACGCTACCGGTGGAGTTTGCTACAAGATAGCCGGTCTAAATTCCATAAAAGAAGAAATTACAAAAACTTCAGCAAAGCCAATAACGATAACCTTTGATCCATATACTCAGTAAGTTCACTTACATGAATACGATACTTAGTCACTACCAGGAATGCGTATACGACTCAGTTAAAATCAAACCTTGTTTTTCTCGGCTTACTATGTGCTCCTTAAGTGCATTATTCAAGCAATTATGACTTAGAAACAATAATTATCCCAGTACTCACCTTAATAGGCTGTATTACCTGAAATAGCAGTCCTTAATATTTACATCGCTACTCCCAAAAGCCACAAAATGGCCTCCGTATGGCTTAGTCCACTTTATTATAAAAATGTTTATCATCTATATCCCTTCATAGCTATGGAATAATAGTGCAAACACTTCATATCAAATAAGGCCAAACTACATTGTAATTGTGAAAGGCCAAGAATTAAAATCAAGTTAATACGTAAACAAACAGGTGATAAACCAAATTAACTAATTTGATCGATATATGAACAAGTAATATAAATGTGTGTGCATATAATACAATGCTTTGAACTTCATAGACTTGTTCTGTCGATTTACTTCATAAGAATATTCGTCACAGGCGATTGTTTTGGATGGCCTCGGATATCATGGGTTCGACGGTCCGACTCTACACTACAGGATCAGATCGTAAAACATCGAACATCACCTCTCCCGTCATAGTCAGACCAACAGACCTGGAATATGACTGGTCGACAAACAGGTAAATGCAAACATATTTTTGTATGTCATGTAGTTCACTATATTTGACCTAGTATTAACATAAAGTAAGTTCTTGTGAAATTATTGACATTTTCAACATTTCATTTGGGCTATCTGCGAAAATAACTCGAACTGAACAAATCAATTTTCGATCCTTCTTTATGTAGAATAAAATCACAAAGAGTTTACCAAATATCATATATAAACTCCTACGTTACAAATTTTAATAGTTTAGTCTATAACATTTCAGATTGTTCTGGACCGACGAGGGTTTTATGGGTCGGATGAATGCCAATGGAACAAATGATATTAAATTTGCACTGAATGTCAGTAGAAAATACAACTGTCTCACAGTTTTCAAGGTAAGGGAAGTAATCCATTACATACGATGTTTAGTTGTTTACTCTTAATATAGTGAACGTATACTTCTTAAAATGTTTGATAGATAAAAATAGTTATATATATATATATATGTGTGTGTGTGTGTGTGTGTGTGTGTGTGTGTGTGTGTGTGTGTGTGGGTGGGTGCAATGCGATGCAATACATTTCAATAATATAATATAATATAATATAATATAATTTAATATAATATAATATCATCATTTTAATTAATCTCAAGGCTTTATCCTTTTATATAGTTTTATTTCTTTCCATTTCATATGATCTTTACTGTGCTCTTCATGATAATCTTTGGATACTTCAAGCTACCAGTGATAAATACATCTGCCACGAAGAGCTTTTTTTAATCATTTACGGGTACAGCAGGGTAAAGATAAACAATATATACATCCACGATGTAGGGAAATTTTAAAACATATTTATTTTAATTATAAATAATTTTAGATTTTTTTTTTAAATGAATAAAATGGTATTTGTTATAAGATAGCAGATGACAGGAAACTCATGATATAAAGTTCAGCGTTAGAACAATCACAGGTACCTTAGAATGTCTACCAAATATGGCTTTTTTATGTTTTCAATTCGGATAACAGTTTACGGAAGTCCCAAACTTGTTATACGACGCGAAATGTAAGTACAAACGATTGACTATTCAATTATAACAAATTTGTATGCTGACAGATTTGTAACTGGCCTGATTTAAGGAGTACACTTATTAATAGATTTCATGGTGAGTTGATTTTAATTCGCTAACTTTCAACAAGGTATTTACATGCAGATCATAAAAAAAGAAAAACGCGCATAATGACAAAATATATGTTACGTATATAATGATTGGTTAAACCTCGAACACAATCATCGCATATCAGTTCTGTGCAAGGTATAAATAAACAGTCTATCTGTGGTAGTCATACTTGTAAATCACTGCTTTAAGTTTGGAATACACGCATTTAAAGGCATCTGAAAATATACTAATATGTGGAATGACTGACTGTACAAACGCTGTCCTTGTGTTAAATCTGATGGAGACTAAAATGGTTTTGTCATCGTCGTTATCATCACCAACATTTCTTCTCACCTAGACTTGTAAATAAAGTGCTTATTCGGGATGAAAAGCTGGCTGTTATAGAGCTCGTGGATGGCTTAGATATGTGGCTAGGTTTCTTGGTTAATCTGTATCAGTGTCAAAGTAATGTGTTGTTGATTGAAGATTGTGAGACTGCAGACGAGGTTAGCAAAAATATTGGCAATTAATTAACCAACCCACCTATTAGTGACAGAGATTTTGAAATATATGCATGAGTGACAGTACAAATGTACAGCTCTCTTATCCTAGATCTACCTGGGAATGTTAATATTCTGGTCTTGTTCTAGAAAAATGAACAAAGAAATGGAAACTCTCTTCACAGATGCAGAGTTTGCAGATGAGCTAAACAAAATAAAAAAGAAACTTTTAATAAGACCAGAAGAAGACATTGACTATAGATTACTTACGAGATCTTAAGGTAATGAATTTGTGTTGCTCCAGTGAATACTTGTCACCACGGGAAAAGCCATTGTTGTTGTTTGTTGTTTAGCTGACCACCACCTTGGATGCGACTCGCTGCTTTCTCTTTGTTCTCAGATAGGATGGATACAAAATATTGCTCCCGATCTTACACATGCCGTAAATTAAAATATTTGGGAAACATTACAAATCTTCCGGCCTTCCTTTCTATTACAGAACTACACAATAATCGGCTACAGCGTACCAAACCGACCTGATGAATCGGCATTTACTGTCGTGCAGGACGGGGAAAATGGTGGACTCATTAACTTTCAAATACCGAATATGAAGAAGGTTGACGAAGTAAAGGTGTACGATCAACAATTACTTGTAATAGGTATATACTGATTCCATCAAAGTGTATATCAATGGTATTTATTTACCCACAGGTACATATTGCTATAATATGATATCCATGTATCAAAATATCTTTATATCAAACTTTGTATGTTCCTATATAGTAATCTACACATATTTTACTCAGTATCAAAATAATATGATTGATTTTTTAAATCTTCTTTCAGCGATGTCTCTAGTGCTTTGTCCGCTGGATATTTCTTTTCTCAGCCTATTATTCTATTGTGAAAATTTATCCGCCTGTGTTATTTTCAAACATATCCACATATCACTATCGAACTAATCGTCCCTGACATTGTGATTCCTTCTCTGCATTACTAAATGTATATCTACCTACCTACATATCTATCTACATACCTATCTATCTACCTACCTATCTACCTTCCTTCTTATATATCTACCTACCTATCTATCAACCTATCTACCTACCTATTACCTATCTATCTACCTTTATATCTACCTATCTACATATCTACAATCTACCTATCTACCTACCTATCTATCTACTTATCTATCTACTTATCTATCTTCTTATCTATCTACCTATATATCTACCTACCTATCTGCATATATATCTATCTACCTCTCTGTCTCTCTGTCTCTGTCTCTGTCTCTCTCTCTCTCTCTCTCTCTCTATATATATATATATATATATATATATATATATATATATATGAAGGCCAATGACCTTTAGAAAGATTTCATGAAACTTGAACGATATTATTCGGGTATATTGTTCTGATAATTGCTCATTTAATATTCTTTGTTCTTATGAAATCAGTTTTAAATTCTTCAGTATTTAGTTTTCTTACACTAGTATTTTAACATACTGTCCATTGACGGTTGAAAATGTTTAAATAAAAGCTTTTTTAATTGAAGATAATTCTCGATTGTATTTCTAATTTTAAACAGAATTTGTCGAAGGCTTGTTAAGTTACTAGAACTAAGCTTCACTCAGCTCAATAAAAAATGAAATTAAGGTATGACAAAAATACAAAGACATTAGTTTTGAACCTGGTAATAGAGTCCTGTTTCTTTTGCCTTTTCCCTAAAACCTTCCTAAGTGCTAAGTGCTATGATCCTTACGCAGTTGGAAAAAGTGAAAGTGTTGATTTATTTAATATTCCGGCGAGGCGAAAACAAAAACAACTGTGCCATATAAACATGTAAATTAATATGTTGATAGAAATATTAACGATAATCAATTTAAGTCTCACATTAAGTAATGATCTAAGCGATTTAATGCTATCGGACTGATGTGACCTTGGTGTAATCTGATCGTAATTTAGAAGTTATAAATAATTTGAAACACAAATTTCACGCAGTAATACGAATCGAATAAACTAAAACAGCTATTACTTGAATATGAGCACTTGTTTGTAGATGTTCCTTCACGAACAAATAAATTCTATCATGACTTTGAACTTGACGATTCACCACCACTGAAACAACATCCGTGCATGATGAACCCACTGACACTGCCGTGTTTGAAAAAATAAATTCCATATTTGCTGGAAAAAGTTTACAGAACTGTCAAAACGACCAGTGTTCACCATGTATACTTCTACAGTAATTAGATAATACTTTTCGTGCACAGAGTATAGTAAGGAGAACAGCGTTGCCAAAAGATATCAATTTCCATTGCCAAGAATCGACTAATGCTTTGATAACATTGTAAATGCAAATTATGATGCCAATGCCAAATGCCAATTTGGACCCATAAATAAGGATTCTGGCTCATTCTATGAAGATGTTTTAACTTCTTCTTCGATTGACTCCCGCTCATTAAATGGTATCGGATATCCAATAATTATGATCGGCTATGAGGCGCTCAAGGTTATATCATGTTGTATCAAACCAGTATGGCCTGGGTAGTCCTTAAACGTATCGGGCTATTAAGACAAAATTGGCACTATTTGTAAACGTTGACTCTTGGGTGAGTCTGCGAACAACGTTGATCTCATCTACTCCCTCTTTTTTTTTTGCTACCTCGATGGGGTATTCCAGGAGTTAAATTCAGACTGGTGACTCGATTGGTCTGCAATGACAGCAATACATAGTACGTTCAAGACCTCTTTCTCAACTGTTTGATCTGGTTTTTCCATGTAATGTTTCAGCATATTGGTTTGAAATATCTTCGACCTACGTTCCAGGTCGATCATGTAATTTATTTCACCCTTGATATATTTTACTAGGTATGGCACTTTTCATTCGACTAATAGCTTGATTTAATCAGTAAGTATAAACACCAACCCTCTATCACCCCTATCAAATATCCTACTTTTCGTTCCGCCATTGTAATACTTCGCGTGCTTTTGGAGACTTCACGAGTTCGTCACTTTGCAATCCGACACGTGTTCTCTAATCTTTCTCTCAAGTCTACTAACTATTGGTTACTGGTTTTAACTCCCTCGTTCGCAGCCTCGTCCAGCAATAGTTCGCGCAAAATATGAACAGGATCAAGAATTGTTCTACTGTAGAACATTTCAAATGGTGATAAACCCAAACTTTCGTGAGGAACTTCGCGATACGCAAACAGAACATCTCAGTCGGATATCTTTAAGTCCACATCCGACATAACATTTGTTTGAACGTCCCGTTAAATCTTTCCACTAGTTTAATGTACATAGGATGATAACAGTGTTGTACGTAACTACTTAAGTAACAGTAACCTACTATTTACTGCCATTGGATCTGAAGTGAATTTCACTCCACAATCCGTAAGAACCTAATCTGGCACTCCGACCCTACCAATCTGTGTCAACAATCGCTTCCGCGAACAATTCGGCATTGATAGAAAAGTTAAGACTTGAGGATACATAGTGGCGTAATCTACTAATTTTTCTAGAATAGATCGATTTTTTTTTATCTGTAATTGAAAATATAATTCTCACAGTGTCGACGGGCACCATTTTAAAGGAAGTATATATTAGGGGCATCAAATCCAATGTACCATTGTACCGGTGGTTTTACTTAGCTTTGAGACCGTCTTTTGACAAACATCGCACGATCGACAAAATCGTGCTACATCACTATTGACGTTTGGTAACACCATATCAATAGTTTTTTCCATGACCAAATGACCTCGGTATCCTCGCTTATACGACAAGACAAGTGCCGATCGATTGAATGACGTCACGGCCTATCTGCGCAACCACCACTGGAGCGTATACTGTAACCAGGTTCTTCTTCCAAAAATTCACTGCGTGTTCCGCCTACTGACCATCTCAGTTCATTGGTAACCGCAACTCTCTTGACTAACACTTTTCGCTTAGAAAAATCGGAGATGTTAAATCTCTCTCATCAAGTGAAACATTACTTATCCTGACGATTCGAGCTCTTGGTAGTTTGAAAGTTCCCTTCCTTACTCGTATCAGGCTTAGCAGTGACTTTAATTATCTGGTCTTAGATTGTTTCCCGCCCATATTGTCTTTAGAGACCACATTCTGTGATCCTTCCCGAAAGTTGGCTAATAAATATATCTGTATGTCCTTGTCATATATATTCGTGAAGGACGTTTCCAAGAAGAACAGATATAACTCCTTGCCACAAGTCGTCAAAAGCTGGTCTCCAAGTAAGAAATCGTTAAGACACTCGATCGTCTTGACGATCTTACAGCATTCCACCCTTCACTGAAATAATTGCCCTGTCTATTAACGAACATGGCGAATGTCTCGCCCTTATCTTGCGAAATCCTTGCTCGGTTCATCGCATCATTATTTTAGCGAATCGCCATCTGGTAAAGATGATTATAAGTCTGACGTTTTACCCTTTGGTAACGAACTAAGATGGAGTGTCTAATCATTTCTTTCCCACGACCAATCATCTGATTTCCACTTCTTTCAAACCTATTCAGTAAGCTGTCTAGGCTATCCTTATCATCTTCTAATAGGAATAATTTTAGACCTCTCAGTCTTTACGAGTTATAAACTCTTGTATCCCCTTTATATAGCTATCCCAAAACAGCATATACAAGAGTCTCTAAATCATTACTCCGAAACATACTTATGTCGATTAATCATTGCATTGGTACCATGGGCACTCTGATTAGCTGCTAAATACAAACATCATTTAGTAAATTAAGGGTCACACAGGTCAAAGAAAAACAGTACCTTCACTTCAGCAAAGCAGAACTAATAATTGAAATCTTCTGAAAAAAAGGAAGACATTGTGGGAAATTGTTTCATCAACTTTCCCAGACTGCTTACTGCTTCTAGAGAGGAAACAATAAATAAAGCAATCTCACCCATAAAGTCATGTGGAAAGCATAGAAATAATATAAATGGTTATTATATGGTCATTGAATTATAAATGGTTATTATATGGTCATTGAAGTATAAATGGTTATTATATGGTCATTGAAGTATAAATGGTTATTATATCGTCATTGAATTATAAATGGTTATTTTATGGTATCTGAAGTATAAATGGTTATTTTATGGTATTTGATAAGGCTTTACAAGAACCTATACTATTGTAAATCACTCTCATTGGAAAAAGGACCTTAGCTTGTATATAATTAAGTAGGTGTTCATTTATGCACCTAGCAAACTCATACAGAAACGTTTCATTGCTCCTTAAGCTAATATCCACGTGTTTGTCATATGCTTAATGGATTTTTCGGAAATACATAAATTATGCCATGATGTATTCAAAATCAAGGTGATAATTGGATATTAATCATTAACATTACAAAACTAAGTTGTATATTTACAAACGTCCTTAATGTGCACATATTGACAGTCAAAATGTTAATCATAATGTAAAAGGTGTATGTAACTCAAACTTCAAAGAATATACAATTTCAATCTGCCAGCAGTATCCATATGTTTAGTAACTCATATTACAAGGAAACGGAAATCATGGGTTATGAGTGTTTATATCAAACTTTAAATTCGTGTTATTACGAAGCTACATGTAACGGATATATAATTTATACAGAGCCTTGTGAGAAAGATAATGGTGGATGTGAACATATTTGTTTACCGGGGATCACGACAGTTTGCGGCTGTTATGCTGGTTATATGCTTAATGAAGATGGAAGGACATGTTCCACAGGTGAGTATCTATACTTGAAACAATATTGACCTGAATGGATGCTTGGATTAAATAACAACACAGCACGATGGGATGAAAGATGGAGGTATATAAAATGAAGTATTAAAAATATGCATATACTCTACAAATACAATGTGATTCTTTCACGCTCCAAACGTACGACTCATTCAATTACTTTACACAAATATTCATAAATGGGAAAACAAACGCGATTCATATATTCAACATTGAAGGTGAGATTCATACCGTGCTTTTTGTGTCTCTCGCCGCAAGCGATCAACAACGAGATACATGTTAGTTGTGTTGCTTAGCAAGAAAAACGATTATGCACCCTATGTAACGTTTTACGCATGTACGACGAAAATGATAAAGTCGTTCAAAGGCGAAACCACCAGAATTCAAATTGATTCGTTCACATGTTCGTTTGATATCGTGGAACATGAAATTGTAGGCTAGTTGACCATTGCATAATAATTTTACTCACCCTGTCTTTATCTATTATGTCTATCCGGTCAAACATTTGCAACAAGAAGCGTTTCTCCTGAATGGCAGCAAATTTAAAACGCAATGTTGATAGAATGCGTACTTCGCTTGTAGTGCAGTCTCAGCCTTCAAGCTATACTTATACTTTTTTGTCACGTATCTGTCTAAAAGATAGACATACATATTTTAGATACCATGCTGCAAGACTTTATCCTAGCCATTGATTCGATTGATTACAAAGCGTATCAAATCAGCATGGATGAAAACAGCATGAGAGCACTCAGAATGGTAGAAGGAAATGCACCAAAAGCCATTGATTTTGACACCACCAATCAGCGCATAGTTTGGATTGACCAATTAGGGCACAGAATCAAATACGTCAAGCTCGGCGATGCAAAAGTGAAGGCGGGATATAAGGACGGTAAGAAATATATTTCGCATCAAATTTCTGTTTTGAAAAGTAGCATGCAAATGAAAGTGCTAGGTACATCTCTCTACAAAAAGTAGTTTATTTACGATCGCGTTGACCAGTTTCTGGAGACGGACGGAAGGACTTATGAACGATCGGACAGTGCACTGTGTTAAATGAAGTACAAATCTCATACACTCACACCCATCCCCCTGCCGTGTTTGATATATAGTTTGCAATCAAACATAATTCGAGGCAATACGGTTACAAAGTGGCTCTAAAATCAGTTCTTATGATGCGTCAACTATCGCACTATCTTCAGCACAGGAATGTGTACAAAGACCATATGGCATACTAAAGTCTCGGCAGTGCTAAAGATACCGGTATGTTAACTAACTTTCAGTGGTATTATTAAATACTGCTAAAAATAACAGATTATGTTAAAATTTTAAGCTAGTGCGGAATAGGCTATTGTTAGGTAAGTCATTTAATTTTGTTCAGCCTGTGTAACTGAAGAATATGGAAGAAGAATCGAAGTGTGCACCATCAGTCAGAAAACGTTTAAGATTCTACCATAATTAAATCTAATTTTTATTTTCAAGCGCATTATATGATTATCGTCTTATGAAATATACAAACCATTCCGCAGCGATTAGCATGATAGCTTTAAACTCGTCAAGATTAATATATAAATACATTTAAACTCGTCAAGATTAATATATACATACATTTAAACTCGTCAATATTAATATATACATACATTTAAATGAAATTATATAATTGCGTGTCACATAATCATCTTGACTTTTCTCTTCGACTCATTTCTCTTTTTCAGATATTACCCAATATTCCCATGTAGCTGTTGATGTCAGCACTGGAAATTTCTACGTTACACTAAATAAATCAATTGCAATCATTGATCCAGACTTTGATGTCAAAACATTAATCACTACATCTCAAACTCCAGGAAAACTGAAAGTTTTTCCCCAAATCGGGTATTTGATTCTTCCATACCTTCTAAGGTTTACTTTATCCCAAAATTACAAGAATTTGCTGTTTCATTTATATCGTCAAACGTTTCTACATGAGAAATGAATGAATTGGATCTCCTTTAATTGCCGTTTATTTATTCCATTTGTCATACTAACAATAACAAGAACTTAATCATTTGCATGAAGAAGCGTTTCCTGTCTTCAATTTAAATTCCTTAAGGACGAAAACTAAAAAGCTTTTACCTAAAACCTTAAACAGATCGGATAAATGTTTAACAACTTAACAATAATAAATGCCTTGTGTTTAGATAAGTTTCCAGACAAGGCCAGATGGTGTGTTCCTGCTCTAGATATTTTGCTCACAGCGTCGGTATTAAATAGTCTGTAATGTGATGATATGCCGTTATACATATAAGATCAATATTATTCTGAATGTTATGAACATATTCACACTTATCTGTTCGATTCTACTCATTTGCATTTTCTTAAATCTCTTCAAGACAAATGGTGTGGGTGGAGGGTTCTAAAATCCGCAAGGCCAAAATGGATGGCACGGAACCCAATGATTTTGTGACGCAAGGAATTTCAACACCAAGTGACATAGCGTTCGATTATGAAGGTATTTTAATTTTTATTAGTTTTAGTGACACTAATTACAGTCATAATATATAATCTGATAAGTTTTTTACTATCTTAGTCAAAGGTTGACAGACTGGGATTGACCTTCGTTTTCATGAATAATACATTATAAACGTTCTACTAACTCAGAAGATTCTAATAAATGATGAGGATAATCAGTCGTCTAAAACTTGCTATTAGTCCTCCTCTTTCTTCTCCCCTTTTCAAAACCACTACAACTACGCGTGTTGCTATTTCCTCTTTCGTTACTGAGTGCCAGCACAGCTGTCAGTCGGATTAAAATTAGATCTACACTGTCCTGGGTGAAGCTGAGACAGCGACTGCTTAGAGGGCATGCTCTTTGAGATAGCCAGTAGAAACGAAGCTTACAGAAAGTTGAAAGTAAATCAGATCGAGAGGCGAAAATGAGGCTCATCAATATTACGGTCTCACTGGACAGTTGGGGTTTTTTTTTGGGGGGGGGGGATTTTTATCCGACAATGACCGATTGCAGAAAAATGATAATAATATTACATTAAAGATACAAATAAAAAAAAACCTAATGATTTTTGTTGAAAGGATGCTTGTAAGATTCTGAGTGAGGTATTACAGTTAATTCCTTATGCAACTAGTGACATTTATACTGAACCAACACTCTGCCACCAACCCCTCTTTTTACATTCATTTGTTATAGAAAAGACCTATTTTAAATATTTTCCTGACACGACAACTAAAAGAATCAGTATGTGCCTCATGCATGAATATTTCACTAGTACTGTAACAAATTAGCATACTTTTCATCACCCCTCAACCATCTAGATTTTTTTTATACTTAACTCTGTATCGGCTGCTTATTTGAAGCCCAAGTTACGCGTTTGATCTCCAACGCTAGTCGACAGGCAGTCACCAAAAAGTCAATCCATTTCCAAGCCTAACTCAAAGTAATTCTAGCTTATGTGTGAACTGCCAAATGCTAGGATTGAGATAATTAGGCTCATGCCTTCTACCTTAAATATTAGGGATGTGTCATAATGCGAAACTATCCAGTGACAAGATATAATACTTCATCTGATTGATAAACATAGCGATTATGGTAATTGCAGAGGTCACCAGAACATGAACTGGTAGTTGTCAAGTACTTCACGTAGGTCAGTGGAGATTTGATTTTAATAAGAATGGTAACATTGCAATTAATAGTTCTGCCACTTCTGCAACCGTATCATCCTGACTTGTGGCAACTGCAATATCTTAATTGCCAGAGCCAATAATTCTGTTATTTTTCTTCTAATTACAGACAAAGCATTATACTGGTGTGATAGCACTCTAGACAAGATTGAACGAACAGAATTAATGCTGTCAGGTAGTCGAACCATTGTCTGGGGGACTGGAGAACAACCAAACAATATTTACGTTGCCGGTCAATACTTATATTATACCAGCTCCATCAATACCAGGTACGTTTCCATTGCACTCTAAGCACATACATACATACATACATACATACATACATACATACATACATACATACATACATACATACATACATACATACATACATACATACATACGTGCAAGCGTGCGTGCGTGTGTGTGTGCGTACCTATGTACGTAAGTACGTACGTATGTACGTACATACACACACACACACATACATACATACATACATACATACATACATACATACATACATACATACATACATACATACATACATACATACGACGCGATAAAAGAAGCATGCGATAAAGGTAAACACTTATTAAAAACTCTTTTTATTTTATTGGTATCAGAGACGGGGGAACGAACCCTCTAACAAGTATGAAAATCTGGAAAAGAATCATTCTACCCTCAGTCTTATATGGATGTGACTTATGGACGAATATGACAAAACACCAATATAGAAGAGCTTGAGCTATGTCAGAGATATGCAGCACGACGTATACAAGCTCTCGATAAATATTCGCCCACAGAGGCAACGCGTAGTACCTTAGGACTCTGGTTAATGGAAGCATACATAGATAAGATGAAAATGTGTTTTTTCAACCGGCCGTGTAGGGGCGATTGGACTCTTATCTGGAAAAAGATTTTCATTTTGCGCTTATGTCAGTACTTGACCAACCTACTAACACAGACCGGGTGGGGTTTACAGCAGATATTGACAAAATATTCAAGAAATATGGTATAGGAAGTGTTCTCTTAGACTATGCAGTAAGAGTACAAACCGAAGGTAAACTTGTTTGGAATCGTTATACTATTGATTATTGATAATATTCAAAACCTCGAAGAATCTACCTGGAATACAAATATTGAACTAAGGAGCGATTTAATTCACTTCAGAAACATTCGTTTGGAATTACAACCAAGCAGTATATGGTTTCTTGAGCGTAAATTTCCATCTATGTTATGGCCTCTCTCTGAAGTAGTGAAACGCTATGTCAGGCCTGTTGGAAAAGTTATGATATGCAAACTCTGTGGAAAAGAGACTGACGACAGAGCGAAACATCTTATCTTAGGTTGTGAAATGCTACTTTAAGAACGAAACGTCTTCTTTGAAAGGGTGATTGGCACTTTAGAGGTGAGAGACGGGTTTAATTTATTCAATCAAGAAGACGATATACTATTTTAGACACTTCTTGGAAGCAGAGTTGATTGCTTGTCGTCTATCGACGATGATGTATGGGATAAACTCATTGTGGTGACGGCAAAAAGCATAACCTCATTTTACAATAAAATGCATGCCCTACTCTCACCCAACATGTCATAACATAACAACAATAATAAATAGTAAAGCTAAATAAATAAATTAATTAATTTAAAAAAACAAACATAAACAAAAGGCCATCCTGTTGTTGTCGAATTCCGCAATTTTGTTGTATGACAGATCACGGAGATATAATGCTCTCTGGCTCATATAACATAAGAGTGTCACCTTTTGCTATCTTTTATCATTTGAGAATCGTTTCTTGTTGTTCCACATATCTATGTATAGATGTGTGTATGTGTGTATATATGTGTATGTGTATATATGTGTTTGTGTGTGTATATATGTATGTGTATGTGTGTACATTTATATATATATGTGTGTGTATGTGTATGTATGCATAAGCACATATGTCATGTAGAAAGACCTACATTGATAATTACACTGGTATACGTTTCAAATTTTTAATTTTTTTTATATTTTTTATACACTTTTCTGTTGAATTTCATGATTTTGTATTATCCTGAATTTGATTAAACTGATGTAATCTCTGTTGAAGAGGAAATAAAGTCAGTCATACATACATACATACATACATACATACATACATACATACATACATACATACATACATACATACATAAATACATGAGGGTAAACATTACATGCATGCATACATACATACATACATACATACATACATACATACATACATACATACATACATACATACATACATACATACATACATACATACATACATAAATACATGAGGGTAAACATTAATGGCATTTGCATATTTACCTTGACAGCAATTTCATAACGATACGGTCATGAAAAAAAAGAGCCGAAATCAGCAGTTAATAATATTAAAGAAGATGAAGCAATAACATACTTCAATCTTTATCAAGACTTTTAAATATGTCAAGCTAGTAATGCTTTCAAACTCTGCAACTAAAAGTATTGGTTCTAGGGACCAGCTATGTGAATTTATATACACTTTTTTTTCACTAGTGTACCTCTTTATAATCGCTTCGATATAATGACATCACCATGATCCAGGATTTGGCTTTGTAAATTGCTCCCATTTATAGGAGGCAAATTGTTATAAAAGCTAATATTTAAAATAACTGTGCAAAGGGTGGTGAAGTTAAAATAATTAAGGTTCATGTGTATTATATAGTAGAATATAATTGGATGTTGAGCAACAGATGGTATTTTAAATATTTGCACTTTCATGTATAACTAGTGTCAGACTTTCGAATAAACATACAATTAAAACGTAATCCCTATTTAAAATAGTTTAGTGACCTTGAACTCGGCAATGACCTTGTCATATCGCAAATTAATCATCTGTATCGAATTAGATTTTTGTTTTAAAATCACTTTGAACTTGGCAAAGTCCTTGTCGAACTCTCTCAAGATATGTTTAATTTGGAATAATTAAATACATTCTGAAGCTCGATGTCAAACCATCGTTTCTCTTTGTTCTATGCCACGCTAGTGCGGACCCTAGCGTACAAATGAAACATATCAGTTTCAATTACGCAAAGCGAAACGTGATTGATTGAGGAGACATCATCAACACGCACTTGTTATGTGATCTTCTCTCGCTCTCCTCTAGAAAATGGAATCTCAGCGGCACTATATTATATGATCAGAGTGCATTACTATGTTGAGAATTAGCTTCTGTTTCATATGACATCTTTTTTTACGTGTTAATTTAAAAACTTTCTTTATACGGCAGCATGTATGTTCCCCTTTGCAAACTTTCATCGTAATCCATACAAATTTCTAATAGGTATGCCATTAACATATCTGTGAAGCTTTCAGAAACTTAAAGTTCTATCTGTGTTATGGTAAACAGTTCTCATTATGAATTGTGTTGTAAAGGTTGCAATGATCTCTTTCGACAACGTTACATATAAGCACAGTAAATCTAAATCCGTTTTGGTTGCCTGTACCCTAGTGTTTTTGTTTTATTTAGTTGTTGTTTTTTTTGAGCTTGACATTTTTATTTCAAAAAACGTTAGTATAAGAATGGCTGTGATTGAGCCACGTCGATAATTCATGTACAATACCACTAACCACGTCGATAATTCATGTACAATACCACTAACCACGTCGATAATTCATGTACAATACCACTAGCCACGTCGATAATTCATGTACAATACCACTAACCACGTCGATAATTCATGTACAATACCACTAGCCACGTCGATAATTCATGTACAATACCACTAACCACGTCGATAATTCATGTACAATACCACTAACCACGTCGATAATTCATGTACAATACCACTAACCACGTCGATAATTCATGTACAATACCACTAACCACGTCGATAATTCATGTACAATACCACTAACCACGTCCATTCCATTAATGTGATTTGCATTTCTTTCAGACAGGCTGCCGGAAAGTCGTCTATATAGTATACATGCAATACATTTGAAAACGTTTTTCGTTTGTAAATATATTAATTGTCAATTTTTCCGTAATCTCCAGATGATATATGAATCAATCTGAAGAAACAATGTATTTCTCAATTCATTATTAGCTATTTGTCTCAGACTTGGACTCTGTTCTGTGTAGGATTTGATGAACGACTATACAGTGTATGTATTTTCTCGATTTTAAATCCATCTGCACGGTAAAGCTTTAAATATTTGGAATAAATGGCAGAGCTTTTGTTCTGTCGTTTGTCTAAATGATAGTTTTGTATGATTGCGTTCTATTATCTATCAATTGTTTTGAAACTGAGTAAATGATACGGGAGTTTGTTTAGTTAGATGGTAACCCTTATGCATATATTTGTAGAACGAATAGTTTGAGTAAATTTTCTTGCAATATGTGTATTTCCGTGATGTTTTTAAGAGCTGTATATCGGAGAGACAAGACGGATGGATCGCATTTCACACAAATTTTCAATTCCCCACTTATTGGCGGACTGGCCTCCTTGTTTGTGTACCAGAAGCCACAGAGTGCATGTAAGATTACATACAACCATGCATGCATGCATATATTCCTCTATCAATCATACATACATACATACATACACACACACACACACACACATACATACATACATACATACATACATACATACATACATACATACATACATACATACATACATACATACATACATACATACATACATACATACATGTGCGCATATAAGATAGATAGATAGATAGATAGATAGATAGATAGATAGATAGATAGATAGATAGACAGACATGCATACACACACACATACACACACACATACATACATACATACATACATACATACATACATACATACATACATACATAAAGAGAGATAAAGACATACATACATACATACATACATACATACATACATACATACATACATACATGCTGAATGACTGATTGATTGATTGTTTAATCAATGGAAGAACAAACAAAGCTATTCAGCTTTATTGTCTAGATCAGACGATTAAAACAAGTTTTAGTTTCAATTGCTAAATGCAAAATGTTCTTTAATAAATTGAAATACACATGCTGTTCTTACTTTACATTTTCAGTGAATAAGGAATGTTCCGTTGCAAATGGAAGATGTTGTAAATTTTGTTTGCCATTAAATATCGGGAAAAAGTGCGCATGCGCCGACGGTTCGTTTCTTAATTCTGATGGAAGGACCTGCTCTCTGGGTAAGGGCTGTTGTTGTAAATTAAGTAAAATATTTAAGGAATATTTGAAATTATTTTCTAATGCAAGATTGATGTAACTTAGGCTAATCTAGCAAAACGGCCATTCGTTACTATACTGAACAGAATATAAATGTTTTAATGACCTGTCTGGTTGTTTTATTGCATATATGAAGAAGGGTTTAGGAATTAGTACTTCCATCTTAGAATATATTTCCCCATAAATTTTACAAAAACATATAATAGTATACTCATTAGTTAAAACTTATTCAAGAAAATTGAAACGATATTTTAATCCGTGATTGAAAGCAATCATTGTTTGAGGCTCATCACAGACTTATTGATAACTACATGACACGTTTTACATTATTCAACATTTTATTAGCTTACCTTGAGGAATAATTTTGAAATACTATTTGATAGCTTGGTAAATGTAAGCATATATGAGTATACAAACTCATATAGGTATACATGCATAGATACTCATGATTACACCTGTTGCATGTTTTCCTGTCATATAGATCATACGTTTAATTTGAAACACTATATATGTGTAAGAAAAATGTTTATTACTAATAGTAGTAGTAGTGGTAGTAATAGTAGTAGTAGTAGTAGTGATAGTAGTAGTAATAGTAGTAGTAGTAGTAGTAGTAGTGGTAGTAGTAATAGTAGTGGTGGTAGTAGTAGTGGTAGTAGTAATAATAGTAGTAGTAGTAGTGGTAGTGGTAGTAGTAGTGGTAGTGGTAGTAGTAATAGTAGTAGTAGTAGTAGTAGTGGTAGTAGTAATAGTAGTAGTAGTAGTAATAGTAGTAATAGTAGTAGTAATAGTAGTAATAGTAGTGGTGGTAGTAGTAGTAATAGTAGTGGTAATGGTAGTAGTAGTGGTAGTAGTAGTAGTGGTAGTGGTAGTAGTAGTGGTAGTGGTAGTAGTAGTGGTAGTGGTAGTAGTAATAGTAGTAGTGGTAGTAGTAGTGGTAGTAGTAATAGTAGTAGTAGTAGTGGTAGTAGTAGTAGTAGTGGTAGTGGTAGTAGTAATAGTAGTAGTGGTAGTAGTAGTAGTAGTAGTGGTAGTGGTGGTAGTAGTAGTGGTAGTAGTAGTAATAGTAGTAGTAGTAGTAGTAGTAGTGGTAGTAGTAGTGGTAGTAGTAGTAGTAGTAATAGTAGTAGTAGTAGTGGTAGTAGTAGTGGTAGTAGTAGTAGTGGTAGTAGTAGTGGTAGTAGTAGTGGTAGTGGTAGTAGTAGTATTAGTCTTTACTGGCGATTAAAACGTACATACAAATTGAAAAAAAATTTAATTACGAAATAGGTTAAATTCGTTTGTAAGTAGTCCTTTGCAACTACTTTGCTGCAATGAGAATTGCTTTCTCGAAGCTTTACGTAAAACGGCGTATTTTGGCTATAAATTATTCCTCCATCAAGGAAACAATTACTCTGCCTCTAACAGCCACATCCTGATTCTAACACAATTTCATCATCAACGTTGCCGTCCTGTCCATACTATTTCCCTGCCTTAGACTCTGTGATTTTTCGGGGCCAAACTGAATTTATCCTGTTCTACCATCTGATCTCGAATTTTCTCAATGAAGTAAATTATAAAATGGTCTGAACATTTATTTCTCTCTTGGCTTTAGCCATATCTTGCTGTCTTCTTTTATTTATTTTATTTCATTTCATTTTCTTCATTGATTCATTTATCTATTTATTTTTTTATTTTTCGTTTATTTTTGTTTTCTTACACATTTCGAACTTTTATTTCATTGATACTTACCTACCTTGAGTAGATATCTGATATACTAACTTACTTATAAAACGCCTAAGATTTGTAAATAACATACGTGACATTATCTCAGTTGAATTTAAAGAAATGTATAAAAACTTTCCAAGAAGTCGAATGTTTGGTTTACTTCTTTGTAGTTGAATTTCTGGAATATTTTTTTAAAAAACTGATGTTATGTATGATAAGTTTTATGATTCAATACTGTAAGGTTCATGTAGTTGACAACAGATTAAAACACTAACTTTATCTATTGTCCGTTTAAACTTTGATATGCGATAGTTTCTGTTGAGAAAACATTATTGTGACCTTTTGACCTTGGAAAGTGTAGAACAAATCTTGTTAACGGCTTTGAGTTCAGGTCATGTAGTTCACGCTATGAAAGATAGGTAGTCTATTTGGTTGGCTTTTTGAGGGCGTGGCTTCGCTAACAAGTTAGCATGATTTCTAGATGCTTGTTCGACTTTCATTCTGGTTCTAAAACTGCGTTTTAAGGATGTTTACCTGTTAATTAGTTATACCTTCATTAAACGCCAATGTTAGTGGAGTCATTTAGTTGGCGTTCAGTTATTATCTGAGTATTTTGTTTTTCAATTATTCATTAGAATTACAAGTAGCTCATGGCCTTCAGGATTTACAAATTTACTGTGATTTTACTTAAAGACTTTTTGAATATATCAATGTTAAACGTCACGACTGTTAGTACATAAAATTATTTAAGACTATTGGCAAATCAATTTAGCACGTTGCCGAATTTACTATCACCATGAATCCGAAAACAATAAAACCCCATGGACAGTGTAAAATGAGATGGGTTAGACCTAAACAGTTTCCATCAGGTTTCTGACAGGACGGGCATTTCAGTTATGATGTTCTTTAAACATTATTTACAATCAACGATTTTCAATAGCACATAATGTGGTTGATGCATCCTAGGTTTTGAAGCCGGAAACCACCAAGAGTAGCTTACAAATGAGCTTCGTAAGACAAAAGCTCGTCTTAGAAATGGCGTTAAACCATAAAACAGCAACAACAATCCTTTCCCTGTTATGTTGAATATTAAATAAAAAGATTATTTGATTCCCATTCTTGACAAATCGTTCATCTTGATGTGTGGGAATTTAAGCTTCATAGGTGGTCTTTTTTCCGATGTCTCTCAGTATGCAACACAGTTTAACAATTATAATTATCGAATGATCTAAAGACTATTAAAGCCCTCAAGAATTGTCTGTTAGCTTTCAATTAGAGACTCAGAACTTATTGACCAACGTTGTATATCAGTAACTATCAATGTCACCAAAAATATGTTTGTTTAAATGTCGTTATTTTTAGCGAGTAGTTGAGAAGAGTCAGAGCTTAATTGTTTTAAATAGTTTGACCATAATCCACACCTCCGAGTCTCGGGTATGAACAGGTTGATTGGCAGATAAACCATTATCACAGAATCCAAACATTTTCTAGCCTAGGCTTATCGTGCGCGACAGCTGGCTGTGGAGTTTTCTTAAACTATAACTTCATATAAAAAGATCAGCTTCGTCCTTTTATCATTTTCTAATTTACTGCACAAAGTATTGTGTCTTTGAGGATATAATGCATCTTGCTCAATGTGCACCTGCTTTGAAATTCTTAAACGATGGCTGCAGCAAACTGGAGTATGGTAAGATATGGCATAATTTATATAGCATAGCTTAAATGAAATGTAATGAGGAAAGATTGTGCATTATGGCACACGTTTCCAAGTTAGGCCGGCGGACCCATGGTTGGTTATTGGTATGTTATATGAGCTGAGTGGGGATGAAAACGTATTGCCCTTATCTATTTACATATGCCGATTTTTGGCAGATAAATGAAAAAGATCACCCATAAGGTTGCCAATGAAGCAGATAAACCTATGGTGTAAATGCTGAAAATAGTTACCTAATAATTAGCAAATAATCACAAGTCACCTCAGGCTCCGATCAGTAACGTATCGAGATGCGTTGGTGGAGAGCCTAAACATTCAAGTTTGTAATTGCCACACGTACGTCTAGTACAGAATTCGGATCATTTTAGAGGGTATGGTATCAAACCTCGCCTAGAGTAATCGGAGACAAGAAGAGACGTTCACCAGAGTAAGAGGACCGCAAAGACCTCTGGATATGGAAGCAGTTTTTTCATCAAATGTTTCAGCGACCCTAGGCATGTTCCTAAACAATGTGCGGTATTCAAACAGAAGAAATTAAATTCGCTTAAAAGCTTTGCAAGCACCTTAGTTTTCATAGTTTACTAATTAGTTTTCATACTTTACCAATTATTTTTTTTAGTTTACTAATTAGTTTTCATAGTTTACTAAATATTTTACATATGTACTGATAGCAACATTGTACGCAGTTTTATTATTCCTTTAGATTTATAGTTGGTCAGAAATAATAGCCGATTGTACCCATGAGCGTATCAAATTATAATAGCCGATTGTACCCATGAGCGTATCAAATAATAATAGCCGATTGTACCCATGAGCGTATCAAATAATAATAGCCGATTGTACCCATGAGCGTATCAAATTATAATAGCCGATTGTACCCATGAGTGTATCAAATAATAATAGCCGATTGTACCCATGAGCGTATCAAAGTGTCTTTGCCAGTTTACTAGTTTTTTCTACTTGTGTTTTATGTATCTCTACTATGAGTAACGTGTTTCATATCGTGTTAAAAGACGGCCTATATCTAAATCAAACGAAATACACTTTTATATTTTCTTAGAGATGGAATGCCCACTTTCCATTCCAAATGCTGAGTTGGAAGAAACCTGTCTCCCCTGCTACAATCGCCATTGTTCCTTTATCTGCAACAGCGGCTTCAAGCTAACAGTCAGTGGATCCGTTTTAAATTGTGGTAGTTTTGGCAAATGGAATTATTCCAGTGAAGTCTGTCAAGAAGATATTTTTGGTCGTAAGTCTGTAATCATTAGAGAGATGATTCGTGTCTTGGTAATTTATTACCACTTTGTTATTGTTAATTGGTCCGAATGTCACATTTTCATTTCTCTTCTATTGCTATAGATGATACGTGCGTGTAACATACGTTTCTTCGCAACTTAGCACTATAAACGTCCATGCGATTCAATAATTTTACATTTTTAAAAATACTATTGTTCGTGTAGTCTTTTAAAATGGACTTTTAGTTAGTCAAAGATCAGACGATGATGTATCTACAAAGTAAGTAATGACCTCATGACCTCAATCTCTTTAATATACGCCTTGCTAGAGACTCAGAAAACCACGCTGACTCAGTCATTGAGCATTTACATGCAAATAACTGCTAGATAACATTTACTGTAGCCTTGGCAGAAGTAGACGAGTTAACTGTTTCATAACACAGCAACAAACAAAAAAAAAATAAAAGAAACTACGTGTATCTGGTGACAAACTAGGAATTTTGCACGTGATGAAAATAGTTCGTCTATAATGTTTCATCTTCTTTAACGATATTTAAACAAAGAAACATACGTAATAACAATTTTCAGTTAAATATTCTACTGATGCCAAAATCAAATATAACTCTTTTGGTAGACAGTGACCTTTCTCTTTGATTGCCTTCTTCAATTGTAAATGGCAGTATAAGTGCAAATTAATCATTTTTGTTGCTTAAATAAAGTTTTGACAAATTTATTTAAGTTTATTACAAGCAGCATGTCTTATATTTCTAAGGGTAACCACCTTGTATAAATAAAATTATGTTCTAATTAACATTATGAAGGATCTTTTCTCTCAGAATCATGATGTATATCCTAATAAACTAAATCTCAGAAAATGGAACATACATCCTTGTTTAAATCGTAATTTGATTTAGAGCATAATCGATAATGTTGTTATTCTAATAGAAGCTAACATCACCCCTTCTAAACAGAAATTCCTATCTTCAAACCAACGATTGTTAGAAAAATCACAACTTCATTTACGAACATTTTCAGTCAACCGTCATTAAGAATTAACTACATTTCGGGAGCAGGGGCGATAATATTAAAGAAAATTTACATTTTAAATACAAATACGTAATGTGATGAAATATAGACACTGATAAGTGATGGCGAAAGATTGGTGTATATATATATATATGCGGAAAACAAAGAAGGAACACAAGAGCTTCATCCCCTGCAGGATGATGTTAATATATACCATGCCTGTCCCATACCTTAGACCACTGGTCATTTTTGCACAGAAAAACTTTCCTAATCAGTCATTAAAGAAGAATCTTGCTCATAATGGATGTTTTTTTTCTGTGGGTTTAATACCTTTGTTTAAGCACATGCAACGCCATACACAGCGACTATTTGGGGCAGAATGTGCAGATGGTTAGGGTTATAAAACTACATGCTAAGTTTGATGTAAAGTACCTGACTTTGAGATAGTAAGATGAATCTACGTCGCAGTCCGCGTGTTCATAAATCAAATATATTTTGAACAGCAACATTCAAAGAGTGTTCCTCTACAAGGTTTATTGAATAGGATGTCAAGGTTGATTCATTTATATTAACGTTTATTAAGTTCGCTTACACTTAAGTAATTGAAATGCAAGCGAAAATGTAATGGCTCTAAACCTAACACGCGCACTAAATTCCAACTGATATTATAACATTCACATGGTCTCATTGTTGCACACTCTTTTTACAGCTCGATCTCCCATCATCATAGGAACTGCTGCTGGAGGTAGCAGTTTCATTGTGATTGTTATTATAATTGCTGTCGTGTGTTTCCTGCGCAAAAGGTATGCTTTATACCATGTTATTGCAAGTTTAATAATATATTAATTTATAACATTTTACGGTTTCTTTGTTTCAATCCTGAACACGGCAACAAGCATATGCCAAACATAAACGCTAAGAAAGCTCCATAGTTTTTAATACAGCTTGGCCGTATATCAAAAGATACACGCATAATCCCAAATCTATTTCAGAGTTTGTCAATGTTTTCACTAAACATCACATGTATATTAAAATATGAATGCTTTAAGTTTATTCATTTATTGTTAGAGCTAAGCCAGAACGAAATTTTCCGGAAGATAAGTTACATTTCATAATTTATTGTAGGTCTAAAAGATAAGTTACATTTCATAATTTATTGTAGGTCTAAAAGATAAGTTACATTTCATAATTTATTGTAGGTCTAAAAGATAAGTTACATTTCATAATTTATTGTAGGTCTAAAAGATAAGTTACATTTCATAATTTATTGTAGGTCTAAAAGATAAGTTACATTTCATAATTTATTGTAGGTCTAAAAGATAAGTTACATTTCATAATTTATTGTAGGTCTAAAAGATAAGTTACATTTCATAATTTATTGTAGGTCTAAAAGATAAGTTACATTTCATAATTTATTGTAGGTCTAAAAGATAAGTTACATTTCATAATTTATTGTAGGTCTAAAAGATAAGTTACATTTCATAATTTATTGTAGGTCTAAAAGATAAGTTACATTTCATAATTTATTGTAGGTCTAAAAGATAAGTTACATTTCATAATTTATTGTAGGTCTAAAAGATAAGTTACATTTCATAATTTATTGTAGGTCTAAAAGATAAGTTACATTTCATAATTTATTGTAGGTCTAAAAGATAAGTTACATTTCATAATTTATTGTAGGTCTAAAAGATAAGTTACATTTCATAATTTATTGTAGGTCTAAAAGATAAGTTACATTTCATAATTTATTGTAGGTCTAAAAGATAAGTTACATTTCATAATTTATTGTAGGTCTAAAAGATAAGTTACATTTCATAATTTATTGTAGGTCTAAAAGATAAGTTACATTTCATAATTTATTGTAGGTCTAAAAGATAAGTTACATTTCATAATTTATTGTAGGTCTAAAAGATAAGTTACATTTCATAATTTATTGTAGGTCTAAAAGATAAGTTACATTTCATAATTTATTGTAGGTCTAAAAGATAAGTTACATTTCATAATTTATTGTAGGTCTAAAAGATAAGTTACATTTCATAATTTATTGTAGGTCTAAAAGATAAGTTACATTTCATAATTTATTGTAGGTCTGAAAGATAAGTTACATTTCATAATTTATTGTAGGTCTAAAAGATAAGTTACATTTCATAATTTATTGTAGGTCTAAAAGATAAGTTACATTTCATAATTTATTGTAGGTCTAAAAGATAAGTTACATTTCATAATTTATTGTAGGTCTAAAAGATAAGTTACATTTCATAATTTATTGTAGGTCTAAAAGATAAGTTACATTTCATAATTTATTGTAGGTCTAAAAGATAAGTTACATTTCATAATTTATTGTAGGTCTAAAAGATAAGTTACATTTCATAATTTATTGTAGGTCTAAAAGATAAGTTACATTTCATAATTTATTGTAGGTCTAAAAGATAAGTTACATTTCATAATTTATTGTAGGTCTAAAAGATAAGTTACATTTCATAATTTATTGTAGGTCTAAAAGATAAGTTACATTTCATAATTTATTGTAGGTCTAAAAGATAAGTTACATTTCATAATTTATTGTAGGTCTAAAAGATAAGTTACATTTCATAATTTATTGTAGGTCTAAAAGATAAGTTACATTTCATAATTTATTGTAGGTCTAAAAGATAAGTTACATTTCATAATTTATTGTAGGTCTAAAAGATAAGTTACATTTCATAATTTATTGTAGGTCTAAAAGATAAGTTACATTTCATAATTTATTGTAGGTCTAAAAGATAAGTTACATTTCATAATTTATTGTAGGTCTAAAAGATAAGTTACATTTCATAATTTATTGTAGGTCTAAAAGATAAGTTACATTTCATAATTTATTGTAGGTCTAAAAGATAAGTTACATTTCATAATTTATTGTAGGTCTAAAAGATAAGTTACATTTCATAATTTATTGTAGGTCTAAAAGATAAGTTACATTTCATAATTTATTGTAGGTCTAAAAGATAAGTTACATTTCATAATTTATTGTAGGTCTAAAAGATAAGTTACATTTCATAATTTATTGTAGGTCTAAAAGATAAGTTACATTTCATAATTTATTGTAGGTCTAAAAGATAAGTTACATTTCATAATTTATTGTAGGTCTAAAAGATAAGTTACATTTCATAATTTATTGTAGGTCTAAAAGATAAGTTACATTTCATAATTTATTGTAGGTCTAAAAGATAAGTTACATTTCATAATTTATTGTAGGTCTAAAAGATAAGTTACATTTCATAATTTATTGTAGGTCTAAAAGATAAGTTACATTTCATAATTTATTGTAGGTCTAAAAGATAAGTTACATTTCATAATTTATTGTAGGTCTAAAAGATAAGTTACATTTCATAATTTATTGTAGGTCTAAAAGAGTACCTCGAAAACCTAACATACTAAGACCACCACAAGCGCCACCACGAGTTGATACGTTCAAAGAAAAAGAGTTAGAGGAAGAATACGATTACATTGATGATTCTAAACTGCGCTATGGAGCGGTCAAAGGTCAAACACCACCTTATCTGGAACTCTCGGAATCTCAGCGAGATTACGTAACACTCACAGAGAAGAATCCTTACAAGCAGAAAATCGTCGGTACCAAACGATCTTCCGAGATCGTCCATGATGATTACCTGACAGCATCAATTGATGGATCCTTAAAAAGAGACATTCATGACCTAAGAGTGTCACTACCTGAAGAAGACCAACATGGATACTTGAAAAGCTCCTCTGGTGGTTTTCGAAGAGGTTCCGTAGATTCGGAGGTATCTACACGTTACCAGCGATGGGATATGTTTGAACAACAGGCAAGAGGACACCAAGTTCCGCCACCTGCCTCAGACCAAGACAGATATCATGATGGAAGACGTTTTCATTATGAACAGTCGCAGAGATATTAGATATTTGGAATAATATCCGGAGATCCTAATTGGCACCTCCGCCTTAAAAACATACTATTCTTATTAGCTTGAGAACCAAATTTAATATTGGAAATTCCTGTAATTGTTTAGGCCTTGTTTCTTGACTTACAGCAAGATAACTTAAGAACTTTTTAGAAAAAGAAGCCTGCAAAATTGACTTTGTTTTCCAAGACTGTTGAACTCACATGATGAACAATCACTGTAGCGTGGAGGTGTTATTAACTCCCATTAATTGAATTAGATTTTGAGTTAAAGCTACAATGATCATATTATGGTCATATCTCTTACCTCTTTGAAAACAAAACTCCTCAGTAAGAAAGCAGAGAAAGCTTATAAATTTATGTTTACCAAACTGCTATTAATTGTCCAGCCGCTTGTTTTTAGATGTATATAGTCTTTTGTCTCATATTTTGAATCATTAGAAGTTTTGGAAGACAAGACTTTTTGAATAGTTTAATATACATTATTAATGTCTCTGTTAGAAAACATCCTAAACATTCTTTCCTTTTTTTTTTATTTCAATCTTCTAAGCAAGACCAGTTTACGAAATGCTGTAAATACGTACTTCTAGCACTCTTTTTTTGTAGATAGGAATAGAAACAGGTGTTCTAAATAATTTAGATGCATATTTGCTAACAATTCGTCACCCTATTTTTCCCAAGTATTTGATAGTGACAAACATAATACATGGTATCTGATTTGTTCAAGACTATTTTTATTTGCATTCTTCTATCAGCAGCTTCCTTTGTTAACCAAATATACTTATTTTAAAAAATATTTGATATTTATCTACGTCTCACTGTTTTAGAAATTAAGCAATAACGATACTACAGACCTGCTCATCGGAGTTATTTTATTTTCAGATTGGATTCAAATCCTATCGAGTTAATGACTATTTGATTAAAAGGAGTCAATATGGGTTTTAAAAAGGGGTCTAAATGCGTTTAAAAAAGGGAGTCAATATTCGTTTCAAAAACAGGTTCTAAATGTGTTTAAAAAGGGGGTCTATATTCGTTTCAAAAAGGAGTCTATATGCGTTTCAAAAAGGGGGTCTATATTCGTTTCAAAAAGAGGGTCTAAATGCGTTTCAAAAAGTGGATCTATATGGGTTTCAAACAGGTGGTCTATATGGGATTCAGAATATGATTAAGAGCATTCTGGATAACTGAAGTATTGTTATATATTCTGCTTGACTCTAAACGGACATTTGACAAATTTAAGTATTGATCTCTATTGATCCCGATGGCAACGTGCCGAGGTAAAAAGAAGCTCAGTAGGAAATATAATAAGCATGCATGTATTCTTATGTAGAGTCAAACTTTGTAAAGCCTCTTTTTCTTAGAAAAATAGTGAACTACCACATGGAGTGTTTTCTTCTGTCTAATCACTTGCATAGTGTTATACAGATATTCTTAATAGTACGTTTTATTTACCCCAATATGTATTGTAATATATATATGGAGTGTTTCCGTCTGTCCAGTCACTTGCATAGTATTATATAGATCTTCCTAATAGTAAGTTTTATTTATCCCAATATGGATTGTAATATATTTGGATTATTGATTACATAAATTTGACATACTATTTTATTTGTTTCTACTGCTTGAGGTAAAGTGTGCATATCAAGTTTCATAATTATATATTTTTAAAATATCAGAGAATACAATAAATATAAAATGATACTAATGTTCATCTTTCTACGGATTTCAGAGATATAATTTATAGCAGAAATTAAACAGCATAATTATATTCGTCACTGAGAACATTTCATTTATCTGAATAATGTTGACAGTGTCGAGATAAAAGGTTATTTTGTATACAGTACAAACCTTGTCCTCTCTGTACAGATACAACCAAGGGTACAGTTCTATCAGATTTAGTTCTAAAGATGTAGGAACCTGCTCTCATACTGAATGTAGTACTCGGCTCTTATGTGGACTAATGGTGTTCAGATACTTGATGTGTAATTTGTTTTATAAAATAATAGATTTTCGGGCAAAATTTAATGAGTGATTTAGATAGTCATGATTTACGAAGAAAATTAGCATTAGGACACGGATGCACCCATTTACTACCACGTGGTGGTAAAGCCCATTGATTTACTTTTTAACGTTTATATTTGTACCATGTTTGTGAAGAACCAAAATGGGCTAAAAAAGCATTGTCATCAGAGAACACAATGGAAACCGAACACGACGTTGTGAAGAATATACACTCTGAAGTGTACTGTTTGTGTTAATATTGGTGTTAGTTTCATATGTGTGGTTTCTTTATTATTATTTGTATTAGTAGTGGTAGAAGTAGTAGTAGTAATGGTAGTTTAATAACCTCTAAACGAAATCGATTTGCTCTGTAACAACAGCAAGAAAGAATATATGATTGGAAAATGTATATTCAAAAGTTCTTATACTTGTAATTCGCTCACTTCAAATATAAAGCTCGGTAAATGTTTGAGAAAAGACTGCATGACGGGTATCCAACATGATCGATGTCCGCATAAAAATAATAAATCTGGTCAAAGAAAGATTATAAACATGTTAAGGCTTCTCGTGAGTACTTCGGATCATCTAGTAATAGGAACGACTAAGAGTCCCCATTGAAAACATGTGTATGCTTTATAGCTTTAGTGATTGCTCCGCTTTTGGATAATGTATATCTTTACGTCATATGACTGTACATTGTAATTGGATATACTATACATTTATTAATGTGTTTAGATCTTAGAAGAATGTAATTCTGCGCAATTGAGGACAATAAAATATCCCATAACGGACAAAACATTTTCAGTCTGGTTTATTTCCTTGTTTTCTTCTCTTCACTTCCTTTTGCTAATATTAATACTAACTTCTTAATACATACTAGCTGCTGTCTCCTAGCCTTACGCAAGACTGGGTGTTACTTTATTTTCAAAACCTTTTCTTTTGCTAACTTGCAAACAGCTTATAGGATATAGTGACAGGCTACATATTGCTTAAAACAATTGCTTTTAGCTAACAATTACGGAGCACAAATCTGTACTGAAAAGTGCACAAATATGTACTGTGCTATTCATGCGACACAGATTTGGCGCGTGTGTCAAATAAAGCCATATTGAAAGGAGTACTCCTGTTGTGGTTCCATCATAATGTCAACAAAACTAAACCGAATGGCATAAAAAGCACGAGACAGTAGCACAACGGTATTGCTGAGCTCAAGGCAATTCAATTGTTCGCTTAGAGATCGATGGTTAATATCGTTTACCACCACATTGGAGGCACAGCTGTGTCTTTTCCTAGTACTCCAACAGAGCATCGTATACAAGTTCAGGGATCTAAGCTTCCTCGTCGCACACTCTGTGAATGATATCCACATAATTAGTTTGTGCATGATTTGTTACAAACGGTTACTGATCCTATCATAAGCCATTTACAGTGATTCATCATATATGAATTCTTTATTTAAATACTTATTTCAATTATAATACGAAGGAGTTTGATAGATTATCCAAAATCAAACCCTGGAAAAATGTTAAATTTAATTTCGATAGAGTCTTCGTAGATGCACCAAATAAGGGTCTAATAAGTGATAGAAGCTTGATATTCAAAATCCATGAAGGGTTAACGAATTTAAGCGCGACGAAGCATCTCAATGTTGGTCAAAATTTCGAATCGCTGATATTGTTGATGCTACCCTGAACGACCAAAGGGCAGCAAGAATAATAATGCATCTTGACCATCGAAAATATTTTATCAAATTGAAATTCATTATCCGTTCAGAAACAGGTAATTGGAATATTCGTGATAAATTCGATCCTATCTTGAAAAATAAAAAACTGTCACCGTGAGTCAGGATTCCCATCCAGGAGCGTTGAATGGAATTGACAAACCGTATTACGAGAGAGTTTATCATGTGACCGCGGTTGTTTATGGGATTTATCCGATAAATGAAAAACCGAGTGTTAAGAAATTAAAACCTATGAAACAGTCATCGTTGACTTCGTCAGGGATAAATTGTTTTGCCGAACGAATAATAGAGCATTTTACAAATGCGCTACGTGGAAACAAATGGACAGATCTAAGACGTAAAAGCATAAATGAATGGGCACTAGCAGTCAGGGATAACGGGGCCACAGTTCAAAATGTGGCTGCGTTAGAAAAGATATTAAAATTCACAATAACCGTAGCGACGTTAACAGGAGAAATATTATACGAATCGAAATAAAAATCAAGGGGAGCTCCAATCAAGATCGTTGATCATAACGCACACGCGTTGTCTAACGCAGTAACAATATTTCAACGGGTTAGAACCATAAAATATCTACCCGTGGGGAGGGGAATTTGTTTGATTTTATTCTACGCTTATAAAACGATCCTGTGTCAGTGTGGTTATTTCAGAGTTTTGAAGACGAAGAGTAAATTTGACTTAACGGTGAAATATACCGAACTGAATCTCTTCACGACGCGATGAAAAGACTAGCTCGGAATTTTTCAACCGATAATAACGAGGAATTACTAACAAACTTGTTTTACAATCTCGTCAGTTGCAGCTCATTTCGCAAGAAAGAAAAATCTGTGAAAACTAACACGCGCTGAATTTTTCTCAGATGTTCAAGCCAATTGTGTAGATACGGACACGGTCGATTATGGAAAACCAAATATGATCCCAAAAATGTTTTTTTCGGTTGATATGGTCGCGTGTTATCCAGGGAGTTTCTCGGGTATGGAGAGTGCGCTGAGTATTTTAAACGATTTGGGCATCGATGACACGAGTTGCGATTAATGGGCCTTTACCCGATTTTTGATCTAACCGAATTCGCTCGTGTGGTATCATTCGACATCGCTAAAGGACTTCATCCGTGCTGTTATGTTTGGTTTGGTAGACATATATCTGAAAAACACTGGGTACCAATAGTGTTATTACGGTATATGATCGATTGTAAAATACTGATATCGCTGACTGCCTCCGAGGCAATTATATCATATCACGTGCAGACTAAAATTTGGTTACCACAACCCAATAGTCTTGATAGTATAATGAACGATTGCAAAAACAACGTTCCTGAACTCGACGAAGAAAATATTTTAGCGTCCAAGGAGATCTTTGAAGTCAGAAATAAACATGCAAAGGATCTCGGTAGAAGAATAATTGATAAATTCACCCACGGTGGAGTATATGATCACAAGCGACATTATTCACGATTTATTTTAGATGATGCTGAATACGATTTTATACTCGCGGATACAATATCTAGAGGTAAATATGTCAATCGTAAAGATGCTTTCTTGTTCGATGGAACACAATTCGGTACAATTGTAAGCTACATTGATGGAGAATGTCCCCAGTTCGTACATCTAAGGGCTTCAATGCTGGCTTATGCTTCTATCAATTTGCTATCGATGATAGATTTCCTGAATTCGCGCTTAGAGTCGCCACATATTCATTTTATATAGATATCAAACATAGCGAAGACGTGGCTGAATTTACAAATTCCGATGAGTGTTGGGGATCATGGAGAATAAAAAAGGAAATGTTGCGCGATTATTCGAAATCAGCAGATGTTACGATTGAAGATAATTACATAAAAATAATCAGATATCAGAACTATCGAAAGCCCCTTCATTATCCGATCCAATATGTAGATATAAAACAGTTTACTTAAACGGATGTGGTGGGTCTGGAAAAACAACACGAGTTATCGAATTATATCATGGGAAATCAAACATGATTGTGTTAACACCAACACACAGACTTGGAAGAGAGACGAGAGAGAGAGAGGGGAGTTAAATCCTGCACTTATCACAGTTTATTTCGATGGAAACGTAACGCATGGACTCCTGATCGAATGGGTGAGAAATATATTCCTGAAATCTTTATTGAGATGAGATATGCACAGTGTCGTTAGATATATGAAACATGTTTCTCGGCTGGTTGTTACTGAAAAATACAGCTGTGATAATGGGTGGCGATCACTGTCAACCACCACCATTTGTCGCTTTGTCTCCGCATGATTTGTTGAAAACTTTTGTAGATTATTATACAAAAATTAATACTGATCATAGATCACTTGATCCAGAATGAAGTGAGTTCAAGAAATTAATCAGATTACAATCGCATAAAATCCAGTGTGAAATAGCGCGTTAAACATTAAATGTTTTTGGGAAGCGTGGAGACCAAACAATTTGATAGTGGCAAGTAGAAAGTAAGTCAGAGACACACTTCAAGCGCGGTTGTTTCAAACACATAAAGAAACATTTGCAACACTTCCAGTGCCATTGTGTTATAGGTCTACGGATTCACGAAGCCAGAATATTAAAGTTGATATTCCAGGGCGCCTGACAGAGTCAGGGACTGAAAAACAAACAATTGTGCTAAATGATATTATGTTGGTTGATATCAGTGTTGTCGAAGATACATTGCTAAATCTCCGTGGACGCTAGGATACGCAATGACGATACATTCATCGCTGTGATTGACTATATCCGATACGATTGTTTGGATCGTAGATGAACGCATCGAGTGGTCGAATTTAGTATATCTCGCAGTGTCCAGAGTACAAAGAATAAATCAACTTCGAAGAGTTGTTCTAGATGCTAATAACACCACAATTAGTGATATTGTCAGCGATGATATGTTAAGCAAAAAAAACCTCGCTGGTTATAAACAATAAGCTAAGAAAAATAAACGGGAATTTGATATTGATGTTGAATTTATAATTACGCTGAAACAACAACAGAATAATCACTGCGCGAACTGTAATTGTATAATGCGTTGGCAGTATTCGGATAAAGATCCTCGCCAGTTTACCGCAGACAGAAAAAAATAGCAGACTTTGTCATACCAGAGATAATGTGATGTTGATCTGTCTTGAGTGTAACAGACACAGAGGTGCTAGTTAAGACCACGCGGGTATCACTAGTACTTGTGCACGTATAAATCCACGCTGAGGAGCAGTTGAATCTCATTTATAGATTGCGTGTCTACCCGTGGATCTTACTGTTAGATATTTTATGTGTAGTAACACTCCAAATAGGATCAGTAGATCTTTTTTCACCACCTTCAAGTTCACCCGGCTTGTACAAATATTTCACAGTGACAATGCCGAGTATTGGTTTTTTGCAATAATCATTTCGCAATTCTACTGGTATATACATTTATGATTACGATAACAGGTTTCATATTAATTGTTCGAGTAATTTCATTAATTAGCGCAGCTATCACACCTGGTAATCCCTTGACCCATTCACGAGATCATTTATCTTGGATGAATTCCTTTGTGTATTGATATCTAAATAATATCTCAGCAAGTGTTCGATTAAATCTTTCAACAATTGCCTGATCGTGGTGTATTGCAGTATGTCCTCGTCGTAACATGGTATTATGATGTTTCATCGTTGATAACACTACACCCTGAAATTCCTTGCTAGGATCAACCTGTAATAGATTTGGCTACTGCAGAGGACCTCGTAGATAAATCCTTTCAAATGCAATTGAAACTTCTGATGCCGCCTTCGTCATCAATGGATCAGCTTCCTTGTATCTACTCGCAACATCAACTACGGTTAGCGCATACTTGTATGTCCGTTTATTAACAGTATCATGTGGCAGAAATAATATATCAGCCTGGTGAACTTTATTAGGGGCGCTGAAATCAAAATGTGCGCAGTTAATTTTTTTAGGCGGTGGTAAATAAATCTGCCATATATCCTGTTTGGATAACTAATAAGCCGCGGTGTTATTTTTTACTTTTGCGGCGTTAGCGAGTTTATCGATTGCTGATTTACCCCACCAGTATCCTCTTGGGGAATAATAAATAGATTTCATGATATTAATTAGCAGCACCCAGCATTAATTTAGTTTTCATCGCTGATTTTATCAACCACGAAGCTAATGTTTCTTTGAAGGATTTATCAATGATAGAATTTAACGCATGAATCAATTTCACATCTGCGATATGTCCATGCTGCAGACTGCTACTTTTATAAGTGACAGCATAAGCATGACACTCCTTTTTAATAGCGTTTATCGGATATTCGCCGAGTCTGGGCTGATCTTGGCTATCAAGTCGGATATCGAGTCTGGTTTCAGGGCCACAGTATTTATATCCTGGAAGGTGTTTTCTCCTGGATATTTTGCCCATGGAGTCCCAGGAAGTTTTGTAAATATTTTATTTTCGGTTTGTTTACCCTCTCCCCGTAGAGACTTATTTTTTGTTTGAAGACTTGGTCTGTTCAAACTCTTTCTTTTTGTTTTGTCTGAATTAGTTTCGGTTTATTTTCTGATTTTGTTTGAATTAGTTTCGGTCTGTTCACCCTTCTTCACCCTAATTTATGTAAGGTCACACTTGATAAACTACGGCTCTTACAAAAAAACGAACAAAAATAATCAAAATGTTGGCCAAACCAATGCCTCTAACTTACCGAGAGAATCTCTCTTGGGGTTATTTTTTTTTGTTTGTTGTTACTAACTACTGTTTTAATATTTTTCTTTAAAAAAGTATGCGCGTGATGTTTACACGTTGAAACCCGTAAACAAGACATTATGCATGTGACGGTGTTGAATCTTGGTTCGGCAGACAAGAAATTCAGATGGTGAGGCATGTTTGTTAGAAATGCAGTGTTTAATTGCTGTGTTTTTACCCGGCTTGTACGATCTCGTATTTGCTAGTTGTTTACTGTGTAGTTCCGCTTGGACATCCTCGATCGAATCAGGATTATCTTTTCTTTGTTCTTTTTAGTTAGTTCTCGTTACCGTGCTAATGTAGCAGCAGAGAGGGTGAACCCTACAACGTTTTTAGACAAAATTTTGATTGAATCATTAAAACGAGCCTTCCTACGATCTCATTTTAACCAAAAAAAATGTCTCAGGGGCAAACCCTACAACGTTTTTAGACAAAACATTTATTGAAATCTTAACGAGCTTTCCCTACGAAATCTCATTTTAACTAAAAAAATGAAAACGGAGACTTTTACGATTTTTTAATTAATTTTGGTCGCAACTTGTTGTCATCCACCCTCTCTGCTGCTATGGGTTAACAAAAAATAAGAAATGATTTTAACCGAATATTTGATCAAGTCCGATACGATATCGTGTCCGAGGATCATGCAAATTTATTGTTGCGAATCCGTGCGGAGTCGACTGAGCATGACTAAAGAAATCTCGAAATTGATTGAATTCCATATCAGAACACCATGTCTGCCAAATATTTCTAAGAGTATGAGTATCAACTCCGTTGAATACAGACAATAAATTGCAGTTATCTCTGATCACTTTTGGAACCTGAGTGTAGCGTTGAGTGACATATATCACGTCAGTGTTTTTGTGACGCCCACGGGAAAATATTCTAGCAGGATTCTTTTGTTTATCCAACATTATATCGTCGTATACGACTAAATTGTTAATATCTCCATCAATATCATCAATACTCGGTGCTTCATCGATATCGGTTATAAAATCAATGGCGTTCTCACCCTTAATTTCTGATGCATTCTCGTTAAAATCCTTTAACACTTCATAACATCGTTGATCATCTACGCTAGGGGCAATTAAATACAACTTATCCCACTTCATCCATCTCATTATTAAATTGAGTAACAATTGCGTTTTACCGGATCCAGATGGCCCGATTATAATCATCCGGATAGAGTTTGGTAGCGCTGCATGATGCTTAACTGGTTCTCTTGTTTTAGTCGCTGAAAAATCAATTATATCCATATTTCTATACATAAATTATGGATCTATATTGTATGAAGTGTAAAACGCGTACTGGCACAGATGACTTGACGACGGTTACAACTAAAAATAACAGATCAGCACTTACTGGTAGATGTGCAACATGTGGTATTAAAAAGTTCAGATTTGTTTCTACAAAATCAAAGATTTTACAATCCGGAGATGTTTTTGAAAAAAAACGAGGAGGTGATATCGCAGCCAAATTGGCAAAGCTCCCTGGAACCCCATGGGCAAAGTACCCCGGAGAAAAGCACCTTCCAGGATATAGCTACTGTGGACCGGGAACCAGACTTGATATCAGACTCAATGATCAAAATCAGTCCCGACCCGGTGAAGAACCAATAAACGCCATTAATAAGGCCTGTCACCTTCATGATGTTGCTTATAAAAGCAGCAATTTGCAACACAGGCATCTCGCGGATGTGAAATTAATTCATGCGTTAAATGCTATTCCTGATAAATCCTTCAAAGAAAAATTGGCTTCATTTTTAATAAAATCGGCTATGAAAAGTAAATTGATGTTAGGTGCCGGTAATTAATAATATGGAATCAATTTATTATTCCCCAAGAGGATACTGGAGGGGTTAATCAGCAGTCCATAAACTCGCTAGTGCTGCAAAAGTGAAAAATACCACTGCGGCTAATTGGTTATCCAAACAGGCACTATGGCAAATTTATCTACCACCGCCTAAACAAATTCAATTCTCGCATTTTGATGTGACCGCTCCTAATGAAGTTCATCAGGCTGATATATTATTTCTGCCACATGATCGTGGTTACAAATACGCTTTAACCGTAGTTGATATTGCAAGTCGATACAAAGAAGCAGAACCGTTAAAAACAAAATCAGCCACTGAAGTCGCTTCTGCATTTGAAAGGATTTATCGACGAGGTCCTCTGCACTGGCCAAATCTATTGCAGGTTGATCCTGGCAAGGAATTTCAGGGTGCAGTGTTATCTACAATGAAACATCATAATGTCACCATACGACGAGGGCATACTGCGCTACATCGCGATCAGGCCATTGTAGAACGATTTAATCGGACGATTGCTGAGCGGTTATTTGGATATCAATACGCAAAAGAATTCGTTCAAGAAAAAAGATCCCGTGAATGGGTTAAAAGATTACCATCTGTGATTACCGCACTGAATAACGAGATTACTAGAACAATCAACATGAAACCTATCAACGCGATTAAAAAGAAGTCTATACCCGTACAACCACCAAAAGATTTCAAAGAACCAATTCTTGGTAGTAATGTCACTGTTAGGTATTTATATGAACCAGGAGAGCTTGAAGGGGGTAGAAAAAGGGCTACTGATCCTATTTGGAGTGTTACTGCACACAAGATATCTACTATAACACGATCAACTGGTAGACCTCCAGTCTATAAACTGGATTCAACTGCCCCTCAGCGGGGTTTTACTCGACAACAACTACAGGTAATTCCCGAGGATACTCAATTGCCACCGCATGGTCTTAACTAGCACCGTTGCGTCTATTGCACTCAAGACAAATCAACATCACATTGTTTCTGACATGACCGAGATTGTTATTTTTTCTGTCTACGGTGAATTGGCGAGGATCCTTATCCGAATACTGTCAATGCATTATACAATTGCAACTCGCGCAGTGATTATTCTGTTGTTGTTTCAGCGTAATTATTAATTTAGCATCAATATCAAATTCTCGTTGTTTTTTTTTGTCCTGTTGTTTGTAACCGGAGAGTTTTTTATTAATGATGCTAACATCAATATCACTTATTGTTGTGTCATTATCATCGAAAACAACTCTTCGAAGTTGGTTTATTTTTCGTACTCTGGATACTGCGAGATAGACTAAATTCGACCATTCGATGTGATTATCCACCATCCAAACAATTGTATCCGATATAGTCAATCCCTGTGAAGAGTGTATTGTTGCTGCGTATCCTAGCGTCCACGGGGATTTATTAGCACGCAATGCATTTTCGACGACGCTGATATCAACCAGCACAATATCATTTAATACCAGAATTTGTTTTTCACTCTGTCCTGGAATATCAACTTCAATGTTCTGTTTTCGTGTATCCGATGGCCTATAACAAAGGGGTACTGGAAGCGTTGCAAATTTTTCTTTATGCAATTCAAATAGCTTCATCTGAAGTGTGTCCATGACTATTTTTCTACTTGCAATTATCAAATCATTTGGTCTCCATGTTTCCCAGAAATCAGTCATTGGAGTTTCTGAAATCACTTCACGCGCTATTTCGCATTGGATTCTATCCGGTTGTAATCTAATTAGTTTCTTAAATTCTCGTAATCGTTCATCAAGTGATCTATAATCAGTGGTGATTTCTTCATAGTAGTCTACAAAACCCTTTAGCCATTCATGTGGGGATGCACCGATAAATGGTGGTGGTTGGCCGTGATCACCACACATGACGACTTTTGTGTTTTTGTTTAACAACCACTCAAGAAATGTTTGTAATACATCTAATGACACTGTGCATATTTCATCCCAAATTATGATTTCAGGAATGAATTTATCACCCATACGCTCAGGAGTCTATTTGTCACCCTTCAATCGAAAGAAACTGTGGTAAGTGCAAGCATTTACCCCTCGCTGTATCATCTCTCTGGCGAGTCTGTGAGTCGGTGTTAGCACAATCATGGTTGACCGACGAAATAATTCAATTGCACGAGTTGTCTTTCCTGACCCACCACAACCGTTTAAATAAACTGTCTTGTATCTACATACTGGATCAGATACCGGTGGTGCATTACAAAATTCTGATTGAATTTCAATACGGTTACAACAAAGATATTTATCATCCATGGCAACGTCTGCGAATTCACAATACTCATGTAGCATCTCCTTTTTAAATCGCCAACGCCGCCAATTTTCTTCGGGATCTGTGAATGCCGCTACAGCTGATTTGTACTTATTGTGTATATACATCGAATCAGTGGCCACTCTAACCGCGGTATTAGGAAATCTATTTATCATCGAAAATAGATTAATAGAAGCATAGGCTAGCATTGAACTTCTCAAATGTGTGTACTGGGAATTATATCCATCACAGTAGGTAACAACCGTACCTAATTTCTCACCATTGGATAGAAAAGCATCCTTACGGGATACAAGTTTTCCCTGTTTCATTAAATCCGCTACAATAAAATCGTATTCAGCGACGTCTATGATCAACCGCGAAGAATATTTTGCATTGTCGTATCGTCCACCCTGGGTAAATTTACCGATTATTCTTCGTCCAAGATCCTTTGCTTGTTCTTTTTTACTTTCAAATAACTTCTTAGACCAATTTATGATTTCTTCTTCACTGAAATCTGGACACTGTTTTCGTAGTTCGCTGATTATACGATCTAGATCGGGTTGTGGCAGCCAAACTTCTTTCTGAGCTCGATAGCATATAATAGCCTCGGAAACAATCAACGATATTAGCATACCACAATCAATCATATATCGTAGTAACACTATCGGCATCCAGGCCTTTTCAGATAGGTGTCTACCGAGCCAAACATAACTACACGGATGTAATCCTGACGCTAATTCAAATGATATCACACGAGCGAATCCGGTTAAATCAAAATCAGGCAATGGTCCATTAATCGCAACACGAGTCATTTCATGCGTGGGGTGTCCAAATCGTTTGAAGTACTCAGCACATTCCCCATATCCGAGAAAACTTCCGGGATAACACGCGGCTATATCAATTGAAATCATACCATCACGTGAGTATTTCGTATTCCACAGTCCTCCATGACCAAATTTGACGCAACTCAATTTAACATCCTCGAGAAAATCACTTCGTGTTGGACGCCATGAGTTTTTTTCTCTTGCGAAGTGAGCTACCACTGATGGAATAGTAAAACTATCCGTGAGTAGTTTTTCATGGGAATTCTCCGGTGAAAAATCACTAGCGATTTTTCTCATTCTGTTATCTAACTCTTCAACGCGATATAATTCACCATTTGGTTTTACAAATTGATCGAATCCTATTTCGGGATCTTCATCACTTCTAAGTAACCACACTGACACAGGATCATCTTTACACAACGCATGAATAGCATCGAATAATCTCTCTTCATAGAAAACATCCCCGACGAACTCCTTAGGGATATATTTCACGGTTCGTTCTCGTGGAAATATTGTTACCGCAGGTGTCTACGCGTGTTTGTTATGATCAATAATCTGTATTGGCGCTTCATTTTTGTTATATTTCGGTTCGTATAAAACCTCTCCGGTTATCGTCATAACGGTTATTGGAAATCTTAATGATGTTTCTAATTTAGCTATATCAGAAATCTTTGCACCATGCTGTTTCACTGTCAGTTCCCACTCGGTTATTTTCCTACGTCGCAGATCAGTTAGTTTATTCCCCCGGGACGCATTTGTGAAGTGTTCTAGTACCCGTGCTGCTACACAATTAAGCCCTGACGAATATTTCATAGGAGCTAGTTTTGCGATATCGGGTTTATCATTTAACGGATATATCCCATAAACCATTGCTGTTACGGGATAAGATCTTTTGTAGTATGGCTTATCGATTCCGGTTAGAATTCCTGGTTTGGAATCTCTACTCACAATGACAGCTTTTTTATTCTTGAGGATTGGTTCAAATTTATCCCTAATAATCCATTTACCATCGACTTCGATAATGAATTTAATTCGGAAAAAATGCCGTTTTTCCCCAACACGTGAAATTATCACTGCTGCTTTTTCATCATTCATGGTAGCGTCAACAACACCATCAATTCGAAATGTTGACCAACAATAAGAGGCTCCATCACGCTTGAATTCATTAAAACAGTCTCAGATTTTACTAATCATGGCTTTATCAAGAATTGTATTCTTTGGTGTATTAGAAACTATATCGAGATTGAATTGAGCATCTTTCCAGGGTAATCTCTTGGACGTTTTTTTGGTTTATCGAGATTAAATTTACGACTAATTTTTAATAATCTCTTAAACTCTTTCATGTTTCCGTCTCTTGGACGTTTGAGATTAAATTTAGGATTAATTTTGTTACGTTTTTTTGGTTTATCGAGATTAAATTTAGGACTAATTTTTAATAATCTCTTAAACTCTTTCATGTTTCCGTCTCTTGGACGTTTGTTACGTTTTTTGGGTTTATCGAGATTAAATTTAGGACTAATTTTTAATAATCTCTTAAACTCTTTCATGTTTCCGTCTCTTGGACGTTTTTTGGGTCTATCGATATTAAATTTAGGACTAATTTTCAATAATCTCTTAAACTCCTTATCAGCATTGAATCCAGCATTTTTCGAAGGCGTTCTCCTTAATTCCCTCATGCTATAATTAAAACAAGCATTTAAATGAAGAATTTATATATAATGAATCACTGCAAGTGGCTTATGATTGGATCAGTAACCCCGTGTAACAAATCATGCAGAAATGAGTTTTGTGGGTATCATATGCAAAGCTTTCGACGTGGAAGCCTTGGCCCGTTACCCTGCATACGATGTGGGGTTGGAGTCAGGGGAAAGTCTCAGTTGTGTTTGAATTGCGGTGGTAAGCGATACAGGGAGTTGAAGCGTTATTATGATAAAAGAATAAAAAATGGACAATCAATCAGAAATTATGACCCTGAAAAAGTCCCTGACACTGACAACGTCCCTGACAAAATCATAAGAACTCCTCAGGACTTCATCGGAAGATTCATCATTAAACCAAACAATGAATTAGACAAACAATAGTATTTAGTATACGAATGAACCAAGAATTCAGACACCATCCCTTGATTACAAATTATGAAGCATCCAGTGATGGTGTTGTAAGGCACTGTAGACTGAAGAAACCAGTTGGTGCTGACAATGGTATGGGGTATTTGGTGTTCACTGTTAAGGGAAAGAAAACTTATCGCAATCATCGTTTCGTGTATGAATGCTTTTATGGATTGATCGAGCATGATTTTGTTATTGATCATATCGATTCTAATCCAAAGAACAATTCTTTATCGAATCTGCAGGCTATCACACAAAGTGAGAATACCAAACGAGGAGAGACTAGAAAATGCTCAAAAAAAGCGAGACCAGTAAAATCTTTGAATACAACAACTAACGAAGAAAAAATATTTCAATCAATATATGAAGCCGGCAAGTATTTCGATATTTGTAGAGCCTTAGTACGATTCGTTGCAGAGGGGATTTATCGATCGGCTATTTCAAAAAGGACGGGACAAAAAGTTCAATTTAGTTATGTCTAATGCGTCATATTTTTCATTTAGAAATATATCATTATTATAGAATAATGAATTCTGAAAACATGAATAGCATTTTATCCGAGATTTCAAAATTGAAAAGTTGGGATATTGAACTATCAGATGGGTTAAATCCTGATCAAATCATGTCTGATTTTCAGGATATTGAATACGGAGTTAACAACAATAAATATATGCTACCAAAGAAGTATGCGCTCATCAAGAGAATTCAGAATTCTATTCGGGACTCTCTCGCATTTTCCAGTGACGTAAGTGTGTTCGCTCCGTTGTATACCATCGTAGAACGAATACGAAAGGAATTGGGGTACGAATACGAATTGAAAAAGGAGGTTAATTCTAAAGTTAGAAACCTACGAGCGTTAATTCAAGAAAATGAACAATTTTGATTGACCATTTATCATTATTTGATTGTGACCGTCCCTCATAGAGATTTTAATTTTTTTAGCATTTTTTGATTGACAATGTCAAAAACAGTGAATAAAAAATTGATGGCTGGTTCGGATTGATCAAAAATAGAATGAGGGAACTAACATTATTATTTATTTATATACAATTTTGATAGTTCCCTCATCGATGAACGAAGCTCTTATAGGATGAAATAACGCTTCTATGATCGTGTTAAAAATTAACTGACATGTCTGACATGTAACAAAAAGTGTTTTCGTCTGTTAGGTCAGATTGAAAAAGTGTTTTGCAATTGAAAAATTGTTTCTGATTTCAAATAATGGTCAATAAAGCATTAACAACCCGATTGGCTCGTGAACGACTGGATAAAATCAGGAGATTTGTACCAATTCGTGACTCTGTACGGAATAAACTACAACAACGACAGAGTCTTCAGACTGATTTTGCTGCGGGATCTGAAGAATTGTTTAAACCAGTAACCACAGCAACGAAGGAGATAGAGCGTGCTATACTGGGAGATGATCCTGACGGTAAAAGAAAAGAAGAGGGTCTTATTCTTGTGTTAGAAAAAATAGCAAAAAGAACTAAACAAACAAAAAAATTCTTGCTATCACTTCCTCAGGATATATCAACCGCTTCGAAACGAAAATTTAAAGGATTTCAGGAAGAACTAGTTAGTGGACTACCTAAATCAATTATATTTACCGAGAGCGCTAAACAACAAATTCTCAACGAGGATATAGACAATTTAGGTGAATTCGCTGCTAACAGCTATGATTCACAAGAGAAGTTTTTCACGGACAATTATTCGGATTATAGAATGTCACATAATGAATGGGCTGATATAGTGTATGAAATAAATACTGGGAGTTTAGATAGAAGGATGAAGGAATACAGAGACTTCAAGAGAAAATTTCAACTCCAAATAAGACAGCCATACGATGAGAAGAAATTTCTGGGGAGTGGTCTAGTTGGAAACGCTAGCGTTTCATGTCCTGGTAGTGTTCTCAGTGATATATCACGGTTAGAGGTTCTCATCGGAGGGAAACGAGCTGGAAATAACTCACCGGAAATAATTAATGAAGCAGCTGATATCTGTAGACGATTATTTCAGGGTGGTATCATGGATATCAGCACATATCGAGATTTCATTGGCGAGTTAGTGGAAAGTGGGTATCATAGTGACTGAATTGAAAAGTCAATTGATTAGATAAATAACAATTGAAAAATTGTTTCTGATTTCAAATAATGATCATACACTACAATCATGATAAACCAACCCCCGTCTACGTAGTTAATTCACGGTTTCCGGTTTATAGAGCATACTACGGAGATGGTTTAGGTAATACCATTTTAGGGTTATTTGCGAGAATGGCTCCAAAAGTGATGCCGTTGGCTAAACAATTAGGAATGAAAGCAATTGAAGTTATTCGTGATAAGGGTATTGGTGCTGTTGGAGATCTTGCTGGAAAAGCGTTTTCAACTGCGAAGAATAAATTAACATCATTAGTGAAATCACGGATGAAATCCAAAGGATTTTCAAAACCGTTACCGTCTACAGCGGAAATGCCTGCAAGTGTTAGTAGAATTTTAAATAACGCAGTAGATGAAAAATTAGCGTCGATGGTTTTAACCCCCGACCAAAGCAATATTGCAAATATGATAGCAGGAAGTGGCTTTAAAAAACTACGACGATGAAAATGGAAAATCGCGATTTAGACTCTGATAAATAGAATAAAATGTTCAAACAGTCACGTGATCCAGCATTTGATATAGACGCCCCAGTTGGCAAGGATGATTCTGTTCGCGATTATCAATATTACGCCTATCATGCCATAGACTCAAATAGTCGAGCAAGAATTGATCTTCAAGTCCATGATACCAGTAAATACTTTTTACCCTGTGAAGCGTTTATCGAAATCGAAGGAGAACTTGTAACAGCTGATGATACTCCTGCTGTACCAGCACCGTATCCAGCTGGTACTCAAGTCGGGTTTGTCAATAATGGTATCATGGCGCTATTTGAGAGTGCTAGATATCTCATTGATGGGAAAGAAATCGAGTCGATAGATCGCGATGTTGATGTGGCTAAAACAATAATAGGGTTAGCGAGATATTCCCATGATTATACAAGATCAGCAGGACCCTCTATGATGTTTGCAAAAGATGTTACAAATACCGCTGGTGGAAATCAATTTGTTGTAAGACGACCAAAAAAACGTGATAATAGTGATGCTGATGTCGAGAATATGATTATAAACAATGATGTTAATTTCAATCTAGGAGCTGCAACACGTATTTCAATGTTGCAAGGAGCGCGCAAATCATTTTCATGCGCGATTCCACTGCATCATATATTTGGATTCTGTAGAAACGTCCGAAAAGTTATTTATGGAGCGAAGCATACAGTATCGCTTGTACGAAAGAGTGATGATAACGGTGCAATTTGGAGGATTCCAGCAGACAATGCAAATCCAAATGCTGATGCCGGTAAAGTCAATTTAACAAAAATATCATTGTGGATGCCAGTGTTGACTCCAGCAATCACCGCAGAAGAACGATTACTATCATTTATGGACCAAGGAGGAAAGTCGTTGTTGAGTTGGCTAACCGTGAGTACAGATGTGAAGCAATCAAATATCAACGGGTTATTCACTTGGAACCTAGCATCAAAACAAGGCGTTTCTGCGCCACGTCATATATTTGTAGCGCTACAGGATAACACACGAGTTGGCGATCAACGTTTCAGTCATATGATATTTGATCAATTAGGTGTGAAAGACGTCTCACTGAGAATAAACGGCCAACAGGAACCATCCGAGGATATACAACTTAATTACACAGAAAATCATATTGCACGAGTTTATCAACGTCTGTTGTCATTTATGGCACGTGATCAAAATGTGGATACTGGTTTGCAAATATCACAATTGGATTTTAAAAATCTGTATCCGATCTATTACTTCTCACTGGAACATCTCGATTTGATGAGACAATCTGTTGTTGATATACATTTTAGAGCTAATGTGACTCGTGGTGCTATTGCTGATTATAGAGCGGTTGCTGTCATTCTCAGTGATAAATCAATGCTACTTGAAGGTGTTGGTGGAAGAATGAGAGTGGTAGATGCACCAGTGGAAAACATGTAATTGAAATTGTAAACGATTTAGAATCAATCAATTATGTATAACATGTCATATAGTGCTATTAGTGTTGCGTTAACTCCCGGTCAATTAAAAAAATTGCAATCGGAATCAGCTAAAAAATGTGGAACCACAATAACGTTGAAACCCAACCAAATGACTGGTGGTTCAAATAAACTATCGCTGACAACTCGTCAGGTGAAACATTTCAATGATGCACTAGTAGCAAAAAAGGGTGTTCAGATTACTCTCTCTGCGGCTGCTATCAAAAATATGATTAAAACAGGCGGTATATTTCCGTTGTTAGCTGCGATTCCAGCATTAATTGCAGCAGCAGCCCCAGCGGTGGCTAAAGCGGCAGCGTTAGGAGCCGTTGGTACTGCAGCAGGAATGGCACTAAAGAAAGCAACTGGGAAAGGATATAAAAAAAAGGGAAAGGGTCTAAGACTACCAGGAACCCCGTATTCGTGGTACAGCGGAAAGGGTCTAAGACTACCAGGAACCCCGTATTCGTGGTACAGCGGAAAGGGTCTAAGACTACCAGGAACGATTTATTAATTCAGAAATCTTCGATGGTTCCCATGTCCAATTTTGATTTAATGGATGCTGCTAAAAAACTAGCGATTAAAAACTTCAGAGGTGTCTTTATGAAAGATCAATTACCACATCAACCAAACAGCGTTGAAACCGGAATCATTAATTTAGATAACAGCACCGGACCTGGAACTCACTGGGTTGCATACGCTATTGATCCACGTGGGATTGTTTATTTCGATTCATATGGATTAGCCCCACCAAAAGAGTTTATGCGTTATATAAAAACCCTTCCAATGAAGACTTGGTATTCTACGCTACCAACACAACAAATGAATGACCCACCAATATGTGGCAGCGAAGTATTAAATGTCCTTAACGCTATTTCTAACTCCTTGAGTAACCCAAGCGGAAAACCACCACATGTTGTCGTGAATGAATACACTAGTAATCGCTGGAGAAAATCGAAGATTTTTCAACGAAGTCGTCAAAAACGATTTTAGAGAGAGAAAGAGTTTTACAATAACATGATTGATATTTGGGGGAGATCTTTGAAACCCAAACCCGATGGCACTGCACCACCTGATTCTGTCAAGGATATAAAAAAAATAATTGAAGATCAAATCGCTGAGACGTTGAACTTAACAAATGTTGATCCTAATGAAATAGTTGTATTTCAAGACAAACAGGGTAAATTGAAATCCAGTGATGTGTCATTGAATGACATTTTGATACGGCAGCGCGACGCCGCTGAAAACTCTATTGCGCTGTATTCCAACGACGGACGACTTAAAGCCAGTAATATATCCGCGGATGACATTTTAAAACGGCAGCAAGACGCCACTGAAAACTCTATTGCGTTGTATTCCAGCGACGGACGACTTAAAGCCAGTAATATATCCGCGGATGACATTTTAAAACGGCAGCAAGACGCCACTGAAAACTCTATTGCGTTGTATTCCAACGACGGACGACTTAAAGCCAGTAATATATCCGCGGATGACATTTTAAAACGGCAGCAAGACGCCACTGAAAACTCTATTGCGTTGTATTCCAACGACGGACGACTTAAAGCCAGTAATATATCCGCGGATGACATTTTAAAACGGCAGCAAGACGCCACTGAAAACTCTATTGCGCTGTATTCCAGCGACGGACGACTTAAACCAGGTGCACTTGTGTCTACGATCACCGACAAGATTGCCGCCCACGACCATGAGTTGGATAATTCTCTGTTAGAACTAGCAACACTTCAATCTAAAATTGAAGAACACGGAAAACAGTTTTCAGTTTTTCGCAAAAATGTCCTACATAAATTCTTTGGAACCCCGCTTCTGGTTGGCATGACTCTCGCTGAAATTAAAAACTATCTATCGCTATTCTTTTTTAACAAGGACGCGGGAAGGATGATGAATGAAAATGAAATCAAGGCAAATTATCTCGAGATTTACAATGATATTTCTAAAATAATAGAAAATGTTGAGCGGGTACAAAAACCCACTAACGACGTCAGTAGTAATAGGGGGCACTATAGGGTCTATGGAAAACCCAGTCAAAAACAGCTTGGGGCACTATAGGGTCAAGATTTATAGGGTCAAGGGAAAATCCAGTCAAAAACAGCTTGGGGCACTATAGGGTCAAAACAGCTTGGGGCACTATAGGGTCAAGGGAAATGGAACAGGGTGGGCCTATATAGCGTCAAGGGAAATGGAACAGGGTGGGCCTATATAGCGTCAAGGGAAATGGAACAGGGTGGGTCTATATAGGGACAAGGGAAAAAAGGGCGGCAAAGAAAGCTACTATCTTTTCGAGACCTATGAGTGGCCCTGAAAAGGGCCTTTGGATACTTCTTTTTCTTTTATTTTCTGTCGTTGTTCCACCACCTTTTAAGTTTACCAATGATTCCCGTTTTCTTCTTCTTCTTTTCGTCCTCGGGAATCCAGTCAGGATGTCCCATAGCTCGAAACTTTTCCTGAACTCTCATCCATCTTAGATTGAGTAGATCAAAGTCCTCTTTCTTCTTTTTGTTCTTTTTTTCCTTTCTCTCCTTAGACCAGTTTTCTTTAATCTGGATCACCTGTTCTTCCATCACCATTCTCATCATTGCTTCTGCTTTCTTTAGCCTGTCTAGACCCCACTGCACATATTCCCACTCTATGAGATGTAATGTTTCTTCTAGAAAGCACCTGACTTTGATGACATGATCAATTGCCTGCTTCAAATCCCCTATTCTTATATATTTTCTTTTAATACGTCTTCTTAATTTCTGGTCTTCCTCCTCTATCATACCTTCTAATAGATCTCTTGCTAATTTCAGTTGGCTTACAAAGCCATGGTTACTTTGAAATTCTTCCTCAAGTCTTTCCACTTCATATTCTGCATCAAGGATCCCAAACCAGCTGTCTCGGAGTTGGATAAACAATTCAAAATTCATCTTGATGTGTTCAAAATTGAATGGCTCCAAGGACTGACGATTGCGTATATATATCTTAAGCACGGACGTGAAAGTAAACACCCCCTACATTCACTTTTCATATTATATACTATCCACAAACCATATCATTTACTATCCCAAATCACACTATATACTATCCACACACACACACGGGGAAGCAGCCAAAACACACCCTATCATTTACTATCCCAAATCACACTATATACTATCCACACACACGGGGAAGCAGCCAAAACAAACCCTATTATTTACTATCCAAAATCACACCCTATACTAACCACACACACACACGGGGAAGTAGCCAAAACAAACCACATCATCTACTATCCAAAATCACACCCTATACTAACCACACACACGGGGAAGTAGCCAAAACAAACCCTATTATATACTATCCAAAATCACACCATATACCATCTAAATAGAGTCAGTGTTTATAGTCACACTACTCCTCTCTCACACCCAGTGGCAATTGACATAGTATTTCTTTTCTAATTAATTTGGGTAGCCCTGAGAAGGGCTGTTTTTAAAACTTCAAAATACACCTGGTTAATGCTGGCATCTCCCAGGTCTAGCCCCACACACACATCTTCTACTCCAATCATTCTCCCAATTCACTCTTGTGATTGGGAGCGCAGAGGGAGAATGAGTGGCTTCACTATCCCAGTCTTCACTTTGTGGGATAGTGAAAGTCTCTTCATTTCTTCCTCTATTCCGCAACCGTGGATGAGATTGTGGTTGTTGCGGTTGAGGCTGTGGTTGTTGCGGTTGAGACTGCGGTTGATGTGGTGGGGACTGTCCCTGTAGTGGACGAACTGGTTCCGGTGGTGAAGGTGTCCTCACCACGGGCTTGACTTTACTAGTCTGTCTCATCATGCGGTGAGGCAAGATGGGACTTTTCTTCTCCTCCTCTTCTTTCTTTTTTCTTTCCTCCTCTTCTTTTTCAATCCTAGTCTGTTCTACTATGGCCTCCATAGCCAGTTCGTCCAGGAGACGCCTAGCATTCTCCAAATGCATTTGAAGTTCTCTTAATTTCTGTACTCTATTCATCTTTGGTGTTGATGCGTCAACGATGGGTAGCCAGACTGATGAGTGATTCTTTATATATAGTTCAAGCGCGGACGTGATGGAAAACACCCTCTAGATCCAAAAATCTTACAGTATCCCTATCATTACCAAAAAACACGCGGACGTGATGGAAAACACCCCTCACTTTTATACTTGACTCATATTAATTATAAATTGAACAAGTTATTTTGAAAAAATACGTTGTGCTTATAGACGCACTTCAAAACAAAAGTAAAAAGAGACAGTGATTATAGACTCACTTCTAATTTTTTTCTAACTTCCTCACATACCATAAGCAAATTGAATGATTAATTCTTTTCGAGAATATTGGGTAGCCCTGAAAAGGGCTGTTTTTTGTGTGTACGAGGAAGGATGGCAATCTTTTATCGTCTAAGATTGCGTCCTCGTTTAGCTACACGATAGGGTCTGCTTCTTCGGAAAGAGAAAGAGAACTCTTTTGTGTCCACACGACAGTCGACAAAACTTCTGTCTGGTTCCTGCTGCTGTTGTTGCTGTTGCTGCTGCTGCTGTTCTCTCTGCTCTCTCTGCTGCTTTTGAAGTCGATACTTCTCAGTCCATTCTTCTTTCTCTTTTTGAATTTCCTCTCTGAAGAGTTCTTCTATAAGGTCTTCCGTTTCTTGTAGCATTCTCACATTCTCAATCTCTTCAGGCTTTGGCATCAGATTGTGTCTGATACGATGCAGAGTGACGTAGGCTTCGTTCAGCTTAGCTAGTCTTGAGCACATCTTCGTAGGAGGATGAGTCAAACAATGGATGGCCAGACTGGAGACTACCCCTGCTTTATATGGTTCAAGCGCGGACGTGATGGAAAACACCCCTCGACGGTTTAGGGTTTTGAAACGTTGGGATAGTTTGATGTGAGGGATAGAAAGAGAAGTCAAAGAGCATTTATATCAATACAAATGTAAAACAAACGACAGACGCATTGGTTTTCAAAACACAACATTTTTATTCAAATAACAAACACTATTTCAAATAACAAACACAATTTTTTCAACTAACAAACATTATTTTCAAATAACAAACATGTTTTTCTTCCATAACACTAATTCAGTCTCTTTTGACATGGTTGACAACGTTGTGAATTAAATTGAGATTTCCACTGTTGGAAATCATTGGGCCATTGATGTACACTACGTTTCCTAGCTAAAGACAACAGATAGCCATAATGGTCACAAAACCATCGATCTACTTTGTCATCGTTTCGAGACGAATGACGATCAAAATAAGTCACTAAATGTTCTAAAAAATATCCAAGACTGCGATGATGCAGATAATAGATACAATATTGTCCACACACCATAGAATCTGTGCTTTGTAATTTCACATTATTGAATCGTGTCGTCTGGGCATTTCTTCTCATAAAGTCAATGATATCATCTTCGAAAGGGGGCAATCCATACGAATCAAAATACTCCACACAGCCCTCTTGAGGAAAGTAGACAGCTACCCAGTGAGTTCCTGGAAGATGACTGTCATCTGTGTTGATGACATAAGCTTGATTCTCTTGAGGTTTGCGATGAGGTAGTTCATCTTTAGCACACACGACAGGATTCCAAGAAGCAGTGTACGAACTACGGTTCAAAAGATAATAAAGTTCCCAGGTATCCATTTGTTTCTTGTGTAGCCTTGTTTTTTTCTCTCCTTTCTTCACAGGTGATGATAAGTCATCAATTCAATCCAGACTTTTTGCTTGAAACGGTCTGACAAGTAACTGATGGTTTGCTTCGTCTCTTTACTCTGTGCCAAGAGAGCTTCGATGCGATCAATTTCTCGAGCAAACAATGGAGGAGAGGAATGATCACGTAAGCCTTTATACCACTGAAGTAACACGTCTTCTTCGGAGATGAGACTCCAAGCTTCGTTCAGATAATCATCCAATTTTTCTTCTTGACTCATCATCATACATTTATCGTGTTGAATTTGACTGGGATGATCGATTTGACATCCATAACAATCTTTTTTAATCATGTCCCTCATTTTATCCTCCAAGTGTTGTGCAAAACAAGCCACTAACTGTTGTTCCTGTTCTGGCCATCTGGATTGCATGATCACTACTTCTTCTTTTTGGTCTTGGGGATCTGCTTTTTCTGTAACCTCCCGTTCCATGGATTCTCCACTATTCAAAGAAGGACAAGGGTCTTCCATAGTGTCTAATAGTCTAGAATGACTTCTCTCAAACTGTTGATTTCTATGGTATTATCGAATTCGGCATACAGAATGACATTTACTGTATTGGGAAGAGATGGGCGATCTGCTGTTCCTGCTGCAAACTGAAGTTCCACACGTATCTGCCCTGATTTTATAGGGTGGAAATGTCCCTCGTCGCTGCCTTGGTCTGGAGTGAAATCAAAACCCCACAATGTGTAACCTCCTGCATAATCTTCGTAGGAAATACCGTGACTGGTGTTGGTTCCTAACTGTCCTGTGGCTTCGTACAGTGACAAGTACGACCTCAAGTAATTCTTCTGGGCAAAGTTGGGTTCGAAAGGTCGGGTACACAAAGTTTTGCCATTGCGACTGACTTCGATTTTGGTTACATTGTAGTGATGAAACTGGAAAGGATTTTCATTGTGGGTACCGTTGAAGGCTGCATTGCTGACGATACCAATGAATAAACGTTTGGGTAACTGTCCTTGGAACAGATGATCTTCGATCTTAGATCGGAGTCCCTGGGCAATGGTGAAAGTTTTGACTTCCAAACGTCGTATCGGATACTTGGCTGTCGTTCTGCTCAAAGTGTGACTGATATCATTTCCCACTTTAGGTAACACTTCCACACGACGCACGTATAACCTGGCTTCTTGGATGATGGTTTTATATGTGCCGGTATCAGCCATCAAATGGAAAGCAGCACTGCTACGATTCAGTCTCAAGCGAATATCTACTCCGTTCAGCAAATACTTCTCTTGAAACCACATGTCCAAATGCAAACGATCGAACAGTTCTAAACTACGTCCTTCCTTAATTTTCTGTCGACGCTCGTTAAAACCCACATTGTGAGGATCGTCATCTGCCGTCAACGCTGTGTCGTTAAACGTATCTACACCTGCTGTGTCAGGTTTCCATACCACACAAGCATCTAAATGAGTGTTCTTGGCTTCTTTTCCGTACGTCAAGAGATTTTCGAGGTACGCTCGGTAAGGGTAAGTATCCGTGCTACTGCTGATCAGTTTGTTATTCATGTACAAATCCACTTCGCTGAACAAAGAATGCATGAAATTGTTGACGGGAGCTACTCTATCATTGGCTCCTGGATTGGTGTTGTCCGTTTTGGCTACTTTCACTTTCAAATACAAGTAACTGTTGTTGAGATCGATGCAATCTTCGGGTTGTCCTTTGATTTCAAACTCGATGGGAGCTGAATCCGTCAAAGAGGAGACGGGATGAAATTCAACCCATTGGGCTTCTTGCATGGTCATCATCGTGGGTGGCATGGCAAAGAGATCTAGTTCCGACTTGGAACAGGCACAAGATTCTTGGTGCATCATTTTTTCTTTATGTTTTTTTCTTCACTTTTAATAATCAAAAATGTCTAAGTCTCGAGCGGTTCTTTTTTTCTTCGTCTTTCTCACTTTAGAGGTACGGAGACTTTTGAAATTGTGCCTTCGTCGTCGCTTTCTACCTTGTCCTTGCTGTGTCGTCAGGGAAGCAGGAATGTCAGACTCGGTACCGTTCAGGGCATTTATAGGAGTTTCTCGTCGACCCAAAATCTCTTTACCCGTTTGAAGTAAGACATTTTTGCCTGCTCTCAAAAAAGCTTCTTTTGGGTTTTGTTTGTCAATGAGAACATTGTGAAGAAAATCTTTGCCGTGAGTCAATGCGGCATCTTTTAAGGCGTGCAATCCTCGTGTCACCATCGGTTTTAAAACAGGGACCACGGAACGAAAGGCTGATTTAAACATATCTCCTAAACCATGTCCTCGTTGTCGAGTGACTCCTTGGTACACAGGATACATCACTTTTTCAGTTGTTCGAGAATCGTTTTTGAAAATGGAGTTTCACTGTGACTTTCCCTTTGGTAAATGGAATAATTTGTCCTAGTTCTCCTTTTATAGAAATGTTGACACTGTCGAAATACGACTTACTGACGGGTAAATAATGAGGATGTACAAATTCACGGTGAACGTGATTGGTATTTCCACCTTCCTCTTTATCGGTAGTGTCAGAATCCACTTTGAAAGGAATGACACGCAGTAACGGTGCAGAGGTGTGTCCTACCACGTTGTACTCTACCACATCGGAGTACACAAACATCAAGTTGAGACCTTGGTTCAATTCAATAGGGAATCGAAAATATTTGGCAAAATCCGAGTTACTGGTTATGCCTGGTATTTGCTTTTTGTTCTTGAGCATCTCGACGTCTCCACCTAAAATATCAAACAATTCAAGACAAAAGGTAATGCCTATCATTTTCTCCTCTAAAAATGTCATCATGAGTCGACGAGACACTGAATAGTACTCAATGGTCACACTTTTTGGGTTTTTTGAGTTTGCAAAGGACTCCATGGCTTTACCAAACACAACATTGAACCTGGTTACAATCGTAGTCACTAAATGTTGACCACTAAAATAATAACCTGGAGGAATGACGAACTTATGAGTGGACAGGACATTAGTTTTGGGTCCATCTGATTTCTTTTCGCCACCTTTACCTCGTGCGTCTAAGGCTTTTTGCAAATCCGTGTCATACACTTCAACTGTAAAAGTGTTTTGATTTTCGACGATGTTTTTGATTTGTGACGGGTGTATTATTTCCACTAAAGCTACTTCCCAATGATCATCTTGATCCAAATGCATGGTTTGAGGTAATTTAGCCGTGTAACAGCACAATGTGTTGTTAGGAAACACCTCCATGGAACTGTCACTGGGTAACGTTAAGTAAAATTGGTTAATAGTGTGGTTCATATTTCCAATGTTCTTCTGTCCGAGGAGTCACTCGAGGTTAAAGGAGTATCTAAAAGAGGATTGTGATTGGAAGGGTGACTGTCAGGAGAAGGACTAACGTTGGCCGCAAGGCTCCCAATAGTGTTATTGTTGTTCCCGTTGTAAGAGTATTTCAGGGAAGGATTGGGAAGAAGATACCCGATGCAACTGCTGAGTAAAATGGTCCACAATTGTTTGTCTCCTTGTTGCAAACTCAAATTAGCAATGGCTGCACCGATGACACAATACACCACAAAGATTTGACAGAAAAAGACGATTTGGGTTTTAGGGACACGTTCTCCACACCACACCCACAAGGGTTGCTTTTGTAAATCTTGCAGAGATGACGTGGGTGAAGGAGTAGTCACTGTGGTTGCTGAAGCTGTATTGAAGGGCATGATGGTCACTTCTTTTTATAGTCGATGACTTGGGCAGCGTCAATCCAAGAATCAAAACTAGGAGGATATCCTTTCCAACGTACTTTGACTTCTTTGACACGACGTTTTCCTACTTTACGAGTTCTTCGTTCGAGAATGCTTTCAATGTCGTACACGTCGTCTTTTTTTTTGGTGACACGTTGTAACTCAGGCAAGTAAAACGTTCCTTTTAATACTTCTCCGTTCATGTCTTCCAATTTATAGACGGCAGGATGACGGCCACGCACTCGTTCAGTAACACGAAACAATTCGGTGGTCCAATTGGGTAAGTAACCTTTGTCAAAAGTGCGTTTGGTTTTACCAATGCGTACCCAATCTCCCGGGGTTAACACTTCTCCACCTTTCTTGGGGACAGCCCTCGTTCGGGACGTACCAAACAGACGCTCAAAAACAGTTACTTCGTTGTCGGGTGTCACCTCTTGTGGGGCACGTCCAATGCTTCTATGGTAAGATTGATTGTAGGCTTGGACTAAGTGCGGTAAGACGTCGATGTACTTGAGAGTGTGTTGATGCGTAAAATATTTCCACATGCGTTCTTTCAAGGTACGTTGAAAACGTTCCACGATACTGGCTTTGGTTTCAGGATTTTCGGTGGTGAAAAAATGAATGTCACGTTTCTTTAATTCTCGTTGGAAAGCTTGGTTTAGAAATTCGGTGCCTTTGTCGGTTTGCCATCGAAGAGGGTGACGACCACTTTGTTTCAACACCAGTTGCAAAGCTCGTACTAACTCTCCGCTCGATTTGGATGTCAATGGTACGACCCAGGCAAATTTAGAAAAGACGTCGATGACACAAAACAAATATTTGTAGCCACGATTGTAGGTGGCTAAATGAGAGACATCGGCTAAATCGGCTTGCCATTGATGATCGATGCCTTCCACTTGAGTGCGACTTCTGTGAAATTTTCGTCGAATGGGTTTGTGTAAAGTGTACGTCGCTTGTTCTTGTAACCATCGTTGTACTGTAGGTAAACGGAGCTTTTTCAAGCGAGTTTTGGCAGCACGATACAATTTCTGAATGCCTCCGTAACCTGCAGGGTGAGCTGGATCGTAATAAATGCTGGCTAAGACCTTCTCCATGGTTTAGGTTAATAAGTGACCCACTCTTCGAGGATATTGCTTTGGGTGGGACGAAATGCGGGTTGTTTGGAAACGGTTTTACGTGTCCGATGTGCCACAGGAGTTGACGTCGAGGGTGCTGGTGGTGGTGGTGGTGGTGGCGGAGGTAATGAGATAGCTTTGGTCTTCTTTTCTTTTCTCACCTCTGGTTTCCTTTCTTTCTTTTTCACTTCTGTTGAAGCAGTAGTAGCCATCATCTTTTTAACCCAAGTTTTGAGTTCTTCTCGTTGGGGCGTGGGAGAAGGGTTCAATAAGGAAGCGGCAATCTTACTCGGAATGGGAGTAGCAGTGGGTGTTTGAAAGAGATCATGGGGTTCTTTTCCTTCCTTGGGTAATGGTGGGGTGACGTCTGTTTTGGCTACTGTAGAGGGTAAAGGCGACGGATTATTCATTAGTGCCTTCAAATCGGAGAGTGTGGGTAGAGCTGTTTGTTCCACAGCTTTTCGATGAAAGAGTTGTAGTCGTTGCAGAAGTTGACCGTACTTTTGCGATTTTTCGGTTTCGGACAAATCGTGGTGATGCAGCAAGGATTGCAATTCGTGTGGTAATTGGGACATCTCGTTCAAATCAGGATTGGGTGGTAAATGGGGGGTACGTTGTTCTTGCCAACGATGGTATTCCATCCATCGTTTGTAAGGAACTAAAGTCAGTTTTTGTCCTTCCATTGGCTTCCAAAGGTTACGTCTGAGATCGTGGTGCTTCATGGATCCCTTTTATCTTCTGGAAGGATCATACATATTGCTACCCATACCTTGGGGCCATCCCTTGGTGCATCCCTGGAGCCATCCCTTGGTGCATCCCTGGGGACATCCCTTGTGTCATCCCTTGTAAAAAACCTGGTAATATGCTGGATAGGATACCGGATTTCGCTAATCCTCCCAACACAGGAAGAAGAAAAGGTAAAAATCCTCCGCGTTGCACCAACATTTTTTTCTTTTGACGGACGGGTATTTTTTTTTGGACCATTTGACGAAGAACGTGTCGATGTTTGGCTAAGCATTTTTTCTGGTGTGAAGACAAAGGTATCGTGCCTTTCAAGACATTCAAACAACATTCGCACACGGTATCGATGACATCTTTGGAAGCCGTTTTAATGATTTGTTTTCGCATGGGTGGAGAGGCTTTGGACAGGACAGACAACACGTCTCCGTGTTTGACCAAACGAGGAGGTAGTCCTTTCTTTTTCTTTCCTTTGTGAGGTGTAGAAAAATATTTTCTGCGAGGTGACATCTTTGCTTGTTCGTTCCACTATACCACTGACGTCCATGACTTGAAACACACCCTCTTTTATCTTTTTTTTTGTTGTGCCATCACTTGATTTATAAGTGGTATCACTTTTTCTGGAAAGAGATCATGGGGTAGGAAAAATCCTCCGCGTTGCACCAGCATCTTTTTCTTTTGACGGACGGATATTTTCTTTTGGGCCTTCGGACGATGAACGTGTCGATGTTTGGCTAAACGTCCTTTCCTTTTCTTTCCTTTGCGGGGTGAAGAAGAATGTTTTCTGCGAGGTGACATCTTTGCTTGTTCGTTTCACAATATTACTAGTGTCAATGACTTGGTACACACTCTCTTTTATCTACTTTTTGGGGAACTACCGCTTCGTCAAAAAGGTAACAATGTCTTTCACAAAATTACCAAAGGATCCTCCTTTTTTGGTGACTCTTCTTTTTCTTTAAAAGACTACGTCTTTGGAGGAAAGGACGTCGATGTTTGGTTTTTAAGCCTTTGGTACGATGACGAGATTGTCTTTTTCCTGTTCCTTTTTGGGCAGCAGAACGACGAGGGTGGTGGTGGTGGTGTGCACGTTTTTGAGGAAGCATCCTTGAGTGTTCAGCAGTGGTACAGAAAAATACTGATTGACGTCGTGGTCTTCAAGTCATATTTTTATACTGGAATGCGTCGCCACTGATTATCTTTGCGTCGTATCAACTTCATGGCAGGTAACACACGTCGTGAAGGGGTTCGCAACGGACTCAATCGGGACAGTTCTTGTTTGGACAAATCTAGTAAACTCTTTAACATGCCAGATCTTTCTTGGACTTTCACTTTAGGGGCAGGTACTTTGTGAGCAGCTGCTACTGCCGCTAATGTGGACGAGGGTGTCACCGGTGGAGGAGACGTTTTGGGAGACGCAGATTTCCAATGTTTCATCAAATTAGGAAAAACGGGTGTCAAATTGGGTTTGGCTGGCATCACCCGCAACGGAGAAGTGACAGCCCCTGAGGCTACTGGCAACGTAGTCCCTGCCAAACGTCCTTGTAGATCTTTTCTTACAGGTCGTGGTTGACGAAGGTAAGGTTGTGTCCTGGCCGAAATGCCTTTCTTGCGGGTGACCGCTTTTGTCTGTGGACTTTTCTTTTTCTGTGTTTTGGTCTTGACACCCTTGTTCTTTTTCTTAGGGGCTTGTTTGGCTTTTTTTGTTTTCTTCTTGGGGTGAACTTTGGGTGTATTGGGATCCCATTTTAAAAGGGAACGAATGATGACACCTCCTAGAGAACCACTACCTCCAGGTTTCAATATGATTTGCTTTTTGGTGTGAGTGTCAATGCGAGGATTGGCCAGTTGCGTCAAGGCTACTTTGTTTCTGTCAAAAAAGCGTTTGGTTTGATGTGGAATGTGAATGATGCCTTGCAGTATTTGACGTGCTGTCACCGTAAACCATCGTAAGACTTCTTTGAGACTGGCTTCTAAGACGTGAGCACGTATTTGTGGATTTTTTTCGCGACTGATGCCGTACAAGGCACGAATCAATTTGATGGGAAGATGAGACTGAAGGGACGTCATGTTGACGATGTATGAGACCAGGTCAAAGTAACCCAAGGTTTTTATAGATTTTTTTAGTGGTTCATATGGTTATGTCGACGACGAGGACGTGTACACGACAGGTCCTCCGTCTTGACACCAGTCGTGAAACAAATCGGTACGAAATCGCAAATAATCAGGGGTAGTGGGTTTTAAATCCACGAGTAAATAGGCGTGTGGCGTTTGAGTGGCATCATCGTACGCATGAGTTAGCCAAGGTGTTCCTAACTGTTTGGCTAAAACTTGCACTTGTGATTTATCTCGAGGACTTTTAAACAAGACCACGTAATGAGCATTAAGACTAATGGTACGATGGGCTTTACTTTGTTGAAATAAATTTTGTGTAATGTAAATGACACTGGCATTACGATGATGCCCTTTACGTGTAAACCACAGTTTAATTTCTTCTTCGTCTTCTCCTAACATGTCGTCAAAAATGACCCAATGAGTTTGACTAGGGTCAGACACGATCCCTTCGTCTTCTTTAGGAATGCCTGCTACAAACACAATGGAATCACCTTGACTTTCTTGCAAGAGGCTGTATGCCGATTGCCACTCTTTGTAACACCACACGATGCGTTGAGGTGGACGATCGATCAAATGATGTTTATGTTCGATCAAACGTTTGACAAATTCGGTTTTGCCTGAACCGCTCGGTCCAGCAATTAACATGTTAAAAGGATGACGAAGATACAAGGCTTTCCAACTAATCTGATCTAAGTGTTCGTCAATGACTTTGAATGTGGAGGAGGAAGGAGTAGTAGAAAGAGTAGAGTGAGCCATAGTCGTGTAGTGGTATGACAGTATTGCCACAAAAACAGACAAAACAAGAGGTTTTTATACTTTTTTCAAGACACGTTTATTTCAATGCATGTTTAAATTTGAACAACACGAAAGACAAAAATACATAAAAGCCAAATGGATAAATACAGGAATAAAATACCTAGGCAAATGATCAAAGTGGAATATAAACAAGTCACTGTACAACGTGGTTTGGGTAACGAAGGTGTCCTAGAGGTAGTATGTAATGTTCTTATAGTCTCCTCTACAGGGGGTACAGTCACATAGGTGTCTTCTCGAAAGGGTCTTTGTGGGGAAATGTCCATGACAGTTCTGTCTTGAACAGAAGGATTGTCTTGGGTGATAGATTCTTTTTCTTCTTCTTCTGGTACTGTTACTAACACAGGATTAAAAGTGACTTTTTTCACACGACGATGAATTTTAGGAACACAACGCTTGGGCATAATGGGATACTTCGTTTGTCCAAGCCTCAAAATCCCAACTTTTCCAGTCACGTACGTCTGTCCAATGAGGGTGTAAATCACAAGCTACACACACATCTTCGTACACTGCTTCCGTACGTAAAAGTTGACGAATCTTTTTTTCTTGGAAAGGTCGAGACGTATCCAAATGAAAACGTAAGGCTTTGAACAGAATAAGTCTCTCGTGGACATTTAAAGGAGTCACCATACTGTCTTATTTTTTTGATAGGTAGTGTTCGTAAAGTGTCCACAAGGAATCGACAGGTAAACGAAATCCTAGAAAGCAAGTCACTAAAACACACACGACACGTCGACCCCAATTCATAGGGTACAGTTCTTGCAATAAGTGTTCGTAATCTTTCACCGTGTGAATCTTCTCATTGATATCCTTCCACGGAATCTGTTGGATCACCAATGATAAAGGTTGTGGCATGGTCGTTCTCTTTTATACTTCTTTTTTAGGTCGAAGACTATTAGTGTAGATTCAACCCAGAATTAAACACAGAATTAAATTTGCACAAAAAGCAAAAGTGATTAATATAACGTGTAATTTCGTCCCACTGCCATTCAGGGTAACGGTCAAGAAGGATCAAAACATCTTCAGATGTAAACGTAGTAAATTGGTAACAGAGCAAAAAAATACCCTTGATCCAGAGAAATCTAATACGTTGGTTAATTTTTGTCACTTGCCTCTTCTGAATTTCACGACACAAATGTTCTACAGTCACCCATTGAGATTTTTCTTTAGCAAGACCTTGCCAAACGTCCTTGTAGATCTTCTCTTGCAATTCGTATGGTAATCCTTGAATATTATGTTTTAGAGAGGGCTTATATACTGGTATAGGTGTGTTACACGACATGGAGTAGTAGTGTCACTTCCAATCACTAGGTCCTACTAAAGGTAGGTATTGACAATTCGGAGACCATCGAGCATGTTCCAAGTAAGCGGAATCTTTCTGTTCCCACTCGTAAATGGATACACCACAACTGAAACACTTGACTTTATCTCCTTCGCCCAAGTAGAAAAATCCAGCTCTGGCTAATTCTTCAGGAGTTGGTCCAGGCAGATATTTTGGCCATTTATCTTTGAAGGTTTGGAATCGACTTTTAAAGTGACAGTATTCAGGCAAACTCGTCGGGAACGAATATTCGACTCTCCTCACTTCTGTTCGATGCAGGTACGGTGAAATTCCTAGGAGTCCACGATAACGTGTGGCACCGCTTTCGCATCCCTCAGGTTTGACACGCACAGCATCACTTTCCACGGTAGATATAGGGGTAGTAGTCATAGCAACGTTCCCACGATATCCAGCTGAATCGCTAACGTCACAGCGTCTGGCATCACTACAATCGTAAGGTTCACCATCGCACTCTGTAACGCAATTACAGTGCATACCGCAAGGACACTTACAGTTTCCTTCCGGACAACTTCCGTTGCAATGCATGGGTCTTATCCATCCAGTACTTTTCACACTCTGGAAAGGTACATTTGTTTTACAATCCCCAAACTTGAATGATGTCTGTTTAAATGGATTCATCTTCTTTTCGCTTGGCTGTGTTAGTCACAATGAACTATTGGTCTTGGACAATGTCCCTTTTTATATGCTGCCCAATTTCGACGTGACCGTACGGGAGAGTGAAGTGATTGGGAAGTCGTACTCTTTTTTGGTACACGATTTGATAGACTTTTTCCAAAGGTCGGCTAACGATTTGGTGTGTAGGTAAACGGACAATCTTGTGCGGTTCGTGGGTAGTCACTTGAAACGTTTCATCCTGTCCCGACTGTAAGGCTTCTTGTAGCACGTTAAAGTTCACCACTCGACTGGTGCGATAATTGAGAGTCAATCCTTTCACTTTACATTCGGTGTGCATTTCTCCTTGTGGGTCTCGGTATTCGTAACCGTAATTTTTAGGACCGCCACTTGCAAAACATAGAATCTTGTCGTTGGGATGTTCATCGGTCCAGGCTCCTAAACGGTCTCCTTCGATGACAGGGTTACACTGGTTCGGTCGGTGAATGTAGATGCAACTGTCCGTGTCAAAATACAACACACGATCTCCTAACAGTTCTAACACTTCGTACAATTTTAAAAGAGCGTGGGCTGTCACGTAAGCCGCAATGATGACATTTCCAAATTTGTCGGCTTCTACAAAGTCTAGTTCTTCTTCGTAATTGACTAAGATCAAGTCCTCACGAATGACGTCCACGTGTTTCATGACTTTGGTTGGGTCGTGAATCATCTGGAAGTAGCGAGACGGCTCGGACAAATACTCCGTCTTGGGTAAAGACGGTCGTTGTGCCATTTTACCCCACAAACAATTGAGCATCACTTTGGCAAACGACCGCCTTCCTTCGTTTTTCTCGATGTGGTCTAAAGTGATACCTTCCTGCTCCCTATATTTTTCTTTGAATATCTTTTGGTCTTCGGGAGTGTGACACCAGGAAGGATAGCCACTAGCTTCTTGTTTTAGTTTTAAAAAGGCATCCACGTAGTCTGCAAAAATACCTTTCTGTCTCTCGTCGCCCTTGCGGTATTGTTGTGTTTTGGGAAAGTGATAAATTTCGTACACTTCTAACAGTTGGTATCCCAGGTCCAGAGCTTTAAACAATTCCACGCTCACCCACGTTCCTGTCAAGGCACGTTCTTCCTGAGTGTGCGGACAAGGTTGGTCTTGGTTGCACATTTCGGCACATGTGCGACACAAAGGAAACATCAGTTTTCCTTGGCAATGGTGAGGTAAAACGGGATGGTACAAGTCTGTGGGAGGTAAGACTTTACACTTGATCAATCCTTCGTACTGACGAATGTGGTCCAAGTCAATGTGTTCTGTCATCAATTCTGGATGCCCTACGGGAAAGTGACAATATTTGCACACGTAAGGATACAGCGAACACACGTCCAAGTATTTGATTTCTTCTCCCTTCTCTTCGTCCGCTTGGTACAGCAAACAAGTGGCATTCGTTCGTCCTCCGTACAAACTATCCCGGGGGTTCAATGGGTCCACCCACTTGTAACTTTCTACGATGCGTTTAAACTCGGGATCGGTTTTCAAACGCTGATCGTACTCGTGTTCCCACATTTCCACTACCTGGTATCCTTGTTGTTCTAACTTCAAACGTCGCTGACACGTGGTCTGGTACAAATCTTCCATGGTTCGTTGTAAAAACTGATTTTTGGTGTTACGCTGAGGGTAGCATAGGGGACATCCGTGAAATAAACATCCGTTAAACTCGTACACGATCTGAGGGTTTTCTAAGTCCCAACCATCTACCGAATACGTTCCGATGGTCTTTTCGCCTCCTCCGTTGCGAGCGTGTTGGTTCCATTTGTCTTCCTTGTCGCACAAGTAATGGAGCCAGCGTAGGGCTTTAACCGAGTATTGACGTTTGACAAAATTTGTCGTTTGAGGACTGATGACCGCTAGAGTATTTTCGGGCATAAAGCGTTTTCGGTACACTAAGGAACATGCTTTGGCAATGGTACAAGCTTCTTTCAAAGGATCGATCCCTCCGTACTCCATGAACAGTTCTCGAAATTTTCCACAACAGCGTCGTAAAATGTCCACGTCAGATCGACAATACTTTAAAATTTCTTCTTGAAAGTCAAAGGGGTCCGAGGCGTGAGTCTGGTACCAAGCATGGAAAGCTTCTCGTTGTTCGGTGCGCATGTTGTCGGGGTCGTAGTTGTCAACCTCAGGCAAATGGGGTAGAATGGCATGTTGATTGGCTTCGGTATTAAAAAAGTGTGGAAAATAACCTTTGGCCATTTCTGTCATTCCAAACGTTTTAGGCATGCGACTTAATGGCATGGCCAAGTAACACATCGAATCTTTAAACTGTACTTGTCCTACTTGCATAGAAATGATTTTGGCTCCGTTCAAAGTCACTTGAGGCCGTTCGGTACTTTGTTCCGCATAGTATCTAAGCAGAAATTGCCCATCGTATCCCGAGAAATTGTGAGCCATGACTGTGGCATGGCAATGACACTCGCCGTAACGTTCGATGTCTTCTGGACTCCACGTTTCGTCGATGGGGTTTAGGATCCATTGGGCAAAATCGGCTAGCGTATTTGACCCTCGAAAGATTTTTTCACGTCCTCCAGGAATCTTGCTGCAGTGAGGGCAATGACTAAAGATATGTTCTTGGATGCACTGCTCGCACGCACGGTGAGCCACGCAGAAATTAGGAATGTGAATACCAGTTTCTTGCATGCATTCGAAATCAAAAAAGATAAAATTCCCTTTCTTCTGGGTATCTTCTGGTCGGGGTTGATATTTTTGAATAAAGCATTCGTGCTCCAAGTCCACAATTTGGCGACAAATGTGACATCGTTTCTTCCCTCGACAAACGTGTAACTTAACACTATTGGTACGTATGCCTTGTCCACAAGTAGGACACAATCTCAGAAGCTGACAAGTACTTTTCTGCTGTGAACCTTGCATCTTCAAATGTTGTTGGTAACAGGTAAGACTGACAAAAGTGCGCTGACACACAGGGCAATGCACTCGTACTTGTCCTTTGTCCAGACAAGGTTGAGAGGCCAAACATCCCTCACATTTCGATCCACAATGCTTGTGTTGTTCTCGATTGTTATAACCATAGTCACATTTTTCACAGTAGTAACTGAATTTCAGAAATCCAGTGATACTGGTAATGGTATCAAAATGACCATCGTGATGATAGACGTGAATGTATTTTCCGTCTTTGAAATCGTGGCCTCGAAACAAAAGAGGACCACGCACTTCTTGAGGGTGTACTTTCAAAGTGTAACGTGGAGCCAAGACGTCTTGCAACTTTTGCATTTCTGGAATACCGCAAGGGGTATCTTTGGATATCCCCGCTTGCTGTAACAGGAGTTCTGCTTCACTTCGTTGTTTGGCTCGGTCCGATTGTCGAATAGTTTCCCAGGCTCTTTTCCATTCTATCGTCTCGTTCTTGTTGACATACATGTGTCCCACGACGATGGCACGGGCTAAACACATCTGGTCTTGAGGATTGTTAATTCGGACGAGGCTTCGCTTCATGTTACGAAGGCTGTCCACCAATAACACTTTTTTGCGTCCGGTCCCCTCAGGAAGAGACACGTGGGTCATGAACAGTGTGGCTTTTCCATCGGTGATGTGAAACTTGTCGTTGGATTGTTGCACATGTTGAATTTTGTCAATGACTTTGGAAGGTGTTAATTCTGATGGGCTAGTAAACTCGATCCAAACGGGAGACTTTAAATTATCGTGATGAATAGAAAGTCTCAAGCGATCGTCTTCTTTGGCTTGACATTGCTGTTTCAATGCAGTTAACACAGAATCCCACACCTCGGTAATGAACCCTTCTGTATTCTCCAAAGGTACATTGGCCTTGAAATCTTTAAACTTTACGGCATACGTGTAAGCCGTTGTTCTAAATTTTCGAGAGGAACGCTTTTCCGTCTCTCGAATGTGATAGTAATTTTCAGGGTTTACTAAGGGTGGTGCACTTTGCTTGGACGTCGATTGCTTAGGCGTAGATTCGGGCTCACTCATGTCATCTTCAAAATCACTGGCATGAATTTGAGCCAAGACTTCAGCTACTGTGCTAGGCGATACATTACGTTTCTGTCTCTTACTATCTTTTCCTTTCTCCACAACATGATGTGGTCTTTTCATCTTGTCTGCAAAAAGTCAAATGACTACCTTTTAAAGACCATAACCCCTATATATTCATGTCCGATCCGTGCATATATAAAGGGTTAGTGTCTAACGGTTCAGTATTCATTTCACTCTCACATTGACCAGAACGATGAAAGAACCTACAGAAGTGGAACTTCTCATCAGAGCTTTACGTGGGGTCATACGAAAGTTTTCGTCAGACCAGCCGACGGCCTACTCTTCCTCCTATCGAGATAAAAGTCAAGATACTTGCTATATCTGCAAGAAGAAAGGACATTGGGCTACAGAATGTTCAGATCGTGACAAAAATAAAAAAGGTACCAATAGAGACAAAAGTCAAGATACCTGTTATTATTGTAAAGAGAAAGGACATTGGTCTCCAAACTGTCCTAAGAAACAACAGGAGCAGGAGGAGGAGGAGGAGGAGGCGGAGGAAGAGGAGGAGGAGGAGGAAAGAAATTCTGAACAGGAGGAGAAAGAGGTACCCTCCTCCAAGGAAGAACCCCGTCACGTTCACAAAAACAAGAAAAGAAGACGAAACGAAAGTGAAGAGGAAGAAGAAAAAGAAAAACGTGTGACAGTAAAGAAAATAAAAAAACAGAAAGAGTGAAACAGAAGAAAACTTATGAACTTTTTAAAAATGGTATTGTGTTATGTTATGTTGTGATATTGAATTGTAACGTTTGTACTAGAATACACCAGAGAGAAAAAACGTAAGTGTCTCTTGGTTTTGATTTGATAGAATAAGAACCTACACTCACACATTCCTTCACTCACATGTACATCATGGATTTTAAAAAATATATAAAAGGACTTTTGAGTTTTCATTGAATTAGGCAATTGACATAGTATTTCTTTTCGAAATAATTGGAGTGGCCCTGAAAAGGACCGTTGGTGTTTTGATTGTTTAAAACAAAACAAACTCAGAAACGGGATGAAATCCTTTTGAGCTGTCTTAAGCCTTTGCCACGGCCAAGGCCTACTTCGGGACTGGTGGTTCCTGTCAATGATTTGGTAGAAATCACTAACGGTGGTAAGGTAGACGTAGTCACAGAGAGATCGGGTTGTTTCGCTCGAGAAGGTCTTTTTCTCTTCGGTCGTGATAAAGAAGTCTGATACATTTGTTTCAGACTCCTTAACTCAGCTAAAATATCTAAAAGTACCGTCGTGACCGTTTGATTTTCACTATTTTCTTTCTGTCCTTGGTCTTCATTCTTCTCTGTTGCTGTTGCTGCTGCTGCTGCTGCTACTGTTTCTTCCTGGTGTTTCCTTCTTGCTTCTTCTTCCTGCTGTTGCATAAGAAAAGCTTGTTCTTCTACTTTCTGTTGTTGTAAAAATCACTCCAATTCTTCTTTTTGTCTCTGCTTAAAATCATCGACGTGTCCATAAGAAGATACAGAAGGCAACGAAGGTTCCGGAATAAATTCTTGCGATGTTAAAAAATCCACAATATCCCAGTTAAAATCAACTTCTTCTGGATGTAGATTTGTCATGACTTTAGTAGGCACTGTTGGCCCATGACTTGCTGTCTCTACTCCTGACTCACTCCAATTCATCGTCTTCTTACTGTCCGCCATGATTGACAACTCTGTCTCATCGATTGACTGCGCACAGACGCTAGTACCTCTATATAGAAAAGGTGACGTCACAGACCGCTCTCTTCCGATTGGATGGCTGTGCCTGACTTTTGTAACGCGTGTTTGGATTGGTCGATACACTCAATCCGTTTCGATCCGCTCTTCCCCTATAAATAACCGCAGTTCACGGCATTCGCTTCACCTGTTCTCATCACAAGATGTGGACTAACGTTGAATCGTCAACCCTTGTGTCTAGCATGCTGTTTAGGACTGACATACCCATGTATGTCAGATCATCATGGAGTGTCATTCATAGGACGGAGACAGCCTATTGGAAGAGAAGAGTCTATGTGGAAAGACAAGGTTGCTTGAAGAGAGTTCTCTTCTATGGACCCACAGTAAGGAGAAGTTTAAGGAAGAGAAGAAGATCTGTGAGATGTCCTCTGTGTTAACAAGACAACGTTAACATTACACATAACGGTCCTTTTCAGGGCCACTCATAGGTCTCGAAAAGATAGTAGCTTTCTTTGCCGCCCTTTTTTCCCTTGTCCCTATATAGACCCACCCTGTTCCATTTCCCTTGACGCTATATAGGCCCACCCTGTTCCATTTCCCTTGACGCTATATAGGCCCACCCTGTTCCATTTCCCTTGACCCTATAGTGCCCCAAGCTGTTTTGACCCTATAGTGCCCCAAGCTGTTTTTGACTGGATTTTCCCTTGACCCTATAAATCTTGACCCTATAGTGCCCCAAGCTGTTTTTGACTGGGTTTTCCATAGACCCTATAGTGCCCCCTATTACTACTGACGTCATTGTTAGATTTTTTGGATCCCCACCTGTGGCAGACTCGACTCTCGCTGAAATCAGCGAGTTTATTATCAGGCATACTCACAATGCCTACGTCGCTAATAATTTCTTTGGTGTCCCCGCTACATCTACGATGACTCTCAACGATATTATTAGGTTTATGGTGAGACAAACAACATTTAATACCATCGTGGATAGATTTTTGGGGAGAACACGTGATGAATCTGAAACCACATCGTTGACAGGCCCGACTCTCGCTGAAATTAAAAGCGCGGTTGACGAACAAAAACGCATCAGCAAAATGGTTAAAAATTTCTTTGAGGGCTCTGAAAGCTACAATATCACCACGACATATTCTCAACTCAACGAGAATTATCTAACCTTAACGGGCATTGGAGACGACTTCCATTTGATTTCATTTTTTAAACGCCGCGATGGAACGATGATGAAATATACCGAAATCAATAAAACCTATCTCGACGTTTACGACGATATTCTTAAACTAAAAGAAACCTCTGAAAGGGTAAAGCATGGGACCTTTGATTGGGTAAAAGAATCTAATGCTAAATTGAAAGTCAATATCGAGAAGTGGCCTCATGGTATCTACAGGATGACGTTAATCTCTGACAAGCAATTTGATATCATCGTAAGCGGTAAAACCTACTTTGGTGGCACCGCGACAGTAATTATCGGAGGTGAAGAAGAATTTGAGATTGTCGCGGTTGATAACACCGTTATATCAAAAATATCCTGGTGCTTAGAATTCGTATGCGAAGTAAATAACTAAATTGAAAGGAAAATCCTTTAGATTTCACAATTGAAAACGCTAGCTTTTTTAAAATAAAAATGATTTCATCAACGCAATGTCGCTATGATCAGGTCAGAGAATTTCAGACTAGACTCGAAACCCTCGCCGAGGAGTATCAAATAAAAATAAAAAAATACCGACGAAGAATCACCGCAATTGATATTACTATGTACTCGGTGTCAAGCGTTCTCGCTGGCGCCGGAATAATACTTGCATCGGTTACAATGATTGCCCCGGTTGTAGTTCCAATTTGCATTTCTGCGGTGGCTACAATCGGGGGTATATCAACCGGGATAGCAAAAAAGATATCATCATGCAGCCAGAGTAAACTGCAGAATTACTTACTTCAATTTCATATTGTATCAACCGCATACTCGCAATTATCATTGATGATATCATCGTCACTCGATAATACGATTATATCAGATAGTGAATTCTCAGCGATGGTCAGTATTTTTGATTCCGCGATATCGAAATTAGAGCGACAACATGAATATAATAACAACGACAACACCGATGGAATTAGAAAACACGAACCCAAAAACCAGAATGATCTCAATAACCTCAACCATACCAAATTGTGAGTTCTCAGTGATGGTCAGTATTTATGATTCCGCGGTGTCAAAATTAGAGCGACAACATGAGTATAATAACAATGACGACACCGATGGAATTACTTCAACGAGTAGTGGAGAACACGAACCCAGTACAAACAAGCATGATATCAATAACATCAACGGAACCCGAGTTTAGTGTGAATTTCCCTAGCCCAGTCCCCGTGAAGGAGATAGCGCTAGCAAAACTACGAGTGTATCACAGTTGGCCTAATATCAGATCAAAATCATTTGGTGGTCAACAACCCAATAATTCTTTAGTGTTTGCAAATAAGAATAAACCCGACGGAACCCCAGACTGGAACGTCGTTTCGATACCAACCGGATCATACCAAATTGAACAAATCAATAATGAATTCGCGCGTAGAATAAAATCGATTACTGGAAAAGAATCAAAAATCGCTATAACAGTTCATGAGCCGACACTATCATCCGCAATTGAGATAAGCACAGAAGGATACGTCGTAGATATCTATCAAAGTTCTATTAGAACCGTACTAGGATGGCCTGAATTACCACCGGAAAAATCCACCACCGACTTAACCACGGATGTACAATCATATCATGAAATCAATCCCAGTTATCGAGATGATTTATCTGATATAAGAAAAGGAAAAATCGCCGATAGATTTATATTCACCAACAAAGACACATTGCAATGGGATTTTATCATTAAAAGAACAGCCGAGTCAACTGTTACTATTTCATTTACGCTTACTGACGTCCGTGGTTATTTTAATGAGATTAAACAATTATATGACACACAACTAGAACAACTACGGAAAACAAGATCGCAAAAACACGTTGAAATAATAAATCAACTTATATCCGACATGGAATATATCTATGAACTAATTATTCAAACAATAATTAATGACAACAGCGACAATAAACAACGATTCCTAACTGATTACAATATCACAGAAGACAATCTGCGTAATTTCAAGTTTCCGAAATACAACGCTGATGAATTAGCAAGAATTGTTAAAACCGATATCAAAGCGCTACAAAAATCAGATTCAACTGTCCTCCTCAAACATAATAATGATCCAGATGGTGGTGGTAGGCATATCGCTCCGTTCAACGTGAATATTTCAACGGTGATTGCGCTTAATTTAGTATGTGATGTAATTGAAGGAAGCTATCAGATTAATCTAGAGCAATCAAATCAAGCTCAGCAGGGATATATTCTTTATTCGTTTGCACCAATAGCTCCTCCAGGATTCCTAATTATTGAAAACCCAATTAATCCTGTCTACATGCGATGCCATAATAATTCATTAACCAGAATTAATTTCAAACTCACCGACCAGTCAAATAATCTGATTGATTTACAAGAAGAGGTGTTAGCGATTAGTTTGTTTGTGAAATCATAAATGATTTTCATCCTAAAGACTGGATCAAATATTCGGTTAAAATCATTTCTTTTTTTTGGTTAACCCATAGCAGCAGAGAGGGTGGATGACAACAAGTTGCGACCAAAATTAATTAAAAAATCGTAAAAGTCTCTGTTTTCATTTTTTTAGTTAAAATGAGATTTCGTAGGGAAAGCTCGTTAAGATTTCAATAAATTTTTTGTCTAAAAACGTTGTAGGGTTTGCCCCTGAGACATTTTTTTTGGTTAAAATGAGATCGTAGGAAGGCTCGTTTTAATGATTCAATCAAAATTTTGTCTAAAAACGTTGTAGGGTTCACACTCTCTGCTGCTAATGTCACCGGGGTAGACTTGCAGTTAATATTATATCCATTGTTTGTTTTGAAAAGATAGACTTGCGATTGTTCACAATCACATAATTGTGCAAAATAATCCATGATCTCGTTTGTGTTTATTTTTCCATCAGTGATGGTAAAATCTTTGTAGGTTGTGTGTCTGGTTCTGCAGCAAAACGAGTCAATATCGAAACTCTAATATCTCAGCCTGAATGTTATGATCTCGACAACAGAACTTTAGTTGATACAATTATGAGCGATTCATTCAAAATCATTATCGAAAGCAAATAAGTGAAATTTATCAAAATGCTGCATTATTAATCTAGGAAGAATATAATTGAATTGAGAACGACTTCTTAGCGCTTTAATATGCTTCTGCTTTGCTGTTAACGTGCACAGATTTTTTTAACCGAAGTGATGTTTATTAATGAGTACTAGTCTCTTCAAATAACGTAATCGAACTTAGCAATATCCGACAATTCTTCTTCGATGTTTTCTGTCACTGTTTATCTAGGATAAACGTAATCAAGATTTTTTTCTCAACAAAAGTAAAATTCCTGTTCAGTGTTGTCGCGGATTAACTCATCTGAGGTCATTCTGTATAAATATAATGACAGATTTATATTTAATTAAAAAAATTGAAAACGTGTTTTAGTTTTATATTTTTTATATGATGCCATTTCAGCATGGTACAAACAAATGCAATTGGATTCTAGAAGTGGAGGAATTTATATCAAGTCAGTGAAAAGAAAACACCGTTGGATGGCGAAAGTGGTAATATAAACTATTTCGCCAGTGAACAACCCCAGACAAGAACAAAAAAAAAATAAAAAATCCAGATATTGTTGTATAGATGGTTTAAATCTCCGCAGCTAGCATGATCATGACTGTGACAATGACAACACTGGGAATAACCCCCGCGGCAGCGTTGGAGAATTCTCTCCCTTGTATGAGAACTTGCGACAATGTGATGTTAAAGCTGGTTTCAAGATAATACTCGGAAACACAAGTAATCGATCATACTTTGCAGATTTCACCACGAGGTAATGTTGTTCATGGCCTGGTAAAAGTTGCACTTGTGAAATAATTATTGTATTGTTCTGGTTATATTCTGATTTTTAATCATCTGTCTTTTATTAATGATATTTTCTCGAGGAAATATAGAACCTTTTCATCTCATTCTCAAGAATAACACCCAGTACCGTATAGACACATCGCGTTTTCTACAGTGAAAATCAATAGCTCTTATATAAATCGTGATAAAGATATCTGGAGGTATGCCATTATAGAGGATATCAATATCTGATACAGAATTATAATACTTGATCATACTGTTAGTCAATTTATTTTGTGACAAAGAATTTTGATAACAAAGTGATTCCAGCTGGAAACAAAGCAAAATAATTTGATAGTATTGAGATAATTTTATTGTTATTAGGATCGACAATTATTATTTCAGCACCGCCACGAATCCTTGATTTGTTTTGATCAGTATATCGAGTAACTGATATTTGTGAACTGGGAAGTACATTACCGAAAATTATGTCATTCGTTGTAGTTGTAGGTGTTATCGTAATCCAATCGGTAAGATGAATACACATCAGAAAGTTCATTGCAGTCATTGTTGCATTTATATTTATCAATATGTCAAATTTATTATCGTTTTATATTCCGTGATTTCCAGCAACAAGAGCGCGAAAACCGATCAGGCATCATGCAGCGCAACCAACATCTATCAAAATTATTATCATCGGTCTATATGGAAAAGTAAAACGCAGTTTTTACTTAATTGATAATGAGGTGGTTAAAATGGGATAAATTGTATCTGATAGCTCCTTCTGTAGACCATCAGCGATGCTACGTTGTACTTAAAGGAGACTAGAAATGAAAATTTTTATTTTATAAATGTAATTCTTTACAAATTCTAATTCGAATATAATGTTTAAAAATATAATATCGTGTGCGGATATTGATTATATTGCGAAGAAGATACAATGATTCCGTAAATTGCCGAGTATTTCCGAGTTTTAATGAGACGACAGATCACGTGGTCTTATGACGTCATACTAGCAATTCCTCGTATACAAACAGAAACATGGCAAGCGAGAGAGGCCATTGATAACGGTTTTCATCGGAAGTAATTTTTCACACACACAAAAAATCAACACCCCACAAATAAATCTGCGAGGAGGAAATCATACGTAATTAATTTCAACATTAAGAAGCTTCCTTTCTATGATTCAATTACAGTGTATTTTACATGCATGCTACAGTTAGCGTATTGACAAATCTGTAAGTATATACATGATTCGTTAACAGAGTACGTACTGTACTGGTCAGTGCTGAAAGAAATGTTTTAAGCACAGGCCCCGGGCTGATGACTTAAATAAACTTACTAGCCCTGACTGAAATTCCACAAACCCGAACAGTTCATATATGTTAACTTTCAAGCCGAGAGAAGAAAGAAAGAAAATAAATTCCAATTTTGGAGGTATTTCCTCCCTATCTCGTAATATCTCTCTTGATTTTTCGCAGTTAACTCCCGATTATTTCAATATGTCTCTCAATTTTCATTTCTCAGAAGAAGAAAATCCATATGTAATTTTTTCATCAAGTGTGCAGTCCACAAATGTCATATTCTATTTTATCACTTGTGAATATTGTAGTGAAGAAATAATTAATATCACAGGACAGTTTTTGTCTTCAGTAAATAGATTAAGATTAAACATTATTCACGTAAATTTCAGATTATTTAACTACTACAGAAGTACTTCTTGTAAAAAAAATTGTCACCAATTAGTTTAAAACCCATGAATTATCACAATGAAGGATGCGTAATTTTCTCTGCAAACAAAATCTCCATTTCCGCCCAAAAAAAAAAACTCGGCCAGTTAACACCTGACATTCCACTACCATCTATGTAAAGTTTCATTACCATGATTAAATTGAAAGAAGGAATAAAAAAAATACGACGCAGTATATGTGCCCCTAAAAAACTAATTCAAAATAAATATTTAATTCAGTAAACAGTGTTACATATCTTAACACTTAAACTAATGGAAATAGGATGGGATATAAAATGTGGGAAAACAATGGCCACATACATGTACGGTAACGTTTGACTGCAGATTTGAACTCTTAAAATGAAGTCTTTGACATCGAAGTTACAACAAAATTCGGCATCGCTTATTTGCCAATGACTTTCTGGTGCTTACATACACACTCTGTAGCACATGGTTTCTTTGAATTATGTCAGAGGGCCAGTCCTTTTCACAACATAAGTGCAATGATAAGGAATAATTGTTAATTTGTTAAACTGCCATTATGTTTGTGTACTTAATTCTAACCTCTAACTATTATGCAGACCAGAATATGAAAAAAAGGTCTTGTCCTGGGGTATCATAAGGCGTATCACAGGGAGAAATTGCACATCGGGGCAAATAGGTGGGGTCAATAGTCGCCTCCCCCCAATTTTTATTGTCAGCCAGTTAATGTGAAACTTTGATTTTATATCGGATCTTTGCTTTTAATCGCTGCTATTTAAACTGCCCAAGGGACAGTTTTATATCAGTTCCAATCATTACAGATTTCCGTTTATACATTTTACGAGTAATAGGCATAGACTGAAAGGTTGTGTTTTTTTTAAATAATTTTTTAATATTTTTTTTTAAATTACCTAAATTGTTTTTCTCAAATCACGACCGTGTCAAGGGTTGATAATCTTATTATTATTATTTTTTTAAGCAAAAATTCCATTTGATTAAAGTCAGATCTCAATTAGACATAGGACAGTGGTGACTTTATTTAGATTGTAATCTTGAAGAAGAAAAAAACATTTACTCATTTCATCAGCACGATCAGGTGTCGGGCTGTCATATTTGTTATTAGCACTTACTCGGCCTTCTGCCTATTTTCGTAACTCGTACGTTTGACACTCTACCAGGATTTAAAATATACAATGGTATGTCTGGAACAGTTTCAACTTTTAGTCTAGGCTTAGCATTCGTGTATCCTAGAGGTTCTATGTTTTTAGGATCCGTCTGGTAACATTCCTTTGTGAAATGTAATGGGCACGGATTGCTGTATGGTGTTGCATTGAAATCGACTCGCTTGTAATAATGTATCCAGACATTCTTTATCCCTTTATCATTTAGAAAAGAAAAAAAAAGAACTCCACAGCCTTTTCTATGTATGCTATTACACCCGTAAGCAACGCAAAACGGCATGGTACTCTATATGAAATGAACCTTGCAACTGTAGGTCTGGATGCTGGAGTTGCTAGTATGACGTCACTTTCCGAAAGTAACCGAATAGGCGCGGAAAATATGCATACGAAGTCACGGAAACTCAGCGCCTAGAAGATATGCCAATATCTCAATATTGGCAGTACGGTCGCACACGACGCTTCAGAATCATGTTTTTCTCTGCAGTGTATTTAATATTATTGTATATTTCCACTGGTTTCTAGTCTCCTTTAAAGATTTTAATGAAAACTCAGCGACAATAAATCAAGACGGTGATGATGTCATTGAATTTATTACTGCTATTGATAAAGCGCAATCTGTATTCATCAGACCTGGTGTAACTGTGACATGGACTTAATTCAGTTTATAAGTCCAATTAGTAAGGCTTAGAGAACCCCACACGGATTTATAACAATAAATTTACATGATCCTAGATCAAGATACAGAATCGGTCTTGATACATCCTTTGGGTAATAGCAGCAGCACATATTTGTTTAGAAAAATAGTTTAGAAAATAGTGAGCAACAAAATTAACTTACTCCAAGAGAGACTCTCGGAGAGACTCTGTCAGTAAGTTAGAGGCTTTCGTTTGGCAAACATGTCGCTTATTTTATTATTTTTTCGTTTCTTTAAGAGTTTTATTTTAACAACGGGACATTATATAAATTAGGTATGTTCACCCTCTCTGATACTTCGTTCCTGACAATCAGCGATGGATTGGTCACGTTTAGATCTTAACATGCTAATCATGTAACAACGTTTAAAACATTTCGTAGAAACAATAATAAAACAGTTCATGTATTTTTGGAGAAACTCAAAGTAGTCTTCATTAGTCTCGCTGACAGTAAAAATATAACCGATGTTATAGTTCATCGTACAACTGCAATCAAAGCTGCATACAGAGTAGCGTCTAGATAGGCATTATGGTCCTCACTCAATAACGCCTTCAAACATATTACTGAGATGACCGGTGTGTACAGATTCTCAGAATTTGGCGTTACAATATTTACAATATCTACAACAATTAAACGTCATTATTCAGTTAGTAGATCTTCTGAATCTATGTTAGTGATAATGGATCGAAACGACGAGGAAATATTCGTGATGGAACCCGAAGAAAAAGGCTTCGGCGTGTTGTACTATTGGTGTATTTGTCGCCAATGTTCTACCTACTTAGAGTATTCCTAACATAAAGAATCATGAATCGCGCATAGACGTGTGTACAGTAAAACAAAAGAAATATCGCATACGTGTCGTTGTTACCGACATCATTGCATATTCAGCATCCGCGTTAATCAATTGAAAACTAACGGGCTTAGGATATTGGAGTGGAATACATAATTCCAGAGAAAACGATTTAGAGGATTATAGGAAACATTTGACATAATTGTTGCATCCAGAAGATATGTTGTTGGTTATAGTTGTTAAATATTTTGAAAAGCATTGAACGTGGTCGAACTTCATAACATTTCTTGTGTCATTCACAGTATCTCAGAACTGTAGACACAACTGTGATGAATGCATCCTCCGTTCTCAAACAAGTTGAAAAAGCTCGATCTGCAAAGTCGGGAGGCAATGAAATTTTATAATTCCTTTAAAATACGAACTGATGGACCTAGTTGTTCAAGCAAGAATTAATTTATTAATCGTATGTCGAATATTAATCACAGTAATTGATTTATATAGTATCCACAGTTTATGGATTTATTAAGCGAGACAGTCGGATCTGCATTATTCTGATAAAGTCTATGGGAATGGATATTGTTTGTAAAAGACTTTCCACGCAATGACGATGAATCGTTTCTGACTTTGGTCAAGCGCATATAGTCATTTTTATAACATACTATAGGAAGACGAAGATGAGAAAGATACCATCGTAATACCATGTATTATTTAAAATACACAATATTTATTTTCAAGAAAGCACGTAGCTCCATCAGCTCCAATGTCTATTTGGGGGCATTGATCAAATGTCGAAGAGATAGATGTAAATGACCAGCTTAGGTGAACAGTTAGGATCACCTTGGCTGAATTGTGCGTACGACGATATGATTAGAATTACACATGCATAGTTACTTGTCTAGTTTAAACCTACAGCTAACGATTGTTTGAGAGTAGGTACGATTCTTGTACAATTGGGTCTAAGGATAAGGTCATGTCATTTATACATTACTTTTGCTATGGGCAAAAGCTTTCCGCCAATATTTAACATGACTTCCATTCGAATTTGTTCTCCAGCCAAATCATTTTGATCACTGAATGTGATCGGTCGCGACCAAAATGCACAGTTGTTGCAAGCGAGTCTCAACGATGTGTAACGATTGTTTACTATGAACGTATGTCAGTTTCTACAAGGTATCATTAATGTTTTTCATCAAACAAAACCTTTCTTTTTCTTTTGAACAAACAACATAGTCAACTCCTAGCGAATCCAAGAATCGACACTCAAACGAACACATTCAGAAAGCTGCTGGATATGGATCGTTAGTAGGTGTCATTATTCGTACACTTTTCAAGTGTGATCCTACTACCGAAGATAACAAGGCAAATTCATCGGAACCTGGGCAGCAGACCAAAAAGAAGACTGGTGATTGTGGTGCGGCAATTCACATTCTACGACGAATAAATCCCCAAGTCAATAAGACCATCTCCAGACAAAATGAAAATAAATGCGTATAAAACGCACTTGTGTTAAAGAAAGCCAAGCTGCTTTGATACGGTTCCCAAACCTATAGTACCATTTTTTCCTGCTTTGATGAAAAAGTGGAAACCCATTTCTAATGGAACTTTTATGTCTCTGGCAACTACGTTTCTTTCTTCCTTTGGTCTAGCGATTGCTACTGCAGACTCGTGTTTATTACCACACATCTGTTTAAAATGTACAATATACCAGCTTACTTCGGTGCTCTTGCATTACAACAAGGAAGCAATTGTTGATACCAATCAAACACATTTGTACCGCCAGCAATCATCCAGACAGACCCGTAAAAGAGTGTATGCATAATTTATACGAACATATTAAACTAAAAGATTCGTCAGCTTTAGAAGATTTATAAATTCATGATCTTAGTAGAAATATATCAAAACTGTATACATATTATAAACATTCCTTACGAGTCTTATACCTGTCAAAAGTGCAAAGAGTTTTGATCCCTTGTATATTGCAATGTTCGACTGTCGCCAGAGGATACGGATACACTTGGTGTCTGCATTCCGTTGGAGTGATAGGTGCAGAGCAATACATGTTCTGTTGCAGTTAACTGAAGCAAGGGTTAAGAGGAAATGGTATAAAATGTGCACAAAAGAAACACATGTTGACAGATATAAATACTGGAGGTACGGCGATTTCTATATTTGCTTTTGATATGCTCATCATACGTAAATTGTGTATGTAAGCTCTCTCTCTCTCTCTCTCTCTCTCTCTCTCTCTCTCTCTCTCTCTCTCTCTTGATCTCTCTCTTGATCTCTCTCTCTCTCTCTTGATCTCTCTCTCTCTCTTGATCTCTCTTGATCTTGATCTTGACAACTAAAATCAATTTATCATGTGTGTTCTGTCTATCAAGCGTCTGATCAGCCGATTGTGGAGCACCTCGCTCCGGCTTAAACAAAACGTTAAACTCATACACATAATTGTGACAATCATTTTATTCTTCCACACATTTTTTGAGGAAATAGACACATATGGTTTTGTTTTGGTGCCCTTTTGAGAAATGTCTAGGTCCTTTTCAAATCTTGACTTGCTCCAGCCCTGCGCTGTCATTTACAGTGGAGAGTGATTCCCTCGTAATGATATATGACAGGTGGTCATTAGGATCTGGCGCAATACTTTTAAGTATATACAATCAATACATAGTTGATCTTTGCATTGCCCATTTTATTACTTACATGCTTTCATATGTGGTGCTATGTATGCTTCTCAGACCTCTCCAAACCAAAGTGGTTAAAGCGTCTAGCTCAGATACATTAAGTCGCGGGTTCGAGCCCTAGCTTAGTGGGTTGGTTTCTTTCAACGTACCCTTTAACAATTTTTCAGTCATATCCCTACGATGTCTGCAGTGAGGCAGTTTATAGTGATGTCTAGCACTGGGGCGTCATGCCGCAGATATGTAGCATGATGTCCCACCCGGTCACATTATCCTGACACCAGGCCGACTAGTCCTAACCTCTTAATGCTGAGCGACAAGTGAGGCAGCTGTTAGTACCCTTTTTGCAAATCTTTGGTATGATTTGGCCGCTCTAACCACTAAGCCACCGGAGTGGTCGATGTGTGGCACTTTATAGTGATATACAAGTGTCGACTGTCTCAATGGAGACGTTGCTAAGCCCACCAAAGCTAATTAACTACTTGATCTTCATAATCGGTGTTTATTCCGAAACATATAACATCTCCTAAGCATTACCTATTTCATTTCTATCATACTTCATAGGAATATTTCATACATAGCAAAACAAGCATTGGTGATGCGAGAGTGCATCGAAGATGTACGATCAAAACTTTCTGCAGCTGAAATTTTCTTTGTATTTCTGCTTTATCTTAGTTTGATTGGGAGTCTTTAAGAAAAGATTAAACAAAACAACAACAAAAAACAAGGACAAACAAAATAGGTTAGGGGTGGGGATGTTGGTAACTGACAGGAAAGCTTGAAAACGTAACCTAATAATGTAAGAAGAAAGTAGCAGGAGATTTGAGGTAAATATCCACCACTGTAATATCCACCACTGTAATATCCACCACTGTAATATCCACCACTGTAATATCCACCACTGTAATATCCACCACTGTAATATCCACCACTGTAATATCCACCACTGTAATATCCACCACTGTAATATCCACCACTGTAATATCCACCACTGTAATATCCACCACTGTAATATCCACCACTGTAATATCCACCACTGTAATATCCACCACTGTAATATCGTTTGGATGGAAATTAGTAATACGTCTGTGAAACGGGTCTAGAAGAAGCTTAAACAGAGGAGTTGTTGGATTTTATTTAGCATGTGTGGCTTGAATTGTTCATTACCAGCTTCATCGCTGAGAGGAATGACAATGCAAGAGCTGCCTGAATTTGTCATTTGACCAAAGCAGGTTCTGTGTGAGGATGCAATTGCTGTCGATCGATAAAGAACACATTAATGTGGGCTAAAGAACAACTGATTAGATTGATGGGAGCAGGTGCTTGTTAAATCGCTATACTGCAACGATTTTTAATGTCTGTGTCGGGAGAGAAAGTGATTCGTAATTAAGCCGTCGTTTATTTAAGAGTATACAGACTAGAAAGATATTGTTAACTTCGATGTTTATATCGAAACTGTCAGAAATGAGATTTACCAAGATCAGTATTTTGGAAATCTAGAAGTCAGGCTAACCGCAATTCTAGCGCCTAGTTATAAAAGATATGTTTAATCCTGACTGGTTATGCTACATAAGGAGCATGTTTCCCACACGAAAGTTCTTAGTCTTAAATACTGACCCATCGAAGAATCTTATCAATCTTCATTTTTTCTGCGAGAGTGAAAATATGAAAGAATTCGTGATTAAATTTAGAAAGAATTCTCTTCTAAAACATTTTTGAAGGGACTTGATGTCTTGAGAGTCGACGGACACAATTCGGGCAGTAGAAGCGAGCAAAACTTGGAAGCACAAGGTATTTAGGTCAGTCTCATGTAATTCGGTGATACAAATATTATGATTTGCTTGAATTTATTTACTTATTGTTGCGTGAATTTATTTGTTAAAATTCATAGATTAATTTCAGTAGGTCAGTTTTTTTCTAACACATTCAAAGTCGTCTAGAGGATTTCCAATTTCCAAGTGGAAAACTGATGTTCTAGATATGTATGCAAATAAATATATTAACCACCTTTAATATTGACCTAAATAGTTAATATATAATGATAGAGAAATATTAGCTATGCATTATGTTCTTAACAAAATAAATGCCTCTAGGATAGATAGACTTTTAACTTGCTTTTTGACTAAGGTTTCATTTACATAATAGATCTTTACATAACATAATCATATAGAAAAGCCAATTAACAATGCAAAATAACACGCGATATGTTCAACGTCGGTCAAAGTTTTATATCCTCAGAGAAAAAGATAGAGTTTTCAGGTTTTTCCAACATTTCAATCGTACTCCGCTCGGAACTCATTCCTATCGAAGTGATTGAACTCGGGACTCGACGTGCCCAATTCAGAGAGGGCAAACACTTTCTATCATTATTCCCGTCCGAAATAGAATAGTAGTGTTTTGATTGTGAACTTTAAAATGAACAATAACACAGGGGCAAAAAATAACAATATTAATTTTCTAGGTGTTGCCAAACAGCGATTAAATGCGAGCTTTTGTATTCGACATAAAAAAAAGATTGACATCAATACTACATTCTTATGATCATTCATTAGCCATTTATGTTGATAACAATACAAGGAGCCTGAACGTTTAGAGGCATAAAAAACGCTACATTTTGTTGCATCAGTATCTTACAATTGTTTGTAGAACACTGGATATACCGGAATGAATATTTGTCAGACCGTGTTTGCTTTTATTAACTTTTATTACAATATGTCCAGTTTTGTCCTCAATTTTCGGGATCATGTGAACGGTTGCACAAGGATATGGTCCTTGCAATGCTTACACATATTGAATAAAATTAATTGGTCATGACTTCCGGAAAGATGGCCGCTATCGTTTAACTGCTTGACGCAGGCTCTTTCGTTTTTGCGCTATTTTTCATGATATATGTGCTTGCTGTCAATCTTCGTCTACATTATTGTGTTTCATCATGCATTGGCTGTTCAGTTTGTATGTGTTTCTTCATCACCTTGTTTTGGAAACGAGAACAATTAGAATTTGTCTCAGCTGTCTTATTCAACTGTTATGACGTCCTTTGTTTTTTAATAAACCGCCATCACGTGATCGCCAGTCAACCCGCTTACGCTATGCTGGAGCCTCATTAACTGCATTAAATGACCACAACTTGGCTCTTCATACTACATTGTGCTCAAGACTAAACAAACTGGAACTACATTCATCATTACTTAAATGTAAACGGAAGCGAGAAAAGAAACATTGTTTCAAAGCTGGCCTGCGTAGAACAGGAAGAAGAATTCCAGTTTTTTGCCTTTTGCCTGTAACAGATAAATAATTTAAAACTTTGGCCATTAATTTTGATAACCTGTTGCAAATTCATCTTAAATCGTCAACTGTCCCAGAAATACCACTACGTATTGCATTATTCAACGCCCAATCAGTAGGATCACCGGAAAGGCGCACAGAAATAGTTAATTTTATCAACGACAAGAATATCTACGTCTTCTTTCTGACAGAAACATGGCTAAAAACAGCAGGCGATGAGCCCAAGTGCGCAGATTTAACACCTGCCACTTACTCCATCAAGTCGTTTCCTCGCAACTCTCGCGGAAAGAACTAGTACAAACAACACTGACACTGGAAAAAGGTCAGTCCAGTTTTTTTCTCTCTAGCGCCCTCTTTTTGAAGCAGTTTCCGAATATTCTGTTGTATCGAAATTCGATAGGTGGCAATCTAATTATTCTTGAAGATTTCAGCTTTCACTTTGACTGTCCTGGAAACCCATACACGTCAAAACTCATAGATTCCATTCACGTTTTCAACCTTAAACAGTAAGTTAACCAACCCAATTATAAACTTGGTCACATTTTAGACTGGTTTCTTCATAGGCATGAAAATTGGGTACAGATCTTAACCGGTATAATGACATTATGTTCACATTTTGTTCTTGCTATGTGTATAGACTCCGTTTGACTCTCTGCATTAATAGGCACTGATAAAGACCCTTGTTTGTTTATATATCAGCAATCAATAGGATAAGAGATATGAGATACTCTATAAAAATACGTAAACATTTCATGCTTATCTAGGTGCTTACTGTTCCGTTGCAAACATTTTCTTAAGCACAAAAATGTTGTAATTGAGACCATACGACCAGGAAGAGATGTGATGTACACTGTCTTTCGCACACGATTGGGAAAATATGAATATGTATTGGCAATTTTCCAGCGGGTTTGGCTGGTAAGTTCACCTGTTTTTATTCGTCTCTTGCAGTTAATGTAAACAACTTAACAAGATACAAAAACAGTTTTGAACGCTGATGTGGGAAATATAGTCACTGACTTTCATCACGAACTACTCTTAATTCTCTCATCAACATGTAATGCCCGTCCAGAAATCGGATAACTTTTTGAGACATATTTATTGTATATATTTCTATGTTACATCTAAATTTATGACACTCTGTCTTTAGTCATCCATTTGTATACTAATTTAATACATTGTGGTGACATTTTATGACAAGCATTATTTCGGTTTAGTTTTGAATAATTTCATAAGGAAAGGAACAGTATTTTACGCGACAATACGGCACTCATTAACCATATCTTCATTAGGCAGATTACATAATGTGATCCGTAACTGACTGTTTATTTTGTGGTTAAGCTTCTAGAGGTCATTCTAAAACTTTCAATATTATGAAAATGGGGATTTAAAACATTTTCCGACGATATTTCTGAGATTGGAAATGAAATCGTTTGGCCACAAGCCATTTCAACTCGGTGACTTATTGCCATGTGATAGATTTTTTTTAGGAATGAAAATCAATCTACTTTAACTTCTGTCGCAACCACTCACCTGTGAAGCCGACAGATTTGTAATCGCCACATAGCTTAGAAATGAAACTGACAACTCAATACATCCCGTTTTGAATCACCAGCCATCCGTTAAGTTGAAAGGGATGGCATTTATATTTTTTTTTCTATTTAATTTTTTTATTTTAATAACGTTCGTAAAAGAATGTATTGTTCACTCTATTTGGATTCAGTTCCGAGAGTGATAGACTGACTATTGAATTATCAGATGAAGATATTGTGTTTTCCTTTAGCTGAAGATAAAACACCAATATAATATTACGGACTTCGATTTTTCACAAATTAAAACAAAGAGCACTTTTTCTCACGCTATTTGAGGGTCACACACCACACACCAACCCAAAACACGTAAAGCCCTCTAAACTTTAAATGGTAGGTTCCTGACATCACTGATTGTTGGCTGAGAAACATCATTTTAATAATGATGATTTTAATAATGATGGTTATGACGATGATAATAATGGTGATGATAGAAAATTAAAATTATAATGATGTTGTGCCGTTTCCTGTCAACCCGTCTTTCATTACTTTTACAAAACCGTGGCCATGTTTAATTATTACCAACATTAATTGTTGACCTATACCTCTGCTGATACCTGAGTAAAACGCCCATTGTTCAGTAATTTGAATCATCATTTGGGATCAGTGTATTGTATATTTGTTGCAACTCTGTTCCACTATATAGTCTTCACAAAATTAGCAACAAACAAAATCCCTTTCCATGCCATGTCGTGCGCTGAAGAATGCTCTATTCATTTACCACAATTTTCATGTGCACCCTTATCTGGCATGAATATTCAGATAACGAGTATCATGAATGATGCTATATCAATTAATTAATGTCAGATACATAAATACAACAAATGCCGGGACTCGTGGAGAAAAAGCATTTCATACCAAAAACTTTTCTGACCAACTACCCACATCTTTTCGCGAGCACTACTATATACCCAAAAATGTCCGGCAAGAAACGCCGTGGTCGTTAGCCGGGTTCAGGGGGGTGGGGGTATACTTGGCGAGGGGACCTAGGCGGCTAGGTCCCGCAAGGCAGTTCCTAAGGTCTTGCCGGGGTGCCGGCGAAAGAACCTAGGATGCTAGGGCCGGCAAGGCAGTTCGTAAGGGCTTCCCGGGGTGCCGGCGAAAGGACCTAGGATGCTAGGGCCGGCAAGGCAGTTCGTAAGGGCTTGACGGGGTGCCGGCTAAAGGACCTAGGATGCTAGGGCCGGCAAGGCAGTTCGCAAGGGCTTGCCGGGGTGCCGGCGAAAGGACCTAGAATGCTAGGGCCGGCAAGGCAGTTCGTAAGGGCTTGCCGGGGTGCCGGCGAAAGGACCTAGGATGCTAGGGCCGGCAAGGCAGTTCGTAAGGGCTTGCCGGGGTGCCGGCGATAGGACCTAGGATGCTAGGGCCGGCAAGTCAGTTCGTAAGGGCTTGCCGGGGTGCCGGCGATAGGACCTAGGATGCTAGGGCCGGCAAGGCAGTTCGTAAGGGCTTGCCGGGGTGCCGGCAAAAGGACCTAGGATGCTAGGGCCGGCAAGGCAGTTCGTAAGGGCTTGCCGGGGTGCCGGCAAAAGGACCTAGGATGCTAGGGCCGGCAAGGCAGTTCGTAAGGGCTTGCCGGGGTGCCGGCAAAAGGACCTAGGATGCTAGGGCCGGCAAGGCAGTTCGTAAGGGCTTGCCGGGGTGCCGGCAAAAGGACCTAGGATGCTAGGGCCGGCAAGGCAGTTCGTAAGGGCTTGCCGGGGTGCCGGCAAAAGGACCTAGGATGCTAGGGCCGGCAAGGCAGTTCGTAGGGGCTTGCTGGGACTCGTGGAGAAAAAACATTTCACAACAAAAACTTTCCTGACCAACTACTCACATCTTTTCGCGAGCACTACTATATACCCAAAAATGTCCGGCAAGGAATGCCGTGGTCGTTAGCCGGGTTCAGGAGGGTATACGTAGTGAGGGGACCTAGGCGGCTAGGTCCCGCAAGGCAGTTCGTAGGCGCTTTCCGGGGTGCCGGCGAAAGGACCTAGGATGCTAGGGCCGGCAAGGCAATTCGTAAGGGCTTGCTGAGACTCGTGGGACTCATAGAGAAAAAACATTTCACACCAAAAACTTTTCTGACCAACTATCCACATCTTTTCGCGAGCACTACTATATACCCAAAAATGTCCGGCAAGGAACGCCGTGGTCGTTAGCCGGGTTCAGGGGGGTATACGTGGCGAGGGGACCTAGGCGGCTAGGTCCCGCAAGGCAGTTCGTAGGCGCTTGCCGGGGTGCCGGCTAAAGGACCTAGGATGCTAGGACCGGCAAGGCAGTTCGTAAGGGCTTATATATTTGTATAGAAAATTTTTTTGTATAGAGCGGTATATACATTTGAATAGCGGCCTTCTGAACCAAGCGCATTATCGTAATGCGGCCGCTATACAATACCGTTACTGGGGCGGACACAGGTACAGGATACCCCTAGGCACGCAGGTAGCTTCTGGGGCGGTATGCACGGCTAGGGTCCTAGGCGGCTAGGGTCCCGTAACGAACGGAACAGCTCGCCCTGCGTAGGCGCTAGCTAGTACAGGGTACCCCTAGGCAGGCAGGTAGCTTCTGGGGCGGTATGCACGGCTAGGGTCCTAGGCGGCTAGGGTCCCGAAACGAACGAACGGCTCGACCTGCGTAGGCGCTAGCTGGCACAGGGTACCCCCTAGGCAGGCAGGTAGATTCTGGGGCGGTATGCACGGCTAGGGTCCTAGGCGGCTAGGGTCCCTTAACGAACGAACGGCTCGACCTGCGTAGGCGCTAGCTGGTACAGGGTACGCCTTAGGCAGGCAGGTAGCTTCTGGGGCGGTATGCACGGCTAGGGTCCTAGGCGGCTAGGGTCCCGTAACGAACGGAACGGCTCGACCTGCGTAGGCTCTAGCTGGTACAGGGTACCCCCTAGGCAGGCAGGTAGCCTCTGGGGCGGAGATTGGTCTAATGGACCTCGGGTGGAGTTGAAGGAGGGCCAAACTATTGCGTCGACTACCTGTCTGGCCAGAGGGAAAGGGTAAATCCATACCAATATTTGAAGTGTCATAGTTCTAATTACTTGCAATGTTGCACATCTCGCTATTTTTCAGCGGTCTATGGGTTAACATCAAAGACGATATCACCGTAATCATTGCAGCTGTAGTGTCTGTTCAACACGTTCTTTGCTGAGTTTCGTTACCTGTGTCCCACAACCTTTAGACTGAGGGAACAAATCCTTGTACACGTTCTTTGCTGAGTTCCGTTACCTGTGTCTCACAACCTTTTCAATGAGAAAACAAATCTTCGTACACGTTGTTTGCTGAGTTCCGTTACCTGTGTCTCTTCACTGAAGAAACAAATTTTTGTATCTTGGACTTGACCTTGTCCAAAATGATGTTCATTTTCTACCAGACCTAAATAATGGATTTTAGTTTTGTAAAGGACTCTCAGAGTTCACAACATTGGAAATCCCCTATGAAATGCCGGTGCCACATTTTATAATATAATTTTAGTAACAGACCTTTTAAATAAAGCTATGCATTTATCTTGTAAACACTTGAAACGTTCGATAATACATTTTCCATATATGGTAATAGGGTCTGTTTTGTTGGGGGATGCTAACTGTCTCCTGAGGTAAAGAAGAGGACTATGTAACAGAATTGTTACCAAGTGGGTGGTGGATTAAATAAACAACACAAACACAATATGTGAAAGATAATGTAAATTTATGAAATAAATTATTAATGAAAAATAATGATGTATCTACACAATAACTCATGCGTTCAACCCACAATTACACTTCACAACCATTCACAATTCAAAAAAAAATATTAATATTAAATAAACACAGATCCAAGGAATCTCCTGGACTAAACACAGATCCAAGGAACTTCCTGGACTACACAAATGTTTCATATAAAATGGAACCTTTAAAAAAGTTGTATTAACGCAAGTATACATTGCGATAACAAATACAAACATCAAACTATACTATCGCACGTATGGATTGCGACAACTAGCACAAACATATACATGTATTTAATCAAGTTGCTAACTGTTATTGAGATTCATGTAATCCCTTGAAATACTACTGTAATTCGAAGTAACTATGTGTAAATATAACAATGTATTCAATTATACTACAATTGCAACATACACATGTGTCTCGACCCTGTACAACCGTACGATTCACCACCTGTTGAATCACCGCCCAGCTTCTCCGAATACCTAGGGTTGACCCAATACTTTTGTCGGCCACTTGCCCTTCACGGATCCACTACAGTTATACGTACAGACAGCATACAGCATCTACTAGAACCACCGGTCCCAAACATTTAGATGCTACCCCGGACGTTTACACCTCTAGACAGCTCCGACACTCGGACATTTAGACTTCTAGATTTCCAGATATTTACACATCTCGACAGACGTAGACGGACAGACAATCCGACAGACAGACAGTCAGATACCTCAGTTTGATCACACAATTAAACAGCACAATCACGGCACAATCAATCACATTCAGCTACAATTCAGAGACATTCAGAGACGTTCAGAGACGTTCAGCTACAATTTCAGTGACATTCAGAGACGTTCAGCTACAATTCAGCTACTGTTCAGAGACGTTCAGCTACAATTCAGCTACAATAAAGAAACCAAACAAACTAATAATAGTTGTTTCTAAAACAATCTAAAACTTAGATTACGCTATTGCATTTAAAATCTAATAGTGACTAGTAATTCCAAATATTCAACGTTTTAAATCTGCATTGTAATAAAGGCATCATTACATGAAATGATAAACTGAATAAAATTCACAATAAAACGAAATATAAATTTAACAGTTACCCGTTTAGCTGGAAAAGGATTAAGAGCTATCTCTCCTTTGGTAAGATACTTTTGGACTCGTAATCTTATCAGAAATATTTTGCCTTATATATCCTCAAATAGGTGAGCAGAATTCACGGCAAAATTCCCGTGCACCCCCGTGCACCCCATGATTATAATGTTCCTGACTTCAAGTGATTCGTAGTCAGGCACATACAAATCGTTACACGTCGCTTACCTTGAAAAAACACTTATTCACCCCAGGTAACACATGTACAACGAAACAAAAAAATAGTTTGTAATTCAAGAAGAAATAAATTCAATTTTCGCCTAATTCTGTGACAGACTATATAATCTCGTTTGTCTAGAAATTATTCATGCATAGTGTAAGATCTGAGCAGAATCTGTTGTATTAATGTTGCGCTCCGGCTGGAATTTATTTTCTTCATAGAATTTAGTTCAGGTGATTCTGTTTACATCTTGGGTGAGTTAACAAGTAATTAGGGGGAATTTGGGGTTGGGGGTCTTAATATCATCATATACCTGCATTATTTTGTCATAAAAACATTTCATCCAGTTGTCCTTATCAGTTGTTCTCTTTGAAGCCTCTCATTTGGACAATAACTCCATCACATGGAAATGAATCTGTACCTTTTGTCTTAGCTTTTGTTCTAAATGCACATTATATGTATCAGTGGCAACCAGTACTAGTCGAAATTTGCAGAACAGAACCGAGCAACCAATATCATATACGTTGCCCAATAGTATGAATATTTAGACACTGAATTACTGAACTGAATATGACCTTCATTTGTTAGAGATCAACGAGCACGGGAGTAGTAGACCTTACCATGTAATGTCAGATAAATCTCTTTGCAACTAACAATACCTTTCAACGTATCGATAACCGGAGGTTTCGTTATGTATATAAACCCTGGAATACATTTGTCAGCCGGGCTAAAAGTGTGCGACACGATGCAATTATATCTCGTTATAGAGATCCGTAAGTTAAATCAAACAATTGTCACAAGTATGGCCAAAGAAATCATCGGCTAAATTATGTGCTTTTGAATCATGCAAGTAGTGTGTAACACTGACTTACAACAAACGTTCTTTTGTCCAATCTTCACGAACTCTTTATACTTGAGTGACTTTTAGTATCCCACATATCGCTGACAATAATGAGCTCGGATGTATGCAGAACTTCTTAGTAAAGGTGATCAAAACATTTGCAGTGATACAATCTCTCTCTCTCTCTCTCTCTCTCTCTCTCTCTCTCTCTCTCTCTCTCTCTCTCTCTCTCTCTCTCTCTCTCTCTCTCTCTCTCTCTCGCGATATGATTGCAACATTGTTAGGACAAAATTACAAATCCAAATCACCTTACGGATGCAGGAGGTCGTGGGTTTTACCCTCGGCCGAGCCCTAACGAGGACATAAAAATGGTACTTATATATGCTATTTTTCGGGCGGATATTGCATTGGAATATGTTGTGAAAAGAAACCTTCGTTCAATTTTAGAGAATAATTATGAAAATTGCATGTAATACACTACCCCTCCCTCCCTCCCTCCCTCCCTCTCTCTCTCTCTCTCTCTCTCTCTCTCTCTCTCTATATATATATATATATATATATGTGTGTGTGTGTGTGTGTGTGTCACTCTTTCTCTTTCAATTTTAGAGAATAATTATGAAAATTGCATGTAATACACTACCCCTCCCTCCCTCTCTCTCTCTCTCTCTCTCTCTCTCTCTCTCTCTCTCTCTCTCTCTCTCTCTCTCTCTCTCTCTCTATATATATATATATATATATATATATATATATATATGTGTGTGTGTGTGTGTGTGTCACTCTTTCTCTTAATATAGGGAATAATGCCTATACATTTCTTTGTCTTATTAACTGTAATAAGACAATAATTATTTTACTAACATACAAATTTAATTGTTTTCAATGCATATAAATAAAATTGTTTATGAAAGTTTAATTCATAGAGAACTTTAGCTTAGTTCATTTAAATTCATTTATCCTATTTGAAATGCGGGCATCCAAATCGTACCTTATGTATAACACATCAACGATTATTCTATTATTATATTTCTACACGAAAACGAATTGAGATAAAGGGGGCAGGGTTTCAAAGATAACAAGAATGGCTGAAAATCATAATTTACCATTGGGAATCGAACTTAAAAAATACTCAGTGTTTGAATCCGATATGGAATATTGCGCCGAAACACAGGTGTCCAAATTGATACAAAAGAGCGACGCAAACACATACCTTACGTGCTATCTAGGGTGACATTGTGGGTTGACAAGGCAATGCAAGGTATACGCTAAACGGGCAACACATGCGGCTAATGCAACACGTCCTAAATAATGTCTATATAAGCATTTTGTCTTATCGAGATTATGATAGAGATCAATAATATTTATCATTCAAGACAATTAAAATGTCCTGGTGCCATCTTCATAATATCAAGCATACCGATTTTTTACTGACCTAACCTGCAAACTGTCTATGTTTCAAAATGATCCCTGATATATGTACCTTTGGTCTGAAGTTTTGAAACCTGTTTACGCTAGCGAGATTCGTTTATTAAACAAGGAAGTTTTAGTTGTAACCAATGAACGCACTGTACTACCTTTTATAGCCATGCTGAAACGCTTGGATATAAAGTATACATAGTTTATATTATCTAATGCAAAAACATTCTCCAGCAAGATATACATGATTGATACACACATACAAATTGCAGACTTACTTATTTCTTAATCGTCTATCATCGGTTCGACTTCACTTTGGCTGTATATTGCAATGCATTACTGACTTCGGGAAAGTTGGAGTCATCATATTGATTCTGTTGGCTTAGTACTGTGAAAGACTTATTCAAATACAGTAATAGCGGAGCATGAATTATGGGATAGTATATCTGTATGTAATATCTGGTAACAAATTGACTGTAATGAAAATGTTGGAACGGGGACATCTGTTTTTATTCTTGATATACGCAACATACGTATATTGTGCAAGTAAGTACATGAATACAAGTTTTTTTTTCTCTCTCTCTCTACCAGTAGTACATGCATCAGAACAGTTTCGAGTATAATGTTTAATATATGTAGAAAACCTCATGTTTGTATATGTTTTTATGTACAATCATGTTTGTACAAATAAAAGTCGTACTTGTTTTGATCAAGGCCCACGTTTGCCGATATCTTGGAAAAGTCGTTCAACCTTCCATCTTTAATCAGATTTAATTTCTTGTATTCCAATAAATATCGGCGCATATCAAACTCAAGCGAAATGTCACTTGCATAAAGTCGCATGCTAGAAAGATGTCATATTAATAGTGACTGGTTTCAATTACCTTCAAGTCCTCGGTTTGCATTGCCTGTAATCACGTAAGCAATAGTTTACAGCTATTGAAACCGGATGATGTCTTCAGATACTCAGCCAAAATGTCATACTAATAAATGGGAATTTCAAGGTAGTGCAAAATGTTTTAAAACATCGTCCAGTGTTGCTTCAACACCAATCATTTTAAGATGATTTTGTCTTTGCCCATCTCGTCGAATTTTCGTCTGTTACAAACTAACAATTTATGAAGTATCACTATGGTTACTTCCCTATCTATTTCACAGAGGTGAAGTTATTTGGTGTGCTTCAGAAAGAGCCGATGGTGATCCGACTGACAGCACATACCGCAGATCTCAGCAGACTATACGCGTCGTTTCTACTTATTTCGTGACGAATTAGCACACTATTGCAACTACTCAACCCACGACACACCATGATACTCTAAGACTTGGTTAAACGACACCTTAAGCTGACATTCTATTATTAACATAGTTGAATTTAATTTTAAATACCCCAAAAACGGAACATACAAAAACAATTGCTTAAGCTGATCATCTAATCCATCCCAATGACGATGGAGTTATCGTTCGTACATCTAATTTTAAGTTTTGAGCAAGACTGGATCAATGAATACAAATCGAGCTGCAAAGTAACAGAATACGTGCTTTTTTTGTTCTTTTATCCATATGTTTTCAGGCCACACCAAGAGGAGGCGCTCTTTCGTTAGCTTTTTTTTTTTCGTTTTTCTTCTTCTAAATACATTTTAAAAAAATTATATTTATTTTGTTGTTTGCGAGTTATAATCTTTTTATCTAATTGCATGTTATTTTAATGTAAAATTGTATACTAGACTTAACTTTGTCCGAAATTGGGTTTATTTCTGTCTGACCTGATTCATTTTTTTATTTTAGAAAATGTCATTTATGTAAACAGCTAAGAATAGCCTCATTATTTTCTATGCATATGATATTATTAACAGAATTATGATTCAGGTAAACAAGAAGTGGTAAATATGTTGAACATGGTCAAGGTTTTGGAGATTCATAAATGAATTGTATAGGCGATTGTGTTGTAAATAAATAATACTCACTAGATCATTCTAGACGGTTAGTTTTCATTAGCATGTTTTTATGCTAATGAGACCTGAGGTCAATTTGAGCAGTAGAGTATCTTGCTCCAATTACTGTATGTAATGATTACAACCCTCTTACTTGCATCAATAGATGCAAAATTCAGGGATTGTTGAGGATGAGTTTGATGTTGCAAGAATATAACATCGACATTTCGTAACTTTAAGATAGGTTTATCTTCCTGGGTATGTCTTCGATTGTGAAGTCATGCTTAAACGTATTTTACATGGACCACTGAAGTTGAACTTCTTGTAACAGAGTATGCAGAGGATGATCTGTTAGACTAGGTCTCTGTAGCAAGGAATAATAGTCAGTCTACTCACTTAAAAATGAAATTAAGACATTCTCTTCAGGCTAGAAATTATGGTCCTTATACGGTTAAAGAGAAAACGATTTATACATGTCATCAACGCTCATGGAAGGCAGAAGTATAAATAACACACACACACACACACACACACACACACACACACACACAGACAGACACACGTGTGTGTGTGACCATTTAATAAGGTTAGTAGAAGTCCATACATGTCAGACATGTTACGTGAGAAAAAGGTGTGGCTTGTTATTATTTTGTTCGTGATCACTATAGTGGCATATTTGCAGTAAAACCTTTCTAGCATAACATTGACGGTATTCTTCTTATATTGCTAACGCTGATCTTGTGAGCAATACATTGTCCGCTTTATTAGTGAGGACACCTTACACAAAGTTTGTCCTAACGATGCTGTATCATAATTAAACATGCAATCGTGGTAGTTTATCACGTGGTTTTACTTTGTGCTCAACACTTACAAACTACAATGATATGATATAGATTTGGCAGCAGTAATAAGTCACCGAGTGTCGCCAATGATCATGCCCGCTTTTAGAATAGTGGCAGTGTTCAGACAGGTTTTATAGTTTGTTTGTTTTATAAGGTTTAACGCCATGTTTAAGCACAATTTAGGCTACACATGGCGGCCAGTATTAATGGTGGAGGAAGAACCTGGAAAACTCCCGGAAAGAACCAGCGACCCACGAGAAGCTACTGGCAAGCTTTCTCACATAACTACGTTAGCCGAATCTTAGACTCGAACCCACGCAGACAGAGGTGAGATGGCAGTTATCCGTAACGGAGAGCACTTTTGACCACTCGGCCACTCGGGGCCCCTACACAGGCTTTAGAGTAATGCGCGATAATTTAAATTTTATTTTGTCTCGATTGTCGATACGCCGATATCGCTATATTGGTAAAATATGGATCTGACAGTGGGTCAAATAATGATAAATTTAGGGTACAGGAATATAAATACTACATATTACATTAAGTGTAGAAATACTACATATTACATTAGGTGTAAAAAGACTTTATATTACATTAGGTGTAGAAATACTATATATTACATTGATATAAAGAGTACGTGTATGTTATTCAACTGCCTCAATTTCCCCAATTTCGTCAGAAATGAAACATTAAAATTTAATTCATTGCAGGTTCATAAACATATTCCTGTATTAAAGTCGTAATAAATGTTATGGCTGGAAGTGCTTGTCTTCCCATGTATAATGGCAATATGTTTTCGTTTCTGTTCAGGACCACTGGTGGACATGTGGTCTAAAATGCTTACCTTTACTGACCATTTCCGTCTTCCGTTTGTCTGCGTGAGTTCCAGTCTTGGTGTTTGGGCAATGATGGGATGAGAAAACTGTTAGTAGCTTCCAGTGGATTGGTGGGTCTTACCTCAATATTTTACCGAGTTCTTCCTCCAGCAGTAATAATGGTCGCTATGTATAGTCAGTCTATCGCGTGCTGGTAACTGATGTTAAATCCAAAACAACAACAACAACAACAACAACAACGTTTTAGCTCTTATTTAGTAACGACAATCACTTTAATAGATTCTCATATTACATTATTCTACCAATCGATGAGATAACGTCTTAGAAATGTAATATTCTCAAAATTAGTCTATATTATAGTTTTTACTGATCCATAGCAAACTTTGTCTTCCAAATTATGTGCTATAGAAGCATTCAGGTTGTATAGTCACGAAGTGGTGTGTTTTATACGATGTATTTCATGCATGACAGATAATCTTGTTGAGAGATCTTTTGGCAATCTTCCGAGGTGCTTGCTCTCTCTCTCTCTCTCTCTCTCTCTCTCTCTCTCTCTCTCTCTCTCTTGCATTCGAATGTTTTGGTTTATATTATATAGTCATGTATACATTATTTGTGCATGTAGAATATATTTACATTACATTTCTATACAATTGTTCCCTTTTTCACGTGCCTTGCTATTACATATGTACGTTGGTTCTCCATTAAGCTGAGAGTAACTTAAAAATTAAAATACCATAAATATTAAGAATTTTCTTAACAGAGTGGATGGGTGTGGTAAATCCATATTTAACACACACACACACACACACACACACACACACACACACACACACACACAAATATATGTATATATATATATATATATATATATATATATATACATACATACACACATAAATACATACATACATACATATATATATATATATATATATATATATATATATATATATATATATATATATATATATATATATATATATCACCAACATACGTTATGCAGACGACATTGATGGTTTGGCAGGCAGTAAAGACGAACTTGCCATCTTAGTGAAAACCCTGGATAAAACATCTTCCAGATTTGACACGGAGTTAAGCATGGAGAAGACAAAGCTGATGACAAATAGTGGCAAACAAATCTGAGCCAATATTAAAGTCAGAGAACAGGAACTGGAAATAGTGAGCCAGTTAAATTACCTTGGTTCCCTAACCAACGAAGATTGATCAAGGGCAGACATTTTGTCACGAGCACCACAAAGAACGGCTGCTATGTCAAAGCTAAGACCCATCTGTAGAGACAAGAATACCTGTCTGAAAACTAAATTAGACTATTGAGAGCACTAGTCATCTCAGTCTGTTTGTATTCATGTGAGGCCTGGATCCTGGGAGCAGAATTACAACGAAGAATGCAGGCACATTAAATGAGATGCTACAGAACCATCATTGGGATCTCTTATATGGACCACATTACAAGTGAAGAAGTGAGTAACACCATCAGGCGCAAAGTAGGTCGATATTAAGACAACCTCACCACCGTCAAAAAGAGAAAGCTGAAATGGTATGGCCATGTCACTAGAGCCAATAGTCAATCCACAACAGTACTGAAGGGCAGCGTCCATGGTGGCAGGAGAGGTGACAGAGAAAATCGTTTACTGACAACATCACAGAATGGACCAGGAAACGTTTTGAGGAGAGATAGGCATTGACACATGATCAAGACAAGTAGAGGGAACTGCTCAGCTGTTCAGCACAGTACCTCAACGACCACACTAGGTCAAAAGACTGATGATGATGACTAGGGGCTGCCATATTGGTCCTCGAATCAGCCCGGTCCCTTGACTGACAGTTACATTGCACGCGCGCACCTGTAACCCGATGGCTATACAATTTCCAAATTGAAATTACAAATGTGGTCGATACTGATAATAGCGAATAGAATATCGAGACGTTCATAAAACACTTCATACAAAATTACTTGTTTACATTTTGCTTCTTTTCATTTATTTTCACTGTATGTAGCTCACTAAATAAGAATCTGCCAAAGTGTGTATCTTCACGTATCATACGTCTTTCGATTTCAAAACACATCTATATAAAATGAAAAGATTTTGCTAATAACTAATTATCCGAAATACAATTAATATCTTTTCAAAAACGTATTGAATTTGCTTGTAAGTACGAAAACTGTTGTAGTTGTAGCATACGTTTCCGCTAGTGTCTGAGAAAGCATTTCGTACAGTGTAAGAATTCGAATTAAGAAACCACAACGTTTAACGAATTACAAACTGATCGGGCAAGATATATAAGCGGTTTAATACTTTAAAATACGGTAAGCCGTACAGTTCTATTGGAGTAACGATTTTGTCTCTAACCGTGCTTTTCAAACTAAGTATACCGTAATATGATTAATGACGGTTTATATGACACGCATGAATGCATATATTCATGTGCTTTTCTACACTGGATTATACGGTCACCTGTGGGAAAGAGTTGATGCTTATTTGTACAACCACGTATATACATATTAGTGGCGTTTAAGTGACATTGTTCTGTATTAGTGATAACTAGTTATGCTGCTTTGTGTATGATATTTCAACAATATTTAGATTTGTCCTTATCGTTGTACAGTGTAGTCATTTGCAAAGAAATCAGGTACTTTAAAAACAAGTACTTTAAAAACAAGTACTTTAAAAACAAGTACTTTAAAAACGAGGACTTTAAAAACAAGTACTTTAAAAACAAATACTTTAAAAACAAGTACTTTAAAAACAAGTACTTTAAAAACAAGGACTTTAAAAACAAGTACTTTAAAAACGAGGACTTTAAAAACAAGTACTTTAAAAACAAGGACTTTAAAAACAAGTACTTTAAAAACGAGGACTTTAAAAACAAGTACTTTAAAAACAAGTACTTTAAAAACAAGGACTTTAAAAACAAGGACTTTAAAAACGAGGACTTTAAAAGCAAGTACTTTAAAAACAAGGACTTTATAAACAAGGACTTCAAAAACGAGGACTTTAAAAACGAGGACTTTAAAAACGAGGACTTTAAAAACGAGGACTTTAAAAACAAGTACTTTAAAAACAAGTACTTTAAAAACAAGGACATAATGTTAGTGTTGAATGTTAATTTTAGCACTTATAGCTTCTAAAGATTAGGCGCTATGCAAAGTCCTCATTATTATTATTATTATTAGTAGTAGTAGTAGTAGTAGTAGTAGTAGTAGTAGTAGTAGTAGTAGTAGTAGTAGTGTGGCTGGTGGAGTAGATAAAGGGCTTATAATAGACCAAAGTTTGACGTAACGTACATTTTGCATTGTACCATTAGCGGGATACACAGAAAGTTGTAAATACAATATAGAAAGCTGAATTACCAATTGTCTCATAATACATTGATATAGAAGTACAGCATGTACAGAAAGACAATAGAGGAGAAAATACGAAAACATTCCAGACTATTTCGGGGATCATCATGCTGTTTGGGACTGTAAATTGTGTCATTATTACTGCCTTAATACATGACAAAAATTGCGTTATCTTTTTCATCATAACACGCTGTTTATGGCCAATATATGTCTTCGTACTTTTTTAAAAATGCTGTCATTGTTATTCAGGACTGTCTTGAATCCATTTTATTTGCAAACGCTGTGTTCAAAACTCGGCTCAGGTTCATTTTCTCCAAGTTCTATACAAAATCTACATCTCTTTGCCAATAATTGGATTATGCATATGCTAGCGGCATTTCACTTTCATTACACACATCCTCTATCTTGTGCACTGTATCAAAGTCTGTGGATAAGAAGAAATGGATTTTTAAATCACAAGTCCTCAATGCTGAACGTCGCAGGATAATTAACTGAAGTAAATGAGACATCACCTTTACTAAAAATTGTAACCATTATTTTCAAAAAATACCAACCCATCCACATAAACTCAATTATGCGTTGTCTCACAAGGTATACAAGCACATCTAAACTTGAATAACTATGGTACGCAAATTGAAACCTAATATATGCTGGAAGATTTCATGTGGCAGTATTGTGAAACTCACATGACCCGATCTAAGTTATACATTGACATATAGAAACCTTTGCTTTCATGACGACTTGACATATTTACCAGTGATGTTTTCTCTCATTACACCTGTTCAGAAATGTTTCATAATAGACATCGATTGTTGTATCTTAAAGTAAAGTTTGTTGTCTTTATACAACGCTGCAGATTGTCTTAAAGGTTTGAACAGTGGTCTCAAAAACCCAGTCACATGATCAAGCACCGCGACATCTAGGAAATGAGAGACTGGCTGACTGATATCTATTTATTCTGCATAACAATCAGTCATACAAAACAATGATGGACACTGGAACTCGGCGATTTGAGAGACGACACTAAGAAGTATTAAACAAATACTACAATTGTAAACAAGATAATGTGAACGCTGCACATCTACCATATATTTAAGCGAGTACTTCTCTGGCGTATGCGGTATCACGGTACTAATTGTTTTTCCCATTGACCTCAATGTTTATTTTTTTGTGAAATAAATATACTTTCTATCCTACTTAACATGCATGTCACACACTGTCACAGAGAACAATCTTAGATTGTCAATTTGACAAGGATAAAAAAAAACAGGTACTGCATTACATTTAAGAGAGATAACTCTGCTAGAACTAGACAGGGGTAAGAGTTATCTAGTCACAACAGACCCAGTTTCACCCATGTGTCCCACATTAAAAAAAATAATAACAAATTCAAAATATGATATAGATATGAAATAACTTAATCTCACATGTTGCCAAGAGGCTTGTCGTTTTAAAGTCATACAGAAAGTACAACTCTTATATTATGTACCAATCACAGCTAGTCTTGTTTATTTCTCTTACTTTAAACTCCGCCTACCTGGGATTGTACAATTGGTACCGGTACACCATAAGCAAATATGGACAGATGATTCAGCACATGATAGGCTATACATGACGGAATTTCATTGATCCAATTGTGGGTCTCTAATTCGAAACACTTAATGCATCATCATCATCATCATCATCATCATCATCATCATCATCATCATCATCATCATCATCATCTGTGATCAGAGCTTCCTTGACAGCCTTGACCTCAAAACAAAATCCCACATTGCACAATGAAATTATATTGCTTCGATTGAAATGGGAACGCAGCAACTTGTTTGTTATGTCATTTGAAGGAATGCTGGGATTAGAGTTAACGTCACCCATAAGAATGAATGTACTATTCTCCTATTGTGAAGTCCATGCAGTTTTTCAGTGTACTCAGAGTATACTTCAATAGAGGGCACGTGACATGGTAAATACGCTTGAGTGCAAAGAAAAAAACGTAATATCATGTAGTCTTAATCTAATACTGACAATGCGGTCATCATAAATGTCCAAAAGAGCGATGTCATTGTTGTACTTGATTTGCCAAAGAATGGCTACACACCCTTTTCCATGGATCCGACTCAACGGCCACACCATGTCCAGCTCAATGTTTGAGAGCATGTTTTTTTTTATCTGGAAGAATACTTTAATCACGTGCACCAATAATCAAATATATTAGCTTATCTTTCTGATGCAAATGTTTTCTCGTTAAAAAGTCGCAAATTAAAATCTTTTTAATAGGAAAAGCACTAAATAGTTTGCTTAAAACAGACTCTAATACTCAACCAGCATTCAATGTACCAATTCTGTTATGAAGAATCAAAACCTGTATTGTCGTATGGGACAATTATTGTATTTAAGAAAGAAATCAAATTTAAGTTGCGTTTGAAACTTAGTTCTAGGAATATTGTTTAAGCTTAGGCCTATTCTGATCAATAATTCCACGTGTTCTCATTCTCCTCTTGCCCATAGTTTAATTTACACTTTCTCACATACACGCGTGGGGACTAGGGCTCACGAGAACAGACTTGGCTTGTGTGTGTGTAATCTGTAAAGGTACGATCACTATGATCACTGGGCAAACCCGTCGTACCAGCAATAAACTAGACATAAATGCAAATACGTAGTAAATTCAATGCATTACTAAGTTTTAATCAACATAGTGTGTTGTTATTATTGCATTTAAGGCCATTTGTCAGCAAAACATAGGCTATACCTGTCGGCCAGTATGAATGGTGGGGGAATAACCATGAAAAACCCCAGAAAGAACCACTGACCTACGAGTAGCTACTGGCAAGATTTCTCACGTACCCACATTGGTCGAGCATGAGAGATGGGAACACATTCAGACAGATGTGATTTTGGATTTTTATTGTTTCTTCTCCGGATTTGTTTTCAGGGGAAACTTTAGGAAACCAACTATTTGCTGTGGTCAATCGCAAAGGATGCAAAATGTCGTACCTATGAGTTTCGGCCAATGCAAAAGTCCTATATCTTGAAAGTCACAATACGCAGTTGTTGATATTTTATTGTTGTTGTTTCTTAAACAAAAAGTAGATTTAATTTTAATTTGGCGTTAACCTTTCAAGATTGGAGCTGTTAACAGAAATACTACATTTTAAGTTAATCCCTTGAGGAAGAAACACTTTTAACAGTTAAATTTGTATATATTGTTAGTTTAGACGTTTGTATTTGAAGAGAATATTTTTTGTATATGTGCATGGCTAGCACAGAGAGATTAACTGTCTTTTCATCATCATAACATCATTCGTGCCTTCAAGCTTCTGTATTAATCATTACTGAATGGAATCTGGTGTAAAAGGTATGTCGACTATATCACGGAACGTTTACGTCATATTACATCTTAAAAGATGCACAACGGGCCAGAGAAAAGACCCATACAAGTGTTTTGACCTAGATATTCGATCACCTACCACCAATATTCTTTGATATAATGATAAATTAAATCCAAAATAAACACGATGTGTGTGTGTGTGTGTGTGTGTGTGTGTGTGTGTGTGTGTGTGTGTGTTTGTGTTTAATAAATTCATACTATATATTCGTCGTCTCTAATGATATTCGAATCCGAATTCGCAGGTTACACCCATCACTTGACTGTAAGCATCCAGACACCTTATCCACTAGGCAAACATCGCGAAACAAATGATGCTACAACTTGCTGGTATTGGCATTCGTGCGTAGCATACACATGCATGTCGACCCTGTAATTGATTCTCATATCATCACACAGTTATCCATACAGACACACGCATGTCGACCCTGTAATTGATTCTCATATCATCACACAGTTATCCATACAGACACACGCATGTCGACCCTGTAAATATAATAAATATAATTTATCTCAAAACCATACAAATTTATACTTCTACCATCGACACAACTTTCAAATCGATCAAATTCGTGATGAATTTCAAAACATTCATCTATGATCTTGTCAAATTCATTTCCAATTGCATCATCACGAAAATAACCGCTCAGTTTTAATACTCTTCTAACCTCCTCTTTTTCTTTCAAATAGTATCCAGTATCATAGAAATATTGTAATCGTAACATATCAGATTTATCACCGTAAATCAAAGATTTCATCGGGTGATCGGTAGGTCTATTATAAAAATAGTCTTCTTCGGAGTCAAACTCGTCATCTGCACGGTAATACTCATAAGCACACCTGTCATCAAACACTCTTGGATTTTTAATATCATCGTAAAGTCCGGGCAGTGAATTCCAATCAGAAATTCTATTTTCGAGTAAACTTTTTTCGATTCGTTCGGCAACCGTCGATGTAATTTATGTCCTTATATAATATATGAAAACAAAATATATGTCTAAATTATATATGTTGATAATCGAAAAAAGTACGCGTATGCTAATGAGACACTGTCATCGAATCTTTTCGAGTATACTGTTAGATATATACCGGAAGCTGCTTGTACCACAGATGCCTTATTAATATTGAAGTATTTAGCGGCGGATGATATCGACGGAAATTCGATAATTATATTATCCATGAACGCTGTTACGGGTCTTCAGGGTTGAGATTTTATCCTCGGAGCTGAATTAAGAGAGTTTTCACGCAGAGTAATTATTCTGAAATTCTCTACGCGATTATCAAGGGGATTTCTATTTACGTGGTCAACTACGAGACCGTTACCAATTTCCCCTATGAAACATTCAACCATGAATCTATGAGCGAGATATTTTTTTTGGTGTTTACCTTTCCGACCATAATCACCATATACCTGTTTATTACTAATCTGACCAAGTGGAAGTTTTCGTTGTCGATGTCGGACGGTCCCATCTCGTGAAGCTTCGTAGTTAACGTAAATCGGATGTGCGACGTATTCGTTACTCATTTATTTTATAGGGGATTTTCTTTGGGGAGACTTTATAATCGTAACACGATGAACAATATGAGTATTTTTTTATCATAATATCGTTTAAGTTCTCTGTAGTTTTTTCCTCCGCAATTAGCACATAATTCTGACTTCCCTCATACTCCAACACCGCATTTAATACACGGTTTTGGTCCTGAGCTTCCTCGTCGGATACTTTGCATATGACTCCAACAAAATTCTTTTCGGGAGAATTTTCCACATCGGGTAGCTGAATCAATGGGCAACCAATTACGATTATACATGTTATATATAAATGTTTTATTTAAATATTTGTCGTAATTATATACCATGAAATATTTATTTATGTATCCCCAATTTGAAACAATTGAGAGTAAAATTCGACCTAGATTTTAAAATAAAATTTCCTGCACGGTTATCAAATATTAAGAAAAGTATTTGAGGAGCTAAGAGAGCGTTTTATAAAGACGGCGCGGCACATGTATTTTCAACGGTCCAAGTTCCCGGTTTCAATCACAGGATGACAGATTCCTATGCAAGAGGAATTTTATCGAGGATGAATTTTGAGAATAATGATAGATATTTAATCCAGGTCAAATTTAGTAGAATCATTGACAGAGGATCTTGGAGGGTGTTTAACCATCGTGAACGAGTACTAGACTCTAATAATAAATATATGTAGTTTTGTCAGCGAAGACAAAACCAGGTGTATTGGTCGGAATTGATAATCAATACTATCATAAAGCGTACTCTGACACAGTGTTGATTTATGGATTATACCAGATAAATAACAAGGATAAAAATAAACTCAACAATATGAAGATTTCAACGATGTTAAACTGCGTTGCAGAGCGAGTCATAGAACATTTCAAGAACACTAAACGAGGTAATGGATTAACCGATTTTAGAAAATCTAAAATAACCGCGTGGGGAGAATCTGTTAAGGAGAACGGAGCGTCGATAAACGATGTTGCAACATTGGAAAATAAATTAAAATATCCAATAATTGTAAAAACGATCACAGGAGATATTCTACATTATAGAAAACGAGGAGCTCCAATCGAAATCATCGATCATAATTCTCATGCGTGGAGTAATTCCGTAAGAGTATTCCCGACATCCCGAACAATAAAATATTATCGTGAGGATATATTTGACGGTATCTACGAGATAAGTAGAACAGATCCTATTTCTGTGTGGCTGTTTAAGAGTGATAAAAAGGGAGTACACGATCAATTTGTCAGATCCTATTTCTGTGTGGCTATTTAAGAGTGATATAAAGGGAGTACACGATCAATTTGTCAGATCCTATTTCTGTGTGGCTGTTTAAGAGTGATAAAAAGGGAGTACACGATCAATTTGTCAGATCCTATTTCTGTGTGGCTGTTTAATAGTGATAAAAAGGGATTATACGATCAATTTGTCAGATCCTATTTCTGTGTGGCTGTTTAAGAGTGATAAAAAGGGAGTACACGATCAATTTGTCAGATCCTATTTCTGTGTGGCTGTTTAAGAGTGATAAAAAGGGAGTACACGATCAATTTGTCAGATCCTATTTCTGTGTGGCTGTTTAAGAGTGATAAAAAGGGAGTACATGATCAATTTGTCATGACCAACGGTGATTTATATCGAACACAATCTCTCCAGATAGAAATGAGTAATCTTTCTGCTAAGTATACAAAACACGTCGATAAAAATACAAAAAAAAAAATGTTTTACAGTGCCATCAGTTGCAGCTCATTTTGCCAGAGAGAAGAATTCAAGAAAACCAACTAGATACGATTTTCTCAAAGATATGCAAGACAACTGCATAGAATATGGTCATGGTGGTCTATGGAATACAAAATATGATATACATGATATGATATCTGTTGATATGGCAGCGTGTTACCCAGGAAGCTTTCTCGGGTATGGTGAGTGTCATGAATAATTTACGCGGTTTGGTCATCCTACACATGAGATGACAAGAGTTGCTATTATTGGAGAATTACCCGATTTTGACTTGACGGGGATTGCCAGGATAACATCGTTTAAACATGCAGAGGGTCTCCACGAGATAACCTATGTATGGTTCGGAAAACACTTTTCTGTGGATAAATGGGCGCCGATAGTTTTATTAAGGTTTATGTTAGATAAAGGGATATTGATGTGGTTAACTGTGTCCACAGCGATAATTTCATACGAAATAACGAGGTATGGTTACCAACACCAGAAAAATGTGATGACTGGGACATGAATAAATATCTAGAACGACAAGCGAAGGATATGGGAAGAAAATAATCGGGAAGTTTACTCAAGGTGGATTATATAATGATAAACGGAGACGTACTAGACTATTTTTCGATGATGCTTTACTAGATTTTATCATCGATGATACAATTAACAAGGAAATAATTACGAAGAGAAGTACCGAGCATTTATCCAACAGAGAAAATCTCGGGACCATCGTTGAATACTTCGAAGGGGAATCACCACAATATACTCATCTGAGATCGTCTATGTTAGGTTATATTTCAATAAATCTATTATCGATGATAAACAGATTTTCTGACATCGCGGTTAGAGTCGCCATAGACTCATTTTACTTTGACAAGAAATATTAAAATCTTCTTGCGGAGTATACTACGCTGGAAGGTGATTGGGGAACATGGCGAGTAAAACACGAAGAACTACACGAGTATTGCGAAACTGCCGATGTTTCCATCGAAGATAATTACCGCGAAGATTATGATACGGAGATATCACCGTATCCATCTGTGTATGACCCAATAACACGACATAAAACAGTTTACTTGAGTGGTCCTGGAGGTTGCGGAAAGACAACAAGAATAAACGATCTATTTGGAAAGAATTCTGACATGATATGTGTTGACTCCGACTCATCGTCTTGCACGCGAAAGGAAATCCTGAGGAGTTAATGCGTGTACATATCATAGTTTTTTTTCGATGGAACGGGGATAAGTGGACTCCAGATCGTATGGACACAAAACATATACCTGGGATAATTATGTGGGATGAAGTGTGTACAGTATCATCGGATACATTTTAAAAAAATCTTGATTGGTTGCTAAAGAAAAACACCGCTCTGATTATGTGTGGCGAATGAATGGCTAAAGAACTTCGTGGGCTACTATGAAGAGATAAATACAGATCATCGTTCACTTGATGAAGATTTATCATCGTGAAGTCCGCGATAAGGTTACAACCGGATAATATACAATGTTAAATAACACGTAAAGTGATTCCTGAAACTCTCATTGACAATTCCAGGAACATGTGGAGACCAACAGATTTATTTGTCGCTAGCAGAAAAAAAAATAAGAGATTATCTTCAGGTGAAAATCACAGAGAGAAATTTCCGATGCAATTGGTACCGTTATGTTATCGTCCAGAGGATACACGACGACAAAACATCCTCGTTGATATCCTTGGGAAATCTGAACAACAATAACTAATGTTAAATGATATTATCTATGTTGATATTTCCGTAGTTGAAGAAGCGTTACACGCTAATAAATCTCCTGGGGTGCTAGGATACGCAATGACAATACACTCTTCTCAAGGGTTAACAATCATGGATACTATTATGTACATCGTTGATAATTTCATTGAGTGGTCAAATTTAATTTACTTGGCAGTATCCAGAGTACGAAGAATAAATCAACTTTGAAGAATTGTCATTTGAGACCTCGTGGTGGTAATTGAGTATCATCTAGATTAACTTGTAATTGTTCCCGAGTAAAACTCCGTTGTGGCGAAGTCGGGTCTAATTTATATAATATTGGTCTGTTTTTAGATGATACCGTAGAAAATATTGTATGTGTGGTAACAATCCATATCGGATCAGATGATCTTTTAGTACCACCTTCAAGTTCACCAGGTTCATATAAATATCTCACTATGACGTTACCAAGTAGGTTCTCTGTTGGAAAATTCATAGTGAAACTCTTGGTATATTTTTTTGTTATGGCGATGGCAAGTTTCATCATATTTATTGTTCTAGTTACCTCATTGTTGATAGATGCAACCACCTCTGGTAACCGTTAACCTATTCACGAGATCGCCCATCATCGATGAACTCTTTCGCGTACTGATAATGAAATAATTAATCACCGGGTGTTCTATTAAATCGTTCAACAATTGCTTGCTCACGATGGATTGCAGTGTCTCCTCGTCGAATTGCAGTGTTATGTTGCTCCATCGTCGATGATACTTCACCTTGAAACTCTTTACCAGGATCAGTTTGAAGAAGATTTGGCCATCGAAGAGGTCCTCGACGATCAATCTTTTTAAACGCAGAGGCAACTTCAGATAATCATTTTGTTGATAGCGGTTCAGCCTCATTGTATCTGCTCGCTACATCAACGACTCTTAACGCATATTTATAAGTTTGTTTTTTAATTGTGTCATGCGGTAGAAATAATATATAGGCCTGATGAACCTCATTTGGGATATTAACATCGAATGACGCATATTGAATTTTTTTTTTTGACGCGGTAGATAAATTTGCCATATAGCTTGTTTGGCCAACCAATTAGTTGCTACCTCGCGTTTTACCTTAGCAGCGTTCGTGAGTATATCGATGCCAGATTTATCCATGTAGTATTCAGTTGGAGAATAATAAATTGTTTCCATATCAAATACCAGCACCAAATAATAATTTACCTTCATGGCAGATTTTATTAACCACGATGCTAGTTTTTCCTTGAATGTTTTATCGTGAATGAAATTTAACGCGTGAATCAATCTAACATCTGCGAGATATGCTATATCATGAATACGACACGCTTCATCGATAGCGTTTATTGAGTGTTCACCCGGACATGGACTATTTTGGTCGTCAGTCTGATATCTAATCGTGTTCCCGGTCCATAATAACTATATCCTGGAAGATGTTTTTCTCCTGGATATTTCGCCCAAGGTGTCCCTGGGAGATTTGCTAACATGGCGGCGATATTATCACCGATTTTTTAAAACAAATTTATATTTTTTTTGTACCGCATCGTTCACACTTGCCGATGACAGCCTCTCTATTATTCTTAGTTGTAACAGTTGTTAGATCAAGTGTTAGTGTACGCGTCTTACATTTCACACAATATAAATCCATGATACTATTTAGTTATATCTAATGGAAATTACTGATTTCTCCGCGTTACGACGACAAGTACCTATAAAACATCATGTTATGTTACCCAATTCCATATGGATGATTATTATTGGTCCATCAAATAGCGCTTAAACACAATTGCTACTCAATTTGATAATGAAGTGGATGGCATAGGACTAGTTATATTTAGTTGCTCCGATCGTAGATGATCAACACTGTTATCAAGTGTTGAAGGATTATAACGAGAGCGCCGCAGAAATCACCGGAAAAGATATCATTGAGTTTATCATAGATATCGACGAGGCTCCATCCGTGGAAGACCTCGATAGAAACATTAATAATCAAGTTGTATACGACGATGTAATGCTATATAAACAAAAAAAAATCCAGCTGGGATATTTTCCCGTGGAAGACATAAAAACGCTGATGTGGCTAAAAAATACACGCAAGTATCTATAGTGATCAGATAAAATTGTAATGTTTTAGCGGTGTTTAACGGAGTTGACAAATATGTTATTAGAAACATTCATCAAACCTGATGTGACGTTGACATGGATTATAATCAATTTCGAAATTTCTTTATTTGTGCTTAGGCAACCCCGCATAGATTTGTAACGATAAATCTATCAGATCCTAGAACGCGATATCGAATAGGATTAGATAACATTTAACATCAATGAAAAATTCTCATATTATCGACGATAAAAATCGTAGATTTTTCATTGCTAGCAATTTTGCATTTACCGTGACAACAACAACGATAACAACACCACAACAAAATATCTTTCATGATTGAAAAATGCTGAAAAAACAGCGATAATTTGTTGTCGTGTTGTTATCGTTGTTGTTATCGAAAACACGGGTTCTATACACAAAAGGTGGGCTCACCACTTCTGCTGCTAGGTAGATTCTTACGAAATAAATTGTCGTGTTCTTAACAAAACGCAATACGTATTTCAGGAAAATTTCAACTTTACTGGAACAATCTTCAACTGTAGTATTCTTTCTTGCCCTCCATATAATGCATTAGAATGATTTTATGTTTTGGATGTTTCTTAATGTATTCTAAATTGTACAGATGTATACCTATATATAGAATATAGAATAACGACACAGTCAGCCGTAGTTTTAACCTAACAGATACATTGAATTAAGTATCATGCATTAATGTATATATTCAGAGAGATTATTATTGTTGGAAACAAATAAGAATCTTAATGCAATATAGGTTCAAATTTCATGCAGCCGAAATATATATTTTAATAACGCAATCAATATGATCCCACTTAACCTGACTTCAACAAGTTTATTTATAATATGATTTGAACTTGCATGGAGTCTCAAACACATTGTGACAACATTGAATAAGGGATGTAATTTAATTTTCCTTCAGAGAATATTTATATTGTCAAAAGTGTCGAAATTGCAATAATAACATCTTAGAAGTTGGCATTTGTTTCGAGCAGTCAGTGACACTGCATGCAATCGGTAAAAGGATGGTACGATGTGACGTCATATGACCATGACCTTGTTGCTGCAAAATTAGTTTCAGTTCGATATATATTTCTGTTATTCCTGACTTTTCTACCAATCAATAGCTTCAGTGGATGTTCCTCGAAATATGCGTGTTATGGCAATAGTGGTTGATCAGTCATGTCTTTTAAATTTAAAGAAGGGTCCAATTGAAATGAAATATTAACATATCTTCCACGGAGTACCTGGACTCTGGACCGGAAAGAGCAAGTTTATGACATAGCAGTTACATTGATAACTATAATCAAGTGCAAATGTGCAACTAAAGTAATTGAATAATGATAGGTTATATTGTACCTCTGACTGAAGGAACCCGATGCAAATTACATTTCCTGAACGGTCTAATGGTAGTGATGACGTTATTTTGAATTATCAATTTTCTTTATTTTCCAGTGATTCCCAACAGGAGTCTTGTGATTTCTACTCACAAGCGCAACCTTTTTGTGTTTTCTGGGTTTGAGGAATGGGTGAAAAATGGTATCGTTAATAAAACATTGTTTTATGTAATCAGTTCCGGGAACTTAAATAATATCAGAGGACTCTCTTTCATCCATCGAGAAGGCCGAGAGATTTTCATCTTTAGCGACGCAGACTTTGCAACCATTAGTGCCATCAATGTCACAAGTCCTACTGACCTGGCGATAGCCTTCCATATAGGAACGTCATCGGGTATGTACCATGATTTTCTCAAGATTTTTTCAAACGGCTGTCTGCCTGCATCGGTTATGTAAACTGCTTTACTTAAAATCATTCAAAAACTTATGTTTCCAACTCTCTATCTCTCGTTTATTTCAGTACAAAAACTGGTTTTTACGAAACATTTAGATTCTCGATTTTAATACGACGTCGAGAAAAAGGCAGACTCGAAACAAATATTTGACCTAATGAACAAAGCCGTTCTTCCTGTTGATCGTCAAAGGATAAACTCGGACACTTTATTAAACACAGCTTTGCCTTGTGTAGACACAAAATCATGTGTTCTGTGCCTGATGTGTAGTGAAGAATCCATAAGAAATGTTATTCATGAAAATTAAAATACACGAATTTGCATACTGACTGAAATACTGCTTTATATAAAAATACGAATATATTTTTGCGTGCCGGATTGGTTTCCCCTACCTCTTGTTAGTCATTCTGCACTAATTCATTGGTCCGTAAGTTGAATTCAGGCCCATTCAAAACAACAAAACAGAACTGGGGTGAACAAAGGTTTATCATTGACTGTAACTGTAACTTTAAAAGAACTTTTATAACCTTGGACATCAATACATTAAACAAGTTTCATATCTATATTTGCTCTGCTTTTAATATAATAAGGCCATTTGTTGTAAGTTCGCCTACAGTAATAATGGCTTTATGATAAACACCAATTGTGACAAACAATGTACAAATCAGCATAAGATATTGTCGCCGAGTGTTTCATCTTTGTTATGGTTACGTGTTAATTAATGATTCGAACGTTTGTTCGCTCATCGTAAGCAAATGCCACTCAATGAGCTGAAGTAAAGCATAATGTTTCTTTCAGGCTATAGTGGTACTGCTCAGCAAAGCTCCTGATATGTTAATGAATGTTTAAGGACAAAACAATAACACGTTATAACGTCTGATAACTACAGTTAAAGCAAAGAAAGGGACAGACTTCCTCATTTAATTGTATGCTAAACTGTTCTGAAGAAATATATAAATTATACAAGAGGAAATAGCATATATTATTATAATCAGACTGTTAACTTTGCCATCGTTTTATTTTTTAATTTTACAGGGATTAATTCCATGTACACATCATACATCAACCTTCGAATATTTCACTGTCTCAAAAATAATACTTCACCTTATCCATGGTGTTTCCTTGCAAACAGAAAATAAATGTTGAATGACTTTATCCTGCACACTAATAATTACCCACTTAAGTAAATGACAAAGAATTCAAACGTTGTAAAGAAGCATTATCTAATATTCAAGGCCTTTGTTGTCCAGAGCATTGCTATGAAAACTCAAACTTTTGCTTTACATTATGATACTAAGACACGTACTTTATTAAAATAAATTGTATATATCTCTACAAAGAAGCGTGATGCTAAGATTAGGTGGCTGAAGTTTGGACAACAATTATTTTCGAGACCCAACGCAGTCTTAGGAGCATACTACTTTATTGCGTGTCCCAAATGTTGTTTTTTTGTTTGGTGTTATTGCCTTTGTTAATGTTGACATTGGCTTTTTGAGTATATATTCTGGTTCTTTTTTATTTTGTTATTTGTTTGTTTCTTTACTTTGCTTCATCTTTCTGTTTTCGCTGTGCGCTAGCGTTAGCGTTTGGCTTTATTTATAACGTGTATAGAATTTCAATATCTCTACTTCAGGTGTTGGTCAACTTGCAGTGGACTGGGTTAGCGGTAATTGCTACTGGGTAGACACAGTATACGGGTGGATAGTGATGCAGGCGATTCCAAAAGATGTCAGTAGGCATAATTCTGTAAATCCTAACTTCAAGATGGTAGTAGATACATATCTTGATATACCAACAGGCATCGCAGTTTATCCAGAACTGGGGTAAGTTTTAATAATATCAATTATTTGGTTTATAAAGTAGCATGCATAAGTAAAGCTAGAAATTACGTTGACTTTTTAGCATTTCTGGATTCAGCCAATACTAAGATTAGGAAACCCGCCGTGATACTTCGTTTTAATTTCCACCAAAATAGCGGCACAAGCACATGATCTTGCGTAGATACTTTCGAGACAGATAAAGCAAAAATAATCCCACAACTCAAAGAAAGGGATATTTGCAAGGCACTAATATCACGTAGAGGATATAGTTCATTCGTCTGTGTAATTTTACTCCTACAAACAATTTCTTTCTAAACCAACACATAAACACAAGATAAGATCTTTGCATGGTACATTACCGCAAAGAAACCTATTGGTGACATAAACTGGTAATATTTATTTTGTAAAACCTAACCTCACAGGAGACATAAAGGGTCTCTGAGTTATGGCCCAGTGATATCTTTCATCATGTCCTACACGTAACGTTCTTCACTTTCATTTGCAATAATATCGTTTAATTTATCATTCAATTTATGCACTTTGATATTATTAACATCAACATCACAGATATTTGTTTTGGACGGACACTGGAAAAATTCCGAAAATCGAACGTTCGTCACTGACAGGAAAAGACAGAAAGTTAACCGTATGGCAGGGTGTTATTTGGCCAACTTCATTATGTCTCGACTACTCTAAAAACCGACTATATTGGACAGATCCAGGTAGGGGGACAGTAGAATACAGCGATCTGCATGGAAATGGAAGAGGTATCATGGTGTATAATCCCGGATATTCGTTCTATGGAATCGATATATTTCAGGTAAGTGGTCTCTTGTATAAATATTGTAAGTGAATGAACGTTTCTTTTTGTTGTTGTTGTTCTGAATGATGTAAAACTAACTAGCCAAAGAATGTCGATACTGCGGTATATAATGGTTTCTTATTGGACAACTATCCATTGTTATGAAGTCTGGAGTGGGCGCGGGGAAAGGCGACATAAATAAATTAGATGCAATAATCAAATCCCATTATATATATATATATATATATATATATATATATATATATATATATATATATATATATATATATATATATATATATATATATATATATACACACATATTGAATGTTGTTATTTTTATCCTGTATATTACATATGAAGTACATTTTATCTGAAATTTTTGCGTTTTTTTATGGCGTTAGCGAATATGGGGTCTGTAACATTGACTCTATGTTGCTTCTGACCAGTGCATGAGAACAAAAATTGGCTACGAAGTTGAAAGATCGCGCATTATTATGACATCTGGTCGGCAGAAATAATTTGTAATACCACGTCATAGTGGTGAAAGGGTAACCGTTTGATACAGTCAACGCAATATTTATGCTGATCTTTGCCCAGAAAAACAAAACCTAGACCAGTGTATGTTCAATCGTTTAAGTTTCTGCTTGCGGCCCTATGGTTAAATCAATTTCTGTGATATAAGTATCGTATGTTATTCATCACGAAATGCTGCTTTTAATAGTTATGGGGTTTTTTTCGCTTTAGAAAGGGAAACAAACAAGTTATATTGAATCCGAAAACATTTCGAGGTGAAAAAGAGAAGCATACCAATTTACTTCAGCTTTCTACACATGTAGACTTTACCTACGGCAGATAACTTTCTGGTGGCATTGTGTCCATTTTGCCAAAATACATCTTGTAATGTTTGCAACAGACACTTGTACCACTTGTATTAGCAGTAGTGTATTGATCTATTCACTTGGGACTATTTCTTGCAGGAAGTAGTGTATTTATCTATTCACTTGGGACTATTTTTTGCAGGAAGTAGTGGTTCTGTCTCAATGGTCGAGTAGCTCTGTGGATGGCTATATCATGTTATTCAATATTGGTGATGGTAAACAGAAGGGTCCATCTATCAGATTATTAGGAGACCCTGCCTTTTCTCTAGCAGTGTATGACAGCCGAAGGCAGCTCTTGGATTCATCGCGTAAGTTTCAAGCTTGAACAGCTGTCTACGTTGAGTTTTCAAAACCTAACATTGCTGGGGGGGGGGGGGGGGCACTTACAAACTAACTAATTTTCTGATCATTTCATCCATATAACGATAAGAACGGTATGGTAGTATTTCGATCACGGCAGTGACCTGAAATCTTAGTAAACTGGGTGTAATGCCTGGCAAACAAACATTCCTATAACTATAATTCCGAAAAAAATACATTTATTGAAGACATAAAAAGAAATAACATTTTCTAAAGTGTGAAAACATAAATTATTTCCGCGTTTCATTTAATCCAAGCAATAAAGAGTATTTTAAATAATAATGGTTTGAAACAGTTTGTCTATTCTCAATCCTTCATGGCCAGACTCTCTAAAACTTTTTCAATTTCAAATTACATTCGAAACGCCCATCCTTTTAAGCCTTTGAAGCAAACGTCTTTTCATAAGTTAATTTTGATTAATTTTAATTTTGTCGTGAAGAGAAGTACAAAGTATAGCATGTAAAATATATATGCCTGCTACAAAAATGTGTTTTATTTCTTAAAGCATCGTTCCACGTCGTGTTCAAAGGAGATGATACAATTAATGGGAGGGAATGACTACCATTATATTAAGAGCTTCACAACAATAAAAGCAACAGTACCAGCTACAACAATCACAAATGCAAAATAGTTACGATATACTAATATACTATGCTATACTATGATACACCAAACGAGAAACAACAAACTATAGTTATCCTACTGTTAACATTGACACAGTAAATTAAAATAACGTCATACGGTTAAAATAGTATCCCATTGTTTGTTTTCAATGGTAAGCATTTTTGTGGAAGTACTTTCATTTTATCTTTATTATCAGATTACGTTTGGCATAAATTATTAACGAATAATATTATGGACTTACATATGTTTATTATTCTGAACATATAATACAAGTACAGTGTTTATGGGTTTATTTCCTGTAATAATACTATTGAAGATAGATATGACTAATTGTTTGAACGTATACTAATAGGGATTATGATATGCCTAATATTGTGGACCTATAAATGATGGTTTGATATATGTCTATTATCCTGAATATAATTACTAGGGACTTGTATATACCTATGTAATTATTTATATTCAGTAGTACCAATTACACGATCCTCTACTTTGGTACATTATGCAAAATAAGGTGTGTTTGTGTAAACAAACATTATGTTATACGAATTATAATGCTGCACAAGAGAAAGATTATAATAGAGTGATTTGTGTGTTATGAATTTTTATTCCTCCATATTATATTAAGAAAGCTTTGGCGTATCATCCAATATAAATATTCTACTCAACATAGACACCTATACTAGAATTGAATGCGGATCAATGCAACATGACTTCTTGTTATTGTTACATATATAATAAAATTCATGACCATGCCATGAAATATGAAAAGGCAAATATTACCAAGATAATTAATATCCCAATTATTTTTATTTGATGATCAGAACGATGTGATGCTATGAATTGTCAACATCTGTGTATCGAGAGACCAAACTCAACGGGTGCTGACTGCGCATGCGAAGATGGCTACATATTAAATCCGAACGGAGAAACATGTAACGGTAAAGAACAAGATTTTTAAGATATTTTAAAGAACATGAAATCTGCTTCAGACAAGGCCACTTGGTCATGAAGAAAAACAAACTTGAATATTTATTTTATTAAAGTTTAAATATTTTCCTTCTCTGTAAGTATATTTGTTCATAATATACAATTTTAACTTTAAGCCTATTCGGTTTGGTCTTGTTTGTTTCGTCGCACGTTTGATTACAAAACAATGCCAACAAATAAAAAAAATAGAACTCCTTCTTTCATTTCTATTTTGATTAGAGAAAGCCGGGGATGTAATTGTCATTGATTTTAATTTGATTTTATTTGTTCATTATTCAATTTCACAACATTATTTATGAAAGAAACGTCAATGCTAAATAAAAGTTGAATCGAGGACTGTAACAACCCAATTCAAAGAAAATTCTTCCATTTTTAAAATGCTGAAAGAAATGCAATAGATAACCGACTTTGTTAAAAATATAATACGCTGCTTTAAAACAAATTCACTAAAACATAATTTTTTTTAAAACGCAGTAGGTTAAATTAGTGTATCTAAAATGTATTACCGGGCGAGATATTGGGTGTTTAAGCACAGGAAACAGTAAATGAGAGAATGTGTGATATACAGATAAAATGTTGATGTTTAGATATCCTTGCAGCTGAAGCACACGTTCTCCAAAGAAAGATTGTATATACGAACACTAACCAGATCTGTTTTGTGAGTATCAATGCTATAACAAGTCACCGAGTGTTAATCCCGGAAGTTGGTTGCACTATTGTAAAAAGTACCAACAACATCACAAGATTTACAATCGATACACACAACAGAACATTCTACTTTACGGACGGGCACAAGATTTATCACCAGATACAGTTTTCAGCCGACGGTTCCCAAGAAGTGTATTCGACGACCAAAGTGATAATTGGTAAGATGACACAACATTTCTATGAGAGGATGTAAATGAAAACAGCAATATCAATCATTATGCCAAATGAAAAACATAGAATAGCGATACGTTTCAGTAAAATGTCATTGAGACGTAACAACCATAGCAGAAAATAAACTAGTAATTCATTCACACATTGAATGTTCTGGATGTGGTTTCATAACAAAATGAGCAGCAATAGGAGTAGTAATAGTAGTAGTAGTAATATTAATAGTAATAGTAATATTAGTACTAGTACCAGAATCCTCAAGACAAGCGCAATATAATGTGGTTTGATAACAAAATGAGTAGCAATAGTATTAGTAGTAGTTGTTGTAATAGTCATAAAGACAAGCGCAGTATAATGTTGTTTGATAACCAAATCAGTAACATTGATGGTGGTAGCAGTAGTAATTGTAAAATCAAGAAAACGTGGGCGATATAGTGTGGTTTGATAACAAAATGAGTAGCAATAGCAGTAGTATTAATAGTAGTAGAAGAAGAAGACGACGAAAAGGAAGAAGCATAAAGACAAAAGCAAAATAATGTGCTTTGATAACAAAATGAATAGCAAAATAATGTGCTTTGATAACAAAATGAATAGCAAAAAAATGTGCTTTGATAACAAAATGAATAGCAATATAATGTGCTTTGATCACAAAATGAATAGCAATATTCGTTGTAGTTGTAATATAATCCTTTTTACCAGCGCAATATACTGACTGGGGTTTGATAACTAAATCAGTAACAATGAAGGCAGTAGCAACAGAATTATACACACGTGGGCAATATACTGTGGTGTAATAACAAAATTAGATGCAATAGTAGTAGTAGTAGAATCATAGAGACACGAGTACTTTACTGTGTATTATTAAAAAATGAGTATCAATAGTAGTAATAGTAGAATCATAGAGACACGAGTACTTTACTGTGTATTATTAACAAAATGAGTATCAATAGTAGTAATAGTTAGTAGTAATAGTAGAATCATAGAGACACGAGTACTTTACTGTGTATTATTAAAAAATGAGTATCAATAGTAGTATTAGTAGAATTATAGAGACACGAGTACTTTACTGTGTATTATTAACAAAATGAGTATCAATAGTAGTAATAGTAGAATTATAGAGACACGAGTACTTTACTGTGTATTATTAACAAAATAGTATCAATAGTAGTAATAGTAGAATTATAGAGACACGAGTACTTTACTGTGTATTATTAAAAAATGAGTATCAATAGTAGTAATAGTAGAATTATAGAGACACGAGTATATTTTTAAAAAATGAGTATCAATAGTAGTAATAGTAGAATTATAGAGACACGAGTACTTTACTGTGTATTATGAACAAAATGAGTATCAATAGTAGTAATAGTAGTAGTAGTAGAATCATAGAGACACGAGTACTTTACTGTGCATTATTAAAAAATGAGTATCAATAGTAGTAATAGTAGTAATAGCAGAATTATAGAGACACGAGTACTTTACTGTATATTATTAAAAAAATGAGTATCAATAATAGTAGTAGTAGAATTATAGAGACACGAGTACTTTACTGTGTAGTTTTAAAAAATGAGTATCAATAGTAGTAATAGTAGAATTATAGAGACACGAGTACTTTACTGTGTATTATTAACAAAATGAGTATCAATAGTAATAATAGTAGTAGTATTAGAATCATCAAAAAAATCGTAATACACTGTGGTTTGATAACCAAATCAGTAGCAATGGTGGTAGTAGCTGTATAATCATAAAAACGTGGGCAATATACTGTAGTTTAATAACAAAATGAGTAGCAATAGTAGTGGTAGTAGTTGTTGAATCACAACGAACAATGTAACATAATTGTAAATCTTACACTGGTTAAAGAAGCATGTTTCTAATGGCTTTTCAAGTCCGTCATTAATTGCAGTTAGATTAATATTGAAGTGCATTGTTCATTTTAGGTGATCTTTGTTGGGGTGTGTATGTGGAAATACAATTCATTTGTTTTCTTTCAATTCAATAATTTAAAGATATTTATTTTTAAATTGTATATTCAGTCATCCTCTACAAGAAAATGGATGCATTTTAAAATATAAATCGAATAAATAGTATGTTCTCGTGTATGGATAGGTTACTTCATCTGTATGGCAAAACATGAGCGAGTTCTTTCAGATGGATACTGCGCACCCACAGGTCGTGTCCATCATACAAAACGAGTTCATATTTTCCCATGCAAATGTAATAACAGGTCGTGCAGTATCCATCATACAAAACGAGTTCATATTTTCCCAAACACATGTAATAACAAGTTGTGCAGTATCCATCATACAAAATGAGTTCATATTTTCCCATACACATGTAATAACAGGTTGTGCAGTATCCATCATACAAAACGAGTTCATATTTTCCCATACACATGTAACAACCTTTTTATTATATACTCATTTTCTTATTCTACCTAAGACTTAATTATATAAGAATACACTACAAGAAACACAGAAACTGACATTATGCTGGATGCATAATTCAATACACAACAGCTATATCGATGCACAAATAACTCCGCCAAGCAAAATTTGATCTTAGTCACGCGCTCGATACAACTTTCTAATAGAATTGTCAATTTGATCTACTTAAAGTTGAAACTTAGAATCATATTGTGAATGAATGCGTATTGTAACTTAGAATCATATTGTGAATGAATGCGTATTGTAACTTAGAACCATATTGTGAATGAATACGTATTGTAACTTAGAATCATATTGTGAATGAATACGTATTGTAACTTAGAACCATATTGTGAATGAATGCGTATTGTAACTTAGAACCATATTGTGAATGAATACGTATTGTAACTTAGAATCATATTGTGAATGAATGCGTATTGTAACCGTTTTATATAGTTAGCTTGGAATGAATGCGTATTGTTACAGTTTTTTGAAGTTAGTTTGGAATGAATGGATTGTTTGGGTTGATTCTTCTCAATTCCGCTGATTATGTATTCGGATTTATCAGCTCGTCAGTTCCACGCAAATTACATGTCTCTTATTTCAGCAGGAAGGGAATCATCTTGACGTATTTGCATTTGTGTTTCTGGTCTGTCATTAAACGGCTAAAATCATAATGTGTGGAAAATATGAACTCTTTCAATTGTATTATCAAGTTAAAGCAATGGATTATCATAATGTGTGGAAAATATGAACTCTTTCAATTGTATTATCAAGTTAAAGCAATGCATTGTCATAATGTGTGGAAAATATGAACTCGTTCAATTGTATTATCAAGTTAAAGCAATGCATTGTCATAATGTGTGGAAAATATGAACTAGTTCAATTGTATTATCAAGTTAAAGCAATGCATTGTCATAATGTGTGGAAAATATGAACTCGTTCAATTGTATTATCAAGTTAAAGCAATGGATTATCATAATGTGTGGAAAATATGAACTCGTTCAATTGTATTATCAAGTTAAAACAATGGATTATCATAATGTGTGGAAAATATGAACTCTTTCAATTGTATTATAAAGTTAAAGTAATCGATTGTCATAATGTGTGGAAAATATTAACTCTTTCAATTGTATTATCGAGTTAAAGCAATGGATTGTCACATTTATTTCATTTTTAGTGCAATAAGATGAATATTTTTGTACTTGGAATGTAGTCGAAATTATAATTTTAAAATGTGTAATCAAGCTATAGAACACATGAAATAGTTCATCTAATTCAGATTTACA